>CM016623.1:141754630-142492130 GCA_005393395.2 Gossypium australe
TAAAGCAGAACATCAGGTACCTTCGGGGTTACTTCAGCCAATTACTATACCGGAATGGAAATGGGAAAGAATCACTATGGATTTGTATCGGGGTTACCGTTGTCTCCGAGGAAAAAAGATGCTATTTGGGTGATTGTTGACCAATTGACAAAGTCAGCACACTTTATTCCGGTACGTATGGATTATTCTTTAGATAGACTGGCTGAATTGTACATATCTGAGATTGTCAGGTTACATGGAGTGCCTATCTCCATTATATCAGATAGAGATCCCCGATTTACGTCTCGTTTCTGGGAAAATTGCAAGAAGCTTTGGGTACTCAGTTGTATTTCAGTACTGCTTTCATCCTCAGACAGATGGCCAATCTGAGCGTGTAATTCAAGTATTGGAAGATATGCTTCGATGTTGTATACTAGAGTTTGAAGGTAATTGGGAGAGGTATCTACCTTTGATTGAATTTGCTTACAATAACAGTTATCAGTCCAGTATTAAAATGGCTCCATATGAAGCTTTGTATGGTAGAAAATGTAGAACACCATTGTATTGGACAGAGCTCAGTGAAAAGAAGATACATGGGGTTGATTTAATCCGGGAAACAGAAGAGAAAGTGAAGGTTATTCGGGATAGTTTAAAAGTAGCTTCCGATCGCCAAAAATCATATGCCGATCTTAAACGAAAAGAGATTGAATTTCAGGTCGGTGACAAGGTATTCTTGAAAGTGTCTCCTTGGAAGAAAGTTCTCCGATTTGGTCGAAAGGGTAAATTGAGTCCAAGATTTATCGGGCCATATGAGATCATAGAAAGAATTGGACCGGTCGCTTATCGGTTGGCATTACCACCAGAACTTGATAAAATCCATAATGTTTTTTCATGTGTCTATGCTACGACGATATCGGTCAGATCCTTCACATGTTATTTCTCCGACAGAAGTGGAGATTCAGCCGGATATGACTTACAGTGAAGAACCGGTCAAGATATTGGCACGGGAAACAAAGGAGCTTAGAAATAAAAAATAAATTTGGTGAAAGTATTGTGGCAAAGCACGGGATTGAGGAAGCGACATGGGAACCGGAGGAGGCAATGAGGAAACAATATCCAAACCTCTTTACTGGTAAGATTTTCGAGGACGAAAATCCTTAAAAGGGGGGGAGAGTTGTAATAGCCTAAATTCAAGATTATCGGAATAATGGTTTCGCAACCATAAATCCGATTTAAATAGAAATTTATTTCAATATGTTGCATGAGTCTTTATATGATAGGAAATATTTTTATAAATATTTATAAAATGTTAGTAATGCGGTATTAAACTTTCGTTAGAAAATTTTAACGTTTGGGTAGGTAATTAAATGGAAAGGACTAAATTGAAATGAAAGTAAAAGTTTAATTATAGATTAAAAGAAAGTATAAAGGACCAAAATGGCAATTAAGCCATTTTGTCTAGATTGAGGCGGTGAATTGAAGAAAAATCTGAGATTTTTAGTTTATTATTATATTATATTATTATATTATTATTATTATTATATATATATATATATAAAGAAAAGAGAAAAGAAACAAGAGAGATAGAAACAGAAAGAAACAGAGAGCAAACGTGAAAGAAGAAAGAAAAGAGAAAAGAAAGAAGAAAAGGGAAAATTAAAAGTTTGAAGCTTGGAGTTTAATTTGGTAAGTTAATTTAGTCCTTTTTCTTTTAATTTTGATGCTTTATAAGTTTTAGAACAAAGTTTTGATGAATTTAAGTTGAAATTTTTGAAGTTCAGAGTTTTTGAATATAGCATATGATGAATAAAATGATGAATTAGTGGTTTAATTGAAAGAATTTGAAGTTAGAATTGGGTAAAGGATTTAATTGAAAAAAAATAAGCTATAACAAAACTGTTTTGGACAGCAGCAGTAGAGTAAGTTTGAAAAATCACTAAAATTCGTAGTAGTAGTGGAATTAGAAGTTGAATGAGATATGAAATTAAAGCTTATTGAGTCTATTTTCATATGAAAGAAACATGGAAAGCAAAGGAATTCTGTAATTTGAGATATTTATATTTTTGTAAGACTGGTTCAGAGGGATTTTGGGATCCCCTGTTCTGACTTTGAAAAATCATAAAAAATGGAGAAAAATAATTAGGGGCTTAACTTTATATTTTTAGAGTCCTGAATGAGTCTATTTTCAAATGAAATAAATAAGAAGGTCATATGAATTCTGTATGAAGAGTACTTTGATTCGTAGTGAAGAGAGATCAGAACAGTCAAACAGTGAAACAGGGGAAACTTTAAGAATAATCTGGTATTGATTGGCCATACCAAAAATTCTGAAAATTTTATGAGAAGAAGATATGTGAGTCTAGTTTCAGGGAAAATTAACGGTTCTTCATTTGGAGCTCTGTAGCTCGAGAAATAAATAATTTAGTGACTGTGACTCAAGTAGACAGCTTTGAATAAGCTAAAAATAATAATAGAATTATAGAAAATGCTACATGTGAACATGAAATGTATTGAATTGATGATTGGATTTATTTATTTAGATCCGGAAAACTCAAATACAAAGCTAGATCGAGGAAAGGAAAAAGTCCCGGATTAGTAGATTTTATAAACGAACTAGTATCAAGGTAAGTTCGTGTAACTTGAATTATATTCTTAAATGTTTGAAATGTATGTTATTGATATGAATATGATTTGAATGTCCATTGTATGAAATTTGATGAAACATTGGTATTTGATAAAAAGGGAAAAAAATCCCGGTTGAATGAAAGGAAAATTCGATGGATCTCTGAAAAGGAATTGACGGTAAAAAAAGGATCTAGCCCGGACGGGTGATCCTATCCTGATATAGCCCTCCCGAAGAATATGTGGAAAATGGATTTAGCCAGGACGGGTAATCCGAATTAGGGTCTGAATTTAGCCTGGACTGGTAATTCAGATCCTAGCTCATTAGAGTAATTGTCGTTGCAGGGGATTTAGCCTGGACTGGTAATCCCGACAATACTCTATGAGTTTATATTACAGGGGATTTAGCCTGGACTGGTAATCCCACTGTAAAGATGAGGTTCGCGGGAGTGTGCTCTTTGAAATGAAAATGTGCGCACATGAATATGAATTGACGGACCCGGATTTGTACACTAAAGTGTACCTCTGAAAATCCATCGAAATTCCGAGTAATTTAATGGGATAAATATGGAAAAATAACAAGGAAATGGAAATCTTGACATTGATGAGCTCATCAATCATGGCGTGTATACTATTGATAGATGAAAATTAATGGACTAACTTGGATGTTGAGTTTGTGAATACTAGGGAAATAATGCATTGAGTGAGTATACGAATGTTTATTGCTTATATTGATTATACTAGGTAAGTATAATTCTTGTTACATGGGCTTACTAAGCACAAAGTGCTTACCCTATTTCCTTTTTCCCTGTTTTGTAGTGTTAAGAGCTCGGAGGTCGGATCGGTGGGAGACTCATCACACTATCAACCCCAGTATTTCGGTATTTTAAGAAACTTATTTTGGAAATGAATGGCATGTATAAGCTAATAAAATAAATGTTAGTATGAAATGAATGTAAGTCAGCCATTGGTATGGTTTATCTGTTAAAGTTATCTTATAAATATGCATGAATTTTATTTTGAAAATATGATGAATTAGAATGGTTTCGGTTTCAAAAAAAAATAAAAAAATAAAAAATAAAAAAATTGTAAACTCCGGTAATGCCCCGTACCTTATTCTGACAACGAATACGGGTAGGGGGTGTTACATTTTCGGTTAGCGGCACTATTGCCGAAGAGAGTAGCGAGTTATAGAGGGCGGATGCAAGGAGGACATGTATGGAGCCCGAAGGTCTTGCAAGAAATAAACCGTGGGAAGGCACGGGCCAACACCATGCACACAGTGTGTCACGATCGCGACAGCCTATGGTTTCGTGTCACGGAGTTTGACAGACCGAACCAAGGTATTGTTGGCGGCCATTATCGTGTACACTTGACAAATAGGACCAGCGACTGAGGGATATTTGATGCACTTCGTTACCCATGCGCCCATGTACTTGCGGCTTGTCAGAATCTCCGTCTTGATCCAATGAGATATGTCGACGAAGTGTATAAATTAGAAAACATGTACAACGTGTGGAGACACATATTCCCACCAGTCCCAGATGAACGTAAGTGGCCGTCGGTATCGCTTGCACCGTATAAGCTGTTGCCGGATAGACAATTGAGGCGCAAACCAAAAGGTCGACCTTGCTCGACTAGAATACGCAACAATATGGATATCCGAGAAATGAGCAACCAAAGTTGGCTGTGCGGATGGTGTAGGAACCCGGGCCATACATCTCGCTCGTGTCCAAATCGGAATAGTTGACCGTGTTCTTAGGTCTTTTGTCTCATGGCGGCTATGTAATATCTATTTTTTTGGAGGAAAACGGTGAACTTTTGTACAATAACTTTTATTTTATTAAAAAAATTTAAATAAATTAAAAAAATTAAATTACAAGGAAAAAAATTAAAATCAAATTTTATTAAATTTATTAAAACTTAATTAAAAAAATTAAACCATTTCTATTTTATCAAAGGTATTAAAATTAAATAAATTAAAAAAAGTAAAATCAAATTTTATTAAATATAAAAACTTAATTACAGAAAAAAATTAAACCATTTCTATTTTATCAAAGGTATTAAAATTAAATAAATTAAAAAAAGTAAAATGAAATTTTATTAAATATATTAAAACTTAATTACAAAAAAATTAAACCATTTCTATTTTATCAAAGGTATTAAAATTAAATAAACTAAAAAAATAAATTGCAAGGAAAAAAATTAAACTCAAATTTTATTAAATGTATTAATACATAATTACAAAAAAAAATAAACTATTTCTATTTATCAACGGTATTAAAATTCAATAAACTAAAAAAATTAAATTACAAAAAAATTAAACTCATATTTTATAACATATATTAATACTTAATATCAAAAAAAATTAAACCTTAATTACAAAAAAAATTAAACTCAAATTAAAAAATTAAATTACAATAAAAAAAATTAGGGGGTTTAGGGTTTAGGGCTGATGCCGGTGGGAACCAGTGCCACACGGGGGCAGTCGACGGTTACGCGCTGGATTTCTCCTTCTTCTGGCTTCCGGCTGGGGTGGTGGAACCTCGGACGGGGAATCGGGTTCCTCCAGAAGTGGTTCTGGTTCTGGATGTTGCGATGATGACCCACCCTGATAAAATAATGACCTCGGAGGTGTTTGCATAAACCACGGCGGGGGTGACTGCATCCCGAACGGAGAAGGAGCCTGGTAAAAAGAAGTGCTCCCCGACGGCGCCTCCTCTGAACCCACATGCGACGTCGGCCTCACCATCGGCTGGCCAGCGGGAGTAGTCGGGAACGGACTCGAACCCGGCCATGCACTCCAACCTGGGCTAGGACTGGGAAACTGAAACATATATGGGTTAGGAGGATACATATAAGGGGAAGGGTACGCACCTGGCATAAACAGTAGACACTGTGATGTCGGTGTTGTCGGCTGAACTGATGGGCCCGTTTACTGTGTAGGTGCTGTTGCTGGGCCCGATGACTGTGACGGTGCTGATGATGGCCCCGCCTCATCACCCCTTCTCCTTGGATTTAAAGAGGTCCGACGTTCCCTTCGCTCGCGAAGTTGCCGTCGCCTCTCTTCTTCCGACAACAGATATGGCTTGCCATGGATCCTAAACCATGGCATGTACTCCGGTACGTACGCTAACTCAGGAACGATGATCGATTCCCAGATAGGTAAAAAGTCATACCGGTTCTCCCACGTCTCGATATGACCTGACCAAAATCTTGGCCAATCCGTGTGCGGCTGCCGTAAGTCCACTTTGTGCTCATCATCGAGCACCTCAGGTGGCACGGGAATCGGTTGCCGGAATTCAAATTACCGCAGAACCCGATCTGCCTGGTGCATCTCCACGGTTGCGTAGGTGATCAATGGGACCTTAACGTGCCAACTGTTCGGATTTTGGAAGAACTTGTAACGGCCTAATTTTCAGTGGTGTCGGAAACGGTGATATGGGTTCACTAAATCCGACAGGTAAAATTGAGTAAGATAGTAATTTAATATTTATGAGTCAAATGAGAATTTAGAAGAATTTGTGGATTGGTGAATTTGGTGAATTAAAAGAATTTACTAAGTCAAATGGGTCAAAAACGAGGTATCGAGACCTCGAATTTGAAAATCGAGCCATAAATATTTTTAGAAATATTTATGGAGTGTTATTAAGTTAATATTAAAGTTTGGTTGAGAAATTTAAACGTTTGGGTAGTCAATTAAATAAAAAGAACTAAATTGTAACAAATACAAAATTGCTACAAGAATTAAATAGCTCAAGTGTTAAAAGAAAAAGGATTTAAAGAGCAATTAAACCTAAAAGTGAGAAGGTTGGACGGCTAAGGCAAGGGAATCAGCAGGAGATAAGGGAAATGGGGGCAAAATTGGAATTTTTGTGATTTTAATATGTATAATAAAGATAAAATTGAAAAACCTAGAGATATCTTCATATTTTCTCAGCCAAAACGCCATAAAAAGTCTGGAGAAAGCTGGTTTTCATATTTTTACACCATGTGAGTTTGATTCTTGCTTTTTCTTGATAATTTTTATGTTTTTATGACTTTTACAACTAGATCCACTTATAGAATTCATTAGTTTTTGATTTGGTGGGTAAAATTAAAAGTTACCCTTGCTGAGAAATGGAAGTTTATGGTGAATTATTATGAAAATTAAATTATAATTTCTTATTAAGGTGGTTTTATTAAGTGATTTTGATAGGAAATGATATTTAGGACCTAATTGTGAAAAAGTTGTGAATTAGAGGTTGCTGTTGAAATTCAGAATATAAAAGGTTGTGAAATAGTTTGTAATGATAGAATAAAGTGTTAATTGAGAAAAATTAGTTCAATTGATGGCTGAATTGAGCAGGGACTAAATTGTAAAAACTGTAAATTTTGGGGTAAAAGTGCAAATTCGAAATTTAAAGAGCATAATTTGTGAAGTGAAATGGAAATGAAATATATGCTAATGAGTGAAAATATTTTACATTATAGATCAAGAAACCAAAGAAGAAAGAGGAAAAGAAAAAGTTGCAGAGTAGTCCCTAAATTTCAAAATCTTCTACAAATCAGCCGGGTAAGTTCATATGGTTGAATTTATATGTTTATTTGTGAAAGATTGAATGATATAATGTGCTGTAAATGTGAATTTGCTGTGGAATTGTGGAAAATATGATAAAATGAAAGAATAAATGGCGGTAATTCAAATTAGGAAAAACGCAGAATTGAGTACGTTCGTGTCGTGACATGTGATGAATTGACGGATAAGACCATGGTTAATCCATGGCAAATGTGAAATGTAGGTATGGTATCATCCATACTGAGTTGTGAAATGTAGGTATGGTATCATCCATACTGAGATATGAAATGTAGGTATGGTATCAACCATACTGAGTTATGAAATGTAGGTATGGTATCATCCATACTGAGATATGAAATGTAGGTATGGTATCAACCATACTGAGTTGTGAAATGTAGGTATGGTATTAACCATACTGAGTTGTGAAACGTGGCACTGAGCAACGACGTACTCAAATTCGTAAGACGTTTCCTAATTTGATAAAAAGTAATATAATATGAGTGAATCAAATGTCTCAACTATGAGAAGTATTTTAACAATGGTTGTGAATGGCAGGGAACTTTAGAAAATGTTTTGTTATTGTTTGGAAATATTATGTGTGGTAAGCATTACTTTGAACCTATGAACTTACTAAGCTTCATCAAGCTTACTTGTGTTTGTTTGATATTTTTATGTAGATTGAGTTAAAGAGAAGAGATAGATCGGATCATCACAGCAAAGCTCACTATCTAGATCAATTCCGGTAGCTTTTGTTTTATGTTTGAAGATTTATATGGCATGTATAGAGTTTAAATGAGATGGAGTAAAGATGTTATAAACTAGTTAGCAATATTTTGCAATGAAACAGTTTTTGAATTCCAGCAGTGACGTGATTTTGAAAAATCACCAAAAATGGAAGAAATGGAATTAGAAAGTGAAGGAGATATGAATTCAAAGCTCTTTGAGTCTATTTTCATATGAAAGAAATAGAGTAAGCAAAAGAAATGGAAATAATGAGATATTTAAATTTTAGTGAAACTGGTTCTAAATGAATTCGTGATCCCCTGTTCTACCTTTGAAAAATCATTAGAAATTGCACAAAAATAATTGTGGTTTAAAATTTATATGTATGAAATCCTGAATGAGTCTAGTTTCAAATGAGCTAAACAATGAGGCCATCTAAGTTCTGTACAAAGAGTAATTTGATTCGTAGTGAAGAGAGGTCAGAACAGTTAAACAGTAAAATAGGGGAAACTTTAAGAAAAATCTGGTATTGATTGGCCATACCAAAAATTCTGGAAAAATTATAGTAAAAAGATATATAAGTCTAGTTTTAGGGAAAATTAACGTATCTTAATTTGGAGTCCTGTAGCTCCAGATATAAATATTTTAGTGACTATGACGCAGATGGGCAGTTTTAAATTTTATGCCGAATTAGTAGTAAAGTTTAGTAATGCCTCGTGCTCGACTCCGGCAACGGTCTCGGGTAAGGGGTGTTACAGAACTCCTCTGGAATTACTACCCGAATTTTCGGATCCTCGTACGGTGTCCATTGAAACTATATTAACATTACGAAAATATTAGTTATATACATAATATTAGACACTACATACGAAATACTAAATTATAATAACAAAATTCAAAACTTACTTGTGATTCCGACCTTTGGTCCAATAGGAGCCGTATATCCTCAAGCGAGTTAGGTATTCCAACATGACTCGCCGAATGGTTCCACCTAATTAAATAAACTTTTAGCATGCAATTATACTATAAATCTACGAAATAATTGTAAAATATAATATTAAATTTACCTTGTTATCAGTGGGAATGAATATGGGTGGTCGAGTCGAGGGAGTAAAAATGGAAATCGAAACCATGCCCATGACTGCAGTAGTGATAGGCAACCTCTGATTTTTGCTTTACTCGGCCGCGTCGCCCCGCACATCTCCCGGTACAACCTCGATAGCACGGCAGACCCCCAACTCAATTCACCGGCTGCTCTGAAATCAACAAGTTTTAGGAGCCATCTCAGGTGGACGAGGTTTCTAGAGAGGTCCGGCATCAGATAGCCTCCAATTATCTGAAGAATATATGCCCGAGCATACCGTATTCTTTCTACTTCGGTCGAATCCTCATTTGGCTCCGAGAATGTGTCTCGTAACCACGCCATATCGATCCGAGCTCCTTGAATTCTATCCGGAATGGCACCCAGAAGCTCGTAGCATACGGCCATCCAATCGGTAGATATTACGGACCCGGTGACTACCGACCCGTCCACCGGTAATCCCAACTGCAATTGCACATCTTCTAGAGTGATGGTACACTCTCCGCATGGTAGATGGAAAGTGTGGGTCTCGGGTCTCCACCTCTCTATCAACGCGCTGATCAAAGCCGGCTCCAACTTGAACCCCCGGCCTATCGTGGCCACGTGCCAAAAACCCGCTTCCCGCAGGTAATTCTCGATCAAGGGCGATGGGGGACCATGCATGTTGCGAATATAACATTCCAACACCCGATCTACAGACTGTTTAAAAAATTATAAAATTAACAATTAATTAAAATTGCATAATTGAAAAAAAATTAAATAATATTGAAAAATTAAAATTAAAACTTACCATTTTCATTTGCTCGACGGAGATGTGTTTGTTGTCTAGGCGACGTAATTCCCCGGCCATTGCAATTTGATTTAAAAATTTTCAAAAAAAATATATTAAAAAAATTATAAAGGGTTTTTTGTAAATAGTAAAGGACTATTTTGAAATTTGAGCGTAAATTTCAAGGACCTTGAGAGAAAATTGAGAGAAAATTGAGAGAATATTGAGAAAGTATTGAAATGTGAAAAAAATAAAGGGTGGGGGGTTTTATACTTTTTTTCCCTGACCGTTGGCCCCCCATCGGTCAAAAAAATTTGACCGTTGGGGCTAAAGCGCGCCCTGTAGGACGCGTTTTTGCCACCTCAGCAAAAGCGCGCCTACGTGGACGCGTTTTTGCTTAGGTGGCAAAAGCGCGTCCTACAGGGCGCGCTTTAGCCCCTTATCCCCCAAAAACGCGCTGACGTGGATGCGTTTTTGGGGGAAATGGCCATTTCCCGTAATTTTTCTACAAACTAGCCTATTTCCGTAATTTTTCAAATTTTTGAGTATTTTTAAGTAAATTACCCCCCCAAAAACAGCTCTTCTAATAAAGAGAAATACTTCCTCCACTAATACATCAAATATTCTACAATTATTTGCTAACCAGCAGGGGAAATGGCAGGGGCTATTGTGTCCTTAGTTGTTGAAAGAATTTTTGATCTACTCATCCATGAAGCAGTTTTCCTCAAAGATGTGAAAGATCAAGTTGAGAGTCTAAAGTATGAACTGAAGCGAATGCAGTGTTTCTTGGAGAATGTTGACCGTAAGCCAGAACAAGACGAGCTTCTCCATAATCTGGTATCGAAAATCCGTGATCTTGCTTGCGATGTTGAAGATGTCATCGACTCTTTTATTCTAGAAGCAGCACATCAACGAGATTCTCATGGGATTGTCAAGAGATTCACCTCCATTTTCACTAAACCTGATCATCTGCACAAAATCAGGGTGCAGGTCAAACCAATCCAGACCAGGCTCCAAGAATTTCCAAGAATCTTCCAGCTTATGAGATACCCGGCGATGGAGAAGACTCTAGCTCATTTTTCAAGTTGCAGCAACGGTTAAGGAGGACATACTCGCATGTCGAGGAAGAGGACGTTGTTAGCTTGGAGATTAGCACCAAGGAAGCCATGACCAAGTTGATGACTAAAGAAGATAGACCCCACGCCGTCGTTTCCATAGTCGGCATGGGGGGCATCGGTAAGACTACTCTTGTGAGAAAAGTATATAATCATGTTGATGTGAGACGCGATTTTGATTTCTTGGCTTGGGTTTACATATCTCAACAATGTAAGCCAAGAGAAGTTTTGCTTAGTGTCTTAATGAAAATTCTCTCTCCTTCTATAGATGAAAGAGAGCTAATTGAGAAACTGGACGAGAGTAAGCTGATAAAAAGGCTTTTTGATGCTTTGAAAGAAAAGCGGTATTTAGTAGTCCTCGATGAGATTGGGATATTCTTAGACCTGCTTTTCCACGAGGAAGAATGGGAAGCAAAATACTATTCACAACACGCAATAGGAATGTGGTTTTTGATTCCGATCCTTGCAACACTCCCATTGAGCTCTCACTTCTTACAAATGATGAAAGTTGGAATCTTTTGTGTAGGAAAGCATTCCCACGGAGCAAAATGGGTTCTCAATGCTGCTCAGAAGAATTTGAGAAGCTTGGAAAAGAGATGGTAAAAAATTGTGGAGGTCTGCCTTTAGCAATTGTTGTGTTGGGAGGCTTGCTAGCAAGAAAACAGTCATTGGCTCAATGGGAGATGGTTTGCGAAAACACCCATGGACACTTAAAAGGGCTCCCACACCAAAATCAAAATGGTACAGTGAACAGAATTTTGGTTTCAAGCTACAATGATTTGCCTTATCCTTTAAAACCATGCTTTCTGTATCTTGGTCATTATCCAAGAGATTGGGAGATATCAAAAAATGAACTCATAAGATTATGGATCGCTGAAGGTTTCATTTCACCATCACTGGAAAGCAAAGAAATCTCGATGGAGGATGTAGGTGAACACTTCCTAGAACAGCTTATAGACAGGAGCTTGGTTCAAGTTAGCAGGCAAGGCTATACAGGAACAAATGTTAAGACATGTCGAGTGCATGATCTCTTGAGGGACTTGTGCACGAAGAAAGCAAGAGAGGAGATGTTATTGGAAATTATTCAACAATCATCGGCTCAATTTGATGACTTTGGTCAAACCTATGCTACGAATAATTTCTATTCATCCTAGCGAAGGGAAAGTTCATTTGAAGGGAGAGCTTCCAAAATTATGTTCTTTATTGTTGCCTCAAAATGAGACATTGGTAGAATTTTGCATTTCAAATTGCAAAAGCTTCAAAATTTTAAGGGTGTTGACTCTTTTAAAAAGGAACGTCAAAAAGTGCCATGTGTCAAATGAAATTGGTGATCTCCTACATTTGAGATACTTGAATTAGAATGCTGGAATGAAATGATTTTGCCGCAATCTATTGGCAGATTGAAGACTTTATACACTTTATACATCAAGTATCATACTGACATTGTAATTCCAAATGTTGTGTTCAAGTTGGAACGTTTAAGGTATATTGTAATAAAAAGGATTGCGTTGATCGGAAGAGGATTTCGTTTGCGGCTAGGGTTCACTTCAAAAAATATTGAAACTTTGAAGTACATAATGGTGGATGAGAAGCCGATTGAAAATAATGTGGTGCTTAGGTGGACTAATATTCAGAGTTTAGGAATAGCATTTACAAGAACAGAATATATGAAGCCTATCCTAATCTTGCTAACCAAATTGCAACGCCTTGGGTCAGTGTCTTTGGAGGTTTTAGACGATTCAAACCTATCATATCTAGACTTAGAACCTCTTTCTTGGTGCCATCACCTCTCCAAACTGAGATTAGCTGGGGGGATAAAAGATGATCCACATACGAGCCCTCATATTTTGAAATTTCTTCCACCAAATATTGTCAAATTAACTCTATTTTGGTGTAGGATTAGTCAGGATCCAATGGGTGTATTGGAAAAGCTATGTCATTTGAGGATTCTCTATTTGGAAGGAGTATATGAGGAGAGTAAAATGATGTGCTCTGCCAATGGGTTTTCTCAACTTGATTCTCTTCAAATGATTGGTCTAGAAGAGTTTGAGGAGTGGGAAATAAAAAAGGGTGCAATGCCATGCCTTCGAAGATTGTACTTGGTCCATGTTGATAGTTTAGGGATGCTTCCAGAAGGATTGAGGTTTATTACTACTCTTCAAGAAATGACATTAACAAATATGAGTTTGTCATTGAAAGAAAGGATTAAAGTGATAGGTGGAAGAGAAGGAGAGGATTTCTATAAAGTGTGTCACATTCCCTCTATCCGCATTTTTTGATCTCAAGTAATTAGAGCTAACATCACGTGAGGTATTTTTTTCTGTAAAATAATATATATTTATTTTACTTCCACTCATATAGTTAGAGATTGATATAAAATTAATAAAATAACCAAAAAAAAAAGAAAAATATTGATATTTAATTAACATAAAAATTGTAATTAAATAAAAAAATAAGGATTTCAAATAATTTTTCTAGAAAAACTAAAATTTTAATGTCACTCTATTAATTCATAAATTCCATGTCATATTTTTAATTGATATACATAAGAGATGTATATCATTTTTTTTTTCTTGATGTAAGTAATCTAATCAGCATTGTAATAGACTTCGTTGGGATATTCAACTCCTTCAAGTGTGTGTTTTTAAGAATTGGATTGCTAAATGAAGTGATTGTTTATATTAATAAATTGATGAGAGTACAAATTTTAGTTATCCAATGTTTTCTTTTTTCTAAATTCTATATATCTCTATGTTCTTTTTTCTTATATTTCGAAACTTTACTTCTCTTGCTTATGATATTAGTTTTGACATCAATTCAATATTTTCTTCAATTGTCTTTTAGCATTAGTGCTTGCTTCTACCTAGAGGTGCGCTGGTACGAGTTGAACTAAAAATTCAGATCCGTTTATTAGATCTAGACTTGAAAAATGAATTTAAAAATTTGTCTAAGTTCGACCCAGATAAAAATATTAAACCTGCCTGACCTTGCCCGCCGATATTAATTTTTATATTATTTTTATATAATTTTAAAATATACATAATACATCAAAAATACTAAAAAAATTAAAATAAATATTTCCTAACAAATTGAAAATAAATTTTAAAAATAGGGAGAAAATAACAAGAAAATAAAATTAAAAAAATAGATTTTTTTTCTTTAGTGAATTCGGGCCGGGCCAAGTCAAAAAATGTCTTACCCGATGCCTGGCCCGTTTTTTAAACGGGCCTTATTTTTTTGTCCAATCTCATTTTTCAGGCTTATTTTCACCCAAACCCTCTCATATTTCAGGCGGACTTTCGAGTTGGGCCGAGTAGCCCAACCCATGAATAGGTCTACTTCTACCCTCCCAAATTGCTTTTTTTTTTTCCAAAAAAAAAAGTTATCTTCTTAATAACTGGCTCGTTTGCATCTAATTATGACAGGTGATGTTTTGATTGAGATTAATCACTTTAAACCAAACAAAGGAAATTCCGAATGACCCATAGTGTATGTATCCCTTGCACTGAAAAACAAAACCGAAAGTAAAAGAAGTAGCATAACATTACAATTTACAAATCACTATTTAAAATTAAAAATTAGATGATATGAAAAAAGTATTTAAGATTTTCTATAACAAAAAAATACTTATTATTAATACTTATTTTCATTTAATAATATATAAAACAGATTCATACATGATTTATACAGATCAATGATTAAATTTCTTACCAAATCACCTGTTTGACACGAGTTAAAATCGTATAACGTGTAACACCCTGGTTTAGGGGCTATGCGGTTTGAGTAGAATGTAGGTGTTGGAAGGTTCTTGGGTGTGCTTGGATGCGTTTTGGGGTTTTTAGAACGTTTAATGAAAGGGGAGACTTTGGGAAAAAATTTGGATTTTTGGTGTGAAAAAGGAATTGGGCCAAGGGAGGCCTTAAGATTAATTTTTGGCAATTTATGGCACAAGAGAGACTTTGGCTAAGTGGCTTCATGCGCTGCTTTAGGGGCTGGAGGTAGCGCCTTGGGGGTCTTAGGTTCGAGTCCAAGCGGCAGCAAACTGGTTTTAATTTTTGTGGTTAAGCGTTACAAGGATGGAAGCCTTAAAAGAACTGGGCGCGCATATTTGGCACAAGAAGCAGCTGGTCCAGGTGGTGCCTGTGCGGCGCTTAGGCGCTGGAGGTGCGTGTGGGCTCTGGTTCGAGCGACGGAAGCAGCATTTTTGGCATTTCATTTTATGTGCGGCTATGGGGGTTTTTGTCATAAAAATCAAGGTGGCCGAGTGGCCTGGGCGTTGGGGGTAAGGCTTGCAGCGGTTTGGTCCCAGGTTCAAACCTGGAGAGTGGCATTTGGAGTTTTAGTTTTATTTTATTCTTTTTGGGCAGCAAATTGAAGTGGACGGCACATGTAGATTAAATTAGATGATAAGGATAAGCTTAAGTATTATTTTGAATTAGAATTCGGCTGGTGGGTGGCTGTTTTTATTATTTTAGATAGTATTGAATTATTTTTTTTTAATGGTTGATGATGAGGAAATATAGGGAGTTGTTAATTCAAATTATTTTGAATTAAGTGGCCAGGAGCCTTTGTAGGTGGCAGCCGAATTTGGAGTCTTCTAGGGGGAAGGCATGTGCCGATTTTACCTGGTCAATTTGAGCATTTTCGGTCACTTTTGTTTCTAGCATTTTGCAAAATTTTGCTTGGGTGTTTCTTTCAATACTCTTTGATAGCCGAATGTCCTCTTCCCTGATTGTTTTTCTTTTTGGTTCATTTGGGCAAGCCGAATCTAGCATTCCATTTTCATATCCCTCCTTCAAAATTGAACCTTATAGCCGAAGACCTCTTCTCAAAGCTTTCTTCTCCATTTCTTCTTTTGTGTTCATTTGTCTTAAGAATTCTTCACTCATTTTCTCCATTGCCATTGAGCCGAAACCATATTATTATCTCGTCTCCTCAAACTCTCATTTTTTCTTTCTTAAAACCTTCTAGCCGAAACTCCCATTCACATCTTTTTCCACTCTTTTCTCACTCCGAACCGAACTCAGGGGTGTTAAACACCTAGGGCCGAATCTTTTCTTCTTTTTGTAAAGTGCTAACCGAATCTCTCCCCCTCTCCTAGTGGTGTTTATTTTGGCCGAATGTTGGTATAAGTGTTGATCTCGGTTGTTTCTCTCAAGTTCGGAGGAAGGTAAGATTAGGCCAATGTCCTTTCTTGTTCTTAATTGGCTTGGGTTTGTTTAAGGGCCGATTTCGGCATTGGGTAAAGGGTGTTAATCTCTTGTGTTTAATCGATTTTATTTTAGGACATCAGGATTTTGGAACGAACAAAGAGGAGTTTTCCACTCTGTTAATCTTTGGGTAAGTGGTGGTGAGGAATGGCTTTATTGGTCATTCTTTTGGTATTTCGTTAATCAAAGACTGCAATGGATTAACTGTTCTTGTTGTTAGGGTGTGCCGATTGCGAAAAGAGGAACCATAGTTGGTTCGGGGTTTGGTAGGAAAACAAACCATCTGCAAAGGTAAGGATTAGTCGATAACCCCCTTTTTGGTTTAAAATGGTTTTAGCCGATTGGTTTGAGTGCTTATGCTTGTTTGGCCGATTGCTTTAGGAGCAAGAGGAACAAGGGTCTTAGATCGATTCTTTCGTTAAGGCTTGTAGGTGTGTACTTTCACACTCTTCTAGTAATATATATGTGTTTATGATATTGTGTACATATACACCCTTCTTGTTGTTATAAATATATGTGAGCTGTGTGTTATGTGGATCCATGGTAAGGTGGATGTGATACCATTATGGTATGAGGAAAAGGGCCAGGTAAGTCCCTGTTTTGATGCTTTTGGTAAGCATGGTATATCCGTTATGTGTACTGTAATACTGGATTGTGATAAACAATATGTATGTTGCTTGACAAGCATGATGTATATTTTTGTTAAATGCATACTAGTGGTTGATATGGGTTGAACGAGTGGAGGGGGCAGTGATATTTTGTGCTGACGAGCACCAGTGTTTTGGTAACACAACTTTGTGACTTTGAGTCACCAGAGGTTTGGCACCTCATTGTGACTCGTCCCTGTGGTTAACACCACCGTGGGTTGGCCCCACAGTTGAGATACAGGATTGTCGCCAGTGATTTGGTATCACACGATGGGTTGGCCCCATCATTGGATTTGTGACTTCGGTCACCAGTGTTTTGGTAACACACTTTGTGTCTTTGGGACACCAGTGGTTTGGCACCACATTGACGGATATCGTGTCTTTGGGACACCAGTGTTTTGGTAACACATTGTGACTATACGTCACCAGTGGTTTGGCACCACCAGTGGTTTGGTACCACACGGGGTAGAAAAGGTGTATGGATGGTTAGGATTGGGTGCATATTATTTGGACGCATGTTGATAATGTATATGATTGTGTATGATATTTTGCTAATCCGGGAAAAAGGGTAGCACACTGAGTCTTGGTGACTCACCTTTTTCCTTTAACCATTTCAGGTATTGCATAAAGCTGGACCGGGATCGGAGAGGACAAGGTGGCCCATGCCGAAGATGATGATTTAATATTTTATGCCAAATTTTGATATAAGTATTTTATTTGGATTGTTGGGTTGTAATAAAGGCCATTTTAATTATTTTGGTATTACTTTAACTATGGTTTAGTTGATTTAAATTCTTATTAAGTCAAAAATGTTTTTAAGCAACAAAAGAAATTACTTGAGTTTTTAAATAAGATGAATTTATTTTACTCACATACCCGATTTAGTTTTCAAAATTACTATTTCAAAATGAAATAGGAGGTTTCAACCAATCATGCCCAAGATTTTTACGAGAATAAAATGTACAAAAAGATTTTCAACTGTCTCTCCGCAATAACATAACCAGATTCGGTCGTAGTGAATGGGCCGGGTTTGGGGATGTTACATAACGCCTGTCTCCACCTAATATTGTATAAAAAATAGATTCATACATTAGTTATTGTGAAACTTTTAGTCGTTCAATTGATGATATTTTAAGGAGGGAACGCACGTACAAACCTATACGTTACAAGTGGAGTACTTCCTTTGGGAGTGGTAGCTACCAACCCTGACTATGGACCATAAAACGAACATGGAGAATACAAAAAAAATATGGTATGAGAATTACTCATTTTATATTTTTTAATTATTATTAATATAGATAAGGTTATATGTGGAAATATGTCTCGCATTTTGACCAAAACAGTGTGTGAAGTTGCAACAAGAAGAAGCTCTTCGTCCTGATGAGGAGCCGACGTCATGACAAGAAGAAAGTCCTCATCCCAATGACGCGATCCTCCTTCATCTCGACAACCAAACTCCACATCACAATGTGGCGACATGTTATGTTTTTCGGCTTTCTTCTCTCAGTTAAACTCTGTTTTAGTTTCCTACTTAAACTGTGGTTAACCTAATGATATCCTGCAGGCCCACACAAACAAATGTTGGTTCAATGGAATACCCTATTATGGGTGTAATCCATTCCGAGCTTAAGCAGAGATATTTGTTGATTTCTATTCCTTCCCCTCTTCACCGTTTACTCATTAGTTGCTTGAAGAATCCTATCTTACTCTCACCAAATTCTCACCTCAAAAACACTCAAGTGGTAGCTATTTCTTGCTTCCTTTGACTCCAGCACTCCTCCCCTTCGTCCAACATCAGGTAAACATTTTTCCTTCTGTTGTTCCTTTCATTTTCCTGTCTGCCATTTTTTCTTACCCACAAATTTTTTCTGCCTCTTTTTGTTACTGCTTCCTTCACCATCATCTCTGATATTTTTTTTTTAATAAACAAAGTTTCTAAAATCTTGGATCTGAATTTTATCCTACCAGGCTTTCGGTGAGTTTACTTTTTCTACCTCTTCTTTGATTTTATTTTTCATGTAAATCAAAATCCCGTTTTGTTAAATTTTATGTTTTGGCTGCAAATGAGAAGTTCAATTTTGATTATCAAGATCTTTCCTTTTCCAATAATTTATGTGTTGGCTTTGTTGAACTGAATACCCAAAGTCTTAGTCTTTTTGACAATCTATTGAATCGCTTGTCTGGATATGTTGAGAAATGATAGGAAACTCAATTGTTTGTATGATTAAAGGAAATTTTTATAATTTGATTGTCAATTGTTTGTATCATCTGACTCTGAGATTGCAACCAATTTGGGTTAGATTTTTTAATCATTGATGATTTGTATTGATAACATTTGGATCAACAAATTTCTCATCCTCACTACTTTCCATACCTAAATGATTGACCTATAAGATAAATCGATGCTTACCCACTTCAAGTATAGGAACAATGATTGATTCCCATAATCTAGCTTTTGTTTTTTAGCTCACTTTCCAAGTCGTTTTTTTCCCAGTTTTCTGAATGACATGTTAAGCAAAATAAAAATAATTGTTTGTATGATTAAAGGAAATTTTTATAATTTTGCAGCCAATGTGAGCTGGTTTTTTTAATCATTGATGATTTGTATCGATAATATTTAACTTGAAGAGGCTTTGTTTATTTTGTGTGCATCATCGATGGAATTAATACGTCAATTTTGATCCAGTAGTTGACATCAATACATTGCTGTTTGTTTTTGAGATGTTTCGTTATCTACCTCTCATTTGTTTTTGTAGATGTTTTTAATATTTGGGGATTTGTTTTTTATTTGGTTTCCTTTGTGGATTAGACATGATATTTTTTCTGAATTATTTTAATTCAAAATAAGGTTATATGCTTATGAGAGTTACTCTTCTTTAGCATCTTGTTTTCAACAGTGACTCAATTTTCGTTTATACATGTATATTTTGTTAATTTATTATTGTTGTAGTAAGTATACTTTTGTGATTGTGAAAAAGGGTTTTAGAAAAGTTCTTGGAATGGTTTGTGTGTTAAATGTGTATCTTTTGAAATAATGGAATGGAATGGAATGGTTAAATGTGTTAAATGTGTATCCTCTTGAAATAATTTAACTCAATATATGTGTTAAATGTATATTCTCTTGAAATAATAAAATGATTTGTGTGCTTTAGCTAAAGGAGTGGTTGAAGGTAGCAACAAGAAGGGGAATATATCGCTCAAGGGTGTGCTAAGGTAACAATACCCTCCCAATGTCTTTGTTGTAAGTTGTTATGTGTTCAACTTTGGAAAGATGAAATTTGTTAATTGAAAAGGAGACTGCTAAGGTAAATAGCAGCACACCAAAATATAAAACAAAACCACAGTAGTTACCCTTTTAATGGAATGAGTCAATACCACTTTTGTTTTATATATTTTAAATTTGACTTTGGCGTAAAGAAAATAGACTAGTTACCCTTTTAATGTACTGATAAAAAATAAAAATATATATATAAATATTAACTTGGACCATCGAAAATAATATTTATAATAATTTTAAATTCAATTATTTATCAAGAAAAATAGTATATTAAACTTGTTGAAACCATTTTTAATATTTTTATAAAAATGAGGGTCGACTTTAAAAAAAAATGGAAATGGAGTCGCCACCAATTCCTTTTTACTTAGGTGTGATAGGATCACATTGTAAACACGTTTTATTTAAAAACATTTAATTTTGGTCTACAAAAAACAAGAAAACGAGTTCGAGAGTCGGTTACATATGAGGAAGGGTTAGCACCCTCATAACGCCCAAAATTGGTACCTAATCGATAAAATCATGTCCTAATGTTGGAAATTTAAAGTATGATTTCTTTAAAAAAAAACTAAACAATTGAAGTTAAGACTTGAGATTATTTTGTTCCGAAAGAATATAAACATCACATCCAGCACGTTAGGACATGATGTCTTTAAACCCTCATAACTAAAATTATCTCATGATTTACAAAATTTTATTAAAAAGGATATTTAGTTATTTAGTCAAACGGAAAATCGAAACTCAGCACGTTAAGGCACAATTTCCCGAATTTCTAAATATCAAAATATTGCCTTATTTAAAAAATATTTAAGTGAAATATAGTAATTTTGAAAAATAAATATTTTATTCTAAACGATGATACATATGAAAATATTGCATTAATACATCATCCAACATAAATACTAAAAGTAATCATGATATGCTAATATTAACATAGGTAATAAAGAAAATAAAAGCTAATAGATATAACTACCTTATGGCAATCATAAACAAATAAAAGAGTATAAGTAAAAAAAATATAAACAATGGATGACAAAATAATAATAAGAAAAAAAAAACTACTAAATAAACACGAAAATTTATCATGCAATATTAAACCTTTCATGCAATTATATATACCAAATAAATATTGCAAAAAATATAAATAAAGAATAAAAAAGGTATGTATTTTGAACAAATAAGTAAAATATAAATAAATGATTTTAAATAAAAACATATTTATAATAATCTATTACATATAAAACTACGTATTTAAGAATATACAAAATCACATGCAACAATAAAGATAAAATAGTTATAAAAATATAATATAATAATATAATAAAATAAAATATACAATATATAATAATAAATAATAACTTAATATATATAATAATTAAAAGTAAGAACAAAAAGAAAATAAAAAGAATAATAAAAAATGAGTAAGGATTAAATCAAAATGATAAAAATTAAGGTAAAAAAATAAAGTAAAAGGACGATATTGGAACACGCACTAAAATAAAGGGACCAACTGGGAATTATACCCCGTCTCCAAAACGGCGTTGTTTTGTTATCTGCCTTTTTATGGCCCGAGGGACTAAATTGAAATATAAGCAAACATTTAGGGCCGAATTAAAATTAAATAAAATTAAATTAAACGAAATTAAAATATAAAAATTTGAGGAAGGACTAAAATGGCAATTAGACCATTTAACAAAAATACACGGATCCTCCCCGGGTTTTCGGGTCAACTCGCGGATTCTCCCTTGAAACGACGTCGTTTTTTGTTTTAAGGGCAGCCCTCAAAACGGCGTCTTATGGATTGTTTATAAAAACCAGAATTAAACCTAAAAATCATTTCAGAAGCCCCTTTAAAAAAAATTCAAAAACTCTCTCGATTCCCTTGTCTGAGTTTAGACCGGTGGTCTTTCGGGCCATCGCCACGCACTCCACGAGCCACCGCAAACAGTGGCCGAAGGCCGAACCTCGAATTTTTAATACAGTCGAAAGGTAAACCCTTCCCCTTTTATTTTTTAAATATTATTTATATGCACAAATATATATAAAAATATAAAAAAAGAATAGTATGAAATATAAAAAATCACCTCTGCAAAATTTCTGTATTTTATTTCTCTGGAATTTATGAATATTTTTTTTGTATTCTCTGTTTTTGTGAGTATCTGCTTTCTGTATATCTTTGTCTATGTAATCGTGTCCATTTTATAGATTCTTTTTAGGGTTTTAAAACCTGAAAAATAAAAAAGGAAATACAAGAAATTATCTCGTCTGCCATTTTTGTTGTCCTTTCTTTCCCTTTTGCAGGTGAGGAGCGACGGAGAATCTAGCGACAATGGAGTGATTCGGGTGCGGATCATGGCGCGATTGAAGGCTAGCGTGGGCGCGAGGAGCGGCTTGCGTGACTTGCGACGCGACTGATGGTGGGCGCGAGGCTCTTGCGGCGCCTAGGGTTTCAGAAAACCCTACGCTTACTGAAACTTGTTTAGATTTTGGGCCCTTTTGGGCCGCACGAGCATGGGTCCTGGCTGGGTAGTCTGTTTAGGAATGGGTTGTGGTTTAGCTTTAGTTTGGGTTGCTAGGTATTGTTTTAGGTACTGGGTCAATGGATGTAACAGGTTAATGGCTTTGGGCCTGTAGATTGGCTATGTAAATGGACCTTTTATTATTATTTTTATTTTTTTGGTTTTATTCTGTTTTACACGGGCCCGGACACAAATGGGCCACTATAAAACTATGGTTTAAATGCCATGTTTTGTTTATCAAAATTGGATCAAATTAATGAATTGAATTGATTTGATCGGATGTGAATGTATTTCAAGTTTAGATGTTCATCATTAATTTTTCTTTTAAAACAACTATAATTTTTGCTCAAGACATTAATTTTCGGTTACGCTTTCATCGAGAAAAAGTATCAGGTAAGTTTTAGTTTGGGTTTGTTGTCTTTTTTGAGTTTTAGGTTGATTCCTAGTGGATTCATCTGTATCAATCTGGATTAGTTATAAATTAGCATGTTGGTTTTCTAGTTTTTAGTATTGGTGGAATTGAAGCGTTTTGGTCGATCATTGGTGTGTCAAGGAGCATCCTTCATGTGTGTTTCTGAACCAATAAATGTTAGGGACCTTTTGACACATTTTGTAGCCTGTATCATTGTGGTTTTATGCATGGGCGATACACACGGTCGTGTGCAATTGGGGAATTAGGGTTTTTGATAATTTTTGGTGCCACGTGGTTGTGTGGCTACTATTTGGGGATTTTGTCGATTTTCACACAGGTGTGTGCCTTGGTCACACGGACGTGTAGACCATCAAACAGGCGGGTAGACCTCCACACTGCTATGTGGCCTTGTTTCACAGATTTTTGTTCTATGTCGCAATTTGACCCGTTTCAATTCCTATATAGTCTAACATTCGTTGAGGCCTCTGTAAATGTGTAGGGACTCTGCTTTCTGCTTAGATTCGAATGTGTGTCCTATCTCATGTGTGTCTTGTGTGTGTATGGTGTTGATTGAATGCATGTGTGCTCTTTAAAGCACTGGCCAAATGTGTTTTGTGCTCTATCTAGAGGGGATCAAATGTAAGTAACCCCTAACTAAGGCGAGCCATGCTTAACTGACTATGTAAATGCCTTCATGGGTGACCAACTAAGTAAGGGTTAGGAATAATTGGTGTTGGTTGAATGCTTATGTGCTCTTGTTGATGTTAGGTGAATGTGAAATTGTGCTTATTACTATGTTGTCGAATACTCTTATGAGCATTGGTTCTGTTAGTCTATATGTGCTATTAGCATTTTTTTTATTCATTTATATCTATATATAAATAATTATGCCTAATTTGAGCATGCATAATTGTCTTATGCCATTTGCATAAAATTAGGGTTTTTGGTTGCGAAGAGAAGGAAGACTATTTTGGGCAGTTTTAACTGCGATACTTCTGTACAGCGGTTTACTGCACTGTACTATACATATGCTACCTCAGCTGCATATTGTTATTTTAGTGTCATAGTTCCGTGGTATGTAAGGTGGATGAGCCTATTATGGTTCTATGTGGTGTGCAAGGTGAACGGGCCTTCTATAGCCCATATGTGGTGTGCAGGGTGGACGAAGTAGTGTCTAGTTGGTGGGGTTGGTTTTTTTTTGACTTCTTGTATTTGTTTCGCATCTAAATATACTTTTATTTGTGTAAATATTTGATTATTACATATGGTTGAGATGCCGTTTCTGTGGTTTGGCATTGTATATTGACTTACCGATGTAAGATTTTCGTAAGCGACCTTTATACAAATACTTGTCTGAAATATTCATTGTATTATCTCGTCTTTTACCGACTGTTGCATTTCGGACTCACATTGAGCTCGTGTAGTTCACCCATTTAGTTTTCTTCCTTTCAAGTAAATTCCGCATATAGAAGTTGGACTCGACGACTGAAGGTTTCAGATGGATAAGATTTGAACTAATTAAATAAAGTATTTCATTTCAATTCTTAGGTTTTCAAATTGTTTTGGATTTTGGTATAAATTTTATTTTTAATTTTTGTAAATTGCTCTTCGAATTGAACTTTAGGGACTGTGGATTTTATTTCTTAATTTTTTTTTACGCCAATTAAGCGCACTGTTTCAAAACATAGCTAAGCATTATTTAATCACCTAGAGTTGAAGCGAGCAAAAGATTTTCTCAGTTAAAATAAAGTTTTTGTTTTTGCCACTTTTAGTGGCTAATGTAATCTTCCGAAATTCAGTCTAAACTTCTAGATCGGATTTTAGTGTGTTACAGGAATCTTAATTTGTGTAAATTATATATGAAATCTCTCTCAAATAAATAAATTTTTATTTAAAAAAAATCTTTCACCACTTTTCTGACAAATTTTCTTATTTTCTTTTAACATTCATTGTACCGTTGTTTATATTGGTGGAGGAAAAATGACTTTGAAGACGTGAGTTTGACATTTTGTTAAATTAATATTAAAAAAATACAAAATCATAATTAATAAATTATTTGAAAGTTTTATTTTAAGTTATCGGGTTGTTAAAATTATTGTTATATGGCTTTCATTGTTTTGCCCGCTTACACCAATAAAAAACTCTTCTACCTCTGCTTTTCTATAGTTTAGGTTTTTTTTTTCATGAAATAACTTTAAATGTCATTTATTTACGAATTAAAATCTGAACAGTTTTCTTCTCTATTCTTCGACATCCACTATTAGATTGACTTGATCTAATATACGTTCTTTTACTCATCGATGAGTATTGATCCATCGTACCGTTCATCGAATTGCCACTTTAATCTCGCTAGTCAAACTTTAAAAAAAAATAATTCAATGATTTAATGATCATTTTATATTTTTTAAATTAAATCATCAAAACATATATTTATTAATAGTTTCATAACATTAAATGTAATTTACCCAAATAATTATTTGGTTTTATCCTATCAATTATGAGCAGGGACTGTTGTATCTGCAAGTAGTTATTATTTGGAAGAAATTAGTTAAGGGTTGGCCTACTAATGTCAGTAATAATAACTTGACCTTATTGCTTGGAAGATATGAGTTGTCGAGTTGAGGGTTGTCCTACTAATGTCAGTGATAATAACTTCATCTTATTATTTGGAAGATATGAGGTTGAGGGTTGGCCTACTAATGTCAGTGCTAATAACTTCATCTTTTTATTTGGAAGATATGAATTTGAGGGTTGGCGTACTAATGTTAGTGATAATAACTTCCCCTTACCTTTTTTTCACATGCCATTTTACTTTTGCATGCCTTACAATGTGGAAATTCAAAACAACTTTTGCTTTCAATTTGGAAATTCAATTTGGTAGAAATGAGTTTATTTATGAGAAAAATAATAAATGATTAGAGTAAATTATATCTAATGTCACTAAATACTGCTAAGTTTACGTTTTTCTCAATTAACTTTAAAAAGTTATATATAAAATGGTTATTAGACTTGTCGAAACTATTTTTTTATTTAAAAAAATGGGGATCGACTTTAAAAACGAAAATGGAGTTGCCACCAATCCATTTTTATTTAGGTGTGATCGGATCACCTTATAAAACATTTTATTTCAAAACATTGATTTTGGCCTACGAAATTCAAGAAAACGGGTTCGGGAGTCGGTTACGTATGAGGAAGGATTAGCACCCTCGTAACACCCAAAATTGGTACCAGATTGATTAGTTATTATCCTAATGTCGAAAATTCGAAAAGATTTGAAAACATGATTTCTTTAAAAACTTGAACAATTTGAGTTGGAACTTGAGATTCCTTTGTTCCAAAAGAATACAAACATCACATCCAGCACGTTAGGACATGATGTTTTAAGCCCTCGTAGCCAACATCATCTCATGATTTACAAAATTCATTAAGAGGATATTTAGTTATTTAGTCAAAAGGAAAATCGAAACCCAGCACGTTAGGGCACTATTTCCTGATTTTCTAAACACAAAACATTGCCTTATTTAAGAAAAACTTTTGGATAAAATGTAGTAAAAAAATAACATTAAGTTATTACAAAAAGTGCAATTTACTAAAGTTACAGGTCATATTAACAATTAGCACTAACATAAACAATTAAGTAAAAGAATGACAAGCAATAATAATAATGTTAAGGTAAACAAAGATAATGGATTCAAATTTTTTTAAAAAAAATGAACAATCAAAATAAAAAAAATAGAGTAGATAATAGCAATTTTAAAAGAATATATGAAAAAATTAAATAAACTTTATTCACAAGATTAAATTCATGTATAAAAAATAATATAAGGTAAATAATATACTCAAAACAATTAATGAATATTATAACAATTTTAAAAAAATAAAAAAAAAGTATAAAAATGATATGGATAAATAAAAAAAAGTTAAAAAGAAACGCATAAGTCAACCTAACTCCCTAATATGAGGATTCAACGAAATTCCTCCACCAAAATCTAACTCAAACAGAAGCAACTCAAAAAGAAACAAAGATGAGCGAAGAACAAAATAAGAACAAACCACAGAAAATAAGAACACAAAAGAGAGAGAAATTTGAGTGAATGCTCTCAACAATTTTTATTACTCAAAACTCATGTGTGTTTTACAATGAAGGGAGAGGCCTCTATTTATAGTTGAGCCTCCCCAAATCCAACGTTACATATCAATTACATCAACGGCTAAGATTAAAAGGTATCTACAAATTAAATCTCTAAGATTACAAAATCATATCTTCTAAGATTACATACCATATCTTCTAGGATTGCATATCCTTGAAGATTTGTTCTCATATACGTCAAGATTGTAAATAGACCTTCAATCTTTTCAAGTAATGGGTCATTCTGATCAGGCCAAATGATATATTTTGGACTAGACTTGGACTTTATTTTATTATTTTGGGTTTATTATTTTTTGAATGGGCCCGGGCTAAATTGGCCTATTACAAGACTATTTGAAATTTTTTATTTAAATGACTAGATTATTGAAATCACTTCTATATAGCATTTATCGTTCACACCACTTTCACCAATAGAAAACTATTTTTCCTTTGCTCTTCTATAGTTTAGGTTTTTTTTTTTTATAAAACAGCTTTAAATGATACGTATCTACGAACCAAAATTCATATAATTTTCTTCTCCATTCTTCGACACAGACCTTCATATTGACTTGACCTAATATATACTCTTCTACTAGTCAATGAGTATTGATCCATTGTACCGTTCATTGAATTGTTGCTTGGACCTTGTTAGCCAGATGTAGAAACCCAAATTTGCCCGGTCCCTTAACTCATCAAAATAACCAAAAATAAATAAAACACCAAAATTCAAAGTCCATTAACAAGTTTGGATCTAGAGGGGCCGTCGTTGAATGGTCTCGATTCGGCCACTAATCGCCGGTCACCATGGCGTTGTAGTGGTCGTTTCACATCCCTTTTCTTTGCGGTGGAGAACGAAACAAAAAAGGGGCTTAGGGTCTCAGTTTTTTAAAAAAAATAGGGGAGAGGCGAATGAAACTTAAGCCTTTTTAATCAGTTTTTTAATACTTGTTGTGAAACGGTGCCGTTTAGGCTCATGACGATAGCCTTTAAACGACACCGTACTGACCTAAACCCAATGACCACGACCCGATTTGGTCCCATGGGATTCCCGTGTTTTTGCAATTAATGGAGGATTCGCGCATTTAGTCCCTTCTATTTCAGTACTGTTTTAAATTAATTCCTTTATGCGTTGTCTTGATTGTTTAATTAGCCCTTGTAATTCATGCATACTTTCAACTTAGTCTAGTTTATACATTGCGTTTTAGGTTGTTTAAGTATTTTCTGTTTTAACCCCTGATTGTTTGAATGCTTTTTAATTTAATCCCTTTTTATTGTTTATTTATCATTAATTGAATGTTGTTATTATTATTGTTACTTTGAATATTATTTGAATATTATTTTTAATATTGTTATTATTATTTCTAATCATGTTAATATTACTATTATTATTCTATTTTTTTATCTTAATAAATTCTTATTTTCATCATCCTTATTATTATTATCTTATTCAGACTATTATAGTATTTTATTTATTTGGTAATTTACCGTTATTTTCAATAATTTACAATAAATTGCTTTTTTTTTATATATCTACATATACTATGGATTTTATATTATTATGCATGTAATTTGTCTCTTTAAAAGACTATACTCTATATTTATTTGTAAACACTTTTAAATATCGTTATCATTTTTATATATATATATATATGTATGTATGATTTTTATTTATTATTATAATATATTTAAAATCGTTTTTTATTTAGAATACTTCTTACACATGTTATACTTGCATGAATTTAATTAATTTTCTATATCATTGATCTAGTGCTTGATAATCATGTCATTATGTATGTTTTTTATTCTCGTTCTATATTTATTTGTTACTTGAGATTTGTAAATACCTAATTTTGCCCGGGTATTAAATAAGCCCAAATTAAAATATAAACCAGAGTCTATTTTTTTTACAAACCCAATACTGACCCTATTATAAACCCAATTAAAATAGATGGCCCAAAACCAAACTAAGCCTAAACCTGACCTAACACATAAACCCAATGCCCAAACAGATACCATCAAGCCCAAAAATTACCCGTGGCCCAATTACACCCCTTGACCCAAATATTAACCCAACCTACATGGCCCAAAAATGGCCCAACTCTAAATCAGAAACTAAGGGTTTCTGAAACCCTAGGTTTCCTTGCGCCGCAAGAGCCTCACGCCCACCATCAGTCGCGCCGCAGGTCACGCAGGCGCCCCAACGATCTACTCCCTCACACAGTAGCCTCGACATCCCCAGCCCCGACCACGCCGTATTCAGCGCACCAAATAGGGGCTCCGTCGCGAGATCTTCGTCTTTCGACCTGCAAAAAGAAAGAATGACAGCAAAATATGGCAACCATAACCAAAATATTTGCATTCCTTTTTTATTTTTTATTTTTTGAGGCTATAAAAAGCCCTTTTGATAAACTTGTAAAAGGAATAGACATACACAGATACAAAAAAATACTCAAAGGCAGAAAGCATAAAAAAATATTCAAAAATTTCGAAGGAATAAAATACATAGGTGATTTTCTTTTATATATTATTCTGTTTTTATTTTTTTAATTTTTTTACATATATATTTGCGCATATAACTACTTTTAAAAAATATAAAAAGGGGAAGGGATTACCTTTCGACGGCAAAATTCGTGGTTCAGCCTCCGGCCACCACTCGCGACGGCGCATGAGTTGTGTGGCTAGAGGACTGGCGATCTGAGGCTCGGAGAGTTTCAGAGGCTTTCTTTAGAATTTTTTTTTTTTAAAATGGTGTCAAAATGACTTTTTTTTGAAGTAAAACTGATTTATATAGGAAAAGGAAAACGAATCCGTTTTGGATTAACAGGATCTGCACGTCGACCAGATATTCAGGTGAGGATCCGCGCTTTTTTTCTAAAATGGGATATTTGACATTTTGTTCCTTCCGCAATTTAATTAATTTTAATTCAGTCTAATTCGTATTTTTATTTATTTTAAAATTAGCCCTAAAGTTTATTTTGGTTCCAATTTAGTCCCTAGGTCTGTTTTAAAGGTAAAAATCGAAACGACGCTGTTTTGTAAAAAGGTTTAATTTCCACAATAGTCCTTGTAATTTAACGTGCATTTAAATTTAGTCCTTCTATATTTGTTTTAATTGCTATTTTAATCCCTTTTTATTTATTTATTGTTACTTGATCCTGATTTCTTTATTTATTTTTTTAAACCTTTTTTTATTATAATATTATATTGTTATGCTAAAATTTTTATTTTAATCTATTAATAGTATAAATTTATATATATATATATATATATATTATGAATTATTTAATTATTTTATATATTATTTTTACTTGGTTTAATAATTTATATATATACATATATATTATTTTTTAAGTATTATATTATGTTATGTAATTTTGTTTTGTATAATATCTATTATAATATAACTTATTCTATTTTTATTATTACATGCATATTTTTTATTATGTATATATATGTTTTTATTATTATATATTATTTGCTAATTATTTTTATTGTTGCATATATAATTATTTTTCCTATAATATTATATCATATATTATTAACTAAAATTTATTTATATTGTATATTATATTTTATTTATATCATTTATATTATATGTATATAATTTATTTATTTATTTATCATTTAATCTTGCATGAAAATTTTCATATTTATTTTGTAATTTCTATTTTGGTATCTATTATTTTATGAATATATTTTACTTGTCCATACCCCTCATTTATTTATCTATGACTGCCATTGTGTAATTATTTTATTAGCTGTTACACCATATTGTTATTTTCTTTATTATCTATATAAGTATGAAATGTCATTATTTTACAATTGCTTTTGATATTTATGTGATATTTTTATAAATCATCATTTTTTTAAATAAAATGTATTTTGCAAAATTCCTATATTTTAGGTTTTTAAAATAAGGCAATGTTTAAGTATTTAGAAATTCGGGAAATAGTGCCCAATCGTGTTGGGTTACGATTTTCCGTTTGGCTAAATTACTAAATATTCTTTTAATAAATTTCGTAAATTATGAGATGACTTTAATTACGAGGATTTAAAAAAATTTCGTGTCCAATCGTGCTGGATGTGATGTTTATATTCTTTCGGAATAAAGAAATCTTAAGTTTCAAATAAAAAAACTTATTCTTGAGAACTCAAAATGTTATATCCTAACTTATTGGGTGTGATGTTTTGTGTCTTGAGGTAAGAATTTTATAAAATAAAGATGCACCTAGCTTCAAAGTTATAAAATGTTGTATCCTAACTTATTGGGTGTGGTATTTTTATTTCTTTGAAATAGAAAAGTCTAGGTTTTCCTTCTAATAAGGGATCTTATTTTAAATGTTTTTAAATTTCAAATATTTGGACATGATTTTATCAATTAGGTACCAATTTTTGGGCGTTATGAGGGTGCTAACCCTTCCTCATACGTAACCGACTCCCGAATCTGTTTTCACGTTTTTCTTAGACCAAAATCAAATGTTTTAAAATGAAACGTTTTACAAGGTGATCCAATCACACCTAAGTAAAAAAGGATTGGTGGCGACTCCCGTTTTTGTTTTTTAAGTCGATCCCAACTTTCTAAACTCAATTTTTAAAATGGTTTCGACAGCTTGGCGACTCTACTGGGGACTAAGAGAGTCAGGCCGTAAAATTGATAATTTCATGTCCTTTCGTTCGAATTTAAAATTCTGATTTTTAAAAAAAATGATCCTTTTATTGCATGTGATTGTAAAATATATCTCTTGGCATTGCACTACATGACCGTTGTAGTCACAACCTTAAGTGGGAGCGAGAAGCTATGCTTTCGTGAGGTTTTCACCTCCGCATAGGCTAGTGGACTGCTTCCGAAATACATACATACCTATGTATTCGTGAGGTTTTCACCTCCGCATGGCCATAGGGAAATGTATTCCCTTGAACCGAACTCTGTCCATATGAGCCTATAATGGGTGAGGATCGAGGAATCTGCTGGTTCGGGTACCTCAACTCTAGAACTAAACCACATATAGTGAACCTTAAGGGCCCACCTTAGGTAGAACTATGTCAAACCCTAGTGGTCACCCTGATAGGTGTTCTAGGTTATTTATTTTTCTTGTGCTAACGTATTCTCTTTTGTTTTGATTGCATTGCATTCATATCATAGAAAAGAGGTGCTGATTTCTAATTCGATTGCTAAATAGAAAAGTTTGTCATAAGAAAACAGGTTTTTTGATAAAGTGGATTATAATACGGTCATCCGAATATAGTCCAAGTGAATGCAACGAGAGAAGATTGATAGCCTGTGAAGGAATACAAGACCTTATCACCTAAGGATTCAAGTTGACGAAGACTATTAGAGAATTACCACATCTCGGCTTTCTTGAAGAGGCTAACAAGTGATCATGAGTCGCGGTCCAGATCAAGCAAAAGGAGCAAGAGGAGGCATCTATTAGAAGTTTGCAAGATTTGACTTTTGCAAAGAAGGGGATTGATGTTCTCACTTGGACTAGGAAGACAAGGTCGTGTATGCGATCCATTTTATGTAAAGAAATTTATTTTTTAGAAAAGTTTTTCTAATGTAACTGAATTTAGAATCAACGCCTCTCTTTTTTTGCATTCATGCATTTGCATTACATAACATCATATGCATTCAAATCTATAGAGAGAGTCTAATTAGTTCAAATTATAGGAGAGAGATAAAATCTGGAAACGAAACACCCTTATGGTACACGAGCAAAGTCAAGGAAAATGGACCAAAGGATGGAACATTCCAAAGAGAAATGCAAGACCAGATACAAGAGCAGATGGAAAAACTTCAACAAGGGATGAGGGACCAGATGTTGGAGGCCCAAAAGAATATGATGGCCCAAATGACCCAGATGATGAGTGGGATAATGGAAAAGGGAAAGGGTTCCCTAGTTAATGCTGAAGGCAGCGAGGACTTTCCTAGGGGATTCACCTCACCACATGTGCAAACACAACCGGAGGAGTATCCCTAAAGGCCACCTATCACGATTAGGCCTCAACAAGGGCAAGCTGATCTTAGACCACCCATGAACTTTCAAGTGGGCTCGAGATCTAACCCAGGAGATAACCTTGTCAACCTCGTTATCCCTGATTTAGACATAGAAGAGAGGGAGGGAATCAGAATTGAATCTTCAGGGAAGTTGGAAAATTGCTGTAGGTGGTTAGAAGAAAAGTTCCAAGCTTTGGAAAATGCTGACCATCATCATGGTATTGACGCTAAGGACTTAAGTCCAGTCCCTGATCTTGTACTTCCTCATAAATTCAATATGCCAGAATTTGAGAAATACAATGGAACTACTTGCCCTGAAGCCCACATCACTATGTTCTGCAGACGTATGATGGGCTATGTGAACAATGATCAACTTCTGATTCATTGTTTCTAGGATAGTTTGACGGGTGCAGCATCTAAGTGATACAACCAACTCAGTCGTGCTAACATTAGCTCCTGGAGGGACTTGGCCTAAGCCTTCATGAGACAGTATAATCATGTCATAGATATGACACCTAACTGAATCATGTTGCAAAACATGGAAAAGAAATCAAATGAAAGTTTCAGGCAATACGCGCAGAGATTGAGGGAAATAGCCATGCAAGTTCAGTCACCTCTCCTGGAGAAGAAAACCACTATGTTATTCATCAATACTGTAAAAGCTCCATTCATCACTCATATGATAGGAAATACCACCAAGAGCTTTGCGGATATAGTGATGGCAAGAGAGGTGATTGAAAATGCCATAAGGGGTGGCAAGATTGAAGCAGGAGAAACCACTAAAAAGTCTGATCCTAAGAAAAGAGGTGACGAGGTGAACGATAGGGGTACATATAATAAAGGGTACTCAAAAGTAATTACTGTTAACCAACCCAAGGTGATCACTGCTAGGCAACAAGGGTCAGCGAGACAAGAGTCAAGCACAAGGCAAAACTCTGAAAAGCTCCAATTTACGCCAATCCCAATGACGTATAAGGAGCTATATCAAAGTTTGTTTGACGCACACATGGTGTCCCCATTTTATTTGAAACCGTTGCAACCTCCATTCCCAAAATGGTATAATGAGAATGCCCAATGCGAATACCACGCGGGAATAAAGGGTCATTCAATTGAAAACTGCACTACGTTTAAAAAGCTGGTTGAAAAGCTCATCAAAATGGGAGTTGTGGAAGTCCACAGTTCATCAAAATCTGATCACTTTGATGAGGCAGTAAATGTAATTATTAAAGGAGGAGACAGGAAAGTTGCGACTCCTTGAAGGAACCGGGGAATAAACTTTCCGAACCTTGCGTACTTGGGAGTGTTTTAAACAATAGGAACTGTGGAAAGGATTCTTGCATTTTTAGAGTGGATTTAGAGTAATATTCAAAACATACTTGTTGTCTTAAGCCTAGAGGCAATAAGAATTCTTTTGTGAAATAGGCTCATGTCCGAAATTTATATTTCAATGAAATGCATCTTTTTTTAATACATATTCTTTTATTCTTTACATTTCATGTTAAGCTTCAACTTTCTGAAACCTAACCCAACCCACTTTAGACTTTTGTATATATTTTATTTTTATATATTATTTAAACATAAAAAAATACTGTCTAAATTTAAATTTTAATAAAAAATATTATTAGAAATATTAAATTTAAATTAAGAATAATATATATTTAAAATTTATTGGTTTAAAATAGACTTAAACATATCATTTATAAATAAGATTATCTAAATTTTTGAACCGAATCAATTTTAAATAAACATAAAAATATTGTACATAAACTTAATTCCAACCCATAAACACCTAAAAGGAACCATATGTGATAAACTAAAAGAGGAACGAACACAGATCTATAAGCGCGTACTAAAATTGTGAAGTTTATTGATGGGTAATTTAGGTATAATATAAAAATAATTGGAGTAAAGTACACTTAAGGTCACTAAACAACTAGTAAGTTTACGTTTTGGTCGATTAACATTTAAAAGTTATAAAATGGTCACTAAATTATTTGAAAGTTTTCTTTTAAGTCATCAGGTTGTTAAAATCACTGCTATATGACATTCATTGTTTGCCAGCCAACTCTTCTACCCCTGCTTTTCTATAGTTTAGGTTTTTTTTTTCATGAAATAATTTTAAATGTCACGTATTTAAATAGCTTTTTTTCTCCGTTCTTCGGCACCAATCATCGGATTGACTTGATCTAATATATGTTCTTCTACTATTCGATGAGTATTTATCCATTGTACCATTCATCAAATTGTCGCTTTAACCTCGCTAGACGGACTTTTTTAAAGAAAAACTAATAGTCCAATAACTTAAATAAAAGCTGTTGAATAAATCAGTGACTTAAATGAAAATCCTCGAATAGTTAAATAATTATTTTATAATTTTTTGAAGTTAAATAATCAAAACATAAATTTATTAATAGTTTAGTGACTTTGAGTATAATTTAGACATATCATTTTTCATTTGGACTTGTCCAATTAATTACGAGCAATGACTGTTGGGTCTTCAACTAATGTGAGCGATCTTAACATTAGCTTCTTTTCTTCCCATGCCATTTTACTTTTTCAATTTTGTATGGCGACCAATGTGGAAATTGAAAACAGGTTTTGCTTTCAACGCGGAATATCTCGTGCTTTTGAAATTTTGTCCCCATTACTTATTGTGTCCACCTAACATTTCTAAACTGAAATTAGTAGGGTATTTAAAAGAAGATTCACATCAAAGTCATCATGTGTTGAAATTTCTTCCCTAAAGTATTGTCAAATTAACTTTACAATATTCAAGATCCAATGGAAGTGTTGGCCTACTAATGTCAGTGATGAAAACTTTACCTTACCTTTTCTTCACATTAATAATAATGATAATAATATGTATTCAGCTATTTACTGTCCAAAGAAAAATAACTACCAACCTCACCCCCAAAAATAGATCTTCAAAAACTTCTGATAAAGAGAAATACTTCCACCACAAATGCATAAAATAATCTACTAATACTTACCGATCAGTTTGTGGAATCTGTTCTGGACCAGCAGGAGAAATGGAAGAGCCTATTGTGTCTGTGTCCTTAGCTGTTAAAAGAATTTCAGATTTACTCATCCAGGAAGCTGTTTTCCTCAAAGATGTGAAAGATCAAGTTGGGAGCCTAAGGGCTGAACTGAAGCGAATGCAGTGTTTCTTGAGGGACACGGATTGCAAGATTGAACAGGATGCGCGTTTCCAGAATCGGGTGTCCGAAATCAGAGATCTTGCTTATGATGCTGAAGATGTCATCGACTCTTTTATTCTTAAAGCAGCACATCAACGAAATGGGATTTTCAAGAGAGTCACCTCCTTTTTCACCAAACCTTATCATCTGCACAAAATCGGGGTGCAGGTCAAAGCAATCAAGACCAAGCTCCAAAACATTTCCGAGAATCGTCCAGCTTTTGAGATACCAGGTGATGGAGAAGGCTCTAACTCAATTTTCAAGGTGCAGCAACAGTTAAGAAGGGCATACTCACATGTCGAGGAAGAGGACGTTGTTAGCTTGGAGGTTAGCACCAAGGATGTCATGACCAAATTGATGACTGAAGAAGATAGATCCCACGCCGTAGTTTCCATAGTCGGCATGGGGGGCCTCGGTAAGACTACTCTTGCCAGAAAAGTATATAATCATGTTGATGTGAGACGCAATTTTGATTGCTTCGCTTGGGTTTCTATATCTGAACAATGTAAGCCGAGAGAAGTTTTGCTTACTATGTTGGCGAAAGTTCATGGAAGAGACTCAAGGGAGCTAATTAACAACCCGGAAGAGAGTGAGCTGGTGAAAAGACTTTTCGATGCTTTGAAAGAAAAGCGGTATCTGATAGTTCTCGATGATATTTGGAGAAACGAGGATTGGGATATTCTTAAACCTGCTTTTCCACGAGGAAAAAAGGGAAGCAAAATATTGTTCACAACACGCAACAGGTTTGTGGCTTTACATGCTGATCCTTGCAACACTCCCATGGAGCTCTCACTTCTTACAGAGGATGAAAGTTGGAATCTTTTGTGTAAGAAAGCATTCCCACGGAGCAAAATGTGTTCTCAATGCTGCTCAGAAGAATTTGTGAAGCTTGGAAAAGAGATGGTGAAAAAATGTGGAGGTCTGCCTTTAGCAATTGTTGTGTTGGGATGCTTGCTGGCAACAAAACAGTCATTGACTCAATGGGAGATGGTTCACAAAAACATCCATGGACACTTAAATGAGCTCCCACACCAAGGTTGTCAATATGGTGCAGTGAACAGAATTTTAGTTTCAAGCTACAATGACTTGCCTTATCCTTTAAAACCATGCTTTCTGTATCTTAGTCATTATCCAGAAGATTGGGAGATACCGAAAAAAGAACTCATTCGTTTATGGATCGCTGAAGGTTTCATTCCGGAAAACGAAGAATTCTCGATGGAGGATTTAGGCGAAAAATTCCTAGAAGAGCTTACAGATAGGAGCTTGGTTCAAGTTAGCAGGCGAGACTATACAGGAACAAATGTGAAGACATGTCGAGTGTGTGATCTCTTGAGGGACTTGTGCACGAAGAAAGCAAGAGAGGAGAAGTTCTTGGAAATTATTCGACAACCACTGCATGAACTTGAAGTGACATTGGCAGAATCTATGCTACGAAGAATTTCTATTCATCCTAGTGAATCGAAAGTTTATTTGAAGGGAAAGCATCCAAAATTACGTTCTTTGTTGTTTTCTCAGAATGAGGAATTGGTAGAATTATGCATTTCAAAATACAAAAGCTTCAAATTTTTAAGGGTGTTGACTCTTGCAAAAAGGGACAACTTCGAAAAGTGGCATGTGTCGACTAAAATTGGTAATCTCCAACATTTGAGATACTTGAAGTTATACTACAATGGCAGAATAATTTTGCCGCGATCTATTGGCAGGTTGAAGAGTTTGTACACTTTATACATCAAGTCTGGTAATTATAACACTGTAATTCCAGATGGTGTGTTTAAGTTGGAACGTTTAAGGCATCTTGTAATAAAAGAGTATATACGTTTAAGACATCTTGGAATAAAAACGTATATGAAATTTTCCTTTTGTGGATTTAGTTGGCGGCAAGGGTTCACTTCAAAAAATATTGAAACTTTGAAGTTCATAGTGGTGGATGTGAAGCCGGTTGAAAATGATACGGTGCTTAGGTGGACTAATATTCAGAGTTTAGGAATAGTATTTACCAGAGAAAAATATGTGAGGCCTACCCTAATCTTGCTAACCAAATTGCAAAGCCTTAGGTCAGTGTCCTTAAGTATTTTTGATGGTTCATACCGACACTTAGAACCCCTTTCTCAATATTATCACCTCTCCAAACTGAAGTTATGGGGGCGGATAGAAGATGAGCCACATCCGAACTGTCATGTTTTGAAATTTCTTCCATCAAATATTGTCAAATTAACTTTAGTTCAGTGTGAGCTGAGCCAAGATCCAATGGCCGTATTGGAAAAGCTATGTCATTTGAGGATTCTTCATTTGGAAGAAGCATATATTGGGAGTAAAATGGTGTGCTCATCAAATGGATTTCCTAAACTTGATTGTCTTGGAATGATTTTAAGTAAGTTGGAGGAGTGGGAAATAGAAAAAGGTGCAATGCCATGCCTTCGAGAATTGGAGTTAGCCCATGTTGATAGTTTAAGGATGCTTCCAGAAGGATTGACGTATATTACTACTCTCCAAGAATTTCGTTGTTCCAACATCACTTGAGGTATTTATTTCTGTAAAATAATAATCTTTACATTCTTTTTCTTTTCTTTTAGAGTTAGAGATTGATATAATATTGATAAAATAACAGGATAGAAGAATATATCTTTAATTACCATAAAAATTGTAATTAAAATATAAAAAAAAAAGAATTTCTAATCATTTTTCTAGAAAAACTAAAATCTTAATATTATTTCATTATTTCATATTTTTAATTATTATACATAAGAGATGATGATATATACATACCATTTTTCTTCTGGATGTAGGTAATCTAATCAGCACGGGAATGTACTTTGCCGAGATATCTAATTTCATTAAGTGTGTGTATGTATCTTTTATAAGAATTGGATTGCTATATACTACGAGCTTTGAATGAAGTGATTGTTTGCTATATATATAACGCTCCCAATTTGCTTTTCTTTCTAAAAATTTATCTTCTTATTAATTTGGTTCTTCATTTGCATCTATTTGATTGAAATTAATCTAATTTAAACCGAAAAAAGAAATTCTAAATAACTCATTAGGTGTTAAATGGTTAAATTCATTATAAGCAGTTTTACCCTTGTCGTAACCATTTTTTGACAAAATGGGAATCAACTTGATTTTGAAAATAAAAAACGGGAGTCGCCACTGATCTTTTATTAGGTGCGATCGGGTCACCTTTATTTTAATAAAACATTTTAATTTACTAAAACAGTATTTTTGGTCTACGAAATTTGAGAAAATGTGTTCGGGAGTCGATTACGTGCGAGGAAGGGTTAGCACCCTCGTCACGCCCAAAATTGGTACCAAATTGATTAATTAATCTCCCAATGTCGAAAGTTTGAAAATTTTGAAAGAATTTAAAATTTTGATCTCTTTTGGAAACATTTGAATTTTCTCGAATTGAATATTAAGATTTTCTCGCTCCGAAGGAATAAAATATCACATCCAGTACGCTAGGACACGATAATTTGAATCCTCAAATTCAAGATCATCTCATAATTCCCGAATCTCATACGTTAAAAATATCAAAAGGATATTCAAATATTTAGCCAAACGAAAGAACCGAAACCCAACACATAGGGCACGACTTCTCGAGTTCCCAAACATAGAACATTGCCTTTTTTTTAAAAAACTTTTGCTTTTGGGTAAAATTGATAAACGTATTTGAAAATTATACATGTTTGGTAATTTGGATCTTAAAGAAACCTTATTTAAATCGTGAATGGGGCTGTGCTCGACGAATAACGGTAATGTAACACGAGTTGGGCGCAATGATAATATAATACGTGTAATATATAACATTAGTATCGTTAATCTAAAATATTAATATGCATGAATAATAATAACAATATGAAACCCGAATAATATGCTAAAACAAATGTTACGAATAAATTAATGATAATGGTAAAAACGATAATATGGAGAGTGATAAAATGAAAGTAATATATTAATAATAATAGCTTAAATAATAATAACTCATTAATAGAGAATAATGATAGTAATAATAAAAAGAATAAATATATAGTAATAAATTGGATGGTAGTAAAATAATAGTAATAGCAAACATGATAGTGATAACAACGATAGTAATGATTAAGATGAAATAATAGTGATAAATAATAAGAATAAAATAATGGTAATGAGTGACAAAGAATAATACATTACTAATATCAATAACAATGAAGGTAATAATAATAAGGTGACAAACGTAGTAATAATAATCAAGTGAAGAAGGACAACAATAATGCAATGATAGTAGTGGAAAATATAATAAATAATAATAGAAAGGGAATAAGACATAAAAATATGATGATGATGTTGCTGTTAATAATAATAATATTATAATTTCAAAAATAAACGAAGAAGGACCAAGTTGAAATCAGAATAAAATTGAGGGGTTGAAATCATAATAAATAAAATAAAAGGTGTGGACTTAAATAAGACGCGCGCAAAGTAAAGAGGGCCGGGCGAGTAAATTTTCCAGGCTCTGATGCGTATCGTTTCAAATGGTCGGGCGCGGATCAAATCAACAATGAGATGAAATAATGGAGCCTATTTGCAAAAAAGAAGAAAACATGAAATGGTACTTAATCCACTAGCGCTGTAAAAACGGGGGATCGATTGCGCAAATATGGGCAGTGACCCTATGTATCAAACGACGCCGTTTTATTGAATGTTTACAAAATCCTCTTTTTTCAAAAAATAAGATTTCACTTCAAAACCCCTAAAGTTTTCTTAACTCAGCAGCCCCCCCCCCCAATTCTCTCAAAAAAGAAACCCAAGAGGCAGCCCTCTTTTTCCCCTCTTTTGGTCGACCGATTGGTCTTCCTCTGGTGCCTGTCGCGTCATCACCACACGGTGGTTGATCAGTGAGCAAAAGAGGCGCTTAGCCTCGTTTCGGGTCAGATTGAAGGCCCAGCCCCTTTGGCTAAAAACCCGAAGAAAAAAGATCCCCTTTCGCCTCCTCCTTCGTACCCGATCCCAATCGTGGAGAGAAACCTCCGTCGATGGACCACAGGGCGACGACGCGGCTACGGGATAACTCCTGTAAGCCCCTTTCTATTTTCTTTTTATTACTTCGTTTTTTTTAGAGTTTCAGAATAATAAATAGGAAAATAAAAAGCACTGTAGATGATAATCGAAAATAAAAAAAAATCGACCTTAACGTTTGTATTTTGTTTTCATTGCTGATGATCCGTAGTTCGAAAGAAAGAAAAACTCTTCTAATTTGTTTTTTTTATTTCTGATCCTCCCTAAGAGCCAAAGAGAAGCCCCCCTCTCCGTTTACAATGGTTTCGGTTTTTATAACCGAGTTACAAAGATTCCTCTTTTTTTTCAATTTGTTTTCTATTTATTTCTTGTCGTTTTCCCCTCGTTTTTGTGTTGTTATGCATGCTTCTTGCAGGTGATGGGCGAAGAGCGCGAAAGTGGTGCTAGAGGCTGGTCAGAAGCGTCTGGGTGTTGACCGAGGCGCGGGGACGAGTGCTGGTGGAGAGGTGCGTGCGCATGGGGTGATGAACAGGAGTCAATGGCAGAGGTGTTGGTGGGGAGGCGCGGCGCAACAGGCAAGGAGCCCTAGGTTTCCGAAAAATTCTTAGGTTTCTTTTTTGTTGTGGGGCCATTGTGCCTTTGTAAAATTGGGTTAGTTGGGCTAATTGGGTAGGGTTTGAATTGGGCTTAGTGGGTCTGACGGGCTATGTAACACCTCTCACCCGTATCCAACACCAGAATAGGGTTTGAGGCATTATCGGACTTAAAATTCACAATCATACAAAACCGGGTTACCAAATTTCGCCCAAAATTTAAAACTTTTCAGACACATGCATTTGACATTGTCATCTATTTAATCACTTATACTATGGACAAATAGGCTTACGAGCCAAAATCATTATAAGCCACATCTCATGGCTGTAATTAACAAATCAATATAAGCTAATACATTTGGCTAATCACAACAACATCCGTCATAGAAAAACTAAATCCTTATACATGCCAATACTCCTAAGATAATGGCTTGATAGTGTGATGCTGCCTCCGACGATCTCCAACCCTGAGCTGACCTAACAAAACTAAAAGAATGGAAAGGAGGGAGTAAGCTTTACGCTTAGTAAGCTCGCATGAAAATAATAAGCAATACGATAACATGCTATTTTCATATTCTTTCCATTCATTCAAATTCCAGTTAAGCTGTTTCCTTGAGTCATAGTCATTAAATAATTTATATCTGGAGCTACAGAACTCCAAATTAAGATCCGTTAATTTTCCCTGAAACTTAACTCATTTATCTTCTTACCATAAAATTTTTAGAATTTTTGGCTTAGCCAATTGGTACAGTTTATTCATTAAAGTTTCCCCTATTTTACCATTCAACTACTCTGACCTCTCTTCACTATAAATCAATTTTCTCTTTGTACAGAATTTATATAGCCTCCTTGTTTTGTTCAATTGAAACTAGACTCATTCAAGATTTCAGGCATATAAATTATATCTCATAATTATTTATGTACAAATTTTAATAATTTTTCAAATGCAGAGCAGGGGATCACGTAATCATTCTGAACCAGTCTCACCGAAATTCAAATATCTCAAAATATACAAATCATTTGTTTTCTATTTTTCTTTTATATGAAAATATAATATACTCAATAAGCTTTAAATCAATATCTCATCCAACTTATAATTCAATTTCTACTATTTTTGGTGATTTTTCAAATTTACGTCACTGCTATTGCCCAAAGCAGTTCTATTGTAAATGTTTGCTCTTTTTCACTTTAGTTGTGTTCTTCACTTGCTTATACCAATCTTTCTAATTTCTGATTACATATTGAACATATTGTTCATACATACATTTGCCACATTTCTCAATTGGTCACATTCACACTTGCACTTAGTCATAACATGTTCATTTTCAATTACACTTAGTCAATTTTCCGTTGATCTCATCGTAACAGATACATGGTGGCCTACACATGGTACCACCCTTGTAGCCGAAGCTATCTGGTACATATAGTAGCCTGCACTTAATACTATACATGTGACCAAAACCATTTCAGAACTCTCTTGTACACATAATTGAGCTCAACATTAACAATCACTCAATCTCTTTCATTTGATTCACTCCTTTTTGTATTACTTATTATCAAATTAGGAAACGTCTTACGAATTTGAGTACGTCGTTGCTCAGTGCCACGTTTCACAACTCAGTATGGTTTTCCTCATTGAAATACCATACCTACATTTCATAACTCGGTATGGAAACACCATACCTACATTTCTTAACTCAGTATGGTTAATACCATACCTACATTTCACAACTCAGTATGGTTAATACCATACCTACATTTCACAACTCAGTATGGATGATACCATACCTACATTTCATATCTCAGTATGGATGATACCATACCTACATTTCATAACTCAGTATGGATGGTACCATACCTACATTTCACACTTTGCCATGGATTAACCATGGTCTTATCCGTCAATTCATCACATGTCACGATACGAACGTACTCAATTCTGCGTTTTTCCTAATTTGAATTACCGCATTTATTCTTCCATTTTATCATAATTTTCACAATCCCACAGCAAATTCATATTTAACAACGCATTATATCATTCAATCATTCACCAATAAACATGTAAACTCAACCATATGAACTTACTTGCCAAAATCTCGTCAGGTACAGCTGTGTAGCAACTCATACAACCCATGTAATATTAATTTAAAATTCATTTCATTTAACATTAATTTTTGCCATTCAATTTCACATAACACAACCAACATCACATTTTCCATATCATACATCAACTTCTCCTAAACATATTAAATCATACAATTTATGCCATATCAATAGAAAATTACAATTCAAGCACGATGTTGCATTATTATTAACACACGAACTTACCTCGAATGCCGAAACGACCATTTTACCAACTTTCTCGATTTTCGATTTTCCTCCAGTTCTAGGTCCAAATCTCATTTTTCGGGATCTAAAACATCACATTTCACTTATTTTATTAATATATTGCTCAAAACAGTCCCTAACTCAAACTTTAGCAAAATTACAATTTTGCCCCTAAACTTTTACATAATTACGATTTTGCCCCTAGGCTCGAAAATTAAACTTTATTCCTTTTCTTATGTTTTATGACATGCTGGACATTTTTCCCTTCTATAGCAACTTCAAATTCTTACTATAACACATACTTATGAACAATAACAACTTTTACCGATTAACTCGTTTTACTCGTTTTCACCGAAAATCATTTAGCAAACATCGCTCTCCTAACCTCAAACATCCATATTCTACCATTAGATATCAAAATACATGCTTATCTAGCATGGGTATATTTTTTTAAACTTTGATTACACTTCAAATTAATGGTAGAAAGACAAATTAAGCTTTGAGGATCTCAAAAATATGAAAATCATTAAAAACGGGACAAAACCGTACCTATATAAGCCATAGAAGCTTGGCCAATGGAGCTCACCCATGGCTGCCATTTTTCTTCTCACATTCGGCTGGAGAAGAAGGAAAGAATGATATTTTTTTTTTTACTATTTTTGTCTTATTACCATTTAACTTAACTTCCAAATTTCCCTTTTTCTTTTCAACTAACTTCAAAAATACCAAACAAATATCTTCATCAACTTATAAATGGACTAATTTCTTCATAAGGACCTTCACTTTGAAAACCCATCACAATCACACCCTTTATCATCTGGAACATACACTTCGCACCTATAACAATTTAATCCTACTAACCAAATTAAACACTTTTTCGATAAAATTTCTCAACGAAGTTTCCACACAACAATTTAATCACATTATAGACCTCAAATTGATAATCCAAGCTATTTCATACTTAAAGATTCTTGGACCTCATATTTTGCAACTTATTGCAATTTAATCCCAATAATAAAATTGGGCACTTTATCGATAAAAATTACTTAACAAAATTTACACACCATCACCCAACATGTCATAGACTCTAAAACATTCATAAATTAAATATTTTTACTTCGAGTTTGTGGTCTTGAAACCACTATTCCGACTAAGCCCTATTTTGGGCTATTACAATTCTCCACCCTTAGGGATTTTCGTCCCTGAAAATCTCACTAGTTAATGGATTTAGGTCTAATTTCACAAGTCACTTTCAGCTTCTCATATAGTTTCGGCATCTTCAACATCTTACTTCTTAAACTAAGATTCGGAATTGTACTATCTTATCATGAACATAAAAATCATATTACTGATCTTCTTAAATTCTGAGTGAAAATCCCACTAATAAATAATTCGCCTTATTCTATCAATAATCTCATACTCTTCGATGAACCACAACTCACCTATCTTTACTTATCCAGATGAAAATTCTCTGTTAATGAAATACTTTCAGAAGCACTTGACACTCATCTAAGTTCAATACTCTTACCTTTCGATTCCGTATGCAATTTTTGATAATCTATAATTGATTTCTTGGTACACAAACTCCGTCTCAAAACAAAAAAATAAATAGTCAGTTTCTGACCTGTAGTTCTGAATCAGAAGTTAGTTCTTTTAGAACACTTCTAACTTACCATTTACTAACAAAATTCTAAGTTTCACAAAATCATGGAATAAGCATCATTATTTCTGAATAATAATCACTGTCTAATTCACATCATAAGATTCTTTTCATGCAGTATTAACTGAGTGCAAGCATAAGCTACCATTTTCACGTTCTTGTATCAAAATATACTTCAAACCAATAAACTATCCAGACTAAATAGTTGAATTGGTCTTGGCTATTTTACAGTACCCTTCTAAAGGAACCATTTTCATCTAGTTGCCATGATAACTCAGACATGTATCCTATTGCAATTCTTTCCGGTTACGAATCAATGATCCTTAAATCAACTATAAAGTTTCAATGATACATAACAATATCGTTTTAACGCATTGAGATATATCAAATTACTCAGAAATAACAACCATAGCGCGGATTCCAGCTTAATCCTTTACTGTTTACTCTTTTATCAATGTTTATTCTTTTCCCAAAATCTAAAGATAGATCACATCTAATAAAATTTACTTTACTGTTAATTCTCAAATACTGAACCCCATTGGAATTGCATCTCTCTTACAATTAAAATCGTAGCGCCATTTCAAGGCTAACTTCTCAGTCACACCGATAAACAATAATTTAACTAATGCAAAAGCATAGTCTTTACACATCTAACAATAGCAACACTGTATGTTCACTATCAAACTAGATTTCATAATCGCAAAAGTATGATTACTTCCAGTAAAGGAATATCTCTTGCACAATTCATAAAATAAAGTCAATAAGAAATCCGAGATAAGAAAATCCAAGATTTGATATCGTACTAGAATTCTGAGAATATAGCTCATAAGAGAAATAATATCGACTTCGACAAATTCTCAGAAAATTTCCAGAAGGAAAACAATACTTATAAGCACTGAACGATAACAGAAGCAACATAGTTTTCATATACACATTTCACAAAATAACAATCAGTGGAAACTGAATTTCAACATCATATGAACGTTACTGTCACTTTTCTATCAACTCATTTTAATAGAATACCAGAAAAGATAGAGTAATACCGATCACGGCCCAAACAGATTAACATTGCTTTCATCCATCACTAAAATTGATTAGCATTCTCATATGATAAGAACCCCGAACGAGTCGATTAGTCAATATTAACTTTTTCCTTAACTGTAACATTGCGAAACCAGGATGATTTTCATAAAATTTCATCACAACACCAAAGTTATTTTAGGCCATTTAACACACATATTCACGGTATTCATCCGTATCCTTTGTCTCTTTCGAAGATTCATCCGGGAATTTTCTCACTTTCCATCATTTCAATAAATATCAATAATATTCACTCATATATCATATGATACACTGATATGTAAAAACATAAATAAAAAGGATGTATCATTTACATATAGACTTACTCATTTTAGGTCTTACCACATTCCAAATACATATCATAAACATTGCTCACATTTACATGCACTTATACCTTGCACTTGTCATCACATAATCACACGTAATTTTCACTTTGTCAAGGTTTCCCGATGAACACTTCAGAATAATATCGAATACACTGTGGTTTCGTACATGGCCCACCAATAATAATAAGTACGGTAGTATCGCACATAGCCCACCAATAATGATAAATAAGCTGGTAATCACACACAGCCTACCAATAATAACATATTCACATGCTGCCATAATAAGACTAACTTCTCAATAACTTTAGTAGATAATGTCTCGGCTGAAAACAAAACATTTCGATCATCGGAGAAATTTAAACACAAATTCCCATAACAACCAATACAAAAACACAATCTTTATATCTCTGGTAACTGTATCAAAGAACTCTCACCATCAAGTCAAAACTTATAATCATTCTAAGCATTTTAATAATAAGAATAAACTATTTTCATCAATAGAACATTTCCTACTGATATCTCATGGTTGATACTTTGAACAATTATTTATTAAGGAAACAAAAATAACAAATTTTCAGAATATGGAGCTGCACAAAAAAAAAATACTCATAACATTCACTTAATTTCATGTTATACTCATAGCATCATACAAATGCCAATCAACATGAACACTTATCATGGTATAAACTTTCCTTTCATCTCATCTTTCATATTTCAAAAGAAATTTTTATCCATAATTTATTCATCATCACATAAACATCATAAACTTACTTTTTACGAGTCTCAACTCGTCATAAACATATTGTTTGCACTATCAAATTTAGCTCGGTTGAAGTGCACATCTGTCTAATAAAATAATTTACATCAGGGTCGGAAATCATCACACTATCACAGTTCATTATGGCATGTATAGCTAGACTCTCACACTCACTATGGTAGTCCGAGAACCGACTAAACCATAGCTCTGATACCACTAAATGTAACACCTCTCACCCGTATCCAACACCAGAATAGGGTTTGAGGCATTATCGGACTTAAAATTCACAATCATACAAAACCGGGTTACCAAATTTCGCCCAAAATTTAAAACTTTTCAGACACATGCATTTGACATTGTCATCTATTTAATCACTTATACTATGGACAAATAGGCTTACGAGCCAAAATCATTATAAGCCACATCTCATGGCTGTAATTAACAAATCAATATAAGCTAATACATTTGGCTAATCACAACAACATCTGTCATAGAAAAACTAAATCCTTATACATGCCAATACTCCTAAGATAATGGCTTGATAGTGTGATGCTGCCTCCGACGATCTCCAACCCTGAGCTGACCTAACAAAACTAAAAGAATGGAAAGGAGGGAGTAAGCTTTACGCTTAGTAAGCTCGCATGAAAATAATAAGCAATACGATAACATGCTATTTTCATATTCTTTCCATTCATTCAAATTCCAGTTAAGCTGTTTCCTTGAGTCATAGTCATTAAATAATTTATATCTGGAGCTACAGAACTCCAAATTAAGATCCGTTAATTTTCCCTGAAACTTAACTCATTTATCTTCTTACCATAAAATTTTTAGAATTTTTGGCTTAGCCAATTGGTACAGTTTATTCATTAAAGTTTCCCCTGTTTTACCATTCAACTACTCTGACCTCTCTTCACTATAAATCAATTTTCTCTTTGTACAGAATTTATATAGCCTCCTTGTTTTGTTCAATTGAAACTAGACTCATTCAAGATTTCAGGCATATAAATTATATCTCATAATTATTTATGTACAAATTTTAATAATTTTTCAAATGCAGAGCAGGGGATCACGTAATCATTCTGAACCAGTCTCACCGAAATTCAAATATCTCAAAATATACAAATAATTTTTTTTCTATTTTTCTTTTATATGAAAATAGACTCAATAAGCTTTGAATCAATATCTCATCCAACTTATAATTCAATTTCTACTATTTTTGGTGATTTTTCAAATTTACGTCACTGCTATTGCCCAAAGCAGTTCTATTGTAAATGTTTGCTCTTTTTCACTTTAGTTGTGTTCTTCACTTGCTTATACCAATCTTTCCAATTTCCGATTACATATTGAACATATTGTTCATACATACATTTGCCACATTTCTCAATTGGTCACATTCACACTTGCACTTAGTCATAACATGTTCATTTTCAATTACACTTAGTCAATTTTCCGTTGATCTCATCGTAACAGATACATGGTGGCCTACACATGGTACCACCCTTGTAGCCGAAGCTATCTGGTACATATAGTAGCCTGCACTTAGTACTATACATGTGACCAAAACCATTTCAGAACTCTCTTGTACACATAATTGAGCTCAACATTAACAATCACTCAATCTCTTTCATTTGATTCACTCCTTTTTGTATTACTTATTATCAAATTAGGAAACGTCTTACGAATTTGAGTACGTCGTTGCTCAGTGCCACGTTTCACAACTCAGTATGGTTTTCCTCATTGAAATACCATACCTACATTTCATAACTCGGTATGGAAACACCATACCTACATTTCTTAACTCAGTATGGTTAATACCATACCTACATTTCACAACTCAGTATGGTTAATACCATACCTACATTTCACAACTCAGTATGGATGATACCATACCTACATTTCATATCTCAGTATGGATGATACCATACCTACATTTCATAACTCAGTATGGATGGTACCATACCTACATTTCACACTTTGCCATGGATTAACCATGGTCTTATCCGTCAATTCATCACATGTCACGATACGAACGTACTCAATTCTGCGTTTTTCCTAATTTGAATTACCGCATTTATTCTTCCATTTTATCATAATTTTCACAATCCCACAGCAAATTCATATTTAACAACGCATTATATCATTCAATCATTCACCAATAAACTGTAAACTCAACCATATGAACTTACTTGCCAAAATCTCGTCAGGTACAGCTGTGTAGCAACTCATACAACCCATGTAATATTAATTTAAAATCCATTTCATTTAACATTAATTTTTGCCATTCAATTTCACATAACACAACCAACATCACATTTTCCATATCATACATCAACTTCTCCTAAACATATTAAATCATACAATTTATGCCATATCAATAGAAAATTACAATTCAAGCACGATGTTGCATTATTATTAACACACGAACTTACCTCGAATGCCGAAACGACCATTTTACCAACTTTCTCGATTTTCGATTTTCCTCCAGTTCTAGGTCCAAATCTCATTTTTCGGGATCTAAAACATCACATTTCACTTATTTTATTAATATACTGCTCAAAACAGTCCCTAACTCAAACTTTAGCAAAATTACAATTTTGCCCCTAAACTTTTACATAATTACGATTTTGCCCCTAGGCTCGAAAATTAAACTTTATTCCTTTTTCTTATGTTTTATGACATGCTGGACATTTTTCCCTTCTATAGCAACTTCAAATTCTTACTATAACACATACTTATGAACAATAACAACTTTTACCGATTAACTCGTTTTACTCGTTTTCACCGAAAATCATTTAGCAAACATCGCTCTCCTAACCTCAAACATCCATATTCTACCATTAGATATCAAAATACATGCTTATCTAGCATGGGTATATTTTTTTAAACTTTGATTACACTTCAAATTAATGGTAGAAATAGACAAATTAAGCTTTGAGGATCTCAAAAATATGAAAATCATTAAAAACGGGACAAAACCGTACCTATATAAGCCATAGAAGCTTGGCCAATGGAGCTCACCCATGGCTGCCATTTTTCTTCTCACATTCGGCTGGAGAAGAAGGAAAGAATGATATTTTTTTTTTTACTATTTTTGTCTTATTACCATTTAACTTAACTTCCAAATTTCCCCTTTTTCTTTTCAACTAACTTCAAAAATACCAAACAAATATCTTCATCAACTTATAAATGGACTAATTTCTTCATAAGGACCTTCACTTTGAAAACCCATCACAATCACACCCTTTATCATCTGGAACATACACTTCGCACCTATAACAATTTAATCCTACTAACCAAATTAAACACTTTTTCGATAAAATTTCTCAACGAAGTTTCCACACAACAATTTAATCACATTATAGACCTCAAATTGATAATCCAAGCTATTTCATACTTAAAGATTCTTGGACCTCATATTTTGCAACTTATTGCAATTTAATCCCAATAATAAAATTGGGCACTTTATCGATAAAAATTACTTAACAAAATTTACACACCATCACCCAACATGTCATAGACTCTAAAACATTCATAAATTAAATATTTTTACTTCGAGTTTGTGGTCTTGAAACCACTATTCCGACTAAGCCCTATTTTGGGCTATTACAGGCTAGGTTAGCGGGTTTGGTTTAATTTAGTTTTGTAATTGGACTGTTATTTTTTGGACTGTTTAATGGCTTCTGTTTTATTCCAATTTTTTTGGTTTTATTATTTTGGGTTTAGTGATGGGCCTTGGTTGCTTCTGACGGGCCCGGGCATAAATTGGTTATTACAACCCTGATATGAAACAAGCCTACTGATGAAACAGAAGTTACGGCAAATCTTTCTTCTTCTTTTTTTAATTTTTTTTGTTATTTTTGTTCCATCTCCTAGAATATCCAGCTTATATATTATTTTTGGTCAATTATTAATAAGAATGAATTTACTAGTTTAATAATAAAGTTTCAGCTTACTTAAAGATTTTATGTTTGAATCCCCGTGCAAAGTAAAAATTATTTTTGCTTCTCCCTAAGTGTGCCGCCCATGTGTTAATGGTTTAGTTAAATTCGAATTCTGAATAAATTGATAGGTTATCAAAAAAATTATGTTGGTTAGGATAATATTTTTTTAAGAAAAAATTAATTAAAAATATTTCTCCAAAATTCTCCCACTCTCCATCCCATGGTCAACTTCCCCACTTTCCCATCTTTTCCACCCTTCTTTTGTTTTCACATTAGTTTTGTTGCTGCTAGTTTTTTCTCTCTCTCTCTCTTGATTCTTTCTGTTTCAAATTTTCCCTTTCAATTTCTCAATTTCACGTTAGTTTTTCCATTCTTGAAACTTACGAGAATGTTGAGGAGTGGCATGTGTCAAGTGACATTGATAATCTCCATCATTTGAGGTTAAGATGCAAACTCAAAATGCTCTTGCCATGGGCTATTGGAAAGTTGAAGAATTTACACACTTTGTAGCTCTAATGCCATTATGACTCTGTAATTCCAAATGTAGTATTCAAGTTGCAATGTTTAAGGCAATTTGTGATGAATTTGTTAAAAAAGTCGTTTTCTCCTGTGGCAAAGCTTTTCTTCAAAAAAATATTGAAACTTTGAAGCACATGATGGTAAATAAGAAGTTTATTGAAAATAATGAGGCACTTAGGTTGGCTCATATTCAATGTTTAGGAATAATATTTAAGAGTTCAAAAGATATTAAGTCTATCCTACTGTTGCTAATCATATTGGATCGCCTTGTGTCATTGTACATGTGTTTTCTTGACTATATGAACTATGACAAGTCAACTCATTGTTCATATCTAGACTTGGAATCTAGACTTGGAACCTCTTTATTAGTGTCGTCACCTCTCCAAATTGAAGTTAATAGGTCATATAAAAGAAGATCCATATTAGAGCCATCATGTTTTGGAATTTCTCCGTCAAGTATTGTCAAGTTAACTTTAGATAACTCTATGATGGCCCATGATCCAATGGGTGTGCTGAGAAAGTTACCTTGTTTGAGAATTTAGAAATTAGAGAATTTAACATATGATGAGAGGAAGATTATATGCTTTGCCAATGGGTTTCCTCAACTTGATTCTCTTGAAATGAGATTTCTACAAGGGTTGAAGAAGTGGGAAATAGAATAAGGCGCAACGCCATGCCTTCGAAGATTGGAATTGGTCAATGTTAATAGTTTAGAGATACTTCTAGAAGGATTGAGGTATATTACTACTCTCCAAGAAATGGCTATGATTTGGTCATTGAAAGAAATAATTAAAGTGATAGACTAAAGTACGCCACATTCCTTGTATCCAGATACAGTAATTTGCTTATATCTAAATAGGTGCATTAAGAATTTATTTCAATAAAATAATAATCCCTTCTCTACTTTTTTTTTTCGTTTTTTCTAAAAAGAAACCTGCAATATCATTTCATAATTTCTATTTTATATTCTTTTTTATCATTATTATTAGTATAGAGAAAAGATGATATACCATTTTCATGTTAATCTAGGGTTGGATGCTTCTTTCATCTCCAAATGCAAGCCTGCAAAGAAGCTCAACATTAATTGATTCTTCATCGATTTAAGTTTATGGATTTTAAGGAAAGATTTATGATATACCATTTTTCACATCGCCTGCATTAATAATAAACTCTTTGCCCTTACTTTTCTACAATTTAGGGTTTTTTTAATGAAACAACTTTAAATATCACGTATCTACGAACTAAAATCCAAACAGCTCTCCTCCATTCTTCAATACCGACCATCAGATTGATATGATCTAATATATGTTCTTTTACTCGTTGACGAGTATTGATCCATCGTACTGTTCATCGAATTGTCGCTTGAATCTCGCTAGCCAAACTGCTTTTTTTTTTAAAAAAGTACTTAATAATTCAGTGACTTAAACAAAAACTTTTGAATAGTTTAATGACTTAAATAAAAATTATTGAATAGTTTAATAATTATCTTGTAATTTTTTTAAATTAAATAATTAAAATATAAATTTATTAATAGTTTAGTGGAGGTGAATATAATTTATGCAAATAATTATCTTTTATTTCTTTTGGTCTTATCCTATCAATTATGAGCAACGACTGTTGGGTGTTCAAATGGTTGTTATTTGGAAGGAATGAAATTGAGGGTTGGCCTACTAATTAATGTCAGTTTCCCCCAACTTGGCTTCCGATGTAGAAATTGCAAACAACTTTTACTTCCAATGTGCGGAAAATCTGTTAGCGCTTTTGGAATTTTGTCACCCATCGCTTTTTGGGTCCACCTAGCAACTTTGTTTTTATTTTAAAAAATAATTCAAAAAATTTGTGTATCTATGAAAATAATTTTTTTATTAAATACATAAATGATATAAAAAAAAAGAAATTTCAAAAATGGATGACGCAGGTAGTTTTAGAAATTGGTAGCGTCAAATTATTTAGCTTTACCAAAAAAAGAAGTTTTTTAAGGTCCTTCAATTTTTCAGACTGCTATTTTTTTAATATTTATACAAATAACGTTATTTTACATGGCTTTACTAAAAATATAATTTTTTATCTCAATTACTGACATGTTATGTTGGTGATGTGAAACCCTCAGACTCCACCAACTTTTACTACATTCAAGGTCATTAAACTACTAGTAAGTTTACGTTTTGATCGTTTAACATTAAAAAGTTACAAAATGGTTACTAAATTAATCAAAAATTTTCTTTAAGTCATTAAGTTGTTAAAATCATTACTATATGGCCTTCATTGTTTGCGCACTAACTCTTCTACTCGTGCTTTTCTATAGTTTAGGTTTTTTTTTTCATGAAACAACTTCAAATGTCACGTATCTATGAATCCAAATCTAAATAGTTTTGTTCTCCGTTCTTTGGCACCAACCATCAGATTGACTTGATCTAATATATGTTATTCTACTCGTCGATGAGTATTGATCCATTGTACCATTCATCGAATTGTCGCTTAGCTAGTCGGACTTTAAAAAAAAAATTAATAGTCTAATGACTTAAATAAAAATTGTTGAATAGATCAGTGACTAAAACGAATATCTTCAAATAACACAGAAAATAATAAATAATTGGAGTAAACTGCTCCAAAGGTCACTAAACCACTAGTAAGTTTACATTTTGGTTAATTAACTTTAAAAAGTTATAAAATGATCACTAAACTATTGAATATTTTTATTTAAGTTATTGAGTTGTTAAAATTATTATTCATACCACCTGCACCAATAAAAAAAAAAACTTTTTTGCCCCTACTCTTCTACAATTTAGGTTTTTTTCATAAAGCAACTTTAAATGACATGTATGAACTATAATCCAAATACTTTTTTTTTTCATTCTTCGACATCGATCATCATATTGTTTTGATCTAATATATATTCTTTTACTCGTTGATGAGTATTGATTCATCGTACTATTCATTAAATTACCGCTTGAACCTCGCTATCCAAACTTTTAAAAAAGACTTAATAGTTCAACTATTTAAATAATTTTTTTAAATAATTTAGTAGCTTAGATAAAAACTTTCGAATATTTGAATAATATTTTGTAATTTTATAATAATTTGCAAGAATTTAATCGAGGTTGGCCTACTAATGTCAGTGATGATAACTTTACCTTACGTTTTCTTCACATTAATAATAATAATAATAATAATAATAATAATAATAATATGTTCAGCTATTTACTGTCCAAAGAAAAATAACTACAGACCTCACCCCCAAAAATAGATCTTCAAAACTTCTGATAAAGAGAAATACTTCCACCACTAATACATAAAATAATATACTAATACTTGCAGATCAGTTTGTGGAATCTTATCTGGACCAGCAAGAGAAATGGAAGAGGCTATTGTGTCCTTAGCTGTTGAAAGAATTTCTGATTTACTCATCCAGGAAGCTGTTTTCCTCAAAGATGTGAAAGATCAAGTTGAAAGCCTAAGGGCTGAACTGAAGCGAATGCAGTGTTTCTTGAAGGACGTGGATCGCAATCTTGAACAAGATGCGCGTTTCCAGAATCGGGTCTCGGAAATCAGAGATCTTGCTTATGATGCTGAAGATGTCATCGACTCTTTTATTCTTAAAGCAGCATATCAACGAGGTTCTCATGGGATTGTCAAGAGATTCACGTCCATTTTCACCAAACCTTATCATCTGCACAAAATCGGGGTGCAGGTCAAAGCAATTAAGACCAAGCTCCAAAACATTTCCGAGAATATTCCAGCTTTTGAGATACCCGGTGATGGAGAAGGCTTTAGCTCAATTTTCAAGGTGCAGCAACGGTTAAGAAGGGCATACTCACATGTCGAGGAAGAGGACGTTGTTAGCTTGGAGGTTAGCACCAAGGATGTCATGACCAAATTGATGACTGAAGAAGATAGACCCCACGCCGTAGTTTCCATAGTCGGCATGGGGGGCCTCGGTAAGACTACTCTTGCCAGAAAAGTATATAATCATGTTGATGTGAGACGCCATTTTGATTTCTTGGCTTGGTTTTCTATCTCTCAACAATGTAAGCCGAGAGAAGTTTTGCTTAGTGTCTTGATGAAAGTTATCTCTCCTTCTAACGATGAAAGAGAGAAAATTGAGAAAATGGACGAGATTGAGCTGACGAGAACGCTTTTTGATGCTTTGAAAGAAAAGCGGTATTTGGTGGTCCTCGATGATATTTGGAGAAGCGAGGATTGGGATATTCTTAAACCTGCTTTTCAACGAGGAAGAAAGGGAAGCAAAATATTGTTCACAACACGAATAAAAAATGTGGCTTCACGTGCCGATCCTTGGAGCACTCCCGTGGAGCTCTCACTTCTTACAGATGATGAAAGTTGGAATCTTTTGTGCAGGAAAGCATTCCCACGGAGCAAAATGGGTTCTCAATGCTGCTCAGAAGAATTTGTGAAGCTTGGAAAAGAGATGGTGAAAAAATGTGGAGGCTTGCCTTTAGCAATTGTTGTGCTGGGTTGCTTGCTGGCAACAAAACAGTTGGTGGCTCAATGGGAGATGGTTCATAAAAACATCCACGGACACTTAAATGAGCTCCCACACCAAGATCGTCAATATGGTGCAGTGAACAGAATTTTTGTTTTAAGCTACAATGACTTGCCTTATCCTTTAAAACCATGCTTTTTGTATCTTAGTCATTATCCAGAAGATTGGGAGATACCCAAAAAAGAACTCATTCGTTTACGGATCGCTGAAGGTTTCATTCCGGAAAACGAAGAATTCTTGATGGAGGATTTAGGCGAAAAATTCCTAGAAGAGCTCATAGATAGGAGCTTGGTTCAAGTTAGCAGGCGAGACTATACAGGAACAAATGTGGAGACATGTCGAGTGCATGATCTCTTGAGGGACTTGTGCATGAAGAAAGCAAGAGAGGAGAAGTTCTTGGAAATTATTCAACAACCACTGCATGAACTTGAAGTGACATTGGCAGAATCTATGCTACGAAGAATTTCTATTCATCCTAGTAAATCGAAAGTTTATTTGAAGGGAGAGCATCCAAAATTACGTTCTTTGTTGTTTTCTCAGAATGAGGAATTGGTAGAATTATGCATTTCAAAATACAAAAGCTTCAAATTTTTAAGGGTGTTGACTCTTGCAAAAAGGGGCAACTACAATAAGTGGTGGCATGTGTCCACTGAAGTTGGTAATCTCCAACATTTGAGATACTTGAAGTTATACTACAATAACAAAATGATCTTGCCGCGATCTATCGGCAGGTTGAAGAATCTGTACACTTTATACATCAAGTTTTGTTATGACATTGTAATTCCAGATGGTGTGTTTAAGTTAGAACGTTTAAGGCATATTGTAATAAAATTGGATGGGATATTCCCCGTATATGGATTTCGTTGGCGGCAAGTTAATCACCAATTTTGGCCCGGGTCATTAATCCCGGGCCCATTACATTACAAAAGGCCCAAAGGCCCAAAAGTTAAAGTTTTTCAGAAAACTTTTAGGGTTTTTTTGTTAAAACCCTAAAGGGGTGCGCCGCAAGTCCCCTGGTGCGCTGCTCCACTGGCTGTTGTCGGCCACCGAGTCCCACAACCACTCCATTATCTGCAGAAAAGACACACAACAGCAAGAAGAAAACAACAATAATGTATTTTTTTTTTTTACTCTTTGGTTTTGGATATAAAACCGAATATGTAACAGAGAACAGCGGGATCTTTTTTTGAAGAAATCAATAAAAAAAACAGAAATAAAAAAAAACAGTTTCGAAATATAGAGAGAATAGCAAGAACTATAAACGGAAGAAACTTTCAAAACTCGGAGGAGGAACAACAGATCTGGAACGATCAAAGGTGGTTCGTATTATTTGTTTTTTATTATTATTTTTTTATTTCGGAAATTTCTTATATTCGCAAAATAAGCAACTATATATATATATATATATATATATATATATATATATACATATCTATAAAAAAAAAGGAGCGAAAAGGGGATATTTTACCTTTTCCGGCCACCACACGCGGTGGCCGGCACGGCGGGGTCTGGACGGAGCGGCGCCGGAGTGCTCTCCCCCTCGTACATGCAGAGAGAGTGAGAGAGAGGAAGTGATTTTTTTTTTGAAACTAAAGAGAAATGAGGCCTTAACAAAATTTGCCCCCCTTATATACCCTACACCATACGACGTCGTTTGGCACAGGGTGGTCAGGGGCCAAAACGACGTCGTTTTGGTCCCCTGACCCGCGACCCGACCCGCTGGGGTTAGATCCGCGTGTTCTTGGTGGGAGGGGCTAATTACACTTTTAGCCCCCCCATTTCTTAATGTCTGCGCAATCAAATGTTTTTCTTTTCCCGATTTTGACCCAATGATTTTTTCCTGGTTACGAATTAAGTCCTTCTCCCCACGCACCATCTTATTGAAGGGACTTATTTCTGTTTTGGACCCTCCAGGTGGCGCGCGTATGCTAATCAGTCCTCCCCTCTTTATTTTATTTCAAATCGAAACCCAAAATCACGTTTTCTGCCCAATTTGATCCCTTTTTAATATTTTATAATTATTATTATTATTTACCTTATCTTTGTATTATTATTACTAACTCTATTATTATTATTATTATTATTATTATTATTATTATTATTATACTATTATTTGTACATATATACTTACTATTATTATTATACTTATTATATTTATATTATCATGTTGTACATACTTCGTATCATTATTATTATTATACCGTTATTATCATTACTATTATTATTACTATATTTACTATTGTCTCTACCATGACTAACATCTTTTTGTTTTCATTCATTATTCCTTTTTAAATGTTATCTTTCTATTTTTGTTTTATCATTCTATTTTTTATTATCATGTTTTGCTAATTTCTCACTTTCGTTATTTCATCGTAACTCAACCTTTTATCTTTTATTTTATTTTATTTTTCTTTTCGTTTTTTTTAATTCATAAAAAAGATGTTTCACAAAGGTAATATTCATGAGTTTGGGAAATCGAGAATTTGTGCCCAATCGTGCTGGGCGTAAATTTTTGTTTGATCAAACAAGTGGATAACCTTTAAAATTTTGTTTCTATTTTCAAATAAGGTGATATTTGTGCGTTTGGAACTTCGAAAAGATCGTGCCCAATCGTGCTGGGTGTGTTTTTTTTAGGTATGACCGAATGAGCAAATACCCTTTCCAAAATGTCAAAAATGCATGCTTGGAGAATTTTGGAAACAATCTTGAGTTCAAGGATTTAGATTATCGTGTCTAATCGTGCTGGACGTGAGACTCTATTCCTTCGAAACAAGGGAAACCCGATGTTCGATCAAGTTGCTTAAAATCACAAAAAAAAATAAAATAAAATTTCAAAATCTTTTCAAACTTTTCGACATTAGGACATTGATTAATCAATTTGGTACCAATTTTGGGCGTTGCGAGGGTGCTAATCCTTCCTCGCACGTAACCGACTCCCGAACCTATTTTCTCGAATGTTCGTAGACCCAAAAACCCCGTTTTAGTAAACTGAAATGTTTTATTAAAACAAAGGTGATCCGATCACACCTAATAAAGGTCGGTGGCGACTCCCGTTTTACTCATTTTCAAGGCCCAAGTTCGATTTCCGTTTTTGTCAAAAAATGGTTACGACAGCTTGGCGACTCCACTGGGGAACGCTTAGAGAATCAGGCCGTAAAATTGATTATTCTTTGTCCTTTTATCAAAATTCGGAATATTATTTTGAAAAATCATGTTTCTTTTGACGCATCTGTTGGTACTATGATTGTAATATTGTCGAGTCTCCTAGGATGTCTCTGCATTCATCTTTGCATGACCGTTGTGTCACACCCTTAAGTGGGAGCGTGAAGCTATGCCTTCGTGAGGTTTTCACCTCCGCATGGGCTAGGGGACCGCTTCCGGAATACATCCGTACCTATGGTTTCGTGAGGTTTTCACCTCCGCATGGCCATAGGGAAATGTGTTCCCCCGAACTGAACTCGATCCATATGAGCCTATAATGGGTGAGGATTGAGGAATCTGCTGGTTCGGGTACCTCTCTTTAGAACTGAACCGCATGTAGAGAAACCTAGGAACTCGTCTTGGACAGAACCACGCTAAACCCCTAGTAGTCACCCCAATAGGTGTTTTATGTTTGCTTATTTCTCTTGCACTAACGTTTCTGTGTCCGCTTATCTTCTCTTGCATTAACATCTTCTATTGTTTTGATTGCATTGCATGTCATATCCACATTAAAAGGTGTCGATCTCCGTTCGGTTACTAAGATAGAAGCTTGTTATGGGGGACGGATTCCTTGATAAAGTAGAGGATAACGCGGCCGTGCGTATATGGTCAGAGGAGATACAACTCGAGAAAGGGGATAGTCTAGCCGAGGGATGTACATCGGAGTTGAGGGATTTTACTCGCATCAGTATAACACAGAACCCAAGAGGTTCAAGCACAAAGGGATGCTCTGAGGAAGGCTACAAGTGAGAGCCAAAGGGAGAATGAGACGCTGAAAGCTCGATTAACAGAACAAAAAAAGACGTTTGGCCGAAGACGCGACTCTACAGCGAAGTTGGAATCAAGCCTAAACCAGATCGAAGAATTAAAAGGGAAGGTGGTAGAGTCGAAATGACACTGCAAGGTAGTGAGTTCTGGATTCAACGATCTCAGAATCAGGTCAAAGAGAAGGATTATGTCAGGGGCAAAGCTGTAACACAGATACGAGAAGTGGCTGAATATCCACAATCCTTAGCGGTCTAAGCTGATGATGTATGAATCAAAGTCAGACCGAGGTCGAGAGTTAGCCTCGCTCTTCAAGAAAGTTAAAATTCTGGGCATAAGGGCTAGGTCGCATATGTGACTCTATTTTATGTAAAGGATTTTGTTTCTTAAATAAGCTTTCTATAAGAAATTGAACGAGAATCGGCGCCTTTTGCATTCATTTCACGCATTTGCATTGCATTTCATCCATTCGCATATATCACGCCAGTTGCATCAAAAAGGAGCCTAATTGGTTAAAAACGTGACAGAAGTTACCCTGGAAACCGACGAGGATCAACCTATCGTACATTACTACAACACTTGTCGTAAAGCAAGAGCAATGGACCAAAGATGCGAACAATTCCAGAAGGACATGGAAGACCAAATGAAGAAGTTTCAGCAAGAATTGAAAGACCAGATGGAAAAGGCTCAAAAGGACATGGTGGCCCAAATGACTCAAATAATGAATGGGATAACAAACAAAGGAAAAGACCCTACAACTAGTACCGGGAAAGAAAGCGAAGGCCATCCTCCAGGATTTACTCCACCCCATGGAATCTGGCCTCAAAAGGAATTTACAGGCCTAGAACACCCACCTGTACTTCCACCTGTCCATCTAGGGCAAGGTGTATTTGCATCAAGTCACGGAACTAACCCAGCTGACCCTATTGTCCCCGATTTGGATGATCCTATAGAACTAGCTAAGTTAAGAATGAAGGATCAGGGTGCTCAAGACAAGTTTAAAGATCTGGAAGAAAGACTCAGGGTAGTAGAGGGAACTAGAGCCTCTTCCGCAATGAGCGTCAAAAAGCTCAGTTTGGTTCCTGGTCTGGTCTTGCCCCCAAAATTTAAAGCACCAGATTTTGAGAAATACGATGGAACAAGGTGCCCAAAGGCGCATCTCATCATGTTTTGTCGGAAAATGGCTAGTTATGAAGATGAAGACAAGTTGTTGATACACTGCTTTCAAGAGAGCTTGATCGGGTCAGCCCTCTGGTGGTATAATCAGCTAGGCAGAGAAAGGATCCGATCATGGGATGACTTAGCTACAGCATTCTGTGAGCAATACAAGCACGTCTCCGACATAGCACCTGATCGCTTGACGCTACAGATGATGGAAAAGAAGCCGTCAGAGACCTTTAGGCAATATGCTCAAAGGTGGAGGGACGTTTCGGTTCAAGTGGAACCCCCACTAACCAAAACTGAGACCACAGTGCTTTTTATCAACACTTTAAAAGCGCCATTTTATGACAAGTTAGTGGGAAATGCCACAAAAGACTTCGCCGATGTTGTAACGTCTGGGGAACTTATTGAAAACGGCATCAAGAGCGGAAAAATAGATACAAGAGAAAGTGTCAAAAGGTCAAGCCCGAGAAAGATGGAAAACGAAGTGAACAACCTAAACAAGCATCCCAAATCATTCTCTGCAGGTCAACCGAGGGCTATGACCACTGGTCATCAGGGATTATCAGGACAAGAATCCAATGCAAAGCGTCCCCAATTTACACCGATTCCAATGACATATGGGGAGTTGTATCAAAACCTGTTTGATGCACATAGGGTGGCTCCTCACTACATGAAACCAGTGCAACCCCCATACCCCAAGTGGTATGATCCGAATGCTCAATGTGAGTATCACGCGGGAATAACGGGTCACTCAACTGAGAACTGCATCGCATTCAAGAAATTGGTGGAAAGACTTATTAAGATCGGGGTTTTGAAGTTCGATGAGTCGACCGGGGCAATAATTTACAATAATTGAAGGAGGGGGTGAGAGAGTCTTAAAATCAGAAGCCCAGAAACCGAGAAGTCAAAACGCCAATGACGCATCCGAAAGAAAAATAGGGGCATAAAGCTTTCCGAAACCTTACACACTTGGGAATGTTTTGAACAATAGGGCTGTGGAAGAAACCGGCATTTTTAGTTAATCTGGAGTAATATTCAAAACATGCTTATTGCTTTAAGCCTAGAGGCAACAAGAGTTCTTTCATGAAATAGGCTTGTTTCCAGAATTGTTATTTCAATAAAATGCATCTTTATTTTCACTCCTCGCATTTCATACTCTACATCGTTTCATTTTCGTATCATGCTTTTAATTTTCCACCTCCAAACCCACAATGGGTCCCCAAATATCAATGACATGAGCGACACTGTTACTAACTCCCTTTTAGAGAGATATGTGTCTAGGGGATCTAAGAACTTGGAAGATGACAGAGATTGCAACTTATCTCCGAACTGGTTAAGAAGGATGGATCTTACCCTGCAAAGTGCCAGCAAACACTACAAGGGAACAAGGCAAGGAATCATTGAATTATCCTCAAGAGTTCAAAGATATTTTCGTATGATCACGTTAAGACGCACTAAGGCATGAGTATGCTATTGAAGCTAAGGAAGTCACAGAAGTAGTCCGTAAGGATATTTGAAGATCACATGCTGATGGTTCTACCCTGACTAAGCCAATCAAGAGATTCGAGCCCAGAGAGGAAAATTGCGTCGAACGCCAAATCAAGGAGGACAGAACACGGGGGGCATGGATGTTATCAAGCCATTCTTCTCGAAAGCTTTGGGTCCGCATCAATTCATTATTGTGGATGTCAATCTCTTCACTAAGAGGGCAAGGGTCACTTCATATGGCCAAAAAAAAAAATTGCTAGAAAGATAACCTAAACTTGTGAATGTGGGCACACAGAAGTTACGTACCCTTTCCCAGGACCTCTGCTGGGGCAACGCGTTTCTGGGGCACGGGCTGAATTGGGTAAGGCGAAATGGATCCCGATGTGACCAAGTGAATTTGTAGAGAAGATGTTGAGAGATATCTGTCGCGATCAGATGAAACGAGTTTTCAACAAAAAAAAATCGCCTTAGAAAACTTCATGACAGGGTTTTGAAGAAGATCCTCTCTATGCAACAAGAACTTCAGAAGAAAGAAGATGCCAAGCCAGGAAAGACTTTAGGTAGCAAAGAAGGCCTGTTCTAGGGAAACAAAGATATTGTCTGAGGTAGGTGACAAGGACCTGTCCAATCTGGTAATTCAAAAAGAAAAAAAGAAAAGAAAAAAACAAAAAGCACAAAAAAGAAAAAAACAAAAAAGAGAGAAGAAGAAGAAAAAGAAGAAAAAGGAGAGGCCAAAGTGAAAACCCGCAAATGGCACTTTGAGACCAAAGGTGGGTTTGAGTTGAAAACCAAAAAAAAAAAAAAAAAAAAAAAAGGGCAGCTCAAATTTTGATGGGGCATACAGTAGTCTTGCTACGCTTGAAATAACAATGAAGAGGAATGTTGCGCGTTGGGGCATCGAAAAAGTACTCTAAATCCCCTAAACACATATTAAGTTTAGAAAAGTCCTCAAGAAGTTAGAACAGAGAAGCTCAAGCTGCGATATCTGAGGCACCTAGTTTCCATTTCACCCATTTTTGAGTCTACTGTCTTCGTTTTTTCAAAATACACTTTAAATAAATTTGTTGTTTCATTGCATATGCTAGCTTTGATTAACCTGTTTGATTCGAGCTATACTCCTAATAAATTCCCATTCCATCCATCATCATGGTCCTTTTCAAGCATTTTACATTGAAATAACGATTATTGGATTAATAATACTTTCATGAAAGGAGTTTCGCATATTACTCTGGAAACCTCTAAACAATACAGGAATCTGAAACAGGATTATTGCTTAAAACTCACCGAGGGTCGGAAATATCTGAGTCCCAATTACGTTGATTGAACAAAATAACAAGGTACCGTGTCAGTGACACAATCCTGACGAAAATGGGCATTGTTAACCCAAGTGCAAAACCAGGATCATTCTTGAAAAGAAATAACATTCTGCATTCTGCATTCATGCGAGCATCACGCATATACATCTGGTTGGGTCACCTAGAGAGTGATCGTTAGAAGAAAGCTGATACAGATCCTGTACCGTTGAATAACAAGAGGGTAGAATGAAGAAGAGACAAATCCTATGTTTTAGAGTCGCAGTGGGACAAATGGAGGATATTCAAATCCTACACCCCCAGGTCACAATGAGATGAACCCTGAAGCTACAGTGGGGCAAAAGGGTGACATACGAGAAACGCAGATTACTCCTGAGGTTTGAAGGACGGGTACAAAACCTGAGAGAAAAGTCAAGAGTCGAAGCAATGAACGTAGGTTACCATGAAAGTCACAATGAAAGAGTTACATGACAAACAAGCCCAAGACACATGGTATAAACATGTAGGCATTTAGGACAAACACATGCATATCATGACATCATCATGCATGACACATACAGGTACGTCAGCGAAGCATGAAATTTTAACGATAACTATACCAAACCATGGGTAAAGGAGGCATCTGAGTTCCACCAGATGATACGTTTTCAAGTACAGTTTTTCAAAAAATATCAGCTCATAATGTGAGAGGTGAGTTGAGCCTCAGCTCACACGCTGAGGTGTTTTTCAATTTTCTGTTAAAAGTAGATGTTGCCTTCCCAAGCGAAGCAGACCGAGGTATTTTTAATTTCTGTCTTTTAATTTCTTTTCAAAATATCAACTCCTATCAGAGAGAAGTGAGTTGAGCCTCGGGTCACACCCTGAGGTGTCTTTTAATTTCTTTTCAAAATATCAACTCATATCAGAGAGAAGTGAGTTGGGCCTCGGGTTACACCCTGAGGTGCCTTTTAATTTCTTTTCAAAATATCAACTCATATCAGAGAGAAGTGAGTTGAGCGTCGGGTCACTCCCTGAGGTGTCTTTTAATTTCCTTTCAAAATATCAACTCATATCAGAGAGAAGTGAGTTGAGCCTCAGGTCACACCCTGAGGTGTCTTTTAATTTCTTTTTCAAAATATCAACTCATATCAGAGAGAAGTGAGTTGAGCCTCGGGTCACACCCTGAGGTGTCTTTTAATTTCTTTTCAAAATATCAACTCATATCAGAGAGAAGTGAGTTGAGCCTCGGGTCACACCCTGAGGTGTCTTTTAATTTCTTTTCAAAATATCAACTCATATCATGAGAGTGTGGTTGAGCCTCGGGTCACACCCTGAGGTGTCTTTTAATTTCTTTTCAAAATATCAACTCATATCAGAGAGAAGTGGGTTGAGCCTCGGGTCACACCCTGAGGTGTCTTTTAATTTCTTTTCAAAATATCAACTCATATCAGAGAGAAGTGGGTTGAGCCTTGGGTCACACCCTGAGGTGTCTTTTAATTTCTTTTCAAAATATCAACTCATATCAGAGAGAAGTGAGTTGAGCCTCGGGTCACACCCTGAGGTGTCTTTTAATTTCTTTTCAAAATGTCAACTCATATCAGAGAGAGGTGAGTTGAGCCTCGGGTTACACCCTGAGGTGTCTTTTAATTTCTTTTCAAAATATCAACTCATATCAGAGAGAGGTGTAGTTGAGCCTCGGGTTACACCCTGAGGTGTCTTTTAATTTCTTTTCAAAATATCGACTCATATTCTGAGAGGTGAGTTGATGCATCGAGTCACACGCTGAGTTCTTCAAATTTCTGTCCAAAAAAAAAGGGAGAGTTGAGCCTCAAGTTGTACGCCGAGGTATTTTCAATTTCAAATTTCTGTTGGTAAAAAAAAAAAAAAACTCATGAGTGTGTGGTTGAGCCGCGGGGCACACGCGAAGGTATTTACAGAAGGAAGACTGAAGTCGCCTTGAGCAAATTTGACAAAGAAGTTCCAGTGGACAAAGAAGATTGTGCAAGAGCAAAATGAAGCTACAGGCAACATCTTTTTGAAGAAGCAGTGGAGTAGAATGAAGATCGAAGTTTCCCCGAAGATAGCAAGGAAGCAGTTTGAAAAATTCAGATTTATTTCCTCGAAATCCCGGTGGAGAAGATCAAAGCCTTGAAATCACATCGAAGCCGATCAAGGCACTAGTTACTGTGCCCTTGAAGAAGCAATGGAATAGGAAGTGTTATCTCCCTGAAGATATAACGAAACAGTGAAACGGATCAAAGCAGCAAGTTACAGTTGAGTTTGGAGCTGTTTGAAGAAGACGAGTACCAACAAGTCAAGGCTTGGCCAAGACCGGGCAAAATTGGTTCTTCTATTGTCTTTGCTCTATTATCGTTTCACGACAATGAGCAAAGAGGGGCAGCTGTAATCACCAATTTTGGCCCGGGTCATTAATCCCGGGCCCATTACATTACAAAAGGCCCAAAGGCCCAAAAGTTAAAGTTTTTCAGAAAACTTTTAGGGTTTTTTTGTTAAAACCCTAAAGGGGTGCGCCGCAAGTCCCCTGGTGCGCTGTTCCACTGGCTGTTGTCGGCCACCGAGTCCCACAACCACTCCATTATCTGCAGAAAAGACACACAACAGCAAGAAGAAAACAACAATAATGTATTTTTTTTTTACTCTTTGGTTTTGGATATAAAACCGAATATGTAACAGAGAACAGCGGGATCTTTTTTTGAAGAAATCAATAAAAAAAACAGAAATAAAAAAAACAGTTTCGAAATATAGAGAGAATAGCAAGAAATATAAACGGAAGAAACTTTCAAAACTCGGAGGAGGAACAACAGATCTGGAACGATCAAAGGTGGTTCGTATTATTTGTTTTTTATTATTTTTTTTATTTCGGAAATTTCTTATATTCGCAAATAAGCAACTATATATATATATATATATATATATATATATATACATATCTATAAAAAAAAAGGAGCGAAAAGGGGATATTTTACCTTTTCCGGCCACCACACGCGGTGGCCGGCACGGCGGGGTCTGGACGGAGCGGCGCCGGAGTGCTCTCCCCCTCGTACATGCAGAGAGAGTGAGAGAGAGGAAGTGATTTTTTTTTTTGAAACTAAAGAGAAATGAGGCCTTAACAAAATTTGCCCCCCTTATATACCCTACACCATACGACGCCGTTTGGCACAGGGTGGTCAGGGGCCAAAACGACGTCGTTTTGGTCCCCTGACCCGCGACCCGACCCGCTGGGGTTAGATCCGCGTGTTCTTGGTGGGAGGGGCTAATTGCACTTTTAGCCCCCCCATTTCTTAATGTCTGCGCAATCAAATGTTTTTCTTTTCCCGATTTTGACCCAATGATTTTTTCCTGGTTACGAATTAAGTCCTTCTCCCCACGCACCATCTTATTGAAGGGAGTTATTGCTGTTTTGGACCCTCCAGGTGGCGCGCGTATGCTAATCAGTCCTCCCCTCTTTATTTTATTTCAAATCGAAACCCAAAATCACGTTTTCTGCCCAATTTGATCCCTTTTTAATATTTTATAATTATTATTATTATTTACCTTATCTTTGTATTATTATTACTAACTCTATTATTATTATTATTATTATTATTATTATTATTATTATTATTATTATTATGTACATATATACTTACTATTATTATTATACTTATTATATTTATTATCATGTTGTACATACTTCGTATCATTATTATTATTATACCGTTATTATCATTACTATTATTATTACTATATTTACTATTGTCTCTACCATGACTAACATCTTTTTGTTTTCATTCATTATTCCTTTTTAAATGTTATCTTTCTATTTTTGTTTTATCATTCTATTTTTTATTATCGTGTTTTGCTAATTTCTCACTTTCGTTATTTCATCGTAACTCAACCTTTTATCTTTTATTTTATTTTATTTTTCTTTTCGTTTTTTTTTTAATTCATAAAAAAGATGTTTCACAAAGGTAATATTCATGAGTTTGGGAAATCGAGAATTTGTGCCCAATCGTGCTGGGCGTAAATTTTCGTTTGATCAAACAAGTGGATAACCTTTAAAATTTTGTTTCTATTTTCAAATAAGGTGATATTTGTGCGTTTGGAAGTTCGAAAAGATCGTGCCCAATCGTGCTGGGTGTGTTTTTTTTAGGTATGACCGAATGAGCAAATACCCTTTCCAAAATTTCAAAAATGCATGCTTGGAGAATTTTGGAAACAATCTTGAGTTCAAGGATTTAGATTATCGTGTCTAATCGTGCTGGACGTGAGACTCTATTCCTTCGAAACAAGGGAAACCCGATGTTCGATCAAGTTGCTTAAAATCACAAAAAAAAATAAAATAAAATTTCAAAATCTTTTCAAACTTTTCGACATTAGGACATTGATTAATCAATTTGGTACCAATTTTGGGCGTTGCGAGGGTGCTAATCCTTCCTCGCACGTAACCGACTCCCGAACCTATTTTCTCGAATGTTCGTAGACCCAAAAACCCCGTTTTAGTAAACTGAAATGTTTTATTAAAACAAAGGTGATCCGATCACACCTAATAAAGGTCGGTGGCGACTCCCGTTTTACTCATTTTCAAGGCCCAAGTTCGATTTCCGTTTTTGTCAAAAAATGGTTACGACAGCAAGGGTTCACTTCAAAAAATATTGAAACTTTGAAGTTCATACTGGTGGATGAGAAGGCGGCTGAAAATAATGCAGTGCTTAGGTGGACTAATATCCAGAGTTTAGGAATAGCATTTACCAGAGCAAAATATGTGAAGCCTACCCTAATCTTGCTAACCAAATTGCAACGCCTTAGGTCAGTGTCCTTAAGTTTTTTTGATGGCTCACACCCAAACTTAGAACCCCTTTCTCAATATTATCACCTCTCCAAACTGAAATTACTAGGTCGGATAGAAGATAAGCCACACCCGAACCGTCATGTTTTGAAATTTCTTCCATCAAATATTGTCAAATTAACATTGGTTACCTGTGAGCTGAGCCAAGATCCAATGGTCGTATTAGAAAAGCTATGTCATTTGAGGATTCTCTATTTGAAGGAAGCATATATTGGGAGTAAAATGGCGTGCTCTGCAAATGGATTTCCTAAACTTGATTATCTTGGAATGATTTTAAAAAAGTTGGAGTGGTGGGAAATAGAAAAAGGTGCAATGCCATGTCTTCGAGAATTGGAATTGGTCAAGGTTGAGAGTTTAAGGATGCTTCCAGAAGGATTGAGGTACATTACTACTCTCCAAGAATTGAATTTAATAGAAATATCTTCGTCATTGGAAGAAAGAATTAAAGTGATAGATGGAAGAAAAGGAGAGGATTTCTACAAAGTGCGCCACATTCCCTCCGTCCACATTATTTGATCCCAAAATAATAGGAGCCAACATCATGTGAGGTATTTATTTCTATAAAATAATAATCTTTACATTCTTTTTCTTTTCTTTTTCACCCATAGAGCTAGAGATTGATATAATATTGGTAAAATAACAAGATAGAATAATTTATCTTTAATTACCATAAAATTTATAATTAAAATATAAAAAAAAGAATTTCGAATCATTTTTCTAGAAAAGCTAAAATTTTAATATCATTTTATTATTTCATTTTTTTAATTATAATACATAAGAGAGGGTGATATATACATTCCATTTTTCTTCTTGATGTAGGTAATCTAATCAGCACTGGAATGTACTTTGCCGAGATATCTAATTTCATTAAGTGTGTGTATGAATTTTTTTTATAAGAATTGGATTGCTATATACCATGAGCTTTCATTAAGTGTGTGTATGTATTTTTTATAAGAATTGGATTGCTATATAGTATGAACTTTGAATGAAGTGATTGTTTGCTAAATATCTAATGCTCCCAATCTGCTTATTTTTCTAAAAATTAATCTTCTTTTTAATTTGGTTCTTCATTTGCATCTATTTGATTGACATTAATCAATTTAAATCGAAGAATGAAATTTTAAATAACTCATTAGATGTTAAATGATTAAATTTATTATTTAAATAGTAAAACAACCCATTTAAATTTACAACTCACTACTTCAACCAAAACATGTAACATGTATACTTTTATATGACATAACAAAAATATGTATGATTTCTTATAACAAAATATATAAAACAGATTTATACTAATTTTGACTCATGTGGAATGATGATTAAATTTTTTATCAGGTGCCCGTTTGTTTGACACAAGTTCCAACTATATGACGCCCATCCTCACCCAAATATTTTATAAAAAGAGTCGACATTAATCATTTTTAAAACTTTAAGCGTATCAATTATATTAATCATTCCATATAAGTTTTTTTTAATCAAAATCATCATAAAGTATTAAATATTTTTTACTCATTTACTATTTAATAAGAACAAACTGATAATTAAATATCTTTGAGTCTAGAATTATTTCAACTTTTACCTTGAACCAAACATGATACTGTAACATATCTAATAATGCGCTAATTGTCCGGTTAATCAAACATTTTCTGAACTAAACTCTCTTTTAATCTAAATTCACAAAAGTTTGTATGTTTAAGAAAGTTGAGTTTCACATAATTTATTCTTCCTATTAACAATAAGAACAAAGTAGCGACTCAACTTTCTATTGAAGACTTGTTTTAATAAGGTTACACAAATCAAAATGTAGTAAATTCAGGGAACTCTATGTACTAAGATAGCCGTGTTAAATGCTTCATTTTCAATCAACCAAGAAGCATTTATATACATGTTTCTGAAACGTAAAAATCTTAGCCTCACATTTGTAAGCAGTTTTACTCTGATATGAGACAAGCCTACTGATGAAACAGAAGTTACGGTAAGGTGATCAGAAGAGGCATTCACTAACCTCACAGGATAATGTTGTTTAATCAGCGCTCAAAGCAATTGACGAAGCTGATGATTTTCTTTCATGAGAGACTTAACCTCTTCCATCAGTTCAGCTTGGTTCTGTAATATGGAACTCATCACAAGAGACATCTCCATCTGTTCCAATGATTTCCGCGAATTAGAGCTGAGAATATGTACAGGAAAGCCAAAGCAACATAAAGGAAAGGATGATAGGAAAATACCTCCTGCATGTGGAATTGTCTTAAAATTTCAATATGCAAGTTCCTCATATCTCCAAGAATGGATTTCTGAAATGAATCGAGGGTTTCTTCTAGAGTTCGTTGAAATAGCTGAAGAGTAAAGTTGCTTCCTTGTTGGGGATCTTGTTGAGATGCCTTGGGGGGTTGTAATGTTCCTCCCTATTACGGTCACGATCAATGCGGTGTCATGCCCTGAAAAAAAACTATGAAATATATAGAAATTCATCCTTCATCCAGGATGACTTCACTACTCAAATGCATAAAAAGACCAAAGTGATTAGAGAAATTAATGTAGAGAATAGTTATTTAACCAACCCAGATATCATACATTCATTGATGGAAGAACTCCTGATGCCGCTGCAGTCAATGAATCAGACCTCGATAACAGGCTATTAAACAGCTCTTCTCTGGTTTCAGCTCCTGTTTTCTTTGTTTTTGGAGAAGCCACCAAATGGGATGTTCCATCACTAAAAGCAGATGTAGTACTAATTCTCTCGGCATATGTTGAAAACCTTCGAGGAGGTGCTAAAGATGCTAGTTTTGGTGAGTCAAAGCTGCCAGCTCTAGTAATGCCTTTTGAACCAAAAGATAAAGCAGACATGGAGCTCGAGCAGAAATGTTCAGGAAATCCCAATGAAGAAGTCTCCTGATTTGAAGAGACATCTTTCGTGTGCAAATTTTCATAGCTCAGGTTAGAACTGGTCTGACTGAGCATTGAAGACTGATCTTGTCCAGCATAAATAGATCTTGTTGTCAGACCACCAGAAGCTGGCATCCCAAAACGAGATGGCAGCTGGCGAAGGTAAGCAAATTTGTCAGATATCTTCTCACCACCCAAGCTTCTGGAGGAGTGATGGAGGTCTCCTCACTCTTGGAAGATGGTGTAGGGGTAGATTCCAGTGCTGTAAAAGACTTCGTCACATCCTGTAAAGATAAGTGGTGTACAAACATCATTATGGGGAAAAAAGACTGAAAAGCCATATCAATTGCTCTCAAAAAACCAAATTAAGTATCAGAAACAGTTCTATGACTAAAGAACATAGGATATAATAGCCTGTGAATCAAGCTCAGCTAATTCATTTATTAAGAGAAATGAAAGTTGTTGGAAATGACATCCCACTGCAGATGATAATAAGTTATCTGCAATTGTAAATCAGAGAAATCCTCAAAACATGCAAAGCCATACTAAAATACAGGTGATCTAATGGACTTGTTAATACAAACACTCATAATGCTCCAAACATACAACATAATGCACAAAAAAAGCACATTCCCAATCTATGCAAAAATGACAACCTAGGATCAACTCGTATACTTGCATGAAACTAGCAGAACATACCATGAAGATTTAAAGTAATATCTTGTACAGAAAAATCAAAATAAATATGTTATGCATTACTGTCATCAATAATAAAAAAGCAAAAAGCAAAAAACCTGTTGAGACGAACTGGACTTCCAATCAAGTAATGGTGATCACTGGCTCCATCATCAGCAAAAGCAAACCTCCTGCTAGAAGGAAACAGTAGGGAGGATGGCTTCTTATCATTGGGTAGGTGCTCTTTCTTTTCACCATCATGACCATCCCACAGCTTATCCAGCGAGGGTGTAATAGGATGAACATCCACAAGAGGGGAAAATACCTCCATATCATCCTTGAAATTGATTGTAGAACGAGGAGCATGTAATCTCGTTAGTATTCCACCTGGCCATAGATGGCTTCTAATTGGAGTTTCGAGAGAAGAAGAGAGATTGAGTGTGCTTGATGTTGATCCACTACTACTAGTAAGAGAAGATACTTCTGCAGGACCTGAACGGCCAGTGATACGAGAACCAGAAACTGCTGTGGATGATGAAAGGCTTGTTGATGTCACAGATGGAAGTGGGTCTGGCATAAGAACAGAATCCTCCATTGCACCTCCCAAAAGAGTAGTCTCAGCAGTGCAAGTACTCTCATTAACAATGGCTGGTTTTGATCTTTGCCAACATAAACTTGAAGCAGCCTGATAGATGCTATAAACACTTAGGATTTAAAATGATTAAACGAATAAGGCTTATTCCTCTCCATTTACACAAAACACATTGAAGTTGGAGCACAAACAAGCAAGCAGTGACATCCAATTAATATCATTAGTTCCACTACAGAACATGATCTTTTATACCAATACCATTCAAAATTCCATATCAAGTTAAGAGTTCTTGAGGGAAAATAGAAAGCAAGTGCAAACTACAAGAACTTATCAGGGCCTGGGGCTCTTTTTATATTAAAAAGTGATAACAGAGAAAAAGATAACCAACCTCCGAACTACTATAAGCACGAAGAACAGTAAAAGGCTGTAGTTTTCCCCGAATATCATAGAACACCACTCTACCATTACCAGTACCAGCTGCCGGTGTCCAACCATCATCTTTAATTGCCAATGAAGAAAAAGGTGCCTCATATGAAATGAAAGCTGAGGGTCTTCTAGACCCTGAGTCATAAGTGTATAGCTTCTTATCCAACCCAACGCTAGCAATAATCTGTTAAAAAGGAAAAAGAAAATTGAAATGTCAAGAATATTTAGGGTATGTGAAGGTAGGCTTTGTTCTACTATGAGTTTTATATTATTTTTGTTAAATTAATTTGATATTTGGATGCTAACTGATATTAAATGTTTTGAATGGTACGATAATACTCAGTAACTCTATTTTGATAACGGAAATAGGATATGGGTGTTACAATTATGGTTTTGATTGATTTGATAATTGATGAATTATTTATAAATCCATTTATGAGTTAGATTATTTATTTAAGCTAGAAGGTCCATTTAATATATAAATCTTTTTTTTTTTTGGATAAAACGATTTCTTATTTCTATATAAGAATTTCCATCGATGATGCTAAAAGTACAAATCATTTCAAGGTGGAACGACGATGGTAGATGAAAGGGTGGATTGCCGAAGGAAAAATTGCTAGTTTTTTTTCTAAAATTAGGATGTAGTCGATTTTTAGGGTTTGATTCTTTTAGATTGTTTCTTTTAGGACTGGCCGATTAAAATCCCTTAGGAATTGAGTAGGGTACAACTTTTGCATTAATTAGGAACAGTTCCACCGTCTGATGAATGTAGGAGAGTAGGACACATGGTACCCATATAGAGATTGTATTTAATTTTTAATTTTAATGGCATCCATTTTTTATTTCTCAAAAAAAATATATAAGATCCAAAAAATGAACTTAAGTAAAAAAAATAAAGTGGATTCGCGTTAAGCTTCAACTTTCTGAAACCTAACCCAATTCACTTTAGACTTTTGTATATATTTTACTTTTATATTTTATTTAAACATAAAAAATATTGTCTAAATTTAAATTTTAATAAAAAATATTATTATAAATATTAAATATTAAATTAAGAATAATATATATTTAAAAATTATTAGTTTAAAATAGACTTAAACATATCATTTATAAATAAGTTTACATAAGTTTTTGAACTGAATCAATTTTAAATAAACATAAAAATATTGTACATAAACTTAATTCCAACCCATAAACACCTAAAAGGAACCATATGTGATAAACTAAAAGAGGAATGAACATGGATCTATAAGCGCATACTAAAATTGTGAAGTTTATTGATGGGTAATTTAGATATAGTATAAAAAAATTAATATAGTAAAAATAACAAATAATTGGAGTAAAGTATACTTAAAGTCACTAAACAACTAGTAAGTTTATATTTTGGTCGATTAACATTTAAAAGTTACAAAATGGTCACTAAATTATTTAAAAGTTTTCTTTTAAGTCACTCAAGTTTTTAAAATCACTGCTATATGATATTCATTGTTTGCCAGCAAACTCTTTTACCCCTGCTTTTCTATAGTTTAAGTTTTTTTTCACGAAACAATTTTAAATGTTACGTATCTAAATAGTTTTTTTCTCCGTGCTTCGGCACCATCCACTTTTTGTCCCCATCACTTTTTGTCTCCACCTAACGTTTTCTCTTAAAAAAATAAAAATAAAACCGAGTCTTTTTTTATTTTAAAAAATTGTTTTTTTTTCTTTGCCCAAGTTTCCACTAATACATAAAATATTCTACTAGTACTTGCCGATCTGTTTGTGGAATCTGTTCTGAACCAGCAGGAGAAATGGCAGAGGCTATTGTGTCCTTAGCTGTTGAAAGAATTTCTGATTTACTCATCCATGAAGCTGTTTTCCTCGAAGGTGTGAAAGATCAAGTTGAGAGCCTAACGGCTGAACTGAAGCGAATGCAGTGTTTCTTGAAGGCCGCGGATCGCAAGCTTGAACAAGATGTGCGTTTCCAGCATCGGGTGTGGGAAATCAGAGATCTTGCTTATGATGCTGAAGATGTCATCGACTCTTTTATTCTTAAAGCAGCACATCAACGAGGTTTTCATGGGATTGTCGAGAGATTCACCTCCATTTTCACCAAACCTTCTCATCTGCACAGAATCGGGGTGCAGGTCAACGCAATCGAGACCAAGCTCCAAAACATTTCCAAGAATCTTCCAGCTTATGGAATACCCGATGATGGAGACGGCTCTATCTCAATTTTCAAGGTGCAGCAACAGTTAAGAAGGACATACTCACATGTCGAGGAAGAGGACGTTGTTAGCTTGGAAGTTAGCACGAAGGATGTCATGACCAAGTTGATGACTGAAGAAGATAGACCCCACGCCGTGGTTTCCATAGTCGGCATGGGGGGCCTCGGTAAGACTACTCTTGCCAGAAAAGTATATAATCATGTTGATGTGAGACGCCATTTTGATTTCTTGGCTTGGTTTTCTATCTCCCAACAATTTAAGCCGAGAGAAGCTTTGCTTAGTGTCTTGAAGAAAGTTCTCTCTCCTTCTAACGATGAAAGAGAGAAAATTGAGAAAATGGACGAGATTGAGCTGACGAGAACGCTTTTTGATGCTTTGAAAGAAACGCGGTATTTGGTGGTCCTCGATGATATTTGGAGAAGCGAGGATTGGGATATTCTTAAACCTCCTTTTCCACGAGGAAGAAAGGGAAGCAAAATATTGTTCACACCACGAATAAAAAATGTGGCTTCACATGCCGATCCTTGGAGCACTCCCATGGAGCTCTCACTTCTTACAGATGATGGAAGTTGGAATCTTTTGTGTAAGAAAGCATTCCCAAGGAGCAAAATGGGTTCTCAATGCTGCTCAGAAGAATTTGTGAAGCTTGGAAAAGAGATGGTGAAAAAATGTGGAGGTCTGCCTTTAGCAATTGTTGTGTTGGGAGGCTTGCTAGCAACACAACAGTCATTGGCTCAATGGGAGATGGTTCACAAAAACATCCATGGACACTTAAATGAGCTCCCACACAAAGATCGTCAATATGGTGCAGTGAACCGAATTTTGGTTTCAAGCTACAATGCCTTGCCTTATCCTTTAAAACCATGCTTTTTGTATCTTAGTCATTATCCAGAAGACTGGGAGATACCGAAAAGAGAACTCATTCGTTTATGGATTGCTGAAGGTTTCATTCCGGAAAACGAAGAATTCTTGATGGAGGATTTAGGCGAAAAATTCCTAGAAGAGCTTATAGATAGGAGCTTGGTTCAAGTTAGCAGGCGAGACTATACAGGAACAAATGTGAAGACATGTCGAGTGCATGATCTCTTGAGGGACTTGTGCACGAAGAAAGCAAGAGAGGAGAAGTTCTTGGAAATTATTCAACAACCACTGCATGAAGTTGAAGTGACATTGGCAGAATCTATGCTACGAAGAATTTCTATTCATCCTAGTAAATCGGAAGTTTATTTGAAGGGAGAGCATCCAAAATTACGTTCTTTGTTTTCTCCGAATGTGAAATTGGTAGAATTATGCATTTCAAAATTCAAAAGCTTCAAATTTTTAAGGGTGTTGACTCTTGCAAAAGGGGACAGCGACGAAAAGTGGCATGTGTTTAGTGAAATTGGTAATCTCCAACATTTGAGATACTTGAAGTTACACTACCCTAATCAAATGATTTTGCCGCGATCTATTGGCAGGTTGAAGAGTTTGTACACTTTATACATCAGGTTTCGTTATGACATTGTAATTCCAGGTGGTGTGTTTAAGTTGGAACGTTTAAGGCATCTTGTAATAAAAGCATAAAGCAAATATTCTTCCGTATGTGGATTTAGTTGGCGGCAAGGGTTCACTTCAAAAAATATTGAAACTTTGAAGTTCATAGTGGTGGGTGAGAAGCCGGTTGAAAATAATGCGGTGCTTAGGTGGACTAATATTCAGAGTTTAGGAATAGTATTTACCGGAGCAAAATATGTGAAGCCTACCCTAATCTTGCTAACCAAATTGCAACGCCTTGGGTCAGTGACCTTAAGTATTCCTGATGCCTCACACCCAGACTTTGAACCCCTTTCTCAGTATTATCACCTCTCCAAATTGAAATTATGGGGGCGGATAAAAGATGAGCCACATCCGAACGGTCATGTTTTGAAATTTCTTCCATCAAATATTGTCAAATTAACTTTGGTTGACTGTGAGCTGGGCCAAGATCCAATGGCCGTATTAGAAAAGCTATGTCATTTGAGGATTCTCCATTTGAAAGAAGCATATATTGGGAGTAAAATGGTGTGCTCTGCAAATGGATTTCCTAAACTTGATTATCTTCAAATGTTTCCTTTAAGAAAGTTGGAGGAGTGGGAAATAGAAGAATGTGCAATACCATGCCTTCGAAAATTGGAGTTAATGCTAATTAGTTTAAGGATGCTTCCTGAAGGATTGAGGTATATTTCTACTCTCCAAGAACTGAGATTAGTGGGAATGTCTTCGTCATTGAAAGAAAGGATTAAAGTGATAGATGGAAGAGGAGGAGAGGATTTCTATAAAGTGCGCCATATTCCCTCCATCAAATTATATGATCCCAAATAGAAGCCAACATCACGTTAGGTATTTATTTCTATAAAATAATAATTTTTACATTCTTTTTCTTTTCTTTTCAACCGTAGAGTTAGAGATTGATATAATATTGATAAAATAACTGGATAGAAGAATATATCTTTAATTATCATAAAAATTGTAATTAAAATATATATAAAAAAAGAATTTCTAATCATCTTTCTAGAAAAACTAAAATTTTAATATTATTTTATTATTACATATTTTTAATTATTATACATAAGAGATGATGATATATACATACCATTTTTTTTTCTTGATGTAGGTTATCTAATCAAGAATGCATTTTGTCGAGATATCTAATTCCGTTGAGTGTGTGTATGTATTTTTTATAAGAATTGGATTGCTATATACTATGAGCTTTGAATGTAGTGATTGTTTGCTATATATCTAATGCTGCCTTCCAGCCTCACAATTTGCTTATTTTTTTATAAAATCTATCTTCTTATTAATTGGTCATTTGCATCTATTTGATTGAAATTAATCAATTTAAACCGTATAAAGAAATTCAAAGTAACTGATTAGATGTTAAATGGTTAAATTCATTATTTAAATAGTAAAATAACCCATTTAAATTTACAACTCACTATTTCAATTAAAAATTAGATGATACAATATCAATCAAAACATATAACATGCATACTTTTATGACATAACAAAAATATGTACGATTTCTTATAACAAAATGTATAAAACAGATTTATACTAATCTTGACTTATGCAAAATGTATAAAACAGATTTATACTAATCTTGACTTATGTGGAATGATGATTAAATTTTTTATCAGCTACTCATTTAACACAAGTTCAAACTATATGACGCCCATCCCCACCCGAATATTATATAAAAAGAGTCGACATTAATCATTTTGAAACTTTTAACCGTTTAATAAATGATATTAATCATTCCATTAAGGTTTTTTTTTAATCAAAATCATCATAAAGTATTAAATAATTTTTACTCATTTACTATTTACTAAGAAGAAACTGATAATTATTCTTTGAGTCTAGAATTATTTTAACTTTTACCTTGAACCAAACACGGTACTGTAACATATCTAGTAATGCGCTAATTGTCCGGTTAATCAAACATTTTGTGAATTAAACTCCCTTTTAATCTAAATTCACAGAAGTCCGTGTGGTTAAGAAAGTTGAGTTTCACATAATTTATTCTTCCTATAAACAATAAGAAGAAAGTAGCGACTCAACTTTCTATTGAAGACTCGTTTTAATAAGGTTACACAGATCAAAATGTAGTAAATTGAGGGAACTCTATGTACTAAGATAACCGTGTTAAATGCTTCATTTTCAATCAACCGAGAAGCATTTATATACATGTTTCTGAAAAGTAAAAATCTTAGCCTCACATTTGTAAGCAGTTTTACCCTGATATGAGACAAGCCTACTGATGAAACAGAAGTTACGGCAAGGTGATCAGAAGAGGCATTCACTAACCTCACACGATAATGTTGTTTAATCAGCGCTCAAAGCAATTGACGAAGCTGCTGATTTTCTTTCCGGAGAGACTTAACCTCTTCCATCAGTTCAGCTTGGTTCTGTAATATGGAGCTCATCACACGAGACATCTCCATCTGTTCCAATGATTTCCGTGAATTAGAGCTGAGAATATGTACATGAAAGCCAAAGCAACATAAAGGAAAAGATGATAGGAAAATACCTCCTGCATGTGGAATTGTCTTAAAATTTCAATATGCAAGTTCCTCATATCTCCATGAATGGATTTCTGAAATGAATCGAGGGTTTCTTCTAGAGTTCGTTGAAATAGCTGAAGAGTAAAGTTGCTTCCTTGTTGGGGATCTTGTTGAGATGCCTTGGGGGGTTGTAATGTTCCTCCCTATTATGGTCACCATCAATGCAGTGTCATACCCGGGAAAAAAAACTATGAAATATATAGAAATTCATAAAAATCCTTCATCCAGGATGACTTCACTACTCAAATGCATAAAAAGACCAAAGTGATTAGAGAAATTAATGTAGTGAATAGTTATTTAACCAAACCAGATATCATACATTCATTGCTGGAAGAACTCCTGATGCCGCTGCAGTCAATGAATCAGACCTCGATAACAGGCTATTAAACAGCTCTTCTCTGGTTTCAGCTCCTGTTTTCTTTGTTTTTGGAGAAGCCACCAAATGGGATGTTCCATCACTAAAAGCAGATGTAGTACTAATTCTCTCGGCATATGTTGAAAACCTTCGAGGAGGTGCTAAAGATGCTAGTTTTGGTGAGTCAAGGCTGCCAGCTCTAGTAATGCCTTTTGAACCAAAAGATAAAGCAGACATGGAGCTCGAGGAGAAATGTTCAGGAAATCCCAATGAAGAAGTCTCCTGATTTGAAGAGACATCTTTCGTGTGCAAATTTTCATAGCTCAGGTTAGAACTGGTCTGACTGAGCATTGAAGACTGATCTTGTCCAGCATAAATAGAGCTTGTTGTCAGACCACCAGAAGCTGGCATCCCAAAACGAGATGGCAGCTGGCGAAGGTGAGCAAATTTGTCAGATATCTTCTCACCACCCCAAGCTTCTGGAGGAGTGATGGAGGTCTCTTCACTCTTGGAAGATGGTGTAGGGGTAGATTCCAATGCTGTAAAAGACTTTGTCACATCCTGTAAAGATAAGTGGTGTACAAACATCATTATGGGGAAAAAAGACTGAAAAGCCATATCAATTGCTCCCAAAAAACCAAATTAAGTATCAGAAACAGTTCTATGACTAAAGAACATAGGATATAATAGCCTGTGAATCAAGCTCAGCTAATTCATTTATTAAGAGAAACGAAAGTTGTTGGAAATGACATCCCACTGCAGATGATAATAAGTTGTCTGCAATTGTAAATCAGAGAAATCCTCAAAACATGCAAAGCCATACTAAAATACAGTTGATCTATTGGACTTGTTAATACAAACACTCATAATGCTCCAAACATACAACATAATGCACAAAAAGACCACATTCCCATTCTATGCAAAAATGACAACTTAGGATCAACTCATATACTTGCATGAAACTAGCAGAACATTACCATGAAGATTTAAAGTAATATCTTGTACAAAAAAAATCAAAATAAATATGTTATGCATTACTGTCATCAATAATAAAAAAGCAAAAAGCAAAAAACCTGTTGAGACATTGAACTGGACTTCCAATCAAGTATTGGTTGATCACCGGCTCCATTATCAGCAAAAGCAAACCTCCTGCTAGAAGGAAACAGCAGGGAGGATGGCTTCTTATCATTGGGAAGGTGCTCTTTCTTTGCACCATCATGACCATCCCACAGCTTATCCAGCGAGGGGGTAATAGGATGAACATCCACAAGAGGGGAAAATACCTCCATATCATCCTTGAAATTGAATGTAGAACGAGGAGCATGTAATCTCGTTAGTGTTCCACCTGGCCATAGATGGCTTCTAATTGGTGTTTCGAGAGAAGAAGAGAGATTGAGTGTGCTTGATGTTGATCCACTACTACTAGTAAGAGAAGATACTTCTGCAGGACCTGAACGGCCAGTGATACGAGAACCAGAAACTGCTGTGGATGATGGAAGGCTTGCTGATGTCACAGATGGAAGTGGGTCTGGCATAAGAACAGAATCCTCCATTGCACCTCCCAGAAGAGCAGTCTCAGCAGTGCAAGTACTCTCATTAACAATGGCTGGTTTTGATCTTTGCCAACATAAACTTGAAACAGCCTAATAGATGCTATAAACACTTAGGATTTAAAATGATTAAAGGAATAAGGCTTATTACTTTCCATTTACACAAAACACTTTGAAGTTGGAGCACAAACAAGCAAGCAGTGACATCCAATTAATATCATTAGTTCCATTATAGAACATGATCTTTTATACAAATACCATTCAAATTTCCATATCAAGTTAAGAGTTCTTGAGGGAAAATAGAAAGCAAGTGCAAACGACAAGAACTTATCAGGGCCTGGGGCTCTTTTTATATTAAAAAGTGATAATAGAGCAAGAGATAACCAACCTCTGAACTACTATAAGCACGAAGAACAGTAAAAGGCTGTAGTTTTCCCCGAATATCATAGAACACCACTCTACCATTACCAGTACCAGCTGCCAGTGTCCAACCATCATCTTTAATTGCCAATGAAGAAAAAGGTGCCTCGTATGAAATGAAAGCTGAGGGTCTTCTAGACCCTGAGTCATAAGTGTATAGCTTCTTATCCAACCCAACACTAGCAATTATCTGTTGAAAAGGAAAAAGAAAATTGAAATGTCAGAATATTTAACAATTTTTGAAAGATGTCTTAACCATTAAAAAATAAATTCCTTCATCTCAACCTTGCAGAAAAGCTCAGCCTATTCCTTTACTTAAGCCTTAATAAGGAAAAGAAGAAACAATGAGACCTTATCATTGGAGGGTGAGAAACTAATGCCAGCTGTCGGAGCAGAGTGCTGTTTCAACCAAGAGACCTGTAAAAGCTAGTGGATTACATATATGCTTAGAACATCAACAATAGTAAGACAGACAGAGAGAAGAGAACCTTTGGGCTACGACCAGTGGTATCCCATAAATGGACAGATCCATCATCACCTGCAGTCACCAAAATGTGTCGACTAATCCGCGAATAATCAAGTACCTTTAGTTCCTGGTCTTAAATCCATCAGAGGAAAATTAGCTTGCAAACATGGCTAAGAACTTAACATAAGCACCCAAATGCAACAAACTCAACAACCTGTGCATCAGGATCTTTTAATTCAGCAGCCTTTGCCCCAGAAGCAAGGTTGTGAAGTATCAGATCCCCACTTAGGCTGATGGAGGCCAAGTGTTCATCTTTGCAGTTATACATAACACCTGTTATTGAGCTGGTATGACCCCTTAACCATTTGATGCAACGCTTCCGCTGCAAATCCCATATCCTTACAACTTGACCACTTCCTCCTGAACATATGTATCTGGATCCCTTGTTGCTAAAGCTAATAGCTAAAATGGACTCCTGTAAATAAAAGGGATATTCTGCTTGTTAAATTTGACAAAGAGGGCCATGGAAATAATTATATATAACTTCAGTAACCATGTAAACTAATCAAGGCCTGACATTAATGAATAAGCAAGTTCAGGTGTCATCAACGAATAATCAATTTTGGGTGTCTGAGTCAAAAACTTGAGGATTTTAGTTTCGCAAATGAGGCCACAAACTCTTTTTCCTTTTTTCCTTTTTTTTTTTTTTTTCCATAAAGCATTATGACATCAAATTAGAGGAAAAGGACATCATTCAAATGCAATGCAAAGTGCTAAATGTCTGAAGCAAGCTTATCTGTCCATGCTACTTAAGTGCATCCTCCTCTCTTGCTAAGTACCTCCACTAATGTCAGCTCGAAACATATGGCAATTGTATAGACAGAAATTTCAAGTCAAGATGATATTTTGTTCATTATAGTCCTACACTACAGACAATAATGCATAGCACAACTCGTCCACATTAATAAAGAAGAAAGTTCAAAAAGCATGAAACTTCTCTCTTTTGTTCATAAGTAACTCAATTTACTACATGATTTAATAATCTACAATGAGATTTATTCAAAATACCTTTTAAGTCAGCTGCCAATCAACAACACACATCCTATTGGCAACTTCTATTTCGTGATGTATCCATTCACAACTAAAAACCTTACACATGACAATATGGTTGGAAACATAAAGTATTAACAATATTGGAATTTAACATGCATGATCTACCTGGAAATGAACATTATATCCCACTCCAAAAAAAATTTCGCTTCGATTCAAAACAATAAAACTAAAAGTATTTCAACAATATTCAACAGTTAACTAAATCTAGAGAAGGATTACCTCAATGTTATCTCCACTATCAGTCCCATCAACCGGAATTGTCCCAATCCTCTGCCCATTTTTCCGCCACAAGGATATCTTCTTATCCTCTCCGGCACTCGCCACCACTAAATCTGCCATAACATTTGCTCAGCCGGAATCAGTTCAAACAACCATATACAAATAAATTCAAAAACAAAATACTTAAATTCCCAGCGTAATTGCTAAATTCATCTTAAGTAATATTCTAAATTTAAAATTTCCACTTATTTAAGTTAAAATGAGAACTTAATACGTTCAATTCAATAAATTATTAATTTCAATTTACATTTTTTATCCAATAAAAAAGACAGAAAACAAAGAAACCACGTTTGCAGCAACCAAACAGATCGTAGCAGCAGAAATGTGAATAAATAAATAAATAAAAAGCTCTAATTTCAAAATAACAAAAGAAAAACGAGCTTACTAGTGTGGTTCCATTTAACCGAGTTGACAATGCAACTCGGAGAAGGCGAGTAACTTAAAACGCAAGGATCGTTCGGTTCAAGCTTGATGTCGAATATCTTCACGGTGTCGCCGCCACTCGCTGCTAGTAACTCCGACGACGGATCCGGTAGATTCATTATAATCTCTTTCGTTTAGTAAAAGGAAAGATATATTTTTTCAAGTAAAAACTTCAAATTTAAACGAAAAAAATAAGAAATGAAGAAGATAGAATGGGAATTAATTTGAAAAAGTATTTGATTTAAATTGGAATCTGGTGGTTAGAAAAAAAGAAAAAGAGTGAAAGTAAACCCTACGTCAAAGCGCAAGAGAAAGCGAGGGGGTCGAAACAAATTTAAATTTATTTCCTTTTTTTTTTTTCAACTTTTTAAATTGAATTTTGAAGAGTGTAGAAATGATGGGAAAGAGTGGGCGCCCTTTTTTTTTCATTTTCTAATTTTTTTTTGAAGAAAAATTAATTTTATTTAAAAATGGATTTTAGAAAATATTGGAGTGGGATTGATTATTGTAATGATTGGGATTTTTACCAAATTAGGACAGGAAAAAAAATTATGTCCCAAAATAGGATGGCCCCCCAATTATTTACCAAAATAGGTCAAAGCAGGGTGGTCACGCCACTCCCATAGGCGGCACCACCCTGCTGTCCCCTCCCCAGCAGCAAAGCCTGCACGACAACAGTAAGGAACAGGGCAAAGTGAACAATGGGATCCCATAGGCGGCACCAAGCTTGAACAATGGGATCCCATAGGCGGCACCAAATTGAACAATGGGATCCCATAGGCGGCACCAAAAGCAGAAAATGGGCATGCACCTAATTTTTTTCCCTTCTTCCTTCTTTTCTTCTTCTTCCTTCCTTCCTTCCTTCTTTCTTTCTTCCTTCCTTCCTTCTTTTCTCTCTTCCTTCTTTCTTTCTTCTCCCGTGTTTGTTTCTGCTTGTTTCTGCTTGAGCTTCTGCTTGATGTGGTGGGGGGGTGAGGGAGGGAGGGGACCGTTTAAGGTCCCCAGCAGCAGAAGCCGACAAACGGCCATGCAGGTGCCGCCTATGGGATCCCAATGTTCAATTGGTGCCGCCTATGGGATCCCATTGTTCAACTTGGTGCCGCCTGTGGGATCCCATTGTTCACTGTTGCATGCATGCGCCTTACTGTTCCTTACTGTTGTCGTGCAGGCTTTGTTGCTAGGGAGGGGACAGCAGGGTGGTGCCGCCTATGGGAGTGGCGTGACCACCCTGCTTTGACCTATTTTGGTAAATAATTGGGGGGCCATCCTATTTTGGGACATAATTTTTTTTTCTGTCCTAATTTGGTAAAAATCCCTGTAATGATTAGATTAAAGGGTATTTTACTTAAAAAAGACTCATTTTTAATATTATTTATGAAAATTAGCCATTTAAAATATTATTGATCGAAAAGGGGTAAAAACCTCAAAATGGTTTTAAGTGGAAATGTTTTTTAAGGGAAAATTCAAAAAAGCACCTTCTTGTGAGAGTACTTTTGCCATGTCAGCAAAAGCGGTTTCACGTCAACGTGCTTTTCCTGAAATGACAAAAGCACACTGACGTGAATGCATTTTAGCCCGTGTTTTTTCTAGGGTTTTTGAGTTATTTGTATGTTATTTGTCACGTCAACGTGCTTTTGTTGATATGGTAAAAGCGCTCCCACAAAAATACTTTTTTTTAAATTTTCCTTTAAAACGTTTCCACATAAGCACGTTTCGCATTTTTTGGACCATTCCAGTAAATAATATTTTAAGTGACCCATTTCCATAAATAATGTTGGAAATAGGTTTTTTTATTAAAATACTCGAGATTAAAATCAGCAATGAAAAATATATTTGAATTCAAATGTAATAATGACAAAATTAAAATAAAAAATAATTATTAAAGACTATTTAAATTTAATACTATAATATAAATATATCTATATTATATTTACATTAAATAATAAGATATTAAAATCATGTTATATTAAATAATAGTTAAAATTATTATTACACTAGAGAAATAATAATAATGGAGTAAAATGAAAAGTTCTTTTATCCATTGCAGGTTCAATCTGTGCACTGGACCCTCTAGGATACAAAAATTACTCAAACAAGACCAATATTAATTGACTAATCAAAAATCGGTTCGTACCAATTGAATTTTTAAAAAAAATTAAATATCAATTGGATTAATTTTTTATTTTTATAACCCTTTAATAATTTATTTAATCAAAACGAATAGACCAATCGAATCAACATCTCGGTAATGTTGAAAACCTGGGTTCCTTGACCACCCTTTAGTTCTGAATATTCAAGTCCCGTTAGACTCCAATTAAATTTCAAATCAAGTTAGACCCTAAATTAAAATTAACTCTTAATATTTTCTCTACTCACACGAACTTAAAACCTTACTTAAAACAACATTGACTTCCTAATCATTCGATCCAACAAAGGTTAGTATTGGATCACATCAAAGAATACATAAATATATATATTAAGACAAATCAATTAGCACCTCAATTACTAGACCTTTTCTGTTTTATCAGGCAAGAACACCTCACAAGTTGAAAATGATGCCCACACTTGCTTATATATTACAGACTTTGACGCATTAAACCTTACTTAAACAAAACACACCTCACAAGTTGACCATAGTGTGAACACTTAAAATACTAAGTTGAATACAAATAAAAAATCAATATTAGATTCATGATTTTCTTTTGAAGATCATGACACAGCACCCAGTTCAACACATTAGGAAATCCCCTCCCACCATGCATTCCAAGGAAGCCCCCCCCCCCCCCCCCCCAATCAACACCAATCTACAAGATATTACCCGCTTTGACCCCTTAGACCTCATAGTTTGAACAGCAAGAGACACCTCACAAGTCGACGATATTGTAAACACTTCCATACCTAGTCGATATGAGACTCATGATTCGTTTCTAAGATCATGACAGAAAGCACGGCGGGAGGGAGAGGAACGCTTCAACAAGGTCAGAAATCCCTCCCATCCCAACATGCATATTCCAAGGGGGCCCCAATTAGCAAAGAGCACTGAAAATGCTAGCCTATACTTCTCTGGCTATGAGGTTTCTATATAAAACTCGCAATAAGATGCTCAAAAAAATAGCTCTGGGCATTTTCTTTACCCCTTCTTAACATGAAATAACAGGGTCACCATGTAGATTCATGATGCTACCACTTAAGCATTATTCATTCTCATACACCAAAGAGACAGATATATCTTCAAAAACAAAATTAATCATTACACGAGAGCAATAGGCTCTTAATTGCAGCTAATCATCTCATAACATTTGATTGCACCTAAACATACCCAATACAAACATCTCAATTAGCAAAAAGTCTGTGAAATACGAAAAAATCCTTTGAAGACGAAAGCGGCCATATTTTATTGTTCCAACAACTCAAAGCACAACTATGAGCTGTCAGACCAGATATATCTATACATGAACCGCAGATTAACTGCTATAAAGAAAAAAGATAGAACATGGTGGTGGAAAATAGAGAAGAATTAAGAGAAATACAGTGGCGGCTTATGCTACACGAAAGCAGACTTGTAAACCTTTTTACCCTACAAACGGTATCCATAGAGCCATCACTTGCATCTCCTCTAGCAAAAGTTTGGGTGCCAACAGTCTTCAGTTTTAACCCTTTTTGGAGGGTGATGGATATAACTACATCAGAGAAAAAAGAGACAATAAATAATACAAAGTAGCACTGATTGTTGTTATGACATTTAATATCAGTAAAAGTACCATGAAGGCCCATGAAATAGGAGTTCGATTGCATTTTGCCCTCAACTCAAAAAAATGGGCAAATTAGTCCCAGTAATTTAGGTCAAATAGCAATCTGATTTCTATTAAAAATTTCATCCATTTTTACTATTAAAATTGATCCCCATACGTCAACATGAGATATTATGGCATGCCATGTGTAACTGTCTGGTCAGCCACACCAGTTTTTTTACAGTAGTTATGGATCAAATTTTTAACATAAAGAACTATTTTGTTTTTTTATCTAACGTACAGGAACTAATTTGCCCATTTTTTGAATAAAGGGGAAAAGATGCAATTTGACTCCTAGTACAAAGGCCTTCATGGTACTTTTACATTTAATAACCAAATGAATAGCAAATAGTGGTAAATAAAGAAAATAAGAAACATAATTAACAATTACAATAAGCATCATATGACTTTAAGGAGAAAAAAGATTCATTGTTTTGAATGTTGCATTATGACAATAAGAAAACTAAAATCTCATTACCAATCACCAATATTCAGAACCGACAAAAGAGTACATTGAAGGAGAAGAAGCAGACAATCGAGCAAGTAGATACTGAGGAGAGGGGGGTTGATCACAAAATTATACAATAGAAAGAAAATCATTTCCATTCTTCCCCATTAGAAGCCTTTTTTGACTTTTGAATATTCTCTACTTAGAGGTGATCCAGATAATCATACAGCCTGAATCTTCAAAGAGAGAGAGAGAGGTCAACGAAGGTATTTTCTTTAGTTTCTGAAGTTAGACCATCAAATGAAATTATTAACATTTCACGATTGGTTTGAATAAAAAGTGCTTTATGATAACAATGATTCTGATAATGACTCAATATTATTGCCACCTAAAAGCTTTTGTTAACATCATAAACATAAGAGATACCTGAAAATGCTGAAAACTTCTAAAGTAAACACAGAGGAAAGTAACAACCATTAATGAATAAGGATATCTCAAACTCTCTTCTCTCATAGCACATCTTTGCGATGTATATCAGTGTTCAGACAATAATACATACATTAAAATCAATATGCCAGTTGAAGTCACTAACTTGATTTATTCCTACACTCACAACCACATAATAGCAACACTTGATTGATTTGTTGTAAACGACAAACAATGGCAGTCAGCAGCCAAAAAAAATCATCAATAAAAAGGAAAAAGAATTTAAAGAAAACAAAAACAACTCTATTTAGCTGACCTTCGTAAAGACTTGCAAGCCACTAAATGTTGATAGCTGCAACCATTACATTTTAGTGGACATGAACTTTGCTTTTTTCTCTGCTGGCTTGAGAATCTGGAAAGAACACATCAGGTTTTCATCGACACTCATCATTGCACCAGCATTATCAAATTCACCACAATAGTTAGGTGCTGAAAATATTGTAACAAGTTGCCTATCGGCAAAGAATTCGTAACCATCCTCCACAACCTACACAAAAATAACCAGTTTACCATAAAAATTAAACAACAATAAATAGACGGGTGGAAAAAGTGTAGACAAGTAACAACCTGATGCGCACGGCAAACAAGATCTAAATCATGCTTTGCTAAGAATTCAGACACCTTATCCGCACCAAAGGTGTACGAAACTCCTCTGTCATTCATTCCCCATCCTTTAACATCTCTATCAGGGTCAGACCAGAGCAAATCACACAGCAAACCAGTGTCAGGAATTGCAGTTGGACGAGATAAGCTTCTAATTTGATCCAGGTTTGTCAAGTCAGGGGAAAGACCACCATGCATACACAATATTTTGTCATCTATAAGAGCCGCCACAGGAAGACAGTTAAAGCAATCAGTAAAGCTTTTCCACAGTCTCACATTAAACCGTCGTTTGCATTCATCATAAAATCCATATATCCGATTAATAGATGCACATTCATGGTTTCCTCGCAATAGAAAAAAGTTCTCTGGGTACTTAATCTTATAAGCAAGTAAAAGACATATAGTTTCCAAACTCTGCTTGCCACGATCAACATAGTCGCCTAGAAACAGGTAATTAGCATGAGGAGGAAAACCCCCATACTCGAACAGCCTTAGTAAGTCACTATATTGCCCATGTATGTCACCTAAAAACACAAATCAAAAATTTTACAATTAAGATACAGGAAAATGATGGTAGTACTATTAAGTCCCATTTGAATGATACCTCCATTTCTATTCATTCGAGTTTACAATCATATTCAAACATGTCACATATATGATTTTATCTGCTTCATATATCAATCAAACAGTTAAAACAAAACAACAGGAATCCAATTTCCACCTCCAAAAAAAGGATAAATTAAGCTTTAAAAGGTGAAAATCACCTCTATCTGGCTCAAAAATCTTAAACATTGAAACCCCATTTTTTAAAAAAGAATCTTATTCCCTAAAACATTATATATTTAACACTAACAAAACTACAACCTTTACCGAATCTATCACGACCTATTTAATACATGTTAAATCCTCAGCTTTCCTTCAAAACCCACAAAATATTTTCTAATAACAAACCCCAACGAAACATAAAGCTAAAAATTTAAAAAAAAAAAAAGCCAAAAAACTTTACCGCAAATTTTGATGGGTGCTTCGAGTTCAAGCAAATTAGGTTGTTGAACGAAGATATCTTTCGAAGCAACACAAAGCTGTTTGATCTCAGATTCAGATAATTGCACTTGTTTCCCTGGCCTGGCTGATCGGACTTCCGTCAGCCGTCTGATTATATCGTCTAGTACCGCTGGGTCCATCCCTTGCGCCGTCGCCGCCGCCATTAAATCGTCCTCCTTCAACGGCCTCTGATTAAACGAAACCCTAAAAAAACCGAAACGGAACAAGATAAACGACCCCTTTTTGTTAGGGAGAGAAAGAGCTTGGGGAAAATGGTAATAATCTTTTTTTAGAGAAATTAAATATAAATTTATTATTTTGAGGAAAAGAAAAAGAAAGAGTGGGAAAGATAATGGAAATAAAATAATAATTAGGAATTTTTTTTGGGGGGGGGGGGGGGTGTTTCAAGAGAGAAATATCTTACTGGTTCCCTTCTTTTTCAAATGAATAATGGAAGACCGATGACTAAAATGACGTCGTTTTCAAGGAGTTACTGTTTATTAGACCGTTTGGGCCGGTTCATTTCTCGTGATGTGGGCTTGGAATCACGTTTGAATGTTAATTTTTGTGTTTTTTTTATTGAGATAACGAATTTAAAATAATAATAATAATCAGATAAATTTTAATTATAATGATAAAGATTTTTGGGATAGGATTTATGTTTAGATTATGATTTTATCTCGAATCGATAAATTTATATTTTTTAACACGTCCTTTCATATTAATAATAATGTCTATTTTAATCGAATCAGATTCATTAAAATTAATTCATGTCATGTTCATATGAATGTGCGAATTATGTGAATAATTTAATAGATAATTTTTCGCTCCTACGAAAGCGGCCAAAGCCTTCAAACATCAAGTCTTGACAGAAAGTCAACAAGAAGCTCAAATTTTTCTTTTTCTTTTTCTTTTCCCTTGTTTTCATGATTAATTCTTGTTTTTCTTTTGAAAAGTTTTTCTATTTTTCCATTACTTGAAAATTCCTATTTTCATTCCTTTCTTTTGTTGATAAGAATTTGATTATTTATTCATTATTATTCTTTATTAATAATAATCTGGCTAACTATTAATTAGTATAAATTATCGACGTAAGACTATAGCACAATAATTAGATTAAATTAGTTACTTCAATTTTAAAAAAAAAAAGAGTTAAGGGAATTTTAATATCCAAGTCGGTAATCAACTTTGCTAAGATAAATAAGGTGGAGATAGAACGATTACCTAATATAGTGAATAAAATTGTAGTCCTAAATTTTTATTATTGATTGATTATTCATTCGATTTTTGCTCTATTAATTTTATTTACTAGTTTTAGTTTTCAGATCCTATTATTGGTTTATTTGGAAAAGTTGTAGAGTAATAGTTGGTGATAAGCATTATGATCCGTAATAATTTTATGCGAGAACGTCTTTTTTATACTACCTGTTACGATATATATATTTGCATATGCGATATATTCAATTAACAGAGGGAAATTAATATGTAGTTTATTATATTACTTTTTATTTATAGCATTTTGCCTGAAATATTATTTTTTTATAATAATTTACTATTATTCACTCGAATAATCAAAATAGAATGGAAATTCAATCAACTATGTGGGAGAGTTATTTTAAGGATATTGGCTAACATTGTTTTGATAAATTAAAGTTAATGTTGTTTTGACCAGTCGCAGAGCTACAACTTTTTTTAAGGTAAAATTAAATTATATATTTTTACGATAGTAAAAATATAATTTTATTATTTCAATAGTTTATATCTTTATAATTTTTAAAGGATTAAATCAAAATTTTATCAATTTTGAGGAGGCAAAGGACAATTTTATTATTACTAATTTAAAATTTTATAAATTATAAACTACTTATATTGAAATTTTACCATTTTAATGCAGCCATGACGCCCTGAGTCTATTTGTGATTCCGCCACTGGTTTTCACAAAAACTCGATCCCCTTCTTCACTTTAAATTATCCAACTAATAATATTATCAATTCCACCATATTAATATTATAAAATAAAATAAAGGAATTAAATCCATAATTAAACATAATATGTATACATGAATTTATCAAAAATCATATATTAAGTTACCGACGAATCATAACGTATATAAAATATAGTTAAATTCTAATATCAGTATTTGTATTATGCGTAATTTGTGCATTTAATTATTATAGTTTAATATTGTTATTTTTAGTCTTTATACCTCTCGAATTTTGAAATTTGAGTCTGACCAAAAGGTAACTATTAAATTCATTAATTCGAGCTATGTTATTTCCAAAATCTTACGTGCAAAATATATTATCATTTTTATAATGCCATGTCAATTTATTATTTCTATATATTACTCACAAATGTTTGTTAATGCATTTAACAATTGTCATTTAGGTCAAGATTGAAATTTCAAAATTTAAAAAGTATAGAGACTAAGAATGATCCAATAGGACTAAATCTACAATTTAGGTATAGTACAGGACCAATAGCAGAATTTAACCTAACGAATTTAATTATTATCATTTGGATTAAAACTGAAATTTCAATTTTTAAAAAGTTTAGTGACTAAAAATAAATGGATTAAAATTAAGCAAATTATTATATAGAGATTAATATCAGAATTTAACCTAAGATATATCTCAAATAGACAAATGAAAATCAGAAATTAGGCTCATTGTGATTTGTTCTTTTGGAGGAGCAAACTAAAGTATTCTTAGAATATGCTTTAACAGACGTTAACTTTTCCATCTATTTTGAGATGATCTGACAAACAAGATAAGTTCAAAGTCTAACAGATATTGAAAAATTAAATGGAGAGCTAAATGATTTATTTGTAAAGTAGAAGGACCAAAGAAGTGATTATGTCAAAAAATTGTCTTAAGAAAAGGGGGTTTGGGGGGTAATGTTTGTCTTCATTGAGACATGTTTGAAACATCATCCACAAGTGTGTAAGAAAGACAAAACTCAAAGAGACAATATGTGGGTTCGCTTATGAACTCCATTATCAGAATACACACACTTATCTTAAACTTTCAATTTCCAGCCAAATTTCATAGGCAGCAACAGCAACAACAACATGTTCTATATGTTCTGTCTAGATAATTTTCTTCACTTTTGTTAAAAAACCAACACGAGTCACCTTGTCAGCTACATCCCCCTATATATATATATATAGCAAGGATCATGCAGGAATGGGTGGATAACAAGGCTGTGGAATAAAGCATATGAACCAGGGAGGAATGGAAAAGGTGACAATTAACGACCTAGAAAGTAGAAGAAACCTATAACATAGATATACCTGTTAATTGAATGGTTGGTTTGGTTTTAGATCGGATCAATATGAATCGTATTCGTTCGGGTATTAAAATTTGTGGTAAAAAATCTTTTCGATCTTTTTTAATTTTGAAATTAAGTAAACTAGTAACTTTCAAAAAATTTAGAGTAGTTTAACTTATTAATTTATAATTAAGGGGTAATTAATCATAATGTTAATGTTTTTTTACATATTTTTATTGGCATAATAATAAATTTAGTGCTCGAAATTTATACATTCTGTTAATTTGGTCCTGATTGAACAAATTTAGCATGTAATATGTATACATTCTATTAATTTGGCTCTGATTTAACAATTTTTCTACAACATTTACACATTTTGTTAACATTTACTAGAATACTGGGGTGAAGCCAGGAACTTTTTCGGGAGGGTGCGAGATTATGTTATATAATTTTTTATGGGAACAAAAATACAATTTCACCGTTATATTGATTTATATTTTTACAGTTTTTAGGACTATATCAAAATTTTATTATTTTTGGGGCCAAACTATTATTTTACTATGTATTAACTTATAAATTTATAGATTTTAAGGGGTCTAAAATATAATTTTCTGATTTCAATGGATAGGGCCCTTGCCTACCCCGCCCTTCACCCTTAACAACTATCTAAACTGCGTACAATTGTCAAATAACATTAACATCATGAGTAATTCTCCTTAGTTACTCAGTTTCGAAATTAACAGGAATTAAATTGCTTTAATTTTTTCGAGAGCGGCCAGTTTACTCATTATCGAAATTGAAAGGAACCAAAAATATTTTATTATCGAAAATTTTAATACTCGAAATAATTCGATTCATATCAATTTTAGAGGTATGTTTTTATCAAATCATTTCGAATCGTAGTTTAAATTTCGGTTAAGGATTTAGATGAATTTTCAATTTGGAAGGATGCAAAAAGTAGTGTTCTCTGACTCAGACTGAATATGTTCTCCATAACTTTAAACAACGTCAATTAAGGGCAAGACCCCAAACATGATCAATGAAATTGTAAGAAAGCTTCTTGATTTGAAATGAGGTATGCAAATACTATATTTTAATAGCTATTTCAATTTTTGGTAAACATGAACTATTTTGCATTAACATTCAATTCAACACATTTTTTGTATTATTTTCATGTCTCACAAGAATCAAATTCATTCTCACTTTCATTGTTAATTAACCAAATAAGTTAAATTCTCTAATCTTTTGAAGAATATTGGTTTTTCTATAGTGGCAAACATGGAAAACTAGGTATAAGGATTCTAAATCAATTTTAAAAGCTTAATTAAGGTTTAATTACTCCTTGCATTTTTCAAAATCCCTCGGCTTTTAAGTCTAATTGGAAATAGTGTTAACTAATTATGTGTTTGTTGATATAAGGAGGGGGTTGTGGTAGTTTGTGACGGTTCACCTAGTGGACGAAGAGTTGTAGAAAGGTTGAGACGATTGGAATGTGGATACGAGGAAAGGATTGAAGATCAGAAAAGAGAGTTGAGAGTTTTGGAGAAATGAGAGTTTTGGAGAAATGAGTGTCTTGACCCCTTTTTTGACTACTAATATGCCTGTAAGGGTTTGTTTATTTTATAGTTCTAAGGTGCCATATGCCACCTATATATTTGTTTAGGATTCCCTCGAATTTAGTTAACCTATAGATACCTCGTCATCGTAGGTATGAATTGTCAAGCTTGGGAATTGGATATGCGTGACGTGAGAATGGCAAATATCTTGTTCGTGTCAAGTATGTGGGCCCATCAATTTAGGCTCACGAGTGTCCTAACTCACAAGGTGTTCTCCTTAATCAAAGGCGTTGACTTATAGGGTCGTAGGCTCGTGACTTCGTGAGGTATAAGTACAATAGTGTTGTTAACTGGACTTTAATTTTTAAATCAAACTTCGAATATTAAAATTCTACATATTCAAATTTAATAAAAACTCATTAACAATATCGTCAATTGGATTTCGATTTTCAAATCAAACAAACAACAAGACTAATTAAATATCTTAACAAAACAGAAGTAAAGGGATTAAATTGCAAAAACCCCAAAAATACAAGGACCGAGAGCATATTTAAAACCCCTAATTACAACACAAAGTCATGTCTTAACAATGGTTAAATATTAATTACGAACACGTTTGAATTTCCTAGAAATGTCAAAGCAAAACCCTCACTCCCCCCTTTCTAAGAACTATAGGAATTGTTTTTTTCTTCCCCCAAAAGCAATGGTTCATAAAATTTTGGAACAAGCAATGGGAATATATATATATATATATATATATATATCTTTTATGTTTCTAATCATAGGCAGCCCCCCTATACAATCCAAATCTTGCTTTTTGGTACATTTGATTCAAGCATTTAAACCCAATATATAATTTTCAATGCTCAGCAAAAATTGTTGTAATTAGAAAGGTTAAAGATGCTTAAAGGCTCAAATATGGAAGAAAGAACCCATCAAAGTCAAAAAAAATGACCGAAAGTCCAATTTAAATATCAGTTTTTCTTTTTAATGTCAATGGTGCATAAGAATTGGATACACTGCCACTATCTTATGAATATTTGTATCCAAAATCTTTATGGTTTTTTTTTTTTAATTTAGATACATTTATATATAATGTATGTTTATGGCTGACAGTTATGTTGGAGTTCATAAATGGTCAAAAAAAAATGTTTTTTTAGAGATATTGGCTGAGAAAGGTGTGTGGGTGATGTGTGTCTACTTTGAAACATCTTTCCCAAAGTGTGTTTGACTATTCAATACTCTAATGGAAACACTTCTTAGTTGACATGTATCATGCTTTCTGTTATTTATGGATATCTTATTCCATGCTTTTTTTTTTATATGTTTGATAAATTTTGAGAGATTTTGGGAGGATTAATTAATTTTTTTAAAAATTTAGGGAGTTTGATGGGAATTTTAGAAAATTTAATTAACATTTTCAATAACTTTAGGTGTTTATTGATTTTTTTTTTTTAAATTTGAAAAGTTTAATGAGATATTATACAATTTAGTGAAAGTTTTCAAAAAAAAAAAAAATGGAGAGCAAGCCCTTCTAGTTTCCTCTTGATACAAGGAGTAGATGAAGATGGATGGTTCACTTTTTTTTTAATAGGTTGAAGAGCCGTTTAGTAGGGTGAGTGGACCAAGAGGAGAAGGTCAAAGTAGGATGTAAATTGCTTGCTTTTGACTTAAAGCCTCAAGTCTTATATAATTGTGGTTTAGTGCCGTAGGCTTATAGAGTGGTGTTATGATATGTTTTGAGTCATTTCAGATGAGACGTGATAGTTAAGACCTGATGTAACTATTAATGAATACATGATCCGCTTCCTAAGCAAGATACTAGGTGGAAAGTTCTTACAAAGGGTTCCTCTGAAGATATTATCCGCAGACTTGATTGTCCAGGCCGTCGTATAGGGGTACGACACTCCATTATCATCCATCTGGGAAATAGAGTAAAACTTTTTAAGTATATAAAAGAATATAGATAAAAAATTAAATATACTTGAATTTATATAACAAAGATTATGCGAATCATCTTGAATTTCTGTAAAATTAAAAATGTCCACGTAAATATTTATTTCCTTTAAATTATTTTTGTCCGACACATATTTAAACATAAATATTAAGACATAATTATCGATTTATATTTTATATTCTACACTCATATTCGAGATTCAAGAATTGAAACTTGCAAGTTGGAAAAATAATAAAGTGATCTTAGATTTTGCCATTCAAAAAGGAAAAAGAAAATGATACCCATCATCTGTCGAATAGTGAAGAAAAAAAAAAGGTGGCCGAAATATGATCAGTTAAGATACCCACATAGCTGGTTATATCTCAAAGGGAACCTTTCCGTTTTTTTCTTCATTCCTTTTCCTAGTTGCTACCTATTTTATTTGTTTAAACTATGTTATTCGGATTTATGTGTAATTCTATTAAACTCGTAATACAGTTATGGATTTCATGGCCAAGCATGCTGCTATAGGTTTCACCAGTATTCAGGTGTTTTTCAAACCCCACATGTTGTGTGGAAGCTAGTTCAAAAGGATATTATAGGTTTTTGATTTCATGCTTGTTATTGTAATCACTTAATGTTGTTTTATTTACAAAAAAATGTTTATTTTATACATATATTTTGGTATAACGGAGATTCAAATTCAAATTATTTTTTAAGAAAGGTGAGCACTTGATCAATAAGCCACAACTCGGGATTACACCTTATGAGTTAAATTATGTATTGGGCTTAAGAATTAGGTCTAATTCGAATTATTATTTTTATTAAAGTCATATTATGTTATTAATCCGTGTATTATGCATATGTTGTGGATCTAATTAATGCACTCTAACTTGGTTAATTTTAGTTTTCGTATGTTTCGAATTTATCAATTTTAGTCCTCGTACTTTTCAAATTTTAGTCTTGACACAAATAATAACTATTAAATCCATTAATTAGTTTTTTTTTGTGAAAATTTGTGGAAATGGAATACACTAGTTACTAATTGACTTAATTTTTCTACTTTAATCTACATAATTTAGTCTTGTCAAATTGATAATATTATTAACCATTGCAAGCTTACAAAATTAGAAGAGGGGATGTAATACCCAAAACTTGAACCTTGATCAACTTTGAGGTGCTAATGTAAAGCTTTAGTCACTCGCTACTAAAGACTGCTGGCGTTGCTGCTATCAAATTGATGACATGAAATTTTACTATATGAAGTTATCAATAGGAAAATTCACAATATCATTGTTTAGGTATGCTAATAACGTTACAAAGGTAGAGTTTCTTACGCTACAGCATCGTTACAGTATCTAATTTCATTGTCACCGTTATTTTTACACTAACCATAACTAAATGCACCGTCCGTCTAAAAACTCCTACGATAAATTAAAGTAAATGAACTAAATTCTAAGACTTGAAAAAGTAGACAATCAGTGATTTATGTAACTATATTCTTTTTCCAGTTACTTTTATATGGAACAAAAAGAAAAAGAAACACATGCAACGTTGTAAAACAACATTGTTCATCATGCTGATGCAAAACATGTCTTCCAACAGGAAAGAATCTTTTTTTTTTTTTCTTTTTAAGTGTTTTCATATCCTCCAATGGCGACATCAACAGCCTTTTCAAACATAATTTAACAAAAGAAATCTATCTGTTTTATTTATTTATATAAATTTTAAAAAAAATCTTGTGTTGGATTTTTATTTTATTTTATTGAACACATGGCAAACTCTGTCAAGGAATATGATTCGATTTCAGTTTTCAAAACAATCTAAAAAGATTTTATTTTATTTTACGTTAGATTTATTAGCAATGGCTTATGAAAAAGATCCCCACAAGTTTATTTAGGATGAAAGAAAGGAACTTTGATTTTTTTTTTATTTTTTTTATTTTCATAGAATATTATAGAAAAAAAATGTTTGATCAAGCAATAAATCTGCTTTAAAAAAAAAAAGCAATGGCTAATTAATAAAGTTATGGAACAAGCTAAAGAATATATTCATGCCTATGTCTTAATCATATGCGAGTTACCTTTAATTGACCCTAAATTAAGTTTAATATTTTTGTTGTTTATAAACAATTAGAAAAGCATGTCTTCACTCTTTGGTGTCGGAATCAACCGATACGATGATATTGATTAAAAGTTATAAAGATAATATATTTGAGTCTTTATAAGTAAAATTAGTCGTTACAGAATCAGAATTGGACATAAGAGTTTGGTTATGCAATTTGGAAACTTCCTATGTTTGCGGGGCTTTACTGAGAGAGTAATCTACTATAAACCGAGTTGCAACATCACTCGTTTACTCTTTAATTAAGAATTCCCCTAGAAAGCTTAGGTGCAAACTGAATAATACAAACTTGCTTACAACAAATTTGCGTTTTAACAAGTTCCTCGTTAGAACAAATAAGTGATCTCTTAATCTCATATGGAAAGTATTAACAAGTCTTCTGTTAAATAATCGCATAATGGCTTGCAACAGAGTGTTCCACCTTAGGGAGAAGCACCTGTATGAGCGGGAGTAGACGAAGCGGAAGCGAGAATGTCAGCTTGAGTAACGCAAATATTGGTGAGAATCCAATGCCCCGAAAACCCAAGGATTCCTCTACAAGGTTTGTCCATGGAAGGTGAGTCAGGGCCTAAGATCAGGCCAAAAGGCGTAGTCGATGGACAATAGGAGAATATTACTGTACTACCCCTTGTTGGTTCGGAGGGATGGAGGAGACCAGGTTAGCCGAAAGATGGTTATCAATTCAAGGACGCAAGGTGCATGAAAATCTCTAATTCCTCAAAAGTAGCTTTTGGATATGTCTTCAATAAGGAATAAGATGGCAAAGATCTTGATATAAAGTCCCTAGTAAAACTAACCTCTTCATTTATGGAAACTTCGGTTACATTGAAAGTTTTTATATGTTCGTTGCTTGACTTAATTTTTGCACGATATGTCTTCAAGATTGCTAGTAATCCTCAAAGATTCCAATAAATAGTTCCAACAATTTTGGTTAAAATAGGCGGAGCAAATACGTCAAGTTACAATTGACTGGTAGATATTCATTGAGTTGACAAATTAATCGATTTATCCGATTTGATTTTTAGTGTCTTGAAATTGATAAGCAAAATTAGATAAATTCAATCAAATTAACACTATTTGGTCTACTTTAGGGCCAAAATTTTCATGTCCAAAACATGATGGACACTGTATTATCTTGGTGGCCACCAAAGACGAAATAGTTGGAATCAAAATGTGAAATTATTATAATAAATTGAAATTAAAATCGAGAAACAACGTTGGTGTTTCATTTAGCCGTCATTGTTCCTAACATTCTCGTAAGAACTCAGAAAAGTATCCATCATTTGACTTTTCGAGAATCAAAAAGGGGAACCTCCCAAAACAGCATACTTTCTTTTTTCTCAAATTTATATTCCATAATTTTAAATACGAACAAAGTAACATTTAATTCTTTTCAATTTGATCCTTCGATTTAGATTTCTTTCAAAAACCACGAACGTAACATTTTGAAGTTGTATTATTCATATAAAGTCTAAAAATTATAATTTAAAAAAAAATATTCAAGACATGTCATAATTTTAGAGTGTCGCATCATCATATTTTGACAAAATCTAAATTCAAATACCAAATTGAGAAAAGCTACTGAATTTTCGAACTAATATGGACCCAAAAAAAGTTTAATATCAAAATGGAAAAGTTACCAAATTCCGGGATTAAATGTTATTTTATTTCTTTTAGATACAATACGAAAATGATTAATATGATAGGGAAGAAATTAAAATATGATAAATTATCTATAACATGAATTAGTAATTCATTAAAATTTCTTTTTAAGCCTAAGACATAAAAAAAAAATCAATTGGACTGGTTGAATCGGAAAGAGTGATTTTTTGCTCGATGACTATGTGAAAACTAGATTTTGAACGAATTAATTAAAAATTGGTTTGATCGATTGAACAAGTAAGTTTTTTAATATTTTATTTGTGATTTTTTTTTTGTTCAGGAAAATTTGAAGCTCTTTAATATCTTAATTTTATATTAGGGTATGTTTGCCCCAAATAACCAACGTGGCTAGCATGACTCGAACCAAAGTCCACTTAAGGCAATAAATACCCTTGACCATTAGGCCAAAAATAAATATAATATTTTATATGATTTTAAATGGTTTTGGATGAAAAATAAATATAGTAATTTGAGTATCTCATTTTTTTAACTCATAAAAATAATATGAATATAAAAAAAGGGATAAATCTCAAAATTATATATAAACTTTGGTCTAACGTGCAATTTTATACATAAACCTTAAATTTGTGCAATTTTATACATGAAATTTTGATTTGATTCTATTCTCATGTATTATTAATACAATTATTAATATAGCATCATTTTTACGTTTGAACCACAATAAAAGTTTCGTGTGTATAATTATATCAAATCAAAGTTCAAGTATCAGATTGCACATTGAATCAATGTTCATATATAACTTTGAGACTTATTCAACAAAAAAATTGGGTAAACTGCACTCAAGATCACTAAACTATTAATAAATTTACGTTTTAGTCACTCAACTTCAAAAAGTTACAAAATAGTCACTGAACTATTCTAAAGTTATCATTTAAGTCATTGAAATATTTGAAAGTTTTTATGTAAGTCACTAGATTATTAAGTTCTTTTTTAAAATGTTCGGCTATCAAGTTTTAAGCAACAATTTGATGATCAGTATTGTGGATTAATACCCATCAACGAGTATAAGAGCATACTTTAGGTTCAAGTTGATCGGACGGTTAATGTCGAAGATTGAAGGAGAAAGCTATTTATATTTTGGTTTGCAAATTTATGGCATTGAAAGTGGTTTCATGAAAAAGAACTGAACTATAGAAGAGAAGGGGAATGAGAGCTTTCGGAACATGGAAGGCCATACGATAGCTATTTTAATAGCCTAGTAACTTGAATTAAAACATTTGAATAGTTAATTGACGATTTTGTAACATTTTGAAGTTGAGTGACCAAAACATAAACATACTAATAGTTTTGTGACCTTGAATGCAATTTACCCTAATATTTAACACATAAATATGACATGAGTACAAAAAAGAAGTTACAATGGCAATTATGTAAATGAAAAGAATTCGAGGGTCGTTTTCCATCAGATCGACCTTTTACCCGGCAAAAAAATTCCTTTCAAATAAATCCATCCATCTCACCATTAAAAAGAAAACCGCTAAAGCATAGCACCTGATCTGTAAAAACACATACAAAATTCCCTTCGCCCAGCTCTGATTACAAAAGAGATAACCTTTATTCATGGAAGACCTGCAATTTTCTAAACCGTTCACAAAGGTCCATTTTTTTCTTCCATTATTAAATTTATATATCTTCTTTACTCAAATATTCCTTCCACTTTCTCAAGCCAAGAATCTCTTCTCTCCCTTCTCTCCCCCCTTTGCTTACTTTCTCCCCTTCAGATTCTTTCTTTTCTTTCCCTTCTTTTAACAATGGTTTCTCTCCTCTCCCTTCCTTGTTTTCTCTCTCACCCTTCTACTTTCCTCTCTCTCTCCCCCTCTCGTTTTCATTCACAAATTTTGGTCTTTTTTTTTTTCAATAAAATATATACCCCATGGCTCCTCCACCGCCGCCGCCGCCGCCTCCTCCTCCTCCCTCGGGTGTTAACCACCTCTCTCATCCTTGTATCTATGGTGGGTTGTTTTTTTTGTTTTTTGAGTTTTGATTTTAATTCTTTGATATGACCTTTTTTTTTTTTTTTGGTTTATAGTATTGAAGTTTTTTTTTTATGGAAAAAGCAGGGGACTTTAACAATTCATATCCGGAGAGAAAATCAAGATTTATGAAGTGGTTGAGTAAGCTTTTTAAGTCAAGTTCAAGTGGTCGTCGTGGCGGCGGTAGTGGTGGTTATAATCCTCATTATCTAGGGGAAGAAAACATGGTTGTTCGTGCTCCGGTTGGGATGCCGGTAACTTTACTATCCTATATTGTTCTCTAAGTAATTTGATTTACTTTCAAGCATATGAACATAATATTAGATTAGCTTTTACATGAAAAAAGATGCCTATTGGGATTGAATTTTGTTGAGGGGAGGTGAGACTCGCTTTGGGAGCAGTCTTAAAGTGTGTCCCTATGATGGAGATATTGTGCCCAGGATATCTATGCTTGGTTTTATCTTTCCACTCCACGGAGAGCTCTCAACGGGTTCATGGAGTGGGAGCACCTCACCTGCCAAGGGCAAATGTGAGCCTGTCGATGGCTCTTCATGGAGTCGGGAGATAGACTAAACACGGACACTCCAAGCACAATTCTTCTCCCTAAGGACAACACTTTGAAGTCTTTTCCCAAAGAAGTCCAACCTCCCCTCAACAAATTTGTAGACACAAAGTTAGAACATTGTGTTCCTTTGTTGGGGTTAGATGATTTAGGAATGTTTTTGAGATCAAGTTTTGGTCTTATGTCAATAGGATGAACGTCCTAGGACAAAGAAGGAACAAGAAGAATTAGATCATGCAATTGCGCTTTCTTTATCTGAGGGAATGGGAAAACCAAATGGTAAGTTTTTTGATAAATTTCATCCTACATGACCCTCATCAATCTTTAATTCTTTCTTCTTGTAACCTCTTGATCTTTCACATACTTATTTGGTGTTATGGTGTTTTAGGTTACAATGAATGGCGACGAGACAATAATTATGGTGGAGCTTTACCTAGGGGAGCTGATAATGGTGGCTTTAATTCATCTGCATATCCTCCTTATGGCAATATGCAGTACCATCCTGTTGGATATAGGTAAAAAAGCTTTAACTCATAGTTGTAAGGCAATGTGAGATTATATAAAAACTGAGTTCCAAGATGTCTTCTCTTGTGCTGTTCCACAGCCAAATCCCGGTTACTTAATGGGGAAGGTATCTTGGAACCAAAACTTGTATCTGATTAATTTATAATTGATGCCTATGACTTGCAGAGTATGTGCTGGCTGTCATCGTGAGATCGGATATGGCAATTACTTGGGATGCATGGGAGCATATTTTCATCCCAATTGCTTCCGTTGCCATTCCTGTGGGTATCCGATTACCGAGCATGAGGTAGTTTGATTCATTTTTTGTGTGTTCAGCTTTTCAAATATCGTATTGCTCTTCATATAGCTCTAAACTTGTTTCTTGTGATTCAAGTTTTCTTTATCAGGGAGGGATCCATATCACAAAACTTGCTTCAAAGAACTGACACATCCTAAATGTGATGTTTGTCTCCAATTTGTAAGAATCTTTCTTGGTCATATCATTTGAATTATTAGTTCTATGAGTCACATTCTTATTTCCGATTATGTCGAGTTTCAGATTCCGACTAACGGAGCTGGTTTAATAGAGTATAGATGCCATCCATTTTGGTCCCAAAAGTATTGTCCATCACATGAACATGATAACACAGCTCGTTGCTGTAGTTGCGAACGTTTGGAGGTATGGATTCTCAGAACTGTTTGATTAAATGTGTGTTAAAGCTTCAAATTTATTGTTCTGTTTTTCTCCTTGAAACCCTGTTTTTCTTCACAATTTTTGTCTCGTGAAGTCTTGGAACGTAAGATATTATTCGCTTGAAGATGGTCGGAGTTTATGCTTGGAATGCATGGAATCTGCAATCATGGACACTGGTGATTGCCAACCTCTATACCATGCCATTAGAGACTATTATGAAGGAATGAACATGAAACTAGACCAGCAAATTCCGATGCTTCTTGTTGAACGACAAGCACTTAATGAAGCTATTGTTGGAGAAAAGAATGTAACATTTTGAACCCTTGTTCAATTTTTTACACTTTCGTATGTTTAATGGCATGGCTTTGATGTTTCAGTTTTGGTTCTTTTCAGGGATATCATCATATGCCTGAGACAAGGGGGTTATGTCTGTCTGAAGAACAGACAGTTACCAGTGTACGTCAACTGAACTAATTCCATGATTTTGCTTTGTTGATTGACATAAGTCTGACATTGATCTTCGTTTCGTTTGTTGCAGATACTAAAGAGACCGCGAATAGGAGGCCGACAACTTATTGGCATGAGAACTCAACCTCAAAAGCTGACCAGGAAATGTGAAGTCACTGCCATTTTAGTTCTGTATGGTCTTCCAAGGTAATTCTTGCTTATGTTCTTTATGATTCAATTTATCTCTTGTTGTTCAGACAGTAATATTTGCCGGAATATGCAGACTGCTAACTGGGGCTATTCTCGCACACGAGTTAATGCACGGGTGGTTACGCCTCAAAGGTAGAATAAAACCGTAATCAATCCTCTTTCCTGCATGAAGTTCTTCGATATTCTTCCATTTTTATGTTGTGTTCTCCTATACTGCAGGTTATCGGAACCTGAACCCTGAAGTTGAGGAAGGAATCTGTCAAGTGTTATCATACATGTGGCTCGAGTCTGAAGTACTACCAGGATCGAGCAGTAGAGCATCTACATCAGCTGCTTCATCATCCTCTTCATCGTCTAAGAAAGGAGGGAAATCTAATGTTGAAAACAAGCTTGGTGAATTTTTCATTCACCAGATTGCTCATGATGCTTCCCCTGCCTACGGTGGAGGGTTTCGAGCTGCCAATGCAGCCGTCAATAAATACGGTTTACGTCAAACCTTAGACCATATTCGCATGACCGGGGAATTTCCTGTTGTAAAAACCTGAGTGTTGAGTCAGCTTATCAAACATCTTGGAGGTCATGACAGAAGATTGAAACAGCTTCTCCCCAAAATTTTCATGGGGTTTACATGATCAACATTGTGTTAAAGATTATGTTTTCGGGTTCAAAAGTAACTTGGTTTTAACATTTATTATTGTCTAATAAGATGAGTTCCTCTTTCTTTTTACCTTTGGCTCCTTGATGTAACTTCCAATGGCATAAAAATGCTCAAGAACTTTCCTGGAAATCATATTTCATATTTATAGAGATCAAAGCTGCTTTTAAGTTTGCATACTGAATTTTTTTTCATCATCACAAGTTTTTGAACCTTGATTTATAATAGTCACTTCAACCGCGGTTATATCAGCAAATTGCATATCAATTTAGTTCAAGTGCCAATTAGATTGCATTTCATCTTTTCATTAAAAATAGACAAATTACGATCAAAGTATTAAAATAGACAAAAATTAAGATCAAAGTACAAATTATCCTTTTTGTTAAAATGTTCATTTAGTGATTGATAGAATTATTAAACAGTAACGTGATGTGTTGAATTTATTTAGTACTAATATACAAAAATTAATTTGCCCAATTTTTTAAAAAGGAGAACAAAATACATTATAACTCCTAATACAAAAGTACTGAGATCATAATTCTTCAAAGACGACAATGATCTGAAAAGCACTACAATTTATGCATGAGTAAAGTTGCAGAATTTTCAGCACCTGCAACTTTTAAGATTATTGATAAAATTACAGCAGAAATAATCCAAAGACTCATTGTAAGAGGTAAAATATTACTAAAAATTTAATTTATGAATGTAATGATACATGCCAATAATTTCTGCAATTAAGTAAAAACTTGAACCTGGGAAAAGGGTGTTCGCAGATGACCACCATCGATATTGAATCTTTAACGATGCAGACATCATAAGGTACACTTGAAATGTATGTCACCATCCATCTATATACATGGAAAAATGTATTTATCACAGTAGCATAACAAAATCTGCCACTGCAAAATGAGCTATGAAAGTTAAATTGTGTTGTGCTATCACATAAACCAATTCAACCAATCTGTAGTTTCAGTTGCGGTTTGAACGGTTGGATTTAAGAAAACGAACTATAATTTTGTGGTAACATCTGCTAAAAGGGTCTTCAATGTTTCATAGGTCATGAAACATATACCGACACCGGGTACCACTTTGTAATATTCAGGCAATATCCCTCTATATAAGCCACGAAAGCCTTCGGTCTGGAATATGTGTTTAAATGTGCCAAAAAGCCCTGTTTTGTAAACACGGGCTCGTCCACCAGCTCCCTCTAACTGTTTCCGTCGCCTAATGAGATCCAATGGAAATATTGCTGCATTTATAGAGAACACAAATGAAAGAGTCATGAATTGCTTTATCCAACACATTAAAAGGCAGTTCATAGATGACAATATCACCAAGAGGCTCTAATTAGAAACACAAACCAACCAAACAACGTAATCGCACAGAAATTTTCTCGATAAATATGCTAGTTTCAACTGCTAAAGTGAAAAAATCCAAGCTATCAACAAACAGCATGCTATCACATATTTATAATTTAACTTTGAAAACAAGCTTTCAAACGACGACTTCCCTGCTAACTAAGGAATCCTTGACTTGAATGCCAGAAACCGATAATTGAACATTTGATCATAAAAAGGAGAAAGCAATTAAATTGTGTTATGGTCAACATGATTTAGTAAGAAAGTCAACAAGAACTGCCATTGGCAATGTAAGTAATATTAAACGCGGGTTTAGACTGACCCAAGTAGGTATTACACTCAACCCCTTGTAGATCTTTTGCAGCAAGTAAAAAAGATCTATGCAAAAGCTAGAAAACTGGTTACAACCTGAGTACCCCAAGGAAAACCTAAGAGATGAGAGATAAACACAACACCACAAAATGTGACCGAAACCATGTCAAGGTTGCACATTCTCACCCACAATTGTCTTTTTCATAAGGAATAGTGATTAGCTTCCATTAATAGAAGCTAGTAGTTTGACCCTGCTCACACGTTTGAATCACTATTTTGTTGGTAAAATATCTGGCCTATGTAAATTATTGACTTTACTCAACATTTGGTACAAGTTAATGTTGAGTTCCTGGAAAAAAGCACCAGTAACGTCACAAGGACTTCGATCCACTAAGCCTAACCTAGAAGCATACCTCAAGGAGGGTACCTCTCTCACACTGATATCTTGAGGAAGCAGTATTAGTTCACCTGAGAGTAGAGCATTACGGGACAAACTGCAATCCTTGGGGAGAAAAGTTGTTGAAAAATAACCGTAGTAGAGTGAAGTTATAACCAAGTTTGACATAAGAATAAATAATGGTAGAGAAGAGAAAAATGGTAAATTTCTTGTTGACTTCCTTACTAAACCTCTCATGCCATTACAAAAAACAACTCCGGTTTGGGTCACGGCCCTAGGATGCAATCTGGTTTAGATTCTTAATGCAGAGCCTGCACCGTAACCTGCTTCTCTGCACCAAAAGCATAGTAAACAGCTAAAAGTATTAACCTCTATAGTTAAATAATGACATTGTTAGATCAAATTAACTTTTAAGCATTTCAACCAAAAATGTTTCTGCCAAAACAGCATTACGAACAACAAGTTACGCACCATGACAACTGAAAATAGAGAAAACATTTACCTAAAAGATAGTTATTCAGGAAAAATAGAACAATGCAGTGAAGTGGATCCACACAAGTGTAAACTATCTCGAAGGCAACATCAAATTAAGTGCAAGTTTCGTAAATAACCAAAAAAGAAGAAAATAATGAAAATAAATCACAGATTTCAGAAATTTGCAATATATAAAGATTACTCACCTGTTGATGATGCAATCCCAGAAAGACTGCCACAAGTTAGACTGACCAGGACAGTGGAATCATGGGGCCTAATGTGAAGTTGATTAAAGAAAAAAAGAGAGAAACGAATTGAGCTTAGAAAAGTAATGATTTATGAAATAATAATTAGAAGAAGACACCATTTATTGTTCTAAGATGATTAATTACCTGCGTGACTGCCAAAAAGACCTCAAGCTCTCATATACTGAAAAGCTAATTGCTATGCTGGGTCCAACACCTAAGAGAGTCGTTCCAAGTCCTTTGTATAGGCCTAAAACCCCCTCATCTTTGCAAATAGTTCGTAAAGCATGCCAAATGCCTCTGTAGTATGTATCATTTGTCTGTATATATAGAAGAAAAATAGAGATGTTTAAATATCACTCCTAGTTGTAAATAATGTAAATCAAGAAACCCATTAAGACCCAAATGGAAGCATGTGCATGCATCTCCGTCATGTAAACTAGCCATTGGTGATACAAGTTCAGTCGGTATCAGGAAAACAAGAACAAACGAAAATGAAAAAAACTATTAACCTACGTAAAGCAATGAAAATTATTTTGTTAAGGGCATATGAATATAACCTGGGCTGCGAGACGTGTTCTAACAAGATCCAGTGGATATGTAGCAGATGCAGCAGTAATTCCTGCCAAGCCACCGCCTACAAAATGAATGCAAATGTCGGCACTCATACTCTTACCATGATTTTCCAATACTGGAAGCATATATAGTAACTGAAACAAAGAATAATTATCAAAATGTTAGAAGAAAAATGCTGAAAAGAAACAGAGAACGTCAAAGAGTATGGTGTCTAGAATCTTAGTACCAACCTTCTTATACTGCTCATAGGCATAGAAATTTAAAGAAGAATACGGCAGACGATGTGCGATAGTGACAAGATTCCCTTTCCAGAAGGCTCTGAAACCTTCTTCACCAACAATTCGTGATGCTTCACGCCATATACTAGCTTTTCTTAATGTGGCAGCATCAGAATGCATACCTTGCACCTACAAGTTATGGTGACAAAAAACAAGGTTATCACAGGGTTGCCAATCCATGGAAAGGCAAAAACACGATACGATAAACTAGTTATGATAGCAAGCAAATGCCATGAAGATTGGATGACCGAATCTAAAACAAGGATTCAACAAATAATGGAAGGAGAATAACAACATTTTATCAGTATCCACGCATGAAAGGCTCATTGCATAGACATTATACATAGCACATCATATGGTTTAACCCAACTAATTTGAAATGCATAAGCTACCCTATTATATTATTGTTTCATACACAAAAGGTGAAGACAATATCGGTTTCCAGAATTCATAGACATTCATATCACCCTCAAAGATAATTTAACTCCATATTTGTATAAACAATTTGTGCAATGACTTACAAATACATAACCAAAGCATAATAAAAGGTAATCAGAGTTTTTGCTGCCCTATACACTTCCATCAATTGACAAAGCATACTTTAATATTTCCCAAAGTTATCATCTTTAATGCATTCATCAAAATACTACCAAACCGTCATTTTTTTTTTTCAATAAATTAAATCAAACCAAAATACAATTAACCCCAAAACCGTCTCAAACACCCCCCAAGCTATCTTTAAAAAAAGGTGAACAAAAATAGCTAAAAAGAACCAAAACCTGAAAGAGAATGGTGAGCCGAGCAAGAGGAGCAGTACAAGTCTTGCTTAAAGCACCAGCAACCCCACCAGCAAGCAACTGAGAGACAGTACCGATCTGGGTTTTTTGTGCTTGTAATAACTCTTGCTGTTGCTGCTTAAATTTCAAGCTTGTTGTTTCAACCCCACCATTTGTGCCTCCTCCTCCTGGGCTTGAATTTACCACACCAACTCTTGCCTCCGTCTGCATATCTAAATGTAACCCAAAAATAGTTGCAAAATTTACCAAAGTTTGCAAATTTATTAGGTAAAAAGAAACAGAGCTTTGGTTTTATAGGAACAAAAATCAAAGCTTGAATTTAAAGATTTTTTCTTTATTTGTTGTTTTTCTTTATGCTTCTTACAAAAGTTTCAGTCTTCGCTTATTCTTTTTTTTTACCCGAAAGGTTGAGTGAGACGATGTCGCTTTGATGTTAATCAGTTACCATCTAAATCAACCGAACCGACTTCCCTCTTTGTTTACAGCCGTTGATCTATCTGACTTTTCTATCAAGTCAATCTTTTCCTAAAACACTTTTTTATAAGAAAATCAATCACTCTAATATATATCAAAATAAATCTAGATAAGATTAAGTATATATTCGAATTGATAATTGAAATATATTTGGATTTTAATTGAAAGAGTTAAAAATTATTTAGGGCTTAAATTTGATAATTATTCCCATAAATATTTTCTTTTAGTCTGAGTTAAGCCTTGAAATTTGATAATTATCTCTACTCTGAGGCTTAAACTAGACAACTGTTCTCACATTAGTGTTTGAACTTTTTTCCAAGTTAATCCCTGAACTTGGTAGTTATTTTCATAATGAGGTTTGAACTTGGTAATTGTTCCCCCGTTGGGACTTGAGTTTTAATTTTTTTAAGGATTAATTCAGATAAAAAAAAGTTCAGACTTCAATCTAGGAAAATTTACCAAATTCAATGCCTAATTTGGACAAAAAAAGTTTAGGTCTCAATGTGAGAATAGTTGTCAAGTTCAAGGCCTAATTTGGACAAAAATTTAGACCCCAATGTGAGAAAAATTACTAAATTTAAGCCCCAAAAATGATTTAACCCTAATCAAAAATAAATCAAGATAGAGTACATGTAGGACATATTTAAGGCAAATCGATACATGTTACAAATTGAAATAGTGAATGCTAATAACAAGATTTGAACCTTAGTTTTTAAGGTTCTGACAAAAGATTTAGTCACAACTCTTTATGCCATTGATATATGACTTGATAAAACGAGGTATCATCTATATCCATATTAATATTAACTGCTTAATTCAATTTGATGTCACGTGTGATGTTTACTTTATTTTTAAATCGACATAAAAAGCTTATATTGTATAAAATAAATAATTATCTTTCTTCTCTTCAAAAGCTATCTCCATTTAAAAACTATAATTCTTTTAAAAAGTATTTATTAAAAAACTAATTATATATTTTAAAAATTAATAAAATAATAAAAATAAATCTAAAACATGTCTAATTTTGATATCAAGAACCTTTTAAAATAATAAAAAATAAATATTACTAATATTTATCAAAATAAATACCACTCGGAGGGTGGTATCATGGTAATGGTTGTAGGTGGTTTTTACTTCTATAGGATATTCTAGGACGAATATGCTTTCACTTTGGAATTATCTTTTTCTACCACATGTGAGTAACGGCAATTCCATTAAACGTTGGATATTAAGGTCGGTTAATATTGTTCTCCAATCAGATGCTCCCACGTGTGTCCCTCGCCGGAAACACCGTTGTTTTTTGTTTCCCACGCGATAGCACCGCCCCAATTGTATACTTTTCTTCACCTATAGGAAGATCAGCTGCGGAAGTGATTATCTTTATTCTCTTGCAATCGCCAGTTGATTCATAGGAAATTAAATTTAATTTTTTGTTAATGAACATAAGAAAAGGATTTTGTACCCCTTCAAGTTAAGTTTGAGTTATTTTATTATAAATTGTAAAGCTTATTATTATGAAATAAAATATAGTTTTAAAATTTTATATTAATTAGGATGGAGAAAATCGAAAATCTATCCAAATTGATAAATTCTATTTTTATTTAATCTTAATTTTTTATGATGAAAAATTAATATTTTATATTTAAAATAATAAAAAAATTATGTAAAAAAATATTTCTAAAATAAACTATATAAGAGATCAAAAGATCAGCCACACACCATGATTACATGCAAAGGAAACTATTTATAAAGACACTCAAATCACTCGCCATAATCAATTTGATGGAGCTGTGGTGGTTCTTCAAACAAAGCAGCTGTCTATCTCGTCTATGTGCATCCCAATTCGCTTAGTGCCTTACGAAGAGTGAGTTCCTTCACCAAAAAGAAAATGGAGTATACATATCATCACCATCTTCATCATTTTTCTATACTAGTAATTATCAATTATATGAAAATGGAAATTATGAATTAATAATTACCGTATTTGGATGGAGGGAATGTGGCGCACTTTATAGAAATCTTCTCCTTTTGTTCCATTTTTCACTTGAATTTTCTCTTCTAGTGACCTGCTCATGTCTGTTAATTTTAATTCTTGGAGGGTGGTAATATACCTTAGCCCTTCTGGAATCATTTTCAAATTGTAAATGTCATTGAAATATAAACTTCGAAGACGTGGCATTGCACCTTCTTCTATCTCCCACTCCTTTTAACTCTCGTAGAGAAATCATTTCAAGAGAATCAAGTTGAGGAAACCCATGCATAGAGCAAATCATTTTAGTCCCCACATAAGCATTATCCCTTAATCTAAGAATCCTCAAACAAGGCAGCTTTTTCAATACTCCCATTGGATCATGACTCATCTTGGAGGAACACAGTGTTAACTTGACAATGTTTGGAGGAAGAAATTTCAAAACATGATGGCTCGGACATAGATCTTTTTTTATTTCTCCTCTTAATTCTAGTTTAAAGAGGTGAAAACATTGAGAAAGGAGTTCCAAATCTGAAAAAGATACTAAGATTGGACCCAAATAAAACTCCATGTACAATGACCTAAGACGATGCAATTTAATCAGCAACATTAAGATAGGCTTCACATCTTTCGGTCTATTAAATACCATTCCTAAACGTTGAATATTAGTCAACCTAAGCACCATATTGTTTTCAATTAACTTCCTGTCCACCACTCAACGTTTCAACATTGTTTGAACAAAACCTCGACCGCCATTGCAATGCTTCTTTCATCCACGACTTAGAGCCTCGAGCATATAGTAAAATATGTCTTAAACGTTCTAACTTGAATAGAACATTAGGAATTACTAATTTTGACCCCCACTGGAGATATAGAGTGTGTAAACTCTTCAACTGGCCAATAGTGTGGGGTAAGATGATTTGATTACCTTGTATCTTCAGGTACCTCAAATGATGGAGATTACCAATTTCAGATGAAACATGCCATTTGTCGACATCCCTTCTCACAAGATTCAACACCCTTAAAAACTTGAAGTTTTTGCATTCTGAAATGTGGAGTTTTATCAATTCCGCATTCTGAAATAGCAACAAAGAACGTAGCTTTAGATGTTCTCCTTTCAAAGAAACATGCCTTTTGCTAGGATGAATAGCAATTCTTCGTAGCATAAATTTCGCCAATGTCACATTAAATTCAGTCAATGGTGGCTGAATAATTTCCAAGAATTTCTCCTCTCTTGCTTTATACATAAGTCCCTCAAGAGGTCATGCATCCGATATGTTTTCACATTTATTCCTGTATAGTCCCGCTTAACAACTTGAACCAAACTTCTATTTATGAGCTCTTCTAAGAATTGTTCGCCTATATCCTCCATTAATATTTCGCTGCTTTCTAATGATGGTGGAATGAAACCTTCAGCAATCCATAATTGAATAAGTTCCTTCTTCGATATCTCCCAGTCTTCTGGATAATGACTAAGATATAAAAAGCATAGCTTTAAATGATAAGGCAAATCGTAGTAGCTTAAAGCCAAAATTCCATGCACTGCATCATATTGATGGTCATGTTGGAACCCTCTTAAGTGTCCATTGAAGATATTTCTGTGAACCATCTCCCACTGGACCAATGAGTGTTTTGTTGCTAGCAAGCCCCCCAGCACAACAATTGCTAGAGGCAAGCCCCCACATTTCTTCACCATCCGTCTCCCGAATTTCTCAAATTCTTCCAAGCAGGCATGAGAACCTATCTTGTTTCGAGGGAATGCTTTGCTTCTAAAAAGCTTCCAACTTTCATCATCTGTAAGAAATGGGAGCTCTATCGGAGAGTTGCAAGGATCAGCAACTAAAGCTACATTCTTATTGCGTGTTGTGAACAAAAATTTGCTTCCTTTTTTTCCTCGTGGAAAAGCGGGTTTAAGAATATCCCAATCTTCACTTCTCCAGATATCATCGAAGACTATCAAATACTGCTTTTCTTTCAAAACATTTGAAAGTCTTTTAACCAATTGATTCTCATTTAGATTATCAATTGATGCTCTTTCATGTTGAACTTTCATCAGGACATCAAGCAAAAGTTCTCTTGGCTTACATTGTTGAGATATAGAAACCCAAGCTAAGCAATCGAAATGTCATCTCACATCCATGTGTTTATATACTGTTCTGGCTAGAGTAGTCTTTCCGATGCCCCCCATGCCAACTATTGAGACGACGGCGTGGGGTCTGTCATCTTCAGTCATCAATTGGGCTAGGACATCCTTGATGCTAACCCCCAAGCTAATGACATCCTCTTCCTCAACATGCGAGAACGTCCTCCTTAACCGTTGTTGCACCCTAGAAATAGAGCTAGACCCCTCTCCTTCACCGGATATCTCATAGGCCGGAAGACTCTTGGAAATGTTTTTAAGCTTAATCTGGATTGCTTTGACCTGCATCCCTGTTTTGTGTAAATGAAAAGGCTTGGTGAAAATGGAGGTGAATCTCTTGACGATTCCTTGGAATCCTCCTCGATGTGCACATTCAAGAATGAAGGAGTCGATAACATCTTCAGCATCGTAAGCAAGATCTCTGATCTCCGACACCCGATTGCGGAAACGCTCGTCTTGGTCTGGGTTACGATCAGCGTCCTTCAAGAAGCATTCCATACGCTTCAGTTCAGCCTTAAGGCTCTCAACTTGATCTTTCACATCTTTGAGAAAAACTGCTTCATGGATGAGCAAATCTGAAATCCTTTCCACAGCTAAGGACACAATAGCACCTGCCATATCTCAAACTGATTGATGAACTCTGTAAAACAATCCTGGAAATTGAAAGAGTTTCAGCAACAGTGGATTTTGTGAATTCTCATAAAAGACTAAATAAGCACTTTGAATTCATACAGTAAATTAATATCAATCAACACATCTCCCACCATTATCAGATTATCAAGGAAAAAAACTAATATCAATCAGACAAAACATTGGATAACTAGACTTCATTAATGAAAATCTATAGAATCTGATCAAATTACTAACCAATCACTTCATCAATGAAAACTGGTTCAACATCTACAGGACACAACAATAGCATCTGCCATTTCTTCTGATGGTCGAAAATTCTGAATTGATAATTATTTTGAATACCCACAAGTATATGTAGAAAATTGCACAAATTTATGTAGAAAATTCTGACTTGATGACTATCTCAAGTCCCACAACTATTTGAAGACCCAAAAGTCATCGCTCATGGTTTATAGCACCCAAAAAAGATTACTTAGATTATTATTTGGTTAAAATATGTTATAAGTCCTTGCATTCTTTGAAAATTTAGAATTTAGTCTTTATATTTTTATTTGTAAAAATTTGGCCTCTTTATTTTTTAGATTTCAAAATTCAAGTCTAAATATTAACATTACTATTTTTTCTGTTAAATTGAAGTTCATTATGATGTTTTTTTAAGTTGCATGACTACCACATGAGTATTTTTTTTATTTCAAAATATCACATCAATAAATTTAATCAAAAAGTTTAATAATGTTAACCTTTAAACTTGAACTTTGAAATTTGAAAAACTTATGAACTAAATTCCTGAAAATAAAAACATATATAGAGTCTCGAAATATGATTAGGCTTGTCAAAGCTTGAAAAATAGGGTTGTTCAAACGGTTAACCGAACCAAACTAGTATTAACCGAATTAATCAAACTTTTTAATCCTTTAACTGTTAACCGAATTGAATTTTTTTCAAAAAAATTAACCGAACCGAAATATTTTGGTTAATTTGGTCCGTTAACCAAGTTAACCGAAATTTGCATGGTTTTTTTTTTTGTTAAAACAAGTATAAAACATCTATATTTTTTTTGATAATGTTCATTTGACTGAATTAACCAAATTAACCGAATTAATTGAATTAGTAATAGCCTAACACATATAATATATAATATTATTTATTAAGTTCGGTTAATTCTGTTAATTATCTGATTTTGAACCGAATTAACTATTAACCGAATTTCTAAAAAACTTTAACTGACCTCCGACCAAACTAGATCGGTTAACCGACGGATTAACCGAATTAGATCAGTTTGGTCAGTTAATTGCTACAATTTGTACTTACACTTCAATCGAAAAAACCAATTTTATATCGAGTTGAGCTAGGCTTAAATTACTCTATTTTATATAGGGTTGGACAATGTTTAAAAATATCAAGCACATTATTAGGTTAGGCTGAGACAATGTTTAAAAATTCCTTATCTAGGTTCGACCCTAGTTCGATTTGACCCATAATAGAAAAATTAAAATACTTGAAACAATTTATATATTAATAATTAGATATATTTTATAAATTAATAAAATAATTATTTAGTTAAAGGAAGAAGTATTGCAGTTCTAGGCAGTCCAACAATCAAGCAAATTGGGAGAATTTGAGCAATAACACAAATTCTTCAGAATTTGCATAAAAGATTAACGAAGCACTTTGAATTGAAAGAGTTGATTAAATGATCTCAATGAAGACATCGTCATCCACCGCCATACTTACATGCAAATTAAGGAACCATTTATAAAGAGAATCAAAGTAAGCAGATTACTAAGGAAAACACAGAATCTAGTATCATCTTCAACCTTAAATTGCATAGTCTTTCATTTCTTAAAAGAGCACACACACTCGCTTGAAGGAGCTGAATATCAACCATCCCCTTTGTTGTTCTTGCTTGGTTGATCAAACAAAGCAGCAGCCAATCTCGACCAAGCGCATTTCAGTGTCGATCATTAGATTACATTCATCAAGAAGAAAATGGCATATACAATCATCATCATTTTTTCTATACTAGTTAGTAATAATTGAATATATGAAATGGAAATAATGAATTAATAATTACTTCTGTCATATTGATGGAGGGAATGTAGCATACTTTATAGCAATCCTCTCCTTTAGTATGTTCAATTAATAATCTCTTCATCTCTTTTAATTTCAACTCTTGGAGAGTAGTATTATACCTCAAATCGGGTGGCAACATCTCCAAATTTAAAATGCCATACAAAAGTAAACTTCGGACACGTGGCATTGCACCTTTTTTTATCTCCCATTCAAGTAGAAAGCACATTTCAAGAGAATCAAGTTAAAAAAATTTGAGCAAATCATTTTACTCCCCATATATGCTTTAAAATATAAGTTGAAAATCCTTAAACGAGGCAACTTTTCCAATACTCTCATTGGATCTGGTTTCATCCTACAACCGCACAAAGTTAATTTGACAATGCTTAATGGAAGAAATTTCAAAATATAATGACTTAAACTCGAAGCTTTTTTATCTTCGCTTTGAATCTTTTTTATAGAGGCAATGACACCTCAAGAGGGGTTTAAGTCTGGATATGATATTGAGACTATATCCACAAGCTCCATGTACAATGACACAAGGGGGTGCAATTCGATCAACGACATTAGGATAGGCTTTACACCTTTTGATCTCTTAAATTCTATTCCTAAACACTGAATATTAGCCAATCTAAGCAACTCATTATTTTCAATAAACATCTTGTCCACCATTATATACTTCAAAGTTTCAATATTTTTTGAACAATACCTCGGCTGCCAATGCAATGCCCGATTCATCCTCGACTTAAAGCGTCAAGTAGATAATACAAGATGACTTGAACGTTCTAATTTGAATAAAACATTAGGAATCACTAACCTTCGATCCCTTTAGCTTCAAATACCTCAAATGATGGAGATTAACAGTTTCACTTGAAACATGCCACTCTCCGACATTTTGTCTCACAAGATTCAACACCCTTAAAAACTTGTAGATTTGCATTTTGACAAGTGGAGTGTTATCAATTCTCGTTCTGAAATAGCAACAAAGAACGCAACTTCGGATGTTCTCCCTTTAAACAAACATCCCTTTTGCAAGGATGAATAGCAATACGTCGTAACATAGATTCCGCCAATGACACATTACATTCAGTTAATGGTGCCTGAAGAATTTCCAAGAATTTCTCCTCTCTTGCTTTTTCTATGCACAAGTCCCTCAAGAGATCATGTATCCTGCATGTTTTCACATTTCTTCCTGTATAATCTCGCCTGGCAACCTGAACCAAACTTCTACCTATAAGCTCTTCTAGGAAGAATTTACCCACATTCTCCATCAACATTTCTTTGCTTTTGTGTTCCTTCTTTGATATCTCCCAATCTTCTGGATAATGACCGAGATATACAAAGCATGGTTTTAAATGATAAGGTAAATCATTTTAGCTTATAGCCGAAATCCGATTCACTCTACCATATTGATCGTCTTCTTGTTCAAGCCCTTTTTAAGTGTCCACATGAGAGATGCTTTTGTGAACCATCTCCCACTTAGCCAACGAGTCTTTTTTTGCCAGCAAGCCTCCCAACACAACAATTGCTAGAGGTAGACCTCCACAGTTTTTCACCATTTCTCTTCCGAGATTCTCAAAATTTTCAAAGCAGGCATGAGAGGCCGTCAGTGTTTCGTGGGCATGCTTTCCTACTCAAAAGATCCCAACTTTCATCATCCGTAAGAAGTGGGAGTTCCACAGGAGAGTACCAAGGATCGACGCGTAAAGCCACTTTCTTGTTGCGTGTTGTGAATAAAACATTTTTCCCTGATGGAAAAGCAGGCTTAAGAATATCCCAATCCTCGATTCTCCAGATATCATCGAGGACTACCAAATATCATTTTTCTTTCAAGGCATCAGAAAGCCTTTTCGTCAGCTCACTCTCGTTGAGTTTCTCAATTAGCTCTCTTTCATGTTTGCAAACAAAAATAAATTAATGTTCACTCTTAATCTTATTTTGTTCTCTTTATTTAAAAATTAGTTAAATTGGTCTGTACACATTAAAATGAAGAGTAAATTGATTCTTTTATTAAAAATTTTATTTATTTTTATTGTTAAAAAATAGTTTTGCATATCGTAGATTTCGAAACCATTTTTGAAAACGGGAATCGAACTTGGGTTTAAAAAATAAAAAAAACGGGAGTCGCCACCGATCTTTGCTTGGTGTGATCGGATCACCTTTGTTTTAATAAAACATTTTTGATTTACTAAAACAGCGTTTTTGGTCTACGAGACTTGAGAAAACGGTTCGGGAGTCGGTTACGTGCGAGGAAGGGTTAGCACCCTCGTCACGCCCAAAATTAGTACCGATTTGATCAATTAATGTCCCTATGTCGAAAGTTGAGAATCTTAAAGGAATTTAAGAATCCGACCTCTTTTGGAAATATTTGGGTTTTCTTAAATTAAATCGAGATTTTCTTATTTCGAAGAAATAAAATGTCACATCCAATACTTTAGGACACGATAATTTAAATCTTCGATCTTAAGATCATCTCGTGATTTTTCGGAAATGCGAGTCGAGATTTTCCCGTTCCAAAGGAATCGAAGTACCACATCCAATACTTTAGGACATGGTAATCCAAATCCTCGAACCTGAGGTCATCCCGTAATTCCCCTTTTTTAAAAGAAATCAAGATTTTCTCGTCCCCAAAGACTGAAACATCACATCCAATACTTTAGGACACGATAATTCAAATCTTTGAATCCAAGATCACCTCGAACTATTGATTTCCGTAAAATGACGCCGACGAAAATAATCGTAAAAAGGGTCGAAACAAAGATGAAATAATTACGGAAAATAAGACGCAAAGTTCTTTTAAAAAACGAAACAATGTCAAAAATGGTAAAATTAATACAACGAGGATAACAAACATCATAATGTGAATACTAATAATAATAATAATACTAGCAATAATAGTAATAATATCATAATAAAGTCATAACAAAATATTTACAACGTAATAATATAAATATAGTCATAATAATAATAATAAAATAATACTAATAATGACAATAGCATAGTAATAATAGTAAAATAACAATACTTATAATTAATATGCAATATATAATACACTAATATAAATATAATGATAACAATAACATAGTAATTATAATAATAGTATAGTAATAATAGAGGTAACAATAAAATAATAACAAAAGGATTAAAAGATTGCAAAGTAACTAAAAAAGGGATCAATTTGTATTTAAAACAAAGCTTGTGGGGCGATTTGAAATAGATCAAAAAGGAAAGGGACTAGATCAGAAATAAACCATCCTTCGAAAACACAATGCGTGGACGGAGACTTGATTGAAAATCTTATGAAATTCTGGGGCTAAATTTAGGGAAACAGGAGATCTGATTGCGAATACCAAAAGAGGTGGAGGGGCTAAACTCGCAATTAGCCCCTCTCATCAGAAACACGCGGATCCCTTGGCTTCTGGGTCAGATTGGGTCGGGTCGGAATGAAACGGCGCCGTTTTGGGCTTATAGGCCAGGCCCTAAACGACGCCGTTTAGGTTACTTTGTAAATGCCCATTTTTTTTCTTTCTCTTCATTTCTGCTGCGTTCCAGAAAGAAAAAAAGGGAGAGTTTCTCCTTTCTCTGCTAGGGTTCTAAACCTCAACCCGCGCCGCCGCCCGCTCAACTCCGACCGCCGCCGAAGGTACGCGTTATCCCTTTCCTTCCTTTTACGCCTTTTATTTTTGTATTATATGTATATAAGGTATATAAAATGATGTATGTATAAAATATATAAAACGAAATATGTGTATATATATATATTTCGAAATAGAGTAGAGATAACCTTCGAAATTTGCTTCTTGCTACTGTATTCGCCTTTTTGAGTGTTTTTTTTTGTTTTTATTGGTTGATTGCCGAAGGAAAAAAAAAGGGGTTGATACATCGTTTTTTCATGGCTTTATAGCCGGATGAAAATAATAAAACAAGTCTTTTCCTATTAATCTATCCATTTTTCCCATGCTTCTTTGCTGTTGTGGTCGCTGTTGTTTTGTCCGTTTCTGCAGGGCGTGGGGAACCATGGAGAATGGGGGAGACGGACGAGGCCGTGGTGGCAGGCACATGGGCGAGTTGCGGCGCTACCTCTCATGCTCGGGGATTAGGGTTTTCTGAAAACCCTAAGAGTGTAGGCCTTTCGGGCCTATTCGTGATTGGGCTGTTTTATTTGATTTGGGCCCGGATAATTTGGGCCGTCTACAGCTGCCCCTCTTTGCTCGTTGTCGTGTAACGGGAACAGAGCAAAGACATAAAGAAGGCCCAAATTCATTGGAATTCATCGAGTCTGGTCTTCTTTGGTGCTATTCTCTGCCAGGTAGCTTCAAACTCCACTGTAACTTGTCATTTTTGCTCTACTACACCGTTATCTCCGAGAGATAAGGCTTGTAGCTTCAATCTGCCTTATTGTCTTATCGAGTCTTCAGGGAGATATCATTTGTAATCTTCGACCTATTCCACCACTGGTCAGTGGTAATAAGATAATCTTCAATCTATTCCATCGTTGGTTGATGGTAATAGGATAGTCTTCGATCTATTCCGCTACTGGTCAGTGGTAATAGAACAATCTTCGGTCTATTCCACTACTGGTCAGTGGTAATAGAACCATCTTCAGTTTATTCCACTACTGGTCAGTGGTAATAGAACAATCTTCGGTCTATTCCACTACTGGTCAGTGGTAATAGAACCATCTTCAGTCTATTCCACTACTGGTCAGTGGTAATAGAACAATCTTCGGTCTATTCCACTACTGGTCAGTGGTAATAGAACCATCTTCAGTTTATTCCACTACTGGTCAGTGGTAATAGAACAATCTTCAGTCTATTCCATTACTGGTCAGTGGTAATAGAACCATCTTCAGTCTATTCCACTACTGGTCAGTGGTAATAGAACAATCTTCAGTCTATTCCACTACTGGTCAGTGGTAATAGAACCATCTTCAGTCTATTCCACTACTGGTCAGTGGTAATAGAACAATCTTCAGTCTATTCCACTACTGGTCAGTGGTAATAGAACAATCCTCAGTCTATTCCACTACTGGTCAGTGGTAATAGAACCATCTTCAATCTATTCCACTACTGGCTAGTGGTAATAGACCAATCTTCAACCTATTCCACTATTGGTCAGTGGTAATAGAAGAATCTTCAGCTTCCGATCTATTTCACTACTGGTCAGTGGTAATAGAACCATCTTCGATCTTCGATCTATTCCACTACTGGTCAGTGGTAATAGAACCATCTTCGATCTTCAATCTATTCCACTACTGGTCAGTGGTAATAGAACAATCTTCGACTTAGTCCACCGCTGGTCGATGGCCGTAGGATAATTTTTATATTGCTTCCATCAGGAGGTTATCAATCTTCAGGTTGCTCCACCTGAACTTGTTACATCGTTCTTTGAGGGACCTATTCTGTTAGAAAATGATGATGATGCGATGCTCGAAACGACTCAAATGCCCCTATCTACATGTGCTATGAATGACATGAGAATGATCTTTTTTACTATGATTAGGATGCACTGATCGGAATGAATCTGATCCCCCTGACTAAGATGTGAATGAATGCGTGAAGATGATCTCTTTGTGACGGATCACCCTGCTTTCTTGGTTTGATTGGTCTCTTTGGGTGGGTCACCAATTTAGGTTCCGATTGCCCCATGCACCTGGTTAGTTTTGAACATTGCTCCCTTTTTGGGTTCTTGTAACAATTAGAAGTTTTCAGAGTAGTATGCGAAACTTTCTTAGTTTGAACACTGGTGGTCCATTAATCGTTATTCCAATGAAAAAGCGCTTAAAAGTATAATCATAAGAGATATTGAGGGTAAGGCTCAAAATGGATAGATTGACCAAAAGATCAGATTTTGACAAGGTAAATTTAACTACACATGTTACAAAGAAGATAAGAACAAGTGTCCAGATATCATAGCGTGAGTTTCCCTGCGCAAAACTTCTTGAGGACTCCTTTTGAACTCGATAGGCGTCTGGCGGAATAAGAAGACTTCACTGATGCCCCCAAGTCGTGACGTTTCTTCTTCTTGTTAATTTTGGTTATAGCGAGGCTGCCGCATATCCCCTCCAATCAATGATTTGGATCGCCCATTTTTTTTTTTTTTAGGCGAAGTATCTCTTGACTGAATCTGAGTTCACAGGGTTCGGCAAGCTTTTGCCATCCATTTCTGTCAAGATTAGAGCTCCGCCGGAGAAGGCCTTCTTTACTACGTAAGGTCCCTCCCAATTTGGCATCCATTTTCCTCTAAAGTCTTTCTGTATGGGAAGAATCTTTTTCAGGACGAGGTCTCCTTCATAGAACTCCCTAGGGCGAACCTTTTTGTTGTAAGCCCGTATCATTCGCCTTTGATACATTTGTCCATGACGAAGGGCTTTTAGCCTCTTTTCCTCAATTAGGTTCAGCTGATCGTACCGAGATTGAGTCCATTCTGCTTCGTCCAATTTCATCTCAGCTAAGACCCGAAGGGAGGGGATCTCAACCTCTATCGGAAGTACCGCTTCCATTCCATAAACTAAAGAGAAAGGAGTTGCCCCGGTAGAAGTTCTAACTGACGTCCGGTAAGCATAAAGGGCGAACGGTAGCTTCTCGTGCCAATCTTTGTAAGTCTCAGTCATCTTTCCTATGATCTTCTTGATATTCTTGTTGGCTGCTTCGACTGCACCATTCATCTTCGGACGATATGGTGATGAGTTGTGATGTTTGATCTTGAATTGGCTGCAGACCTCCGCTATCGTGCTATTATTCAAGTTTAGTGCATTGTCAGATATGATCCTCTCAGGCATCCCATACCGACATATGATCTCCTTCTTTAAGAACTTGCTGACCGCTGATTTCGTGACATTTGCGTATGAAGTAACCTCTACCCATTTGGTGAAGTAGTCAATTACCACAAAGATAAATCGGTGCCCGTTCGCAGCTTTTGGTGAGATCGGCCCAATGACGTCCATCCCCCATATAGAGAAAGGCCAAGGGGATGTCATGACGTGTAGGGGTGAAGGAGGCACGTGAATTTTATCTCCGTAGATTTGACATTTGTGGCATCTCTTGGCATAGCTGATACAATCTCCCTCCATAGTTGACCAATAATACCCGAACCTCATAATTTGTCTGGCCATCGTAAATCCGTTAGCATGAGTCCCACAGACACCTTCGTGGACCTCTTCGAGAATCTTCTTGGCTTCAACTGCATCCACACACCTTAGCAGTACTTGATCTTTTCTTCTCTTGTATAGGATTTCTCCATCCAGGAGATAGTCATTGGCCAATCTTCTCAACGTTCTCTTATCATTCTTGGTTGCTTGGTCGGGGTATTCATGATCCTTCACATATCGTAATACATCGTGGTACCACGGGTGACTATCTCTTTCTTCTTCTTCGTCGATGTTGCAGCAATGTGCCGGAGCCTCGTAAAGGCTCATTTGGATAGGCTTCACTTCTTCTGCTTTGTTTACTTTGATCATAGAAGCCAAGGTAGCTAAAGCGTCGGCCATCTGGTTCTCTTCTCGTGGGAGGTAGCAGAAGGTGACGTTGTCAAACTCTTTAATTAATTCCAAAACCAGCCTTCGATAGCTGATTAATTTGGGGTCTCTTGTCTCCCATTCACCCTTCAGTTGGTAGATTACTAGCGCGGAATCGCCGTATACCTCCAACGTTCCAACTTTCCGTTCAATGGCTGCACGGATTCCCAGGATGCACGCTTCGTATTCGGCCATGTTGTTTGTGCAATCAAAATCCAACTTGCTAGTAAGAGGATAGTGATCTCCGTTGGGGGACACCAGGACTGCCCCAATTCCATTCCCCATCGCATTTGAAGCTCCGTCGAAGTTTAGCTTCCACGGGTACCCTTTCTTTTGGACCTCTCCTTCAATGGCTGCCACATACATTAATTCTTCGTTTGGGAAATCGAAGTCCAATGGCTCGTAATCTTCTAAAGCCCTGCTGGCTAGAAAATCCGCTATTGCACTCCCTTTTATGGTCTTCTGATTTACGTAGATTATGTCGAACTCTGAAAGCAGAATTTGCCATCGGGCCATTCTTCCATTCAGTGCAGTTGACTCCATCATGAACTTGAGAGGATCCAGTTTGGAGATAAGCCAAGTGGTGTGATATAGCATGTATTGTCTCAATCTCCGGGTTGTCCAAACCAGAGCGCAACATAACTTCTCGATCGGCGAATATCTTGTCTCACATTCTGTAAACTTTTTACTGAGATAGTATATTGCTCTTTCCTTTCTTCCTGACTCATCATGTTGGCCTAGCACACATCCCATGGAGTTCTCGCATACTGACAAATACAATATCAGTGGCTTATTCGGGCATGGCGATACCAGTACTGGGGCTTTAGACAAGTAATGCTTGACTTTATCGAATGCTTTCTGGCACTCCTCATTCCATACACCTGAGTTGTGCTTCCTAAGGAGGCGAAATATGGGGTCGCACTTCTCCGTTAGTTGTGCAATAAACCGGGTGATGTAGTTTAATCTTCCTAAGAAACTTCGAACCTCCTTTTGGGTACGTGGTGGAGGCAACTCTTGGATAGCTTTCACCTTATCAGGATCAACTTCAATTCCCTTTTTACTAACTACAAATCCCAACAATTTTCCGGATCTAGCCCCAAAGGTACATTTGGTCGGATTGAGTTTCAGCTGGAATTTTCTCAATCTTAGGAATAGTTTCCTCAAGACTTGCACATGTTCTCTCTCAGTTCTGGACTTCGCAATCATGTCATCTACATAAACTTCGATCTCCTTGTGCATCATGTCATGGAAGAGAGTCACCATGGCCCTTTGATATGTTGCCCCTGCATTCTTTAGTCCGAAAGGCATCACTTTATAACAGAATGTCCCCCACATGGTAATGAACGTGGTTTTCTCCATATCTTCGGGGTGCATTTTAATCTGGTTATACCCAGAGAAGCCATCCATGAAAGAGAAAAGAGAGTATCCGGCGGTGTTATCAACTAATGTATCAATGTGGGGTAGTGGAAAGTTATCTTTAGGACTGGCCTTGTTCAAATCCCTGTAGTCCACGCACATTCGTACTTTTCCATCTTTCTTAGGGACAGGCACTATGTTTGCTACCCATTCTGAGTATTTAACCATTTGCAAGAAACCGGCGTCAAACTGTTTTCTGACCTCTTCTTTTACTTTTAATAAAACATCTGGCCTCATTCTTCGAAGTTTCTGCTGGACGGGTTTACATTCTTCCTTGATAGGGAGTCGATGCACCACTATGTCTGTGTTTAACCCGGGCATATCTTGATATGACCAAGCAAAGACGTCCCTGAATTCTTTGAGTAATTCGATGAGGTCTTGCTTCGTTTTTGCGGCTATACTAGTCCCAATTTTCAACTCTTTTCCTTCTCCTAGGTTCACCATTTCTATTGTCTCTTCGTGGGGTAGGATTTGTTCTTCGCCTTGCTCTACCATCCTTAACAAATCAGGAGACATGTTACGATCTTGGTCATCTTCGAAGTCTTGAGAATCCTCCATGTCATATCTCGTTCAAAAGGGGACCTTGAGTCGATAGCAGTGTCACTCACGTCATTGATATCTGGGGACCTGTCAAGAGGGCAAAGAAAGGCGCAGAAGCAACAATCTAAGAATGGATGTTTATGTGTATGACTATGAATGGAGAGTAAAAGAAAATTTGCTCGAAATATGCATTTTATTGAAATAAAGACGTTTTGGGCATATGCCTATTCAACAAAGAGTCTCTCATTGCCCCTAGGCCTAGAGCAACAAGCGTGTTTCGAACATTACTCTGAATTACTCCTAAAAGCTACAGGAATTTCTTCTATTGTCCAATTGTCCAAAATGCTTCCAGGAGCATAAGGACGAATCCCAATAAAGCTCTTTCCTCGGACCTTTCTTCCAATACGGCGTTGATGCTTAAGTTCCACAACATTTCTTCCATTGCTTTTCTTGCTGCCATGCCTCGGTCAGGGTACAGGATCCCCCCCGAGACAAATGTTTTGGACAGAGGAAGGAAAGTCATTGGCTCCCATTTGATCTCCTCCTCATTTAGGCGTGCCCTTCTTCTCTCTCTTCTTTTCTCTTCTTCTCTCTTCTTTTGTTTCGCATCTGGCTTGAACCCTAAGGCGAAGCGGTCTCGTTTTTCTCTTTGCGTTGGCACCTCAGTCTTTCCCTGCAGGTTTCTCCCGAGTCCTCTCCCGGGCAAAGCTCCCTTCCCAATTGTCATTTGAAGGCTCATCATCGTTGACTTGGATATTTTAGGCATAGGGATCCTACTGCCTTCGGCAACGAAAGTTGCGTTGATAAATTCCAATGATCTGAAAGAACACTCTATTGCCTTCTCATCTATCTCAATGTACGGAGCGTCACTAGTAACAGAGGCTATGATCTCTTCTTCAGCGTTAATTGTGACCAATCTACCTTCTGTTACCAATTTCAATTTCTGGTGTAGTGACGACGGTACCGCCCCTGCCGAATGGATCCAAGGTCTCCCCAGCAGGCAATTGTAGGAAGGTTTGATATCCATCACCAAGAAGTCTACCTCATATGTATTTGGGCCAATTTGAAGCGGTATATCGATTCTCCCCATGACCTTTCTCTCCGTTCCATCAAATGCCCTTACGATATTATGGCATGCCTTCATGTGGGAGCTATCCACAGGTAACCTATTCAGCGTGGATAGAGGCAACACATTTAGGGCTGATCCGTTATCAACTAGCACCCCCGGCAACGTGTACCCTTTGCAGCGCGCGGTTATGTGTAGGGCTTTTGTAGATCCCATGCCTCCCGAAGGTATCTCGTCATCATTGAAGAAAATGAAGTTGTCCGCGCTTATATTACCGACGAGACGGTCCAACTTATTAACAGATATATCCCCCGTGACATATGTTTCATTTAGTACTTTCATCAACGCATTTCGATGGGCTTCTGAGCTCATGAGCAAAGCCAGTACCGATATGCGAGCGAGCTATTTATGCAGCTGCTCCACAACACTATATTCGCTATGCTTAAGGAATTTTAAAAACTCCTTGGCGTCGCTCTCTGTCACGGGCACGTTGACGAACGCTTCGGATTCGATGGTTTCCTCTTCCCTTCGCTCAGTTGCCACCGCTTTCCCTTTGGTTGCTGCCACACTCGTGTTTGGGGTGTAACGTCTCCCACTACGTGTAAAGAAGCCTCCATCTCGATCTTCTTCTGTAGCATTGACCGGATTCTCTCTTCCAGGGATTTCTACCCTACAATCGTAGCTCCAAGGTACCTTTTTATTGTCTTTGTAAGGGGTAGTCGTGGGTTTTTGAATTATGACCTTCGGTGTGATCGATGTTTTAGTCTCCCCTATCTTTGGCCGTGATATAACTACTGCAGGGTAGTTGCCCCCATAGACTCTCCTAGACGTCCCTTCCTTCGATATGTCGGCCTCTCTCTTTGGTGTGATTTCGACCGCTCTAGGTCGTGATATAACCACTGCAGGATGATTGCCCCCGTAGATCCTTCTAGCTGGTCCTTCTTCTGACGCGTGAACTTCTCCTTCTTCTAGATCTCCGATCTCTTCATAGAATTCTATCTCTTTGTTGTCCATGAGACCTTGAGTGAGAGTCCTGAACACGAGGCATTCTTGAATGTTATGGCCCGTTTTGGCGTGAAACTCGCAATAATGCTCCGCTCTTTCAATCTCTTCCCCCGGCTGTTGGGTGATTAAGCCTCGGCTTATCATTTGCCTCCAAACCCATCTCAGCGGGGTTTTTATTTCATCGACGCTCATTTTTACTTTCTTCCGTACCTTCTCCCCCAACATGTTCACACTGTTATTAGTATGGTTGGGTAATGGGTGCTCTGTATCGTTGACTTTCACCACACCCATTTGAATAAGTTTCTCAACCAGCTTCTTGAAGGCGAAACAATTTTCAATTGAATGTCCGACAACCCCAGCGTGGTATTCACATTGCGCATTCGCATCGTACCATTTAGGGTATGGGGGTTGTATGGGCTGTAGGTAATGGGGGGCAACAACATGCGTGTCATATAGTTTTTGGTACAGCTGCTCATAAGTCATGTAGATCGGAGTGAATTGGAGCTTCTCTACATTCGGCTTTGCACTAGGTTCTTGTCTATGCAGCCTTGGACGATCAGTGATTACAGTTTTAGGTTGATTCAGGGTGCCTGCTTTGTCATGGGCATTCACGTTATTTATGTCACCCTCTCTTTTCTTCAGAGTCGTTTTTCTGGGGCCTTCCCCTGTTTCTATCTTGCCGCATCTGACTGCGTATTCTATCCTTTCCCCACATCTCACAATTTCTGAAAAATCGGTCATAGAACTTCCCAACATGTGGTTGATGAAAGGGGCCTTCAAGGTATGAATGAAGAGTGTGGCCGCTTCTTCTTCTAAAAGCGGTGGTTGGACCTGTGTGGCTACCTCTCTTCACCGTTGCGCGTACTGCCTAAAGTTTTCGCTTGGTCTCTTCTCCATAGTTTGGAGAGTGACTCTGTCAGGAGCTATGTCTGCTATGTGGCCATAATGTTTCATGAAGGCTTGAACTAAGTCCCTCCATGTTTTGATTTGGGTGCTACTGAGTTGGTCGTACCATTTAGCCGCAGACCCAACCAGGCTGTCCTGAAAGCAGTGTATTAATAATTTCTCATTATCAGCATATCCCGCCATTCGTCGACCGAACATCTTCAGGTGTGCTCCCGGGCAGCTGGTCCCGTTGTACTTTTCAAAATCCGGAGTTTTAAACTTTGGTGGAAGCACTAAGTTTGGGACCAGACTTAGTTCTTTGATATCGATCCCGTAACGAGTTTTAGACTTCTCTATTGCTTTGACTCTCTCCTCTAGCCACTTGTAGCGATCTTCCATTTGCGCTGAGGGTTCAGTCTTCATTCTTTCCTTATCCATTTCGTCAAAATCCGGTACCATAAGATTAGTGAAACCGTCTCCTGGGTTGGACCCTGAGCCTATTTGGAAATTCACGGGAGGTCCAATGTTGACTTGGCCTTGTTGAGGCCTAATAGTGACAGGTGGCCTCCGGGGATGCTCCTCGTGCTGCGAAGGCACTCGTGGTAAGACAGATTCAAAAGGACCATCTTCATTCTCCCCTCCAGTGATGGCCATGGGGCTTTTCTCCTTCCCCAAGAACTTGTTCAATAGTTCGGACATCTGAGATATCTGAGCCCTCATGTCCCTCTGTGATTCCTCCATTTCTTGCTGGATCTTAGTTAAGTGCTTTTGCATCTGTGCTTCCATTTGGTCATTCATCTCCTTTTCGAATTTTTCTAGTTTCTGATCCATTTTCTTTATCTTAGTGCGGGTGCCGTACGGATGTTCAGCTTCCAGGTTTCCCTTTCTTCACTGTTATGAATCGAGTATGTCAGACTCTTTTCTACGTACGTGACATGATGTGAATGCATGCAATGCTGATGCATGGAATGAAATGCAAATTTATGAAATGCAAAATTTATGAAATGCAAAATTTGCAAAATTTACGCAATGCAAGAAGACAGAAAGGTGTTGATTTGATTCAGCTCTATTAGATCAACTTCACTTGGAAAACAAAGTTCTTTACATAGAGTGGAAAATTTATGCGTACGGCTTTGCCTTATCACCTAAATCCCTGACTTCTCTAAGAAACCCCGCTAGACTTTGGCCCCGATCTGACCCTGACTCATACATTAGACTCAACACGTCAGCTTGAACTGCCAGAGTTTGCAACTGGGAAGCCACTTTTCGGATTTGAACTACAGCCTCACCCATCATATAATCCCTATTTCTGATTTGTTCCTGAGAATGGTGGAGTTGATTCTTCCAATGTTCATTGAGGAACTTGACCTGATGTTCGCCATTCTGTAATGCAGTTTCAAGTTCTTCTATCTTTCCTTTTAACTCATTGACCTTGCTTTGGCTGGCTCTTAATTCGCTCACCGAGTTACGATTTTGATACAGGAGCAGTGATCTTTCTAGTTCCGCAGCTCGGATCTGTAGCTGTTCTTTCTCACTTTGACTTTTCGACAGGCTCTTCTTCAAAACATCTTCACGTGCTCTAGCATTTTGGCATTTCCTTTCCCATTGGTCAGTCTTAGTCTTTTCTTCTCGAATCTCTTGCCGCCACTGTTCTGATGTCTTACCCAAACCTGCGGTCCTGATTGACGCACGTAGTTTCTTGTAATCTGTTTTTAAGCTCTCCAGATCTTCTTCAGCCTTATTTTTTCCTTTCCTTAACTTTTCGGCTTCTAATTTGTAGATGTCGATGTCCAACCCTAAGTGCATCTTTTCCTCCTCTAGCTGCTCTATCTTTCTTCCTAATTCTCGACTCTTGGTCTCAAAATCCCCTTTGATGATCTCTAACTCAGATGGGACAACTCGTAGATGCTCTTCTATGGGTAAAGTATCATCTTGGCTTGGCATTGGGACATTGTCATTGATCCTTGCATTCCTCCACTCATCATATTCGGGGGTTGTCATCGGCCCTACGGTGAGTCCCTTCATTCGTCGGGTTTGGATCCATGCAGCCGTTATTTCACGAATCTTCTTCTTATAGCCGTCATCTTTGTATGAAAACTCACTCTGGGCTAGCCCGTGCGTTGCGGGTATGAACTGTCTTGATCGATACTGCCTTGCTACGAGTAGTGGTGCGTACCCCACAGCTCCCCATATCCCGAGCAAAGGAACCCAGTCAAACTCTCCACACCGGTACAAAATCTCATCAGGGATCATCCACAGGGCTTTCCATTCTACGTCATCTACTTGTAAATTTTGGAATATTGCTATCCATTTCTCTTCAGACAAGTCGTCCCGTCTTGGCGTAGTTGCTAATTCCCCCAAAGGAGAGTAATTCTTGGAGAAGACTTTACACGAAACCTTTTCCACCTTCCAAAAGTGGCTATGAAACCATGATAGTAGAAGTTGCGCGCACCCTACGAATCTCCCTTCACCTACTCTTCTGCTAGCGTTCAGTGATCGAAATGTTTCGGCTAAGATTACGGGGACAGGTGTGACTCCTTTATCCAGTTTGTCAAACAGATCTGAGACGGCCTCCTCCACATATCCTAAAGCTTTGGGAAAGACAACCAAACCGTAGATGCCTAAGGCAAAAACGTCAACCTTCCTTTTTGTATCAGAATGTACTAGGATTAAATCCCTTAAATGCGCCCAAGGGATACATTTACAATCCCCCTTTTGCTTGATTCGAGCCGTAATCCATTGCTCACTCATCCCTGTGATGTTCATTAGTTTTCTCGTGAATGTTGGTACATTAACAGCTCTTGAATAAGCCTTGCCCGTTTGAGCACTTGGGCACCGAAATAAGGCTGTGTATTCTTCAATAGTGGGTACCATGTCTACTTTCCCGAAAGTGAAGCAACTATAAGCGGGGTTCCAGAATTGAGTAATAGCCCGGAATAGTCGCTCATCCACCTTGACGTCAAGCAAATAGGGTAGGTCGCCATAACTACCGTAACATAGCTGTTTCACGTCATTATCCCATGAATCCCATATCTCCTTCAGTTCTTGCAGGCTATTCTGAGTCACGCTAATACGGGCGAAGTCCCACAATTCTGATTCGTATCCCACACTCAGGCTATCTCCTTTCTCGTGTTGTACCCCTTCAGACCATGTTCGAACGGCCGCATTATCCTCCACTCTATCAAGAAATCCCTTTTCCATGTTGAGTTCTTCTACCTAGTAACCGAATACAAATCAACACCCTTTTATGATGAAATGCCATGTGATTATAACAAAATGCCATGAGTTAGTACTATGTACAAAAACTTCAAAACAAGCAAGAAACAATCACTCTTATTCAGGTGACCGCCAAGGTCTGGCGTGGTCCTAACTGGGAGTGGTTCTTTAAGGCTCATTACATGGGGTTCGGCTCTAAAGAAGGGTACCCGAACCAGCAGATTCCTCGATCCTCCCCCATTATAGGCTCATACAGAACGAGTTCGGTTCAGGGGGATACATTTCCCTATGGCTGCACGGAGATGAAAATCTCACGAAGACATAGGTACGGATGTATCCCGAAAGCGATCCACTATCTTGCACGGAGGTGAAAACCTCACGAAAGAGTAGCTTCTCACTCCCACTTAAGGGTGCGACCGCAATGGTCATGCAATGTAATGTGCACAGGAAAGCCGGAACCACATGCAATGACACAACCAAAGGCAACAAAAGGATAGTAATTTTCAAATCAAATTTTCAAACTTTCGACAAAGGACATAACATAATCAATTTACGGCTTGACTCTCTTTGTCCCCAGTGGAGTCGCCAAGCTGTCGAAACCATTTTTGAAAACGGGAATCGAACTTGGGTTTAAAAAATAAAAAAAATGGGAGTCGCCACCGATCTTTGCTTGGTGTGATCGGATCACCTTTGTTTTAATAAAACATTTTTGATTTACTAAAACAGCGTTTTTGGTCTACGAGACTTGAGAAAACGGTTCGGGAGTCGGTTACGTGCGAGGAAGGGTTAGCACCCTCGTCACGCCCAAAATTAGTACCGATTTGATCAATTAATGTCCCTATGTCGAAAGTTGAGAATCTTAAAGGAATTTAAGAATCCGACCTCTTTTGGAAATATTTGGGTTTTCTTAAATTAAATCGAGATTTTCTTATTTCGAAGAAATAAAATGTCACATCCAATACTTTAGGACACGATAATTTAAATCTTCGATCTTAAGATCATCTCGTGATTTTTCGGAAATGCGAGTCGAGATTTTCCCGTTCCAAAGGAATCGAAGTACCACATCCAATACTTTAGGACATGGTAATCCAAATCCTCGAACCTGAGGTCATCCCGTAATTCCCCTTTTTTAAAAGAAATCAAGATTTTCTCGTCCCCAAAGACTGAAACATCACATCCAATACTTTAGGACACGATAATTCAAATCTTTGAATCCAAGATCACCTCGAACTATTGATTTCCGTAAAATGACGCCGACGAAAATAATCGTAAAAAGGGTCGAAACAAAGATGAAATAATTACGGAAAATAAGACGCAAAGTTCTTTTAAAAAACGAAACAATGTCAAAAATGGTAAAATTAATACAACGAGGATAACAAACATCATAATGTGAATACTAATAATAATAATAATACTAGCAATAATAGTAATAATATCATAATAAAGTCATAACAAAATATTTACAACGTAATAATATAATATAGTCATAATAATAATAAATAATACTAATAATGACAATAGCATAGTAATAATAGTAAAATAACAATACTTATAATTAATATGCAATATATAATACACTAATATAAATATAATGATAACAATAACATAGTAATTATAATAATAGTATAGTAATAATAGAGGTAACAATAAAATAATAACAAAAGGATTAAAAGATTGCAAAGTAACTAAAAAGGGATCAATTTGTATTTAAAACAAAGCTTGTGGGGCGATTTGAAATAGATCAAAAAGGAAAGGGACTAGATCAGAAATAAACCATCCTTCGAAAACACAATGCGTGGACGGAGACTTGATTGAAAATCTTATGAAATTCTGGGGCTAAATTTAGGGAAACAGGAGATCTGATTGCGAATACCAAAAGAGGTGGAGGGGCTAAACTCGCAATTAGCCCCTCTCATCAGAAACACGCGGATCCCTTGGCTTCTGGGTCAGATTGGGTCGGGTCGGAATGAAACGGCGCCGTTTTGGGCTTATAGGCCAGGCCCTAAACGACGCCGTTTAGGTTACTTTGTAAATGCCCATTTTTTTTCTTTCTCTTCATTTCTGCTGCGTTCCAGAAAGAAAAAAGGGGAGAGTTTCTCCCTTCTCTGCTAGGGTTCTAAACCTCAACCCGCGCCGCCGCCCGCTCAAGTCCGACCGCCGCCGAAGGTACGCGTTATCCCTTTCCTTCCTTTTACGCCTTTTATTTTTGTATTATATGTATATAAGGTATATAAAATGATGTATGTATAAAATATATAAAACGAAATATGTGTATATATATATTTCGAAATAGAGTAGAGATAACCTTCGAAATTTGCTTCTTGCTACTGTATTCGCCTTTTTGAGTGTTTTTTTTTTTGTTTTTATTGGTTGATTGCCGAAGGAAAAAAAAAGGGGTTGATACATCGTTTTTTCATGGCTTTATAGCCGGATGAAAATAATAAAACAAGTCTTTTCCTATTAATCTATCCATTTTTCCCATGCTTCTTTGCTGTTGTGGTCGCTGTTGTTTTGTCCGTTTCTGCAGGGCGTGGGGAACCATGGAGAATGGGGGAGACGGACGAGGCCGTGGTGGCAGGCACATGGGCGAGTTGCGGCGCTACCTCTCATGCTCGGGGATTAGGGTTTTCTGAAAACCCTAAGAGTGTAGGCCTTTCGGGCCTATTCGTGATTGGGCTGTTTTATTTGATTTGGGCCCGGATAATTTGGGCCGTCTACAGTAGACATAACACATCACATGTTACTGTCTAATTATTCTGTTAACCACGGCAGTTTTTAACAGTATAAATGAATGAAAATTTTAATTAAAAGGATCAATTTATTTTTTTTTTATCTAAGATACAAAGATTATTTTGCTCATTTTTTAAATAGAGAGAGCCAAAATGCAATCAAATACCTAGTACAAGGGTATCGATAATACTTTTACCAATTTCATTTCCATTGCAGCCGAAAAGATTATATGCTATATATTTACCTCTATAAATTTGGCTTCTTACCTGCTATACATGTGGTAGATCTTAGAAGAGGCTCCTGATGGAGCTGCTGAGGAGCGTGAGTTAAGGAATCAACCTTCGGATACAAAGTTTACTGCATTAGATCAGCACTCGATCACTATATCCATTAATGACACTTAAGGTCTTGGAAGTTGAACACGAGGTTTGACAGCAGTTTCAAATCCATTTCTCATTGTGTGTGTGTGTGTATATATATATATATATATATATATATATATATTTGTGTTTGTATATTAATAGGGTACATGTTTCACTTGCAGGGTAAACAAATCTATAGAGGAACACTAAGAATATGGGAGGAGCCTTTGAAAGGGTACCTTTTTCTTCGGGGTCCACGTCTTTGATTTGCCTTTCAATTTGGGAGCTTTTTCTTCGAGATCTGCCTCACGCTCGAGCTCTTTTGCCCTTGCCTCAAGGTTCTTCTCCGGATAACACTGTTCAGTTGAAATTGATAGTCAGGGTTAATAAAGATGGATTATAAAGATGGGAAGAGTTCAAAAGCATACATTGTAGTCGCCCGCAAATTGCCATCTTTTACTTCCACTACCCTGATGACTATTTGCCGAATGAAACAGTAATGGCAGTGCCGCTATCACTCTAATTCTAATTTTTTTTTAGAATTTTAACTAAAATGATAAATATTGAGAATTAAATTTGTTAAGTTTTTTTATATATAATATCAAACTGATAGAATCTGTAAATATTATAGTGTTAAATTTATTATTAGACAAATAAAAAAAAAATTACCTTAGCACTTTCGTCAAGTTTCAAATCGTGACTAAAAATATAATGTTCAAAATTTGTCTTCGGGCAAAACACTTAATCAAGATTTATTTGTATATTATAACTCTTGAAAACAATAAATAATATCAGTAATTTGATTAAGATGAAAATATTTTGATGTGTTATAGGTTTGATTATTTTAATTAAAATTGTCCTAACATCGTAAGCTTTTAGTTGAGTTTGTATTTTATTTGAATTAAAATTGTAGAAATATGATAGAGTTTTAGTTGGGTTTTTCTTTTATCATAGAGTTTTAGTTGAATTTTATAGATGAGAGAAAGTTAAAATTGATTAGGGAAACTACCGGAGATTAAGGGTGATTGATAAGTCAAATAAGAATAAAAACAAAAACATGTTGACAGTCGGATTTGAACCCACGTCCGCATGTACTAGCTGAGCTAAACCAGTTATGCTATGTCTTGATTCAGAAAACGTGAATAATTTATTTTTCGGATTCTTTTCCACTCTTGCTTATTTTCAATAAGAAAGATCTCTTTGAGTGACCAACTAAACAGTTTACCCAAATATATATTTAGATATACATAAACAAAGGCAACTAAGGGCAGGTGAAGTATAGATTTTTGAGGAATCAATAGTTAATTTTAATATCGTACTAATGGGTAAAGTACCGAAATAATCATTAAACAATTGCCTGCATTTTGTTTTGGCCACTGAGCTTTTAATTTTTCCTATTAATCACTAAACTATTTTAAATCAATTTTTTTGTCAACGGTGTTTGAAAAATGTTTAACCTTTGCTTACCGAACAAAGTTTTTAGTGCTGTAGATACTTCTATTTTGGGTCTTTTCTGCAGTTTCTACAGTGTACAGAGCCAGAATGGAACAAGGTAGTGTTTCCAGGCAGACTGGTAGCAGTGAAGACATTTTCTGTTTAGTGTTTACTAGAACAGCTTTATGTTTGTTACTATTTAATTCCTTCAAGTTTGTAATGCTAATATATTATGTAGGGCTTCCTCATTGGGCATAGTAATGCATAGATGCTGCACAAACTGCATCAATTTATAAGATTATGACATGTATTTCAAGTTCATTGCATTTTATAAGTTTTCATGCTTTTCGTTTTCCTTGACGTGGTTCGATATATATATATGTATATTTCTTGTTATAAATTATGGAACAGTAAAAAGAATCAGTGAAGTACTTGAACTATAGAGTTTGGATTTAAAAGGCTTGGTGTTATCATAAGTTCTCATTTTCTAGGATGAGTGAACTCCTTTTTTGCATGACGGGACTTCTCCTGGCTTACGTTGTTGAGATATATAAGCCCAAGCCAAGAAATAGAAACGACGTCTCACCACATCATCATGATATACTTTTGTGGCAAGAGTTGTCTTTCCGATGCCTCCCATCCCATGCCGACTATTGAGACAACGACATGGGGTCTATCTTCTTCCGTCATCAACTGGGCTAGGGCATCTTTGGTGCTAACCTCCAAGCGAGGATGTCCTTCTTAACTGCTACTGCAAACTGGAAGCAGAGCTGGATCCTTCACCACCACCAGGTATCTCATAAGCTGGAGGAGTCTCGGAAATGCTTTTAAGCTTGGTCTGGATTGCTTTGACCTGTACGCCGGTCTTGTGCAGATGACAAGGCTGGCGAAAATGGAGGTGAATCTCTTGATGATTCCATGTTAGCCTCCTTGATGTGCACGTTCAAGAATGAAGGAATCAATAACATCTTCGGCCATAAGCAAGATCTTTCACATCTTCGAGGAAAACTGCTTCATGGATGAGTACTTCTGAAATTCTTTTAACAACTAAGGACACAACAGCCTCTGCCATTTTTCTTGCTGATTATAAAGAAAAAACAGATTCTGAATTACTCTCTTTTTTTTGGGGGGAGATTTCAAAGTGATTGATGATCCGCCTGTGTGTGCCTATGTTTTTCCAAAGGTCTACTTTACTATTGCTGAAAACTGAAGTAACCCTTGTGAATGATTTAAAAGCTCTGCCAACAGAGATAGGAAAGCAAAGTATCTTTCTTGCATTTCCTATGAAAAAAATATTCCTTCACCTTTTGCTTTTGGCTAAATATGCTTTCTAGAACCGGTTTGTAACCGGATGGGATAGTTGGATAAGATTGGTTGGGTTAGAAATTAATCACTATACTTATCCGAAACAAGAGATTGAGCCAGTTTACTAGTGAATCGGTATGCACCGTTGAATTCATCAATGGTTTCTGAACTTGATAGCTAAGTTATTTTGCGATTTTTACTCTTTTTTTTGTCCACTTTTAGGCATGAACTTTACAACTAAGTTTATTTTTGGTCCTTTATTTTGGATTCAATCAAATTTTGATAATATTATAATTTGAGATTATGTCACATTATCGCCTAAAAATTTAATACTAAAGTGAACAAAAAAACGTATAAATATCAAAATTGATCTAATTGTCAAGTTCAAATATTAAAAATTACCCTTCTAAGGTAAAAATATTATACAAATCCCTCTATTATAGGTGGTGTGTATTTTGGTTTTTATATTTTTAAAATGCACAAAAAAATAATTATATATTAGAAAAACGAGTAAAATAATGATTTTTGTAATAATAATAATAATAATAATCTTACCATATGGAGTTAATTAAATGAGATAGCATTAGTTAAAACTTTTTTTTTGTCATTTTTATAACATTTTAAAAGAGAAAATTTTATGAGGTAAATTTAGGGTGGGTTTGGATAAATAGTACGGTGCAGTGTGGGGCTTTTAGCTACTTTTTGTCTTATGCTATAGTGTCGTTACAGTATTTAATCTCATAACCATCACTGTTTTTATACTAATCATAGGTAAACACACCGCCCATCCACCCTTAATTAAACTAAGTGACATTGATTTTAAAATATGACATGGTATTTTAGTATAAAATATAGTTTTTTTCATAACAAATTAAAAAAAAATTTATGAGGTAAACTTAATTTAATGAAATGGCGTTAATTTAAAATATATTTAAAATATAATTTGACTCTTAAAATATATTGTTTTATTCAGATTAAAATGTGACACATGTCATTCATGTGGACAAAAATTAATATACGTGTATACATAGTAAAAATATTATAAAAACAGAAAAAAAATGATTTTTTTAAAAATAAAAAATTAGAAAATTGTAAAAAATATATAAATATAAATTCAGAAATATATAAATTAAAAAGGAAAAAATAGTTAAATTTTTATAAAATTAAAAATTTGTCTAAATTCAAAATATATATAAATTATAGAAAATATTAGAAACTTTTAATATACATATAAAATTATAAATTATAAAAATTCAAAAATAAAAATAGAAAACGGAAAGAAATAGTTAATCACAAATATATATATATATATATATATATAGAAATTATAATAATTTGAAACAAAATGCAGAAAACCAGAAAAAATATATCAAAAAATTAAAAATATTTAAATTTAAAATATTTGAAATATATAAACATTTTAAATATATATCAATTCAAGAAGAAAAATTAATAGCTTAAAAAATTTATCTTTTGGAAAATATATATAATTTCAAATTTGGTCTACACCGATAAACTGTTCATCAATGGTGATCAATGCTGGTCAGCTCTCCCTCATTAATAATAGTCAAAGTCAAAGGTAACTTTTAAAAAAGTTTATTTTTTTAATTTATATATATATATATATATATATATTTAATTTCAATGCATGCAGACAATGGTTGCACGGTAAATTTAATGAAGAAGGGAAATAAAATAGCATAAAGAAACAGTTACAAGTTTCAAAGTTTTTCAAAGGCAAAGATTAGCAAAGCAATAAAACATCATAACAAAACAATGCTCTGCTACTGTCTTCCAACATCAAAACCTGGTTTCAAACTCAGTTCACCATCACTTTCCAACCTGAGATTATGACACAAGTTCATAGGCAGCAATGGCCGTTGTTCCAATTCAACCCCATTGTTCTGGTTCAGACACAATGCTAAACAAAAACCACTGGTTCCACCAACTCCAAAATTATTATGCTGATTGCTTGGAATCTGATCAATGCAAGGTGATGTACTCTTCTGCAACTCGGTTTCTTCATCGTACACCGCTTCGTTCCTCGGCCGCTTCGTTTGAACATTTTCGACTTCTTGGCTTGTAATGAAATGTGGCAGTTTAGGGTCTTGATTTGTTGTTTGTGTCTGAATTTGAGCTTGTCTTAATTCAAGATTGTGTATATCTTCCACCATTGGCTTCCATATTCTAACTCTTGCATTGATGAACCAATTTGAAACCTGTAATAAAAAATGCTCATTTCATTGCTGCATTAGCCAATTCATTCCAGCTCGAAAAATGGATGCTTTTGTATAGATAAAATTCACCTGAGTCCTAGATAGACCGGTTTGTTGAGCTAACATTAGCTTTTCGGTATCCGACGGGTAACTGCAATGCCAAAAACTTTACATCTTATAGTGGAACTATCAATGGTTTATCAAAGAGGTTTTACGGAACAAGGACTTACGGATGCAGGAAATGCTCGAACAGCCATGTTTTGAGCACCACGACCGCGTGATCCGGTAATCCTCTTTGAGATCTCCAAAGTGGATGGTGAAGAAAAATCGGATTTTGGTTATTGATCCCTTGTTGATCAGTCGTCCAAACGCTCGGAACATTAACTTTATCGACACCGCCATTATTGAAGATGGACACGGTCTTGCCTGCAAACTGAATTTGGTCCAAAATAGCATTCTTCAAGCAACTAAAATGCTTCGCAATGGCTTTGAAAGCGAAGCATACGTACGGAGCAGCGTTTCCGAGCCCGGAAACACATTTAAACGATGAAACAACTGATTGCATTTGTTGGCAATACAACTTGTACTTCCTATATACCTAATGCAGGTCAACAAAAGAACAAATTTCAACATATAAAGTCTCTTGATAAAGTACCATGAAATTTCTTATATTAAAAGTTAAATTACATTTTTCCTTAAAATAAATAAATTAGTCTTTATACTTATGTCGAAAAATAAATTGATTATTTTTATTATAAATTTTATTAATTTCTATTATTAAAAATGTGTATAACTGACAAAATAACTAAATAAATAGTGTCACGTGTACCATTCAAGAATACATTTCTAACCATAAAAATAGATACATATTATAAATATATAGTTAACAATATATTGCCTTTTTGGTCTTTTTTGTTGACACATTTCATTTAAAATGCAATCAATTTTAGTTTCAAGCATTGCAGAGAAGCAACTGTTTGTCAGTTTCAGCCTTTCAGGGCTAGCTAGGTCTTCCCCTACTAAAGTTTCCTAACTTTTTTTCCCTTTAAATATATATATATATATCAGATCCCAAACAAGGAGCTACATTCCTCTTTTTGTGTCTTTTAATGGTGATGGCCCTAACAAGCTCAACAAGAAAGCTATTTTAATTTTAAAAGTTTTAATGTCGGTAGTGTCCAAGAACTAACACAGAGAGAGATTGAAAGAAAAAAACAAAAAAGAACAGTAACATGATTTAATATGACAAGACAAGACATCTTTTTTTTTCCAGCCATCTCCACATATCAGATATCTTACCCCGAGGTATATTGATATATACTGATAATGATTCCTTGACATAAAAAAAAAAAAAAAAAACTAAACAACTTACATAATCATGTTTATATGCAAGAGAGCTATGCATGCATGTATGTATGCATGTATGTATATACCTCATCTAGTAAGAGAATGAGCCTTGAATTCTTCAAACGATGTTGAATTTTATCACTGCATGTTATTGGATTATCATCATCATCATCAACACCATCATCATCATGATCAGCTAATGGAAGATCTGAAACTGTATAATCAACACCCACAAATTGATCTAAAATCTGCTGTGCTGGGATCAAGAACTTTGAACTTTTTAACACAGATGCATAGCCAGTGAATGGACCAAGTGGGACTGAGCTTCTTATCTGCAGATTCTGTTGATTTAAGCTCAAAGGGAGATTGCTCATAATGTTGCGATTATTCTGTTGAAAAGATAGAGATAAAGCTAAACCACTACCACCTTGGGGACCATGCATGAAAGCTTGTTGCTGGTGTTGGTTGGTTTCAATGGTGAACCTAAGCCTGTTCTTTCTGTTTTGTTGTGGTATGTGGAATGGTTCATTGGTTTCTGCCATGAAAGAAATGTGATTTTCAGACAAGAAATGAAGGAAGAAGGAAAAGAAAGAGCGGATTGTTTATAGAATTTTATATGTATATGTATATATATACAGATGTAGGCTACATAATCTCAAATATGAGGACTCTTGTTTCTGTTTATGGCATTGGATTGAGTATAAAAAAGGACTTGCTTACAACAGCCCACTTATTACAGTATTATTATATTGAATATAATAATGGAATAATGATTCAATATATCATATTATTATTTTTGAAGCATCAATTTATTGTACTTTTTCTACCAAAATTTGTACTTTATACTATATGAGTATGATTATATGCATGATAGCATCTATTATACCAAAAATATCAATGAATGCAAGTATTGCAGTTGTTGGGGAATACTTTTTTATTTTTACTTTAGCTTCTAGAATATATTTCTCTTTTTAGTAACTAAAATAATAAAAAGATAGGAGGGTGAATTTAGAAAAATTGCTTTAGAGGGTGATAGATCAATTATAAGTTTAAAGAGTTGAAAGTGAGATTTTATTATTATATTAATATATAATTTTATAAATTTTAGAAGAATTGAATGACAAATTTTACTCCGGCGGGGGAAAGGCCATTATATGTCTCATTGTGTTTGTCTTTGATTGATAGATTAAGACTAGAGGTGTTCATGGATCGGATCGGTCGGCTTGATTTGGAATACGAATATATAAAATTTTGTCAAATTCGTTCATATTTGTAAAAGACTAGCTCAAGCTCATTTTAAGTCTGCTCATATTTTTTTAAATATTGTTTTATTTTATTGCATTTTTATTTATTGAAATTTTTTTATATAGTTATCTTAACATTATTTTAATATTTACATTAGAGTAGTATTATATATTTAGTATAGGTTTATTTTTTTAATATGTTCTAAATTACATAATGTATAAAATAACATAATATAAAATATTATAAACTTAAAAATGGGTCGGGCCGGGCTCGGGCCTTGAAGGTTCAAGCCCAAACTTGACCCATATTTTAAGCGAAACTAATTTTTTTTACCCAAGCCAATTTTCAGACCTTATATATTTGCCCAAATCCTCCAAATTTTAGGGGGCCGGCCTGGGCGAATAGCTCGACCTATGAACATGTCTAATTAAGACACCTATAAAACTTTATGTAAATTGATAAAGTAGAGATAATAAAATTTATGATGTTCAGGATTCAAATCTTATAATTCTCATTATGTATATATTTTTCTAGATTGATCAAAATATTAAAAGAAAAAAATACTCTCAAAATCAGGGGCGAAGCCAGGACAACTTTTTAGGGGGGCCGGATGAAATTTTAATTTTTTATAGTTTATATCTTTCTAATTTGTAAATGATTAAATCGAATTTTTATAATTTTAAGAAGGGCCAAAGTGCAATTTTACCTTTACTAATTTAAAATTTTTAAAAAATTTTAAGAACTTAAATAAAAATTTTACCTTTTAGGGGGGTCGGGGCCATGCCAGCCCCCTGACTTCGCCCCTGCTCAAAATAATCTTTGTTGCTTTGTAAAAACAATAAGCTTTTGATAATTTCATAATTGAGTTACAATTTGGTTAGAATATTAATAATTAAACTTAAAAAATTTAAATTTAAATTTAAAAAAATAAAAAAAAAACTTCAATAAATTACCTTAGTTGTTTGGGATTGACACTAACACAGCATAAATGAATATATTATAACCCTTGAGGACAAACATTAAGACACAATCATGTCCTTGCAAAGAAGAAAAGAATTAAGACAACTAATAAGCCAAATGAAATGAAATTAATGTGACATGGTGATGTGAGCTTGACTGTTGAGAACAATAAATGAATAAATAGTTTTCTGGTCATGGTAAAGGCAGACATGTGACTTCTCTCTCATATTCATCCATGAAACAGCAGTGTCCCTTACACTGTATATATATAACACTATGCATTATTTGTGACATAGAAAACTTTTAAGGGAAAACTCTTTAGTACCTGTATTGATCGAAAAAACAATGTACAGTGTGAGTTTTAGACTGTTTTTTTTCCCTAATGAAACATCAGTTTCAAAACATGTACAGTTTCGTCCTTACCAGACTCACAAGCATTCATTTGTTGGCTTGTCTCTGTTATATGATTGAAATAGTTGATGATTTAATAATTGAATTAATACGAAGGTTGGTTCCCGATTCAATCGATTGAACCAGTTCAATCAATTATATATTTGGAAATGAAATGATCTTCGAAGCTATTTTTCTTTTCTTTTTTTTTTAAAGATTTGATTTCATCTTATTCAAGTAGATAAATGATAGTCTTTGTTAAAATTTAATCTCTAAAATTATTCTTACTAAAATGTAAATTAAATATACTTTTTGGTAGCTAAGTTTGTTTTAGACCTGGCCCGAGTCCATGCAAGATATTTAGACTATTTTTTTAAGTCCGAGTCTGGCTCGGCCCAAAAAATGAGCTTAGTTTTTACCCAGTCCGATCCAATATATTTAAGAAAGGTAATTAATTTGCCCATGTTTTATTTTTTAGATTAGTTTTTATTTATTTATTTTAAATATAATACACTAAAATGCACTAAAAAACACTAAAATAAAAGTTTTTTTAACACATTAAAAATACATTATATTAAAAATGCTACTATAAATATAATAAATATTTTATTGTATTAAATATAATTTTCAAAATTATATTTTTCGGTTAGGTTATTTAGTTGGATAAGTTTTATTTTTTAAAATTATAACTGGCTTATTCGGTCATGAGAAGGATCACTTAATTAAGAGTCTATGATTGAACCAAAGGAGGATTTGACCCTACTCCCTAATACTATTTTCTTTTCTTTATTTAGGGATAAGATATTTTTTGTGCTTCCAACGACACACCAGTTTGTCATGTATAACAATCTGCTTGATCCACATCATCCAATTTCAATATAGTTACAAAAAACGGATTAAAATATGTGATGAAAACCAACCTTAAGTACCAATTTAAACATTAAAACTATAAATTTAGGTACCAAAAAATATATTTATTTTTAAATTACAACATGATTAAAATTAAAGCTTTATTATTAAATTAGCCCCTTAATTATAGCACTTAAAGTTTTTTAAGTCAAAAGTCATGAAAAAACCATTATGTCTCATTTTATTAAAAAAATTATACATCTAATAAAAAAATGTGTTAAGTGTTACGATTTTATTCATTGATATTATTTTTTAAAAAGTAAATAAGAATAAAATTGATAGTTTAAGTGAAATAAAAAAAAATAATAATTCAGAGCTAAAATTTAGTAATGAAGCCAATAATTAACACCAAAATTTTATTGAAAAATGAAAACAGAATCAAAGTGCTAATAACACCTTACAACACCTCTTCTGCATCTCCTTTTTTTTTGGCCTAAACTAAAAAATATTTGGTACCCTTCAATCAATATCCCAAATCAAATCATGAGACCCTCATGTTTTCATCTTACATTGCCTTGAAATGAATATATACATGCATGCATGCATGCATGCATACATACATATACATATACATATATACATATATATATATATATATATATTCAAAAAGGGTTTTCATGTATGTTCAAAAGGGTCAACAAAATTGTATGGCAATGCAACAATTTTTTTTCCCTTACATATCTTTATGTACTTGCAAGAAAAGGGTATATTTTAAGAAGAACAACAAGCTCCTTTAGTTCCACTGTCCGACATATTGTTAACATTAATAGTTGTCCCTTGAGGAACACTAGAAGCTGCTTGTTGTGCTGCCAATGCCTTTTTGCTTATAATTTGATAAATATCCAACAAAATTGTCTGAAATGCTTTCTCGATGTTGATTGCTTCTAATGCTGATGTCTCGAGGAATGCAAGCCCTTCTCTTTCAGCTAAGCCTTGAGCATCTTCTTGTGAGACAGCTCGGAGATGGTTTAAATCGGATTTGTTACCGGCCATCATGATGACGATGTTCGAGTCAGCATGGTCTCTTAGTTCACGTAACCATCTTAGGACATTGTCGAAGGTTTGCCTTTTGGTTATGTCGTAAACTAGAAGTGCCCCAACAGCACCTCTATAGTAAGCACTTGTAATGGCTCGGTACCGTTCTTGGCCTGCTGTGTCCCATATTTGTGCCTTAACTGTCTTCCCTTCTACCTGATATGAAAGAAACAGTTCCTAAACATAACTAGAAAATATACTAATGAAAAATTCCAAGGTTGTTCGAACTCTTTATTTTTCTTAATCGAAATTACTTGATCCCAATTAGGTCCAACTATACCCGTTTTTCGACTTTAGTATTTCAACTAGAATAGTTAATACTATTAACTCGTTAGACTAACTTATGATAAATATCGAAGAATCAAATTATATTAAATTAAAGTATAATGACTAAATATTAAATTTAAGCATAATTAAGAGAACAAAATCATAATTTAATAATAAATCAAACCATTCCCATATTTGGATACCTGTCAAATTCGAATCTTATACCCGAGATCGAATGACATAGGTTCAAACCACTTGATTCACAAACTTTGTGTCTAAATAAACAACAATTCTCAGTAACAATCAACGGAACAATATGCAACAAAATCGAACATTTAGATAGATAGATAGATATAAAGGCAACCTGAAGAGTTCTTGTCGCAAATTCAACACCGATGGTAGATTTGGATTCCAAGCAAAACTCGTTTCTTGTAAATCTTGAAAGAATGTTAGATTTTCCAACGCCTGAATCTCCGATCAATACAATCTTAAATAGATAATCGTATTCATGATCAACTTTATATGCCATTTACAATTTAATCACCTTCTAAAAATTGATAGATTCAACAAAAAGAAAAGATAAAAAAAAAAAAAAATGAAAAACCCAAACTCGTTTGATTAACAATTATTACACAAAAATCATCAAATTTGGTGATTTTGTTTTAGTGAAGAAAGGCAGTGCTTTCCATAGCCAAAGAGAGAAAACAGAATTAACGTACAAAAAGCCACTTAAAACGGTCTTTCAATGGGATCAAAATTAACTATAGCTAAATTCAGCCACTTTTTAAATAAAATTTAATATTGAAATCATAGAATTTGTTGGTCTTTTTGGACCGTCTTCATCACTAATCATATTCTTCATTTGGACCAATAATTTCTAATTCAGAAAGTAATAAATAATGTATCATTAATATTAGGGTGAGTGTTGGATCAAGTCGAGTCAAATCGAATAAAAAAATTTCGAGTTAATAGAATTGACAAATCCTATTTTAGCAATCGAATTCAATTTGAATTTTTTCGAATCAAATCGAGTTAAAAAAATTTCGAATGAAGTCAAGTCAAGTACTCTAGTTAACGAATCCTATTATTTATACTCAATATTACGTTTATGAAATACATTATTTAACTATATAAACAATATAATGATTTTACCTTTTACCTATATAAATATTTATCAAAACAATGTAGTTTTACCTTTTAACTTAATAGTTTTGACTTTTAATTTTAGAAAAAGTAAACATTTATCAAAACGACATAGTTTTATATTTTTTTATTCAGATTTTTGTATAACTCGAATGGTGATTCGAGTTAAACCAAAAAAATTAATTTTTCGTTTTCAATTCGAAAGACCCCAATTTAAATCGAAATCAGAACATCCAATTTAAGCTGATTAACCCCAAATTCAACACCAATAGTAGATTTTGATTACAAGCCCTAACCCTAGAAAGAATCACACATCCTATAAAAATAATCAAATTTAAATCTAACATTGCTAAAAAAAACCCTAAAAATCTTTAAAAATAAAATAAAAAATAAAAACCCAATGAAATATCAGTTCGATTACCAAATATTCAACAAAACTATGGTGCTGGTGGCATACCAAACTCATAATCCAAAAGGTACTCATCAATAGAGAAATCAAAATCAGGGTTGACACCAGAAAACTGCTGCGGCGGTGGTGGCGGCGGCGCCGACCACTGTGGCTGAAATTGCAACGGCAGCGGTGGCAAGTTAAAGCCAGCATTGGCCATGGACTGAAACTGATTACCAAGAGGAAACATTGAAGTCATTGGAGGAGGAGCAGCAGCAGCAGCAGCATTTGTTACAAAATCACCAAAATTTGGAACCTGTTGCTGGAACCCTCCTCCAACTGTTGGATTATTATCAAACATAAAATAATTACTGTTTTCTCCGAAATGAGGCATTGGATAGTCTTGTTCAGGTATCAAATTAGTGTCTTGTTCGAAATTCATGTTAAATGATTCAACGTCAAGCTGTTCATATTGATGATAAGCAGGTGGTGCAACCATATTCATGGGTTCACTAACAGCAGCAGCCATTTTGCTAGGTACAATTGCGGCTACATCAGCTTCAACTTTCTCTTGGCATTCAAGACCGTTCCCTTCTTGTGGGGTTCTATGTTTTTGCTTTGCTTCCCTTGTGTTTTGATATAATTTGCACAAGACCCAATTATCGAGCTGAAAGAAAACAAAAATAAATAAATAAATAAATAAAATCGAAAATAAGTACTAAATTCGAATATACAATAAAAAAATTTCACATATTTGAAAGATGGTACCTTCATATCTTCCTTGCCATGTCTTACTCTAACAGGAGCATGGCTTGATACATATTCATGCATAATCCAATTGGTTTTAGGCCCTTTCGGTGGTTTCCCTTCGTGAAAGACTAAAGTCTTTTTAGATCCGATCTTCTTTCCATTCAAAATGACCACCTTATCGGCTCCGGTCGCTTTCCAGTATCCGTTACCGGCATTCCTCGCCGGCCTTGATCCATTTGTGTATTTCCGTTCTCGTGGCGTAAAATAATACCATTCTTTTTCGACTCCATTCGACGATACCTTATTGTTCATGGCTATTTAATCAAAACAAAAATAAAAAAAATCAATAAAACAAAATTAAAAGAGAAAACTAATGTTTTACAATTTCAGAAAAAATAAAGAAAAAAGAATCAAAACCTGTAAGAGTTTCAGGATCACGACTGTAGAAATTAACCTCTCTTATTTTATTGGGCGGCAATGGAAGACCCGAAATTTTTCGTCTTAAGTAATGAACCATAAGCTCCTGGTCGGTTGGTTTGAATCTATAACCAGCCGGGAGCATTCTGAAATATTCTTCATCTGCTTCTTCTCTCAGCCTCTTCAACATTGAATTCTCCATAATTTGATTACCTGAGATTGTGTTGTGCTTATAGAGATGTAAAATAATATTATATTAGAAATTTGAGTTGAGATAGATTTTGTATTATTAATCTTATATTTTGTATTTTAATTAATTATTAATAACCGAAGCACTTAATTTTTTAATATTTAATTGAGAAAAAAATAATTATCTTAAATACATCAATTTATAAAACAATATTCGATAAGAAATTAGATTTCAGATAGAATTTGTATTCTTAATCTCATCTTACGAAAGATGTTGGCATTTAAAAAAATTAATTATTAATAAAATAGAACTAAAATTTTGTAAATAATATTAATCTTTTTATGTTCTTTGTCGAAACCATTTTTTGTTTGGAAAACGGGCCGACTTTAAAAAGGAAAATGGAGTCGCCACCAATCTTTTTTGAAGTGTGGTTGGGTCACCTTATAAAACATTTGGTCTACGAATTTTAAGAAAACGGGTTCAGGAATCGGTTACGCACGAGGAATGATTAGAACCCTCGCAACGCCCAAAATTGGTACCTCATTGATTGATTAATGTCCTAATATCGAAAATTGGAAGAGATTTTACAATACGAATCCTTTAGAAAATGTTTGGATAATTTGAATTGGATATCGAAATTCTCTTGTTTCGAAAAGATGAAATACCACATCCAGCATGTTAGGACATGATGTTTCAAACCCTCAATACCAAGATCATTTAATGATTTCCAAAATTCATGCATTGCAATTTTAAAAGGATATTCTACTATTTGGCCAAATTAAAAAACTAAAACCCAGCACGATTGGGCACGATTCCTCGAATTTCCAAACATGAAATATTGTCTTATTTAAGAAAACACGGTCAAAATCACTAAAGGATATTTAGTCATTTGGACGAACGGAAAATCGAAACCCAGCACGGTTGTGCACAATTTCCTGAACTTCCAAGCAGAAAATATTACCTTTGTAAAAAAATCCCTTTATGAGTTTGGGTAAAAAAGGTGGAGGAAAAAAAAAGGTCAATGTATCCTTTAGATTAGAAAACCGGTTTAAACGTGAAAATGGTCATATTTGGCGAATGGTAACAAAAATAGAAACTATACGAATAAAAAAAATCATGGAATGATAATGGTAGTAACAAAAAATGCAGTAATAAGGATAGAATATATCAATAAACGAATAATAGTAAAAAAAAATAAAAATAGCAGTAGTAATGTTGATAACAAAAATAAAATAATAATAATAAATATAATAATAATAAAATAATTATAGTAATAACAATAAAAAATGGTAATAATAAAAATAATAAGTATAATAATAAATATTAAAATAATAGTAATAATATTTACATTACTAGTAATAATGATAAGAAATAATAGTAGTAAAAACAATGGTAATAACATTAGAATCAATCGTAATAGTAAGAAAAAATACTAATAATAATAAATAAATAATAATAACAAAATGAAAACAAGTAAAAATAATAATAAAAATAATACTAGTGGTAATAGTACAGGAATTTCAAATTAATAGATTTTAATAGGTAACTATCAATAATGATTAAAAGGATTAAATTCAAACAAAAAGAATAAGTTTTAGGGCCAAAACAGAAATAAAATAAGATAAGTAGACCCAGTTGTAACGCGCCCCAAAAGGATGGGGACTAATTATGAAATTATTCCATTGTCCAAAATGCCCCGCATCAATAAGGACCAAAATGAATCAGCAAAGAAAAACTAGGGAGAATTTAAAAAAATAAAAAAACTTAATTAAAAACAATAAAAATGCGGAAGGGCTAAAGCAGCAAATAGCCCATTTAACTGAAAAACACGCGGATCCCATGATGGCGGGTCGGGTCGAGCGGGTCGGAGCCAAAACGACGCCGTTTTGGTGTCCAAACCCAAGGCACTAAACGGTGCCGTATTGCCCTCCTATAAAAGCTAACTTTTTTGTTTTAAAAAATCACTTTTAACCTCTCCAAAAAAAAGCAAATGAAAACCCTCTGCAGCCACTCCTCCTGGGGCGATTTCCGGCAGAGTTTCGGTGAAGCTCCGGCGCGTCCTGCCGCCGTCCGCCGCGCGCGGTGGCCGGAATTCCAAAAAGGTGATGTTTTCCTCTTTATTTTTTCCTTTTTAAAACTCTTATATTTTTCTTAAAAAAAAAAGGAAAACCCCTTAAAAAATAAGACAGATTCGAAAAAATAAAAAAAAAAGAAAAAAAACGAAAAAATGAACCTTTGCTCTTTTTTTTTTATTCTCTGTGTTTCTATGTGTAAAACGTGTGTATTGCCCTGTCACTAAAAAAACCATCCTTTACAATGTTTATTTCGGCTCTTAGATAGCCCCCCTTTTTTTTTACAAAGCTTTCCTTATTTTGTAGGTATAAACGTCGTGGTGGAGAGGGACCCTTTACACCGGCGTAGTGGAGGCGCGCACGATGCGGCATGCGTGAGGGCTGCTGGCGCGCGGAGAGGAGGGGTGGTTGCTCGATGTGCGGCGCTGGGACTGTTAGGGTTCCACTTCTGTTTGGGTGGTGGGCTAGCAAGTTGGGCTAGGGTTTAGGTATTTGGTTTGGGTTTCAATGTTGGTTTGGGCCTGTCTGTTTTATTATTTTTCTTTAAAGATTTGTTTTAGAAATGGGCTTTGGTTGGGGTAAAAATTGGGTCATACATTCATAATAATTTTATGAATTATCAGAGGGTTCATTCATCAATCTCGCAATTATTAAAAAATCTTAAAAAATTAAAATTGGATAGATAGTTTAATCAACTCAATTGGTTTAACTAGTTTAATTTAATATATCACTAAAATATTAAAAAATAAAAAATCGATTTGAATCTAATAAATCAATAAAATATTAAAAACATAAAAAGTCAAATTGAATCGATATCTCAAGTAATTTCTCATGCCTAAAATTTGATATTTAATTTTTGGGTAAATTACACTCAAGGTCACTAAACTATTAGCAAGTTTATGTTTTGGTCAATCAACTTTAAAAAGTTACAAGATGGTCATTGAACCATTCAAATGTTTTCATTTAGGGGGCGTTTGGTTCTCCGAATATAATATTATGACCTGTAATCTTATATTCCAAAATGAGATTATGGTGTTTGGATTTCAACATTCCGACCATCTCGTAATCTCACATTATGGTCATCTCATAATATATGGTATAATCTCATTATGGCATCTTTCTTAAGTAATCCTAAATTACGGGTGAAATTTGAATTTTAGAACAAAATTATCCTCAATTTTTAGATCAATAATAAGGATGTTTGTAAATTCAATGCTTTAGTTTTATTCAATTTTTATTAAAATTTTACGCAAAATTCAAATGGGATTTGTAACATCTCAAACCTAACCTAAACGTTATGGCAGATTCTGGAGAGATTACAATAGTTCGTTAAAGAATTTTTAATTTAATCAAATTCAGTGTGCGTTTCGAAAGTATAAAATTTGACAAAATTCTCACAAATGTTTAGAAAAACATAAGTTCGGAAAAACTTACTTTAAACCTAGAATTTGAATTCAAAATCATGTGTTTTGAAAGTATCTATTTTGGCAATTCATTTCCAATTTTAAGGCAAACATTCGTTAAAAATTGTTTATTTATTTACAAAAAAACACTTGAGTGGTTACTTAATTTTGCAGCGGAAAATTTTCAGAGTTTTGATTTGAAATCGAATTCTAATTTGGTAAATCATATGATTTTGTAGTTTCATTTTATAAACACCAAAAAACCGACAGACAAAACAAAAACCATAAAACAGCCTTACAGTCCAAAAAGTCTAGAAAAGTTAAAAACGTTGGTGTGTCATTGAAAGCACAAAAAATAACCTATTCCTATGAAATAACAAAATAATAGTATAAGGGAAATAGGGCCAAATCCTCAGGGACTGGATCGCTACAACTTCTTGTTCCTCAAAATCCTGGGCATAGTCATGCCCAAGAAAAAACGGTGTACTTGGGAAAAAAAACAGAATTAAAAAATATGGAGGAGTTTAAATTGTATAAATTAAAATTGAAATTGTAAAAAGAAACAAAATTGAGGAAAAATATTCTTCGATTTAAGGGATTCCGGCCTCCGGTTATCTCGATCTTCCTTGGGTTCAATCCTAGGCTTTTAGGTGATCCTTCTCATTACAGAATAAGCCAGTTATAGTGGAAGAGGACGCCTACGACCACAAGCTCCACTTAGATTTTAGCCTTACAGTCCAAAAAGTCTAGAAAAGTTAAAAACGTTGGTGTGTCGTTGAAAGCACAAAAAATAACCTATTCCTATGAAATAACAAAATAATAGTATAAGGGAAGTAGGGCCAAATCCTCAGGGACTGGATTGCTACAACTTCTTGTTCCTCAAAATCCTGGGTATAGTCATGCCCAAGAAAAAACGGTGTACTTGGGAAAAAAAAACAAAATTAAAAAATATGGAGGAGTTTAAATTGTATAAATTAAAATTGAAATTGTAAAAAGAAACAAAATTGAGGAAAAATATTCTTCGATTTAAGGGATTCCGGCCTCCGGTTATCTCGATCTTCCTTGGGTTCAATCCTAGGCTTTTAGGTGATCCTTCTCATTACAGAATAAGCCAGTTATAGTGGAAGAGGACGCCTACGACCACAAGCTCCACTTAGATTTTAGCCTTACGATTTAGAGGAACTTGACTCTAGCCAACCGTCACTTTTGTGGTACCATCTTACATTATATCATCATTTCTCAATGGAGAATGCCATACCATTTTGTCTCGTGGGCTCGACAATCTCTGACGCAGTAAGTTAACGCACGGACTGTGCAACCTTCCCAAAATATACAAAGCGACCGTTCCTTGCACAATATGAAAAGATAATGTTTAGAAGGACATGGACGGAAGCTTCAGTTCCGTAATGCGAAGAAACGATGAATACTCATTGAGAATGCTAAGTGCGGGTTCTACTCATTGAGAATGCTAAGTGCGGGTTCTAAGCCTCATGAACCTTTTTTTGGGGAATCTCGATAACCTTTGGCTAGCTGAGTTTAGTGACTCATGCTTTTCGGGAAAAAGAACACAAGTTTAATGGAACGGACTTTTATTGGAAAATAAAATAAAAGGAACAAAAAGGCTAGAGCCTTGGGGGAAGGAGTTCTTTTCACAGAAAAGATGAGTGAATATTTATGTCACTCCATCCCCTATTTATAGTACATAGAAAACCTAGTTTGTTCCTATTTAAACTCTAAAAGATAAATAAAAGATATAATTTGAAATTAAATCTAAACAATATCATAATAATCCTAACAATAATCCTAAAAATAAAATTCAAATTTAAATAAAGTCTTATGTTCATAAATCCTTTCTTTGAATTTTTGCCCCAAGTCCTTCACAATTTGTATTTTTGATACCATTGCCTCTCTATTTCGCATGCTAACCTATTTCCTCTTTAAATTCAGGCTTTTTTCCCCTAAATTTTCTTTTGCCTTCAATTTAGTCTCTACAAGATAAAAAAAACCATAAAAAGCCCAAATTAGTAAGATCATACTCAAAATATATATGTCCTTAACACAAAAAAGTTTCTCATTTTAGAGTATTATCAAACGAAGACCATCTTATTAAAATAACTTAGAAACAATCCAAGGTCTCGCACGCCATCCAATCCTAAACTAAATGATTACTTGAAAAGTCAGAGATAAAACAAAAGGGTGAGCTATAAAACTCAATGTATAACTAAACTCAAACAAAGAATACACATACTAAAATATACAAATCAGAGTATCAAGAGAATTTCATAACGATCAATTGAGCTGAACTGAGAATGCATGATTATGTCAATATAGTATTTTTCTAAAAAACATAATGTAGAATTTTTAGAAAAGCTTTGTAGCACCCCTAACCCGCATCTGTCGCTGGAACAGGGTTACGGAGCATTACCAGAACTTACGGAATATGTAACAGCCCGTTTTTGGTCAAATCAGAATAGTGGTTTCGGGATCACAAATCTGAAGTCAAAATATTTTATTATTTTAATGTTTACAGCATGATAGAATTATTGAGTGAAAGTTTTGTAAAGAAATTTTACTGTTTGAATGGTTAATTTGAGAAAAAGGACTAAATCGCATAAAGCATAAAATTTGAGTTCTAATAGTTAAAAGTATTAAATAACTATGAAATTAAATTGTGGGAGTCCTTATGTTGAAATTAGACCATTGTTAAGGTTAGTGGACATTTATGTCCATGGTTTATGTGATATATTAATGTTTTATTAAAGGGTTAATATAGGAAATTAGTTATTAATTATGTTAATTATAATAAAACAAAACAAATTTCTTTCTTCATCTTCATCAACCGAATTTGGAGAAGAAGAAAGCCATTGTTAGGGCTTTGAATATTCAATCACTTCTCTTTAAGCTTGTAAGTCAGTTTTTGCTTGGTTTTTAATAATTTCTATGTTTTTGAGATCGTTGCTTCTTATTCTAGCTAGCTCGTACCCTAGATTTGAAATTGTTAAAGATTTATCATGTTTCCAATGTTGAATGCTTGAGTAATTTGATGAATTTTGATATATTTGGAAGGTTTAATGTTAGATTAATAGTTTTTGTAAAGTGATTTTTGACAAAAATGTCAAAAATGGATTAAATTGATAAAATGTGAAATTTGGTGGTTAAAAGTGTGAATAAATTGAAAATATGGGCTGCTAGTAACATTCATTAAATTCAGTTAAGCATGGGTTTGTACTAAATTGCATGAATTTGCAATTTTATGTGATAAGGACTAAATTGTAAAAATATGAAAGTTTAGGGGAAAATGCATAAAATAGCCCTAATGTGTGTTTTGGACTAAATTGAATAAATAGTTGATTAAATAAGCTGATTTTGATAATATATAGATCAAGATAAGTCGAGATTGGGATTAGATCGGGGAAAAGGAAAAGTGGACAAATAGTCGATAATTTCCATCCGAGCAACTCGAGGTAAGTTTGTATAATTTGAATCGAACTTTTAAATACTTGTAATTATTTGAAATGAATGTATGTAATTGAATAAATGATCTAATTGAAATTCAAATGCCTTATTGATATAGTCTGATGGTTACCGAACCCCTTTGAGCCGTAGGAATTCGTAGGATACAAGTGACATGTCACTAGGGTTACCGTTTAGGTTGAAATCCTGCATGTGTTGCAGACTCACCACAGCTCGTATGAGCTTACCGATATATCAGCTCGTAAGAGCTTACTATTTTCAGCTCTTTTGAGCTTATCGTTTTAGCTCATTAGAGCGTACTGTCCATCAGCTCAGGAGGAGTTTACTGATCATAGCTCGAAAGAGTGAAAATGATAATGAATCACCTAATTACTGATTTATATGTAATGTATATCACCTGAGTATCCCTCGATATTCTAATAGGTTCAACGGGCACAAATTCTATTATTGGTTATGTGAAAAAGCTGTGTGTTATACGTATAAATTATTGTTATATGGATGAAGTACTGTTTAAACAAATGAGTTACTGTTATCGAATGAATTATTGTTTATATGATTGAGAGTGGAAGGTTACAAACGATATACGTGATATATGAATTTGATATGATACAATGTATTGAGTATTAAATTGAGATAATGGATGATTACATGTATTTATGTGAATAACTTGTTGATGAATGCTTGTGTTTAGGCATTTGGTAATTGAATTGAATACACCTTATTTATTGCCTTGATTATGTATAAATGGTAAGTTTAATTTTGAATTATATGGGCTTACTAAGCTATAAACTTACTCTGTTTCTTTTCCATGTTTTATAGAGGTTCAATAGCTCACTCGATTAGGATAAGTCGGAGTTACGCATCAAACTATCCAATTACCGATTGGTACTTTTGAACTTATGGATATATGTAAATATGGAATGTATAGGCTAGTTATAAGATGATAGTTATGGTTATTTAAGATAAGTTATTTGGTACATGTGGTATAAGATTAAGCCATGTGATTTGGCTTAACTTGGTATAATGTTTTGGTTGTGTATAAGTATTCAAATATGGTATGTTTTGGTAAGTAGTATATGGAATGGAAATATGCAAATGTTGTCTTGATATGTAGTAGGCATATGAATGGAAAATGCATGATATTAATTAGGTATTTGAATACTATGTTGAATTAGTATATTATGTATATGAAATGTTATGGATTGGCTGCCTATTGAGTTATAAAATGTTGCAAAATATGCTTGGGTAGGTATGTAAAAATAGGGTGGCAAATTGGCTTTATAAATGACCTATTTTTGTCCACACGGACAGAGACACGGGTGTGTGTCTCAGCCGTGTGTGACACACGGTCATGTTGAATGGCCGCGTGTTCCCTGGTGTTGATATTAAAATGAAGTCAGTACACTCTACACGGTCTCACACACGAGCGTGTGACTGGCCGTATGGTACAAGTCAGTATACCCCCTAATTGGCACACGGCCTGGCACACGGGCGTGTGACTTGGCCGTTTTGCATAAGTCAATATACCTTACAAGTTTGGCACGGCCTAGCACACGGCCTGGCACATGGGTGTTTGTGGCCACTTCGAAGGGCACACGGGCTAGACACATTGGCGTGTGGTTGGCCGTGTAACGACCCAAAATCCGTGGGCACCGGAAAAAGCGTGTTATCGAGCCTCCGTCTTAGTAAATCGAGTTATTAAATAATCATTAGGAGTAATTATGAGTCTAATAGTGTGTTTAATTAGATTTTTATTTAGTGAATTTAGCTCAATTTAAAGCAATTAGGAAAAAGGATCAAATTGAATTAAGAGTGAAAGTTTAATTATAGATTAAAAGAAAGTAAAAAGGGCTAAAATGGCAATTAAGCCATTTAGCATAAGTTGAGGCGGCATATGAGATAAAAATCTATGATTTTTACTTAGATTTTAATTATAAAATATATATATTAGTAATAAATTATATTAAATTAATTTAAAGTAATTATTATATATTATATTATTATAACATAAAGTAAATAGAAAAGAAACAAAACAAAGAAACAGAAAAAGAAACAGAGAGCATACGAAACAGGGGAGAGGAAGGAAAGAAAAGAAAAAGGAAAAACTAGGGATTTAAAGCTTGAAGTTTAAATTGGTAAGTCAATCAAGTCCTATTCTCTTAATTTTGATGTTTTAGAAGCTTTAAAGCAAGATTTTGTAATATCCTGGATTATAGCTTATGCATTAGTACTAAGTTATATGAAATAGCATGCTTGTGTGTGGTGTTAGCGTTTCAAATAAAGTGATTAAAGTGTGTGCTAACTATGCTCATCCGAAAATTCACTAATATTTTAGGTTATATGTTTGTAGAATGCTCCACGTTCTGATGCATGGAAAGATAATGGGAAGGGAGAATATTGGTGTGGTGCTTGGAATAAAATTGGAATGCAAACCATGATAGGAGTTTTCATTGTTTATTATGCTTAAAGGCAAGAGACGGCACTAGTATTGAAAGAATGGGGACGGCATGCTCCATTATTTTAAGATGATGGAATTGATTAAATATTGGGGAGCAACTTGAAGCATGTGGACGGTTTTGAAGGATGTGCATGAATTAAATAAACAAAAAAAATCAATTGGAGATGGCTTAATGTTGGATGGCACAAAAGAATAAACAAATGAAGACCACCAAGGCATGGGTGAGCACTTGGACGGCAATGGCAATTTAAATGGGGCATGATTGTTTTGTTTTATTAAAATAAGCTTGGTTGTTTATTTTAAAAGATGATAAAGGTTGATTTATTTAAGTGGGTGGATAGAAGATAATTGGGGATTTTGTCTTATTTGTTTTAAATGTTAAGATAATAGATAATGGTTGTTTATTTTATTTTGAATGAGTGTTGAAGAGGAATTTTAGGATTTAAAATAAGGGGATATGAATGGAGGGTGAGCTAGTGGCTGAATATAGGGAATTGGTGGATGGCATTTTCGGTTTTGAAGTGTGTAGGGTGTGAGTGTGCCGAAAATTCATAAGTTAATAGTTTTGTTTTACTCCTTTTTCTTCAAGCTTCGGCCAAGAGGGGATAGGTAAGTCATTTGAATATTTTATGCATTAAGGTGTGTGGCCGAATTCCTCTAGTTCTTCTCATCATCTCTTTTTCTTTCTTTCAAACCCAACTCTCTTCTTTTTCATTTGTAGCCGAATATCCCTTTGTCAATTAAAGCCTTAATCGAATATTTCATTCCCTTTTTGGAAGTCATAGCCGAATCCTCTGATCACAAACACACTCCACTTTTGTGTTTTATTTCTTCACCATAAAAGAGCCGAAACCTACTCTCCTTTAGTCTCTTCAAAGCAACATGTAAGGCCGACAGTAAGGAGCATCAAAGGAATCTTTCGGGACTTTTAAGATCTAAGGTAAGTGAAGGTATATATATATTCAGCCATATTAGTTACCATAATAGCCGAATCTAATTATGAGCATGTAGGGGCAGTCGACAGAGGTATACAAGGTTTCGGGATTTCAAATCGAAAGGGTAAGCACTTATGTACAATCGGTCATAGCCTATTTTGATATCTAGATCTATTTCTTATTTGTTTAAAAAGCCGAAAAGTAACTAGTTATGAGTTTTGATGGCTAGCCGATTACAAGGGTGTGCATCACCAAGTTTCGGGATTTGATTCTTAAGTCAACCGGCACCAAGGTAGGTTTTAAAGTGTACTAATCCTATTGGGATTGGGATTTATGGCCGAATGGCTTTTTATTAAATATTCCTAGTGTTGGCCAAATATAGGCATTAAAGATTTAAAGCAGTGAGATCGGATTTTCGGGATTTGAAGTGAAAGCATTAAGCGAATCAGGTGTGTACCCTTCCCTAAGATTTATTAGATTTAAGGCATTAAGATTATTGTATGCGTTTATAAGAATGTATAAAATATGGCTAAGGTACCATGCAATGGTACAAAGTACTCAGGTACGTTTTTCTACTCCTACTAGGATTATGTTAAATATCTGTTACGACACACATATGACATTATAAGAATGTGAAATAAGAATTTGGCATGTTAATGCATGGTATGTATGATATGGGGCATATGGGATATTATGAGAAAGGGGAAGTGAATGTGGTGACCTAATACCACGATATCTGAATATGGTGACTCCTGTCACAATTATTTTATCTGGTGGCTATGCCACAAATTTTATAAGGGCGATGAGCACGTCGACTGCAGCGACTGCCTTCGATGATGTGTAGCGGATGGAGGGTTGACTTAGTAGTCCCCACGGTGTGCAGGATGGTACGGGCGATGTGTAGCGGATGGCATATAGGTTTGGGTTCGGGTTGCATCATTATTTCCTATCTGTTATATGAATATGTATGTGATATGATAATGTATGCCTGAATTGTTAAATTTTAGTGTTGGTTACACATTGAGTCTGTTTGACTCACCCCGTTGGGGAATATTTTCTTCCAGGTGACGATCAGTGATGGACCGGGTCGGCAGGAGCTTAATGGTGGCTATGCTCAGCAAGGAATTACTTTATTTGGACACCTTATTTTTATTTAAGTACTTTAAACTATTTGGGTTTGTTTTGATGTAATAAGGCCTTAGTATGAACTTTATTTCTGCATGCACGTTAAAATTTTTTTTATGTTACTAACTTTTTATCAAATTAAAGACTAAATGTTTTACTTAAATAAACCCTAAATGTTTTGACACATAAATACACATGATTTTAATTAAAGATAAAATCTATCGTTCGACATATATTTTAACTTAAAAGTTTTGAACTTAACAATGGCATCTTTATAAAAACTTCTATTTCAAAACAAATTGGTTTTCAACTCGAGCCCAACCCAAATCGAATTTTTTTTTTGAAATCACTTAAAGATTTTCAAAGAACTTGAACAGTTTTTATTCGAGGAACATACCAGATCTGGTCGAGGCTCGTGGGCCGGGTTTGGGGTGTTTCAAATTTTGATGAAACTAAGTTGATATTTTGAGAGTTTTTAGGTTTTTAAATATAGTTAATGTTGAAGAAAAAGATGAATTATGGATTAAATTAAATGAAATCTAAGTTAGAATTAGTAAAAGGATTAAATTGTAAGGTAAGCTATAAGTTTTCTACTATAGGGATTAATTTGAAAGAAATTATAAATTAGGGTTTTATTATGAAAATTATATAATCAAGTTGAATATGGAAGGAATTTAAGTAGAATCAAAGCATGAATTAAGTTAAGAAAATAAGTAAACTTATCTAGGATTTAATTGCAAAATAAGCCATAAGAAAACAGCTTTAGGACAGTAGCAGAAGAGTAAATTTGAAAATTCACTAAAAATGATAGAAATGGAAGTAGAAGTTGAGTGAGATATGAAATTAAAGCTTATTGAGTCTATTTTCATATGAAAGAAACAGAGAAAGCAAATAAGTTCTGTATTTTGAGATATTTAGATTTTAGTGAGACTGGTTCAAAGTGATTTCGAGATCCCCTGTTCTGACTTGGAAAAATCATTAAAAACTGTAAACAAATAACTGAGGAACATAATTTACATGGTTAGATTCCTTAATGAGTCTATTTTTATAAGAAACAAACTAAAACATCATTTAAATTCTGTACAAAAAGATAATTAAATTTTAGCAAAGAGTGGTCGAAACTTTTAGATAACAGAACAGGGGTGATTTCAAAGAATAAACTGTACTGATTGGATAAATCAAAAATTCTGAGAATTTTATGGAAAGAAGATATGTGAGTCTAGTTTCATATAAAATTTACGGATCTTAATTTGGAATTCTGTAACTCAAGATATAGATGATTTAGTGACAATGACTCAGGTAGACAGCCTAGAAAGAACTTATAAGTAAATAATAGAATTGTGTATAAAGAATGTGGAATGAAGAGGAAGAGTAGAAATTGAATAAAATTCAATTATTTATTGTAATTTAATGTTGTAATTAATAATGTAAATTATTATTATTTTCGTAGCTAAAAAAGAACTCGAGGCATCAACCCACAAAGGAAAGGAGAAGGTTACCGAGGAATAATCAAGCAAATTCGGGTTTGTATTACTATAATTCAAATTATTTATTTATTCATTAAATGTTAAATTAATTTATGTATATGGTAAGTAAATTATAAGGTAAGTGTTTTTATTGAATTGAATGGAAATTGAGTTGAATGATGAATATATATTGAAATTGAATTGTATGTGGATTGAAATGGAAAAGTGTAATTGATATTGAAATTGAATTTGTTATGGAAATGAAAATGAAGTTGAGAACTGAAATACCCTATTAACTAGTCGGGCTGAGTCGGATATAATTGGCATGCCATAGGATTTGGAAGAGTACGGGATTTATCGGCTTTGCCGATCAGGCACTTTATGTGTCGTAAATCAGGCACTTTATGTGTCGTATTTCAGGCACCTCGTGTGTCGTATCAGGCACCTCGTGTGTCGTTTCAGGCACTTATGTGTCGTATACTGATCAGGTACTATGTACCGTTTTAGGCACAATGTGCCGTACTGGTGTGTTTGGGTTGGAATCCGTGTATCCGTTAAAGTTTGAGTCTGTTAATAGGGGTAAATAAGGAAAAGGTTAAATTGAATAAAATGAAATGGTTGAGCCATTGGAAGAAATGCGAAAATAGAACATGAACTGAAAAATGTGATTGGAATATGAGTATGAGAATGGAAAGTATGAACCATTGGTTCAAGAAATGGATAGTGGCTCAACATGATTGTGTATTATTTCAATTGTCGAATAGCTAAAATTGAATTGTATGAATATATTGAGAATGACAAACTTATGTTTGAATTGGTTTAGTAAAATAAAAGTTATATGATTTAATGATATGATTATTATGTTTATAATTTGAATTATGGTAATACCACTGAGTATATGTATACTCAGCGTACGGTTGTTTCCGTGCGCAGGTTGTAGAAGTCAAATACTGAACCAGCATCCGAAGCCAGACCCGACTTCAGCAAACTTTTGGTGATGTATATTTCCTTTTGATAATGTGGCATGTACGTAGGTTGTGTATAAAGGTTATTATGTTTTGAGTGTAAATGGTTAAAAATGTTAGTATTATAAGTTTAAGAATTATAATGAAAGAAGTTTATCTATTTTAATCTAACTAATACTTTGATAAATTTAAGTTGATATTATATTGATTGAGTTTGATTAGAAGGTATTTATAATAGAAAATGAATATATGAAATAAATTGGTTGAATTGGTTATGATTGAAATGAATACGGTTTAATTTACAGGGGGTTTTATATGATAATAAGCAGAAATGCTGCCGAAATTTATAAACAACAAAATATATTCTGAAATACTTAAACGAGTCCCATTTCACTTTTAATACAGACTTTAGACTTTGAAAGTTCATAATAGGGATTAGTTATTAAAATTATACTATGAATGTTATTTTTTTTTTACAATTATTTGCAAATTGTCTAATATGTCCGGTAATGCCTCGTAACCCTGTTTCGGCGATGGTTCGGGGTTAGGGGTGTTACAATTATTGGTATCAGAGCTATCAGGTTTAGTCGATTCTCGGGTTAAATCGGGCTCAAAAGTGAGTCTAGAAGTACATGCCACTGTTGAGTCGAAGCTGAGTCGGGTTTTTGGATGCTGATATATATATTTGATTTTGTTTTATAGATAAAATGTCAGACGAAAGAATGTATGATGTTGAATAGGAAATGCATACTGGAAATCGAGAAATTGAAGAAACTGAATCTGTTACACCTACTGCAAATCCGTTAGATAACCAACCTCCTAATGTAGGAAGAGAAGGAGATAACTTACAACTGTTAAGAGCTATAGCCAATGCATTACAGCATGTAGCGGGAATTGTACCTGCTACTACATCAGTACCTACTGTTAGACGAGCCCCATTAAAGAGTTAGGAAAATATGGTGCCACGGAGTTTTCGGGACTAAGAGGTCTTGATCCGTCTGCTGCTGAGAATTGGATAGAATCAACAAAAAGAGTTTTGCAACAATTAGATTGCACCCCCGAGAGAATCTGATATGTGCTGTATCATTGTTACAAGGGGAAGCATATCTCTGGTGGGAATTTGTTGTTAGACATTTACCGGATGATCAGGTAACCTGGGATTTGTTTCAAAAAGAATTTCAGAAGAAGTATATTGGGGAAATGTATATCGAAGAGAAAAAGCAAGAGTTTTTAATGTTGAAGCAGGGTAATATGTCAGTATTGGATTATGATCGAGAGTTTACTAGATTGAGCAGGTATGCTTCAGAATATATTCCAACAGAGGCTGATAGTTGTAAACGGTTTTTTACGGGGATTAAGAGATGAAATAAAACTACAATTAGTGTCCCAGCGAATTACTGAATTTGTTGATTTGATCGAGCGGGCCAAAATGGTAGAGCAAGTCTTGGGACTAGACAAAAAGTCAGAAACAGTTGGATTGACCAGGAAACGAGTAGGAGCAACTAGTTCAAATCCACTACCAAAAAGATCTAGAGAATCCAGAGGTGGTTGGAGACCTAGTTTTAGATCTGATCGAGGGGATATAAGCCGGGGAAAACAGATGACTGTATCTACTGGTAGTGTAAGAGGTCCACTCAGGGATACAAAAATTCCAAAATGTGGATATTGTGGCAAGAAACATTTAGGTGAATGTTGGAAAGTAACCGGAGGCTGCTTCCGTTGCGGGTCGGTAGAGCATTTTGTTAGAGATTGTCCGAAGAATAAAAATATTACACCTACAACATCCCAAAAATTAGTGTCTACTGCTCGAGGCAGAGGTTCAGGCAGAGGTGGTTCTGTATCCAGAGATGGAGGTGTACGAAGGGGCAGTGATATAGTTACACAGCAGTCGGAAACTAGAACACCAGCCAGGGCCTACGTGGTTCGGACTCGGGAAGAAGGTGATGCACATGATGTCGTGACAGGTATATTTTTATTGTATTCTGAGCCTATTTATGCTTTAATTGACCCAGGTTCATCACATTCATATATTAATTTAAAATTAGTTGAATCGGGGAAGTTAGAATCTGAAATGTCTAGAGTTTTCATAGAGGTGTCTAGCCCTTTGGGACAAACAGTGTTAGTAGACAGAGTATGCCGGAGGTGCCCGTTAATAATACATGACAAAATGTTTCCTGTGGATTTGCTGGTCATGCCTTTTGGCGATTTCGATATCATTTTGGGTATGGATTGGTTATCTGAACATGGGGTAGTTTTGGATTGCTATAAAAAGAGGTTTAGTATTCAGGTAGAAAACGAGGACAGAATTGAAGTGAATGGCATCCGTACCAGTGGTTCGACACGTATCATTTCAGCTATAAAAGCTAACAAATTATTACAGCAGGGTTGTTCAGCGTATTTGGCATATGTTATTAATTCTGATTCAGTGGGGAGCCAATGCAGCCAGATTAGGACTGTATGCGAGTTTCCAGATGTATTTCCAGAAGAACTACCGGGTTTACCACCTGATAGAGAGGTTGAATTTGCTATTGAGGTGTATCCAGGTACAGCACCAATTTTTATACCTCCGTACCGAATGTCGCCTACTGAATTGAAAGAGTTGAAGGTGCAGTTACAGGATTTATTAGATCGAGGCTTTATCCGACCGAGTATTTCACCTTGGGGAGCTCTAGTATTGTTTGTTAAAAAGAAAGATGGTTCTATGCGGTTGTGCATTGATTATCGACAGTTGAACAAAGTGACGATTAAGCACCGGTATCCTTTGCCTCGTATAGACGACTTGTTTGATCAGCTTAAAGGAGCTTCAGTATTTTCTAAAATTGATTTGAGATCCGAGTATTATCAGCTGAAGGTGAAGGAAAATGATGAGCCTAAGACTGCCTTCCGTACTCGTTATGGCCATTATGAATTTTTGGTAATGCCGTTTGGATTGACCAACGCTCCAGCTGCTTTTATGGATCTGATGAATCGCATTTTCCAGCGGTACCTAGATCAGTTTATGGTGGTTTTTATTGATGATATATTGGTATATTCGAAGACAGAGGCAGAACATGATCAACATCTTCGAAAAGTTTTACAGATTCTGCGGGAAAAATAGTTGTATGGGAAATTAAGTAAATGTGAATTCTGGTTGTCTGAAGTGGTATTTTTAGGACATGTGGTATCTGCTGATGGGATTAGAGTTGACCCAAAGAAGATCGAAGCAATTGTTCAGTGGAAAGCGCCAAAGAATGTGTCTGAGGTACGTAGTTTTCTCGGTTTGGCTGGATATTATCGAAGATTTGTAAATGGATTCTCGAAAATAGCAATGCCAATGACTAAACTACTGCAAAAGAATGCTCCTTTTATCTGGGATGATCAGTGCCAGAATAGTTTTGAGACTTTGAAGCAAATGTTGATAGAGGCACCAGTATTAACATTACCAAAGTCGGGGAAAGGTTTTATTGTGTACAGTGATGCTTCTTTGAGTGGTTTGGGTTGTGTATTAATGCAAGATGGAAAGGTTATTGCATATGCATCTAGACAGTTGAAGCCGCATGAACGTAATTACCCGACGCACGATTTGGAGCTAGCTGCAGTAATTTTTGCTTTAAAGATTTGGAGGCATTATCTTTATGGCGAGAAATGCTACATTTACACAGATCATAAAAGTCTCAAATATCTTCTGTCACAGAAAGATTTAAATTTAAGGCAAAGACGGTGGATCGAGCTTCTAAAAGATTATGATTGTGTTATAGACTATCATCCAGGAAAAGCAAATGTGGTAGCTGATGCATTGAGCAGGAAAGCTGCGATTGAATTACGAGCAATGTTTGCTCGGCTCAGTGTTAATGATGATGGAAGCTTGTTAGCTGAGTTAAGGGTTAAGCCGATGATGTTAGATCAGATTAGAGCAGCTCAGATGGAAGATGACAAATTATTAAGGAAAAGAGAAGTGGTTCAGAATGGTACAGTCGAGAGTTTTAGTATTGATGAACATGATTGTTTGAGGTTTCAAAATCGAATTTGTGTTCCAACTACTTCTGAATTAAAGAAGATGATTCTTCAAGAAGCACACGATGGCACTTTTGCATTGCATCCGGGTGGAACAAAAATGTATCGTAATTTACGGGAGCTTTATTCGTGGCAAGGGATGAAGAAAGATATAGTTGAATATGTCAGTAAATGTTTGACTTGTCAACGAGTAAAGGCCGAACATCAGGTACCGACAGGATTACTCCAGTCTATTAGTATTCCTGAATGGAAATGGGATAGTATTACTATGGATTTTGTTACGGGGTTGCCACCGTCGGTGAGGAAAAAGAATGCCATTTGGGTGATAGTTGATCGACTTACTAAGTCTGCTCATTTCATAGCAGTCAAGACTGATTGGTCTCTACAGAAGCTTACTGAAGTTTATATTCAAGAAATTGTGAGACTGCATGGTATTCCAGTGTCTATAATTTCTGACCGGGATCCACGATTTACATCGAGATTTTGGAAGCAGTTACATGATTCTTTGGGTACTCGGCTTAATTTTAGTACTGCATTTCATCCACAAACCGATGGACAATCGGAACGGGTAATTCAAATTTTAGAAGACATGCTTCGGGCTTGCATTATTGACTTTGAATCAGGTTGGGAACGATATTTGCCGTTAGCTGAATTTGTTTATAATAATAGTTACCAATCTAGTATTCAAATGGCTCCATATGAAGCATTATATGGTCGAAGATGTCGATCACCGATATGTTGGACAGAGTTGAATGAGAAAAAGATAGTTGGACCGGAATTAATTCAGGAGACAGAAGAAGTAGTTAAAAAGATCAGAGACAGGTTAAAAGTAGCTTTTGACAGACAAAAGTCTTATGTAGATCTGAAGCGACGGGATATAGAGTATTCTGTAGGTGATAGAGTGTTTCTAAAGGTATCACCTTGGAAGAAAATTTTGAGATTTGGTCGCAAGTGAAAATTAAGTCCTCGTTACATTGGGCCGTATGAAATAGTTGAAAGAATCGGACCGGTTTGCCTATCGACTAGCTCTACCTCCGGAATTACAGAAAATTCATGATGTTTTTCATGTTTCCATGTTACGAAGGTATCGATCGGATCCATCTCATGTTATTTCTACTGAAGACATTGAGATTAGAATGATTTGTCATATGAAGAAGAACCAGTTCAAATACTAGCTCGAGAAGTGAAAGAATTAAGAAACAAACGAGTCCCTTTGGTAAAAGTATTGTGGAGAAGCCATAGTATGGAAGAAGCAACTTGGGAACCGGAAGAAACTATGAAAGCACAGTATCCTCAACTATTTTCAGGTAAATTTCGAGGACGAAATTTATTAAGGGGGGAAGAAATGTAACGACCCAAAATCCGTGGGCACCGAAAAAAGCGTGTTATCGGGCCTCCGTCTTAGTAAATTGAGTTATTAAATAATCATTAGGAGTAATTATGAGTTTAATAGTGTGTTTAATTAGATTTTTATTTAGTGAATTTAGCTCAATTTAAAGCAATTAGGAAAAAGGATCAAATTGAATAAAGAGTGAAAGTTTAATTATAGATTAAAAGAAAGTAAAAAGGGCTAAAATGGCAATTAAGCCATTTAGCATACGTTGAGGTGGCATATGAGATAAAAATCTAAGATTTTTACTTAGATTTTAATTATAAAATATATATATTAGTAATAAATTATATTAAATTAATTTAAAGTAATTATTATAACATAAAGTAAATAGAAAAGAAACAAAACAAAGAAACAGAAAAAGAAACAGAGAGCATACGAAACAGGGGAGAGGAAGGAAAGAAAAGAAAAAGGAAAAACTAGGGATTTAAAGCTTGAAGTTTAAATTGGTAAGTCAATCAAGTCCTATTCTCTTAATTTTGATGTTTTAGAAGCTTTAAAGCAAGATTTTGATGAAACTAAGTTGATATTTTGAGAGTTTTTAGGTTTTTAAATATAGTTAATGTTTAAGAAAAAGATGAATTATGAATTAAATTAAATGAAATCTAAGTTAGAATTAGTAAAAGGATTAAATTGTAAGGTAAGCTATAAGTTTTCTACTATAGGGATTAATTTGGAAGAAATTATAAATTAGGGTTTTATTATGAAAATTATATAATCAAGTTGAATATGGAAGGAATTTAAGTAGAATCAAAGCATGAATTAAGTTAAGAAAATAAGTAAACTTATCTAGGATTTAATTGCAAAATAAGCCATAAGAAAACAGCTTTAGGACAGCAGCAGAAGAGTAACTTTGAAAATTAACTAAAAATGGTAGAAATGGAAGTAGAAGTTGAGTGAGATATGAAATTAAAGATTATTGAGTCTATTTTCATATGAAAGAAACAGAAAAAGCAAATAAGTTCTGTATTTTGAGATATTTAGATTTTAGTGAGACTGGTTCAGAGTGATTTCGAGATCCCCTGTTCTGACTTGGAAAAATCATTAAAAATTGTAAACAAATAACTGAGGAACATAATTTACATGGTTAGATTCCTTAATGAGTATATTTTTATAAGAAACAAACTAAAACATCATTTTAATTCTGTACAAAAAGATAATTAAATTTTAGCAAAGAGTGGTCGAAACTGTCAGACAACAGAACAGGGGTGATTTCAAAGAATAAATGTACTTATTGGATAAATAAAAAATTATGAAAATTTAATGGCAAGAAGATATGTGAGTCTAGTTTCATATAAAATTTATGGATCTTAATTTGGAATTCTGTAACTCAATATATAGATGATTTAGTGACAATGACTCAGGTAGACAGCCTAGAAAGAACTTATAAGTAAATAATAGAATTGTGTATAAAGAATGTGGAATGAAGAGGAAGAGTAGAAATTGAATAAAATTCAATTATTTATTGTAATTTAATGTTGTAATTAATAATGTAAATTATTATTATTTTCGTAGCTAAAAAGGAACTCGAGGCATCAACCCACAAAGGAAAGGAGAAGGTTACCGAGGAATAATCAAGCAAATTCGGGTTTGTATTACTATAATTCAAATTATTTATTTATTCATTAAATGTTAAATTAATTTATATATATGGTAAGTAAATTATAAGGTAAGTGTTTTTATTGAATTGAATGGAAATTGAGTTGAATGATGAATATATATTGAAATTGAATTGTATGTGGATTGAAATGGAAAAGTGTAATTGATATTGAAATTGAATTTGTTATGGAAATGAAAATGAAATTGAGAACTGAAATACCCTATTAACCAGTCGAGCTGAGTCGGATATAATTGGCATGCCATAGGATTTGGAAGAGTACAGGATTTATCGGCTTTGCCGATCAGGCACTTTATGTGTCGTAAATCAGGCACTTTATGTGTCGTATTTCAGGCACCTCGTGTGTCGTATCAGGCACCTCGTGTGTCGTTTCAGGCACTTATGTGTCGTATACTGATCAGGTACTATGTACCGTTTTAGGCACAATGTGCCGTACTGGTGTGTTTGGGTTGGAATCCGTGTATCCGTTAAAGTCCGAGTCTGTTAATAGGGGTAAATAAGGAAAAGGTTAAATTGAATAAAATGAAATGGTTGAGCCATTGGAAGAAATGCGAAAATAGAACATGAACTGAAAAATGTGATTGGAATATGAGTATGAGAATGGAAAGTATGAACCATTGGTTCAAGAAATGGATAGTGGCTCAACATGATTGTGTATTATTTCAATTGTCGAATAGCTAAAATTGAATTGTATGAATATATTGAGAATGACAAACTTATGTTTGAATTGGTTTAGTAAAATAAAAGTTATATGATTTAATGATATGATTATTATGTTTATAATTTGAATTATGGTAATACCACTGAGTATATGTATACTCAGCGTACGGTTGTTTCCGTGCGCAGGTTGTAGAAGTCAAATACTGAACCAGCATCCGAAGCCAGACCCGACTTCAGCAAACTTTTGGTGATGTATATTTCCTTTTGATAATGTGGCATGTACGTAGGTTGTGTATAAAGGTTATTATGTTTTGAATGTAAATGGTTAAAAATGTTAGTATTATAAGTTTAAGAATTATAATGAAAGAAGTTTATCTATTTTAATCTAACTAATACTTTGATAAATTTAAGTTGATATTATATTGATTGAGTTTGTTTAGAAGGTATTTAGAATAGAAAATGAATATATGAAATAAATTGGTTGAATTGGTTATGATTGAAATGAATACGGTTTAATTTATAGGGGGTTTTATATGATAATAAGCAGAAATGCTGCCGAAATTTATAAATACCAAAATATATTCTGAAATACTTAAACGAGTCCCATTTCACTTTTAATACAGACTTTAGACTTTGAAAGTTCATAATAGGGATCAGTTATTAAAATTATACTATGAATGTTATTTTTTTTACAATTATTTGCAAATTGTCTAATATGTCCGGTAATGCCTCGTAACCTTGTTTCGGCGATGGTTCGGGGTTAGGGGTGTTACAGGCCGTGTGACCCAAGTCAGTATGTACCCCTTGTTTTCACACAGCTGGTGACACGGGCGTGTCTAGTGGCCGTGTGAGACACAAGACCTACCTACACAAGCGTGTGTTCCCTGTTTGAAGCAAAAATTTCTATGTTTTCCAAATTTACTCTGAATTATTTGTTTAGTCCCGAATTATTTCTAAAGCATGTTCGAGGTCTCATAGGCTATTATAAGGGACAAATTGATTGAGATTGAATGGTGATTGCATGATTTGATCGAATGTATGAGAAAAGTATAGTTATATGTGTTATAAGTCCGGTAATGGTCCGTAACCCTATTCTGGCATTGAATACCGGTGATGAGTGTTACATTTATTGGTATCAGAGCTACAGTTTAGTCTATTCTAGGACTAACGTAGCGTATGTGTGTCTAGCTATACATGCCATATATAAACTATGATAGTGTGATGACTCCTGACATTTTCAAATGTGTTTTTATATAGTAAATGGATCTTGATCGAGCTGTAATTGATGAGGTTGAGAGTAATGCGCCTGCTCCCGCTCAAGGGACAACACCGTCTGATTCTAGACCCATAACGGGTAGCCAGGGAGGAGAGGCTAAAGAAGCCTTCTTCCAAATAATGAACGAGTAGTTCACTCAATACATTCGTACGAACCCGGCTGCTCAACAACCTTCACCCCTACCTATTTCCCAACAGATCCCTATAGTTCCTGAAGGTATGGATCTTTTGAGATTGAATAAACCACCTGTTGATAAGATATGGAAACACGGGGCTGAGGAATTTAGAGCCATTGTTAACGATGACCTTGAGAGAGCCAAGTTTTGGCTTAAGAACACGATTCGGGTATTTGATTAACTGTCTTGCACACCTGAAAAATGTTTAAAATGTACTGTATCACTGTTGAGAGACACTGCGTATCGATGGTAGAATACCTTGATATCCATATGTAACACCCCTTACCCGTATTTGACGCCGAAACAGGGTCCGAGGCATTACCAATGAGTACAGAACACTTATAGATAATTTGAAATAATGATCTTTACACAAATAGTGCACTTGAGGTGTACAGTTCTATAATTATGAATAAACACATTTATCAAACATATTCCATGTTTTTATATATCACAATCTCATATTTCCATATATCAAATACCACTATTTTCTCGTATTTCAGACAAATATGTGTAAAAATGCGTAGACACACAACTCATTAACTCTTCCTGCCAATCACAATTTAAATTGACGAATCACTTATTGAGTTCAATTTCAATGTTCACTAAAATCTATCATATAATTTTGGATGTAAATATCCACCAATAGATTCCGTGTACCGATATCATCATCTCAAATTTCCACAAGCATTTTCTTCCCACATTATGAACTCAAATAACATATACAAGATATACCAATGTATTTCAAGTACGGTTTCATAATATTTCGTTTCAAATTCTAGATTATTTCATATTAGAACTTTTCTCATTAACTCATTTGGAATACCAATTCATACGGATAATACACTCAAGGATGTACAAATATATAATCACAAATGAACTTATTCATCAACCAAGTTCTATGTTCATGTCTCATCAACTCGTATTTCCTTATATCACATAATTCTATGTAACACTTACCAAACTTTATCAGATTAGTGAACGTCTTATAGAACTGGTCCACTCATACAAGCTGTCGATCATGACGAGCTACACGGTGCTGCTCAGTGCCACATTTCGCAACTCAATATGGGAAATGCCATACCTACGTTTCTTAACTCGGTATGGTTAATACCATACTTACGTTTCACACTTTACCATGGATCACCCATGGTCTTATCCGTCAATTCATCACTTTTCACTAGAATGCCATAGCCCAGCTATGGTCTTACATTTTAAACATGTATCACATCAATGCCATATCCCATATATGGTCTTGCACGGAAACCACTTATCACTTGTAGCCGAAGCTACCACTATTCACTGATCAGGTAGCCGGAGCTACCACTTTTCACTGATCAGGTAGCCAAAGCTACCACTTTTCACTGATCAGGTAGCCAGAGCTACCACTTTTCACTGATCAGGTAGTTGGAGCTACCACTTTTCATTGATCAGGTAGCTAGAGCTACCACTTATCACTTTCACTTGTCCTTGATCAGATAAGTGTAGCCGAAGCTATCACTTATCACTTTCACTTATCCTTGATCAAATAAGTGTAGCCGAAGCTATCACTTATCACTTGTTGCCATGGTTCAACCATAGTATTTTCCGTCAAATCCATCTTGTCACTGAACTGAATATTGGATCGCTTATTCAATTTTCATGCTTTTACATTATCCACGATTTTATCATCATTACATATGAAATAACACATCATGAAGTTCATAAAATTAACAAATGATCACTAAAATTTAGCCATATAAACTCACAAGTTCAATTTTTGTATTATAACGATAATCATAATTTCATAATAAATATTCCAAATAAAACATTATATCGTTTCTAATTCAACATTTATCAATTATAATCGAGCATATGATCAATTCATACACAAGTCATTCATTTATTATTTTTCCTCCTCCTCCTCTCCATCCACATCCTTAATATAAACAACACACTTGTAAGTAACATTATCTATAATTTTCACTATTTACTTATGTGAATATTCAAGCTGTCCATCCATGTCATAGTCACTAAATTATTTTTATATTGAGCTACAGAACTCCAAATTAAGATCCATTAATTTTATTTGAAACTAGACTCACATATCTTCTTATCATAAGTTTTCCAGAATTTTTGGTGTGGCCAATTAGTACAGTTTGTTAGTTAAGTTCTCCCCTGTTACACAGTCCTACTGCTCTGACCTCTCCTCACTAAAAATCAATTATCTCATAGTAAAATTTTCATATAGTGTTTTTGATTATTTCTAATGAAAATAGGTTCACTAAGGAATACATAAATATAAATTATAACTCATAATTATTTTTTTACAATTTTTAGTGAATTTCTAAAGTAAGAATAGGGGATCACGAAGTTATTCTAAACCAGTCTTACCAAAATTTAAATATCTCAAAATGTAGACTTCCTTTGCTTGCTCTGTTTCTTTCATATGAAAATAGACTCAACAAGCTTTAATTCCATATCACACTCAACTTCTAATTCAATTTCTACAAGTTTTGGTGATTTTTCAAAGTTAGAAAATTGCTGCTGTCCAAAACTGCTTTAGTATAACATGTTGATTTCTATTTTGTCTCAAATTCCACATTTCATACAATTCAATCCTTGTTCAATTAACCCCTAAATTGAGCTAATTTTCTCATTTAATACTTTTATCGATCATTTTAAACTACTTCATAACCTTTGTAAATCAAAATTTTAACACTAGGCCTTAATTTCAACTCTTTCACAATTAGGTCCTAAAACCAATTTCCATCAATTTTACTTGATAAAATCATCATATAACAAAATTAAAGCTTCAATTCAATATTTATTCATCATATTCTTCCAGCACTAATCCACATCAACTTTAAAAATTAGCCATAGAATCAAAAACTAATGACATAGTAAGTTGGACCCAATTGTAAAAGTCTAAAAACATAGAAATTTCAAGGAGAAAGTAAGAATTAAACTTACGTGAAGCTTGAGTATGAAAACCAGCTTGAACTCCCTTCCATGGTTGTTTTTCAGCTGATGAAAATGAAGAGAAATGAAGATAATTCTAGATAATTCCAATTTGGTCCCATACTTATTTAACTAATTTTGGCAATTTTTCAATTTTGCCCTTATTTCACCCATTTCTTGATTTTTCTCAGCTATTGCCGCCCAAAATATCTCCTTTGGGCTTATTTTCACTTTAGGTCCTTCCTCATTTGACAATTAAGCTATTTAATCCTTCTAGCAACTTTTACACACTTTTCAATTTAGTCTTTTTTATTTAATTAACCACCCAAACGTCAAAATTTTCTAACGGAATTTTAATACTACCTTATTGACATTCCGTAAATATTCATAAAAATATTTATGACTCGGTTTATAACACCGAGATCTTGATACCTCTTTTTCTTGATTTCTTGACCAAATAAATCTTTATAAAACACAATTTACTATTTTAAAAATATTTTAAAAGCTACATTTGGCTCGTAAATATTAAATAATATAGCCTACGAGTTCATTTGTCAGATTTGGTGATCTCAAACCATTACTTTTGACATCACTGAAATTTGGGCTATTACAGTAGTTCAGCGAAAAGAAGTTACTTGGGAGTTCTTTCAAGTTGAATTCAGAAAGAAATACATCAGCCAAAGGTTCATTGATCAGAAACGAAAGGAATTTATTGAATTGAAACAGGGCCATATGTTGGTAACAGAATACGAAAGAGAGTTTATACGACTCAACAAATATGCTCGTGAATGTGTTTCTTCCGAGGCAATAACGCGTAAAAGGTTCGAAGATGGATTAAATGAAGAAATCAGACTTTTAGTTGGGATTCTTAAGCTGAAAGAGTTTGTCGTTCTATTTGATAGATCTTGCAAAGTTGAAAAGCTTTGCAAAGATAAAAGAAAAGCCGATTCTGAGGTTAGAGACTTTAGAAAGAGATTTGCGGGAAAATCACATTAGTCAACATCAAAGAAATCTAGAGAATATCATTCTCGTTCTACTGCTTCTGCGGGGATTTTGATCAAAGATAGAGATGCGAGACATTTCAGCTCTAAACCTCAGACGAAATCTGTTGCCAGTATGGGTAGTGTTAGAAATGCTGGACTTGAATGTAAGCATTGCAATAAGCGACATTACAGTGAATATAGATTAATGAGAGGAGCTTGTTTTAAATGTGGATCTCTTGATCATTATCTCCGGGACTGTCCAAAAAAGTCTATAGCTGAAAGAGATCAACCGGCGAAAGTAAGTAATAACGCTACTAGAGAGAGACCACCTCGAAACACTGGAAATACGAGTGGTAATTGAGGTGCTACGAGAGATTCTGCTGTGAGATCTGAGGCACGAGCACCTGCCCGAGCTTATGCTATCCGTGCACGGGTGGAGGCATCATCATTAGACGTTATTATTGGTACTTTTTCTCTTTTTAATTATGATATAGTTGCGTTGATAGATCCTGGAACAACCCATTCATATAGCTGTATGAATTTAGTATTTAAAAAGAGTTTACATGTTGAGTTTACAGAATTTGTAATTAAAGTATCGAACCCCTTAGGCAAGTATGTTTTAGTGATAAAATTTGTAAGAATTGTCCTTTGATGACTTGACGTTACTGTTTTCTGGTTGACTTGACGCTTCTACCGTTCGATGAGATTGATGTGATTTTGGGTATCGACTAGCTGACTATGCATGATGCAGTTGTGAATTGTAGACGAAAGGTTATCAAATTGAAATGTCAAAATGGTGAAATTCTTCGGATTAAGTCTGATGATTTGAGTGAATTACCTACTGTGATATCGTTTATGTTAGTTCAGAATTATATGAAAAAGGGCTATGATGCATATCTTACATACGTATTAGATACTAAGGTGTCTGAATCAAAGATTGAATCTGTACCTATTGTTTGTGAATTTTCAGATGTATTTCCAGAAGAATTACTGGGTTTGCCACCGACCAGAGAGGTTGAATTCGGTATTGAATTAGTACTAGGAACAACACCAATATCGATAGCTCCGTACAGAATGGCTCTAATAGAATTAAAAGAGTTGAAAGCTCAGTTGCAAGAATTGATAGACAGAGGTTTTGCACGATCGAGTTATTCACCTTGTGGTGCACCGGTATTGTTCGTGAAAAGGAAAAACGGCATGATGAGAATGTGTATCTATTATAGACAGCTGAATAATGTGACTATAAAGAATAAATATCCTATACAACAGATTGATGATTTATTTGATCAGTAAAAAGTGCCTACAGTATTTTCAAAGATTGATTTGAGATTGGGTTATTATCAGTTGTGAGTTAAAGAGTCTGATGTGCCGAAAACTATGTTCAGAATGAGGTACGCACATTATGAATTTCTTGTTATGCCTTTTGGATTAACTAATGCTCTTGCAATTTTTATGGGCTTGATGAATTAGATATTCAGACCATATTTAGATAGATTTGTTGTTGTATTCATTGACGATATTCTGATCTATTTGCAAGATGAATCTGAACATGCCGAGCACTTGAGAGTTGTGTTACAAACTCTACGTGATAATCAATTATTTGCAAAGTTCAGCAAATGTGAGTTTTGGCTTTGAGAGGTTGGATTTCAAGCGCATATTGTTTCAGCTGAAGGTATTAGACTTGACCTAAGTAAGATTTCTGCTATTGTTGATTGGAAACCTCCAAAAACGTGTCTGAAGTCCGTAGTTTTTTGGGTTTAGCAGGCTATTACCGAAGATTTGTAAAAAGATTTTCAATAACTGCGACACCAATGACATGACTGCTTCAAAAAGAAGTGAAATTCGAATGGTCAAAAAAATGTCAGCAGAGTTTCGAACAGTTGAAAGTACTATTAACTGAAGCACCCGTTTTGGTTCAACCTGAATCGAGGAAATAGTTTGTGATTTATAGTGACGCGTCCTTAAACGGTCTGGGATGTGTTCTAATGCAAGAAGGAAAGGTTATAGCTTATGCTTTCCGACAATTGAAACCGCATGAAAAGAACTATCCGACACATGACTTAGAGTTGGCTGCAATTGTGTTCGTATTGAAAAATGGCTACACTACTTATACAGTGAAAAATGCCACATTTATACGGATTACAAAAGCTTAAAATATCTGATGTCACAGAAAGATTTGAATCTGCGACAATAAGATGGCTCAAGTTATTAAAAGATTATGAATTTGTGATTGATTATCACCCGGGAGAAGCTAATGTTGTTGCTGATGCCCTGAGCTGAAAATCTTTATTTGCATTACGAGCAATGAATACCCAGTTGTGATTTGTGATGATGGGTCTAGTTTAGCTGAATTAAAAGCTAAATTGGTATTTTTTTCAACAAATCTATGAAGCTTAGAAAGATGACTGTGAATTGCAAGTTTAACGAATTCAATATGAGACCATCCTTAATTCAAAGTTTCAGATTGGAACCGATGATTGTTTAAGGTTTTGGAATAGAATTTGCATACCGAGAAATTCAAAATTTATTCAGAAGATTTTGCATGAAGCACACAATGGCGGCTTATCTGTTTATCCGGAAAGTACCAAAATGTACAACGATTTGAAACAGTTGTACTGGTGGCAAGGCATAAAACGAGTCATTTAGGGCCCTCGAGCCCAAAACATACATTAGGAACGAGTCGGGACTAAATCAGAAACTCGGAGAATTTTTCACAAAATTTCAAAAAATTTCCTAGTTACAGGGGTCACATGCCCGTGTGGTTAGGCCGTGTGAAAAATATTGAGCATTCTGTTATAAATTTTTAAGATGCAGGGGACATACGGCCAGAACACACACCCATGTGCTAGGCCATGTATTACATGTAACACCCCTTACCCGAGACCGTTGCCGGAGTCGAGCACGAGGCATTACTAGACTTAACTACTAATTCGACATAAAAATTTAAAACTGTCCATCTGCGTCATAGTCACTAAATTATTTTATCTCGAGATAAAAAACACCAAATTAAGATCTGTTAATTTTCCTTGAAACTAGACTCATATATCTTCTTACTATAATTTTTCCAGAAATTTTCATATGGCCAATTAGTACAGTTTATTCATTAAAGTTTCCCCTATTTTACTGTTCGACTGTTCTGACCTCTCTTTACTTCGAGTCAAATTACTCTTTGTACAGAATTCATATGACCTTCTTATTTATTTCATTTGGAAATAGACTCATTCAGGATTCCATGCATATAAACTATATCCCAAAATTATTTTTTTACAATTTCTAATGATTTTTCAAAGATAGAACAAGGGATCACGTAATCATTCTAAACTAGTCTCACAAAAATTCAAATATCTCAAAATATACGAATAATTTATTTGTTATGTTTCTTTTATATGAAAATAGACTCAATAAGCTTCAATTCTATATCTTATTCACGTTTTAATTCCATTTCTTCTATTTTTGGTGATTTTTCAAAATCACGTCACTACTGTAATTCAAAAACTGTTTCATTGCAAAATATTGTTAACTAGTTTATAACAACTTTACTCCATTTCATTTAAACTCTATACATGCCATATAAATCTTTAAACATAAAACAAAGGTTACCGAAATTGATCTGGATAGTGAGCTTTGCTGTGATGATCCGATCTACCAACTTCTCTTTAATTCAATCTACATAAAAATATCAAACACACACAAGTAAGCTTAATGAAGCTTAGTAAGTTCATAGGTTTAAAAGTAATGCTTACCACACATAATATTTCCAAACAATAACAAAAAATTTACTAAAGTTCCCTGCCATTCACAACCATTGTTAAAATACTTCACATAGTTGAGCTCAACATTAACAACTACTCAATCTCTTCCATTTGATTCACTCATTTTATATTACTTATTATCAAATTAGGAAACGTCTTACGAATTTGAGTACGTCATTGCTCAGTGCCACGTTTCACAACTCAGTATGGATGATACCATACCTACATTTCTTAACTCAGTATGGTTGATACCATACCTACATTTCACAACTCGATATGGATGATACCATACCTACATTTCTTAACTCAGTATGGTTAATACCATACCTACATTTCACAACTCAGTATGGATAATACCATACCTACATTTCTTAACTCAGTATGGTCAATACCATACCTACATTTCACACTTTGCCATGGATTAACCATGGTCTTACCCGTCAATTCATCACATGTCACAGTACGAACGTACTCAATTCTGCGTTTTTCCTAATTTGAATTACCGCATTTATTCTTTCATTTTATCATAATTTTCATAATTCCACAGCAAATTCATATTTAACAACACACTATATCATTCAATCATTCACAAATAAACATATAAATTCAACCATATGAACTTACCCGGCCGATTTGTAGTAGATATTGAAATTTAGGGACTATTCTACAACTTTTTCTTTTCCCCGTTCTTCTTTGGATTCTTGATCTATAATGTAAAATATTTTCACTCATTAGCATTTATTTCATTTCTATTTCACTTCAAGATTTATGCTATTCAATTTTCGAAATTGCACTTTTACCCCAAAATTAATAGTTTTTACAATTTAGTCCCTGCTCAATTCAGCCATCAATTGAACTAATTTTTCTCAATTAAGACTTTACTCTATCATTAAAAACTATTTCAAAACCTTTTATATTCTGAATTTCAACACCAACCTCTAATTCACAACTTTTTCACAATTAGGTCCTAATTACCATTTCCTATCAAAATCACTTAATAAAACCACCTTAATATGAAATTAGAATTTAAATTTCATAATAATTCATCATAAACTTCCATTACTCAGCCAAGGTAACTTCTAATTTTACCCACCAAATCAAAAACTAATGAATTCTATAAATGGATCTAGTTGTAAAAGTCATAAAAACATAAAAATAATCAAGAAAAAGCAAAAATTAAACTCACATGGTGTAAAAATATGAGAAACCAGCTTTCTCCAGAACTCCTATGGCGTTTTGGCTGAGAAAATATGAAGAGATCTCTAGATTTTTCAATTTTGTCTTTATTATACATGTTAAAATTTTGAAATTTCCAATTTTGCCCTTATTTCCCTTATTTTCTGCTGATTCCTTTGCCTTGCCGTCCAACCTTTTCACTTTTAGGTTTAATTTCCCTATAAATCCTCTTTCTTTTAACACTTGAGCTATTTAATTCTTCTAGCAATTTTGTATTTGTTACAATTTAGTCCTTTTTATTTAATTGACTACCCAAACATTTAAATTTCTCAACCAAACTTTAATACTAACTTAATAACACTCCATAAATATTTCTAAAAATATTTATGGCTCGATTTTCAAATTCAAGGTCTCGATACCTCATTTTTGACCCATTTGACCTAATAAATTTTTTTAATTCACCAAATTCACCAATCCACAAATTCTTCTAAATTCTCACTTGACTCATAAATATTAAATTACTATCTTATTCAATCTTACCTACCGGATTTAGTGATCTCATGTCACCATTTCCGACACCACTGAAAATTAGGCCGTTACATTACACACGGCTGAGACACACGCCCGTGTCTCTGCCCATATGGACAAAATAAGGCCATTTCCAAACCTTATTTCTCACCCATTTGATCATCCACCTACACAAACATTTTAACACATCCAAATGCCAATCCAAAACATTTAAATCATGCGAAACTCAAGTATCATACATACCATATCACTTCATAAATCTATGTTTGTTAATTTATCTACTTGACCATATTTACTTAATATCATACTAATATTCATAAACCAAATTAAACACTTATATCAAACATGAAATTAACTCATATGTTAATATACCAAAACACATTCATCACAAGCCATTCCGATGGCCATTTACAACCAAAATATTTGTATCTAACATTGGCTAACCAAAACCTATACATGCCATTATATCTATAATTAGTATCATATTTGTACTGAAATGTGCTAGTGGATAGTGTGAGTAATCTCCGCCAAACGTCCAATCCAACGAGCTTTCGTATTACTATAAAACAGATGAAAATAAAACAGAGTAAGTATATTATGCTTAGTAAGCCCGTATAACAGGAAATTAACTTACTATTCATTTGTATATTAAGTAAACATACACATGCATTCCAAACAATTTGGCCATATCCTAATAACATAATCTCATCAAATGTGTTAGTTAATCATTTCATATAAATATCAATACCAAATATGAGCTCATTAAATACCAAGTTCCATGCATTTCATGTATTTTTTAGATATTGTTTTCATTTTGATTTTCATTTATCTTCATGTCAGAATTTCACCCATTGAATCATTTGAAATCTAGAGGGATACGAGAGTAGTACACATAAAGTGTAGAAATTAGGAATTCGTCAATTCATATTCGGGAGTACTCATTAGAGCACTAAATTAGAAAGCTCTCTCTTAAGCACTATAATGGGAAGCTCATTGAGCCATGTAACGGGAAGCTTTCTGGGCTTAATCACGGGAAGCTCACAAATAACCTATATCGGGTAGCTCCGGAGAGCATTTTAACAGAAAGCACCAGATAGCCATATAACAAAAAGTTCAAGCGAGTACTAACGGGAAATTCTGGAGAGCCTTTAACGGGAGATTCACAAAGAACCTATAAATAGAACGCTCATAAGAGTGTAGGTGTGTCTACAACATATGCAGATCACAACCAGTCAGGGATGCTCTGAAGAGCTTTTAACGGGAAGCTCGCAAGAACACTATAACGGGAAGCTTGAGAGGGATTGTAAAGGGATGCTCTTTCGAGCTATGGTACATCCGCAACATATGCAGGAACATTACCATTTCGGGAAACAAAACCCTGTATCCAATCGAGTTTCATTCATTCAAATGAGACTTTAACATTTATCAGGTATTTCCGGATATATGATTAAATTTCATATACATGGCCAATACACAATTAACATACAAATCATTCAACTCAATTCAAACATATAATTGCACAATTAAGTTACACGAACTTACCTCGACTAATTGTTTGTGACTTGTAATCTACTAATCTGATACTTTTTTTTTTACCACGATCTACTTTCGTACTTGGTCTATCCGGATCTATACGAGTAAATTTAGCTCAATTTAATACAATTTACATTCATTTCTATCCAATTCAAATTTTAGGCAAAGTTACCATTTTGCCCTTATACTTTTAATTATTTATGATATCATCCCATAAATTCCATGAAATTTCAAAATTTCACATAAATTCAACAACTTTACAAATTAATCCCTAAAACATGATTTCATCCAAAATTCCTTAATAAAATACCTTTAAATACCCATTAACATCTCAATTTCATCATCTAATAACTAAAATCATATGAAATTATCAATGGTATCTTCCAAAACCTTCAAAAAAAATCAAAAACTTATGAAATAGGAAGTTGGACCTAATTGTAAAAGTCCCTAAAACATAAAAATTTCAAGGAAAAAGCAAGAATTAAACTTACATGAAGCTAAAATATGAAAAACCAGCTTAAACCCTCTTCAATGGCTATTTTTCAACTAAAAATGGTGATGATTTCTCTAGAAATTCTAATTACCCCTTTATTTCATCTAATTTTAGCAAAAATTTATAATTTTGCTCTTATTTCACCAAATTCCAGATTTTTTTTCATGCTATGCCGCCTCAGCCTATTTCTTTAGGCATAATTGCTTCTCAAGTCCTTCCTTATTTAATTATTAAGCTATTTAATCACTTTAGCAAGTTTTGCACCTTTTTCAACTTAGTTCTTTTTAATTAATTGACCACCGAAACGTTAAAATTTTCTAACAAAATTTTAATACTACTTTAATGACACTCTGTAAATATTTATAAAAATATTTACGGCTTGGTTTATAATACCGAGGTCTCGATACCTCTTTTTCTCAATTTCTGGACCTAATAAATCTTTATAAAACACAAATTACTAATTCAAAAATCTCTTAAAAATTTCATTTGACTTTTAAATATTAAATAATGAAATCTACGAGATTTCTTGTCGGTTTTAATGGTATCGAACCATTGTTTTCTTCATTTATGAAAATCAGGCTATTACAAACTTCCTACCCAACTCCACTATACACCAAAATAGAGGTCCCCAGAACTCGTCCAACCAAATCACACCAATAGATAATCGTGGACAATGCCACCAGGGTTGCAATTAAACTACTAGATAAGATATATCTGGTCAAGCAACTATATTGCAGTCAAGCTGCCAAAATAGATGTGTGTGGTGGAGCCACCATAAATGCAGTCAAGCTGCTAGAACATATATGTGGTTAAACCACCAGATAGTGCATATCATTAAATTGCCAAAACTTCCTCCTTATGATAATATCTGAACCCTACGTAATGTAACATGGCATGCATATATAGAACCAAAATGAAAAGCATGTAGAACATGTAGTTATACAATACGAAAATCGGAAGGCATGAAATTCCATGCTTCACAGAGCAAATATGTCACAAACTCAACAAAAACATAAAACAGGTTTGCCATAATGTCACATGCAGGTAGGGGTGAGCATTCGATCGAATCGAATCGAATCGAATGAAAAAATTTCGAGTTAAACGAGCTGACGAATCATATTTTATCATCCTAATTTGATTTGAAATTTTTTCGAATCGAGTCGAGTGAGATGGAATTCGAATCGAATCGAATCGAATATATTTGTTCGAATTAATTTTTAAAAAATAATTTTGGGTCCTTGTAACCATTGTCCCCCATTGTAATAAAATTTGTCCACCTTAACCAAAATTTTTATTAACTTTCATCACCAAATAATTTATTTATTAATCTTTTATATACGGGTTGGCTTCTTTTCTTGTTTAGTTCTTTCAATTATCTTCAGATTCTTGTCACTATGTATTTGGAATTAAAAAATATATTAAATATAAAAATGTGATTTTTAATAAAAGTTATTTTAAAGATAAAATGTGAAATTGATATCAATATAAAATTTTAACACAAATATTTTATGGCGTAATTAATAATTCAATTTTAATATTATTCAATATGACTAAACAATTCAATAATATAAATAATATAAAATGTGAAATTTAATTTAATAATATAAATAGTAGATATAAATAAAATTATTACTATTTATGTTTAGTGATTTTTTTGGATAATTTTGATTTTTTTTGAGAGTAAAGGGTGAGAAGTAAAAGTTTAGGGGGAAAATAAAAAGTTTTGGAGAATAAAAGTTTGAGGGAAAATAAATAGGGGGAGTAACAATTTGAAGGGAAAATATTAAAAAAAAAATTGGAGGGGGGATGGGTTTGGGGTAGATGGGAGGTGAGATGGGAAGGGAGTTAAAGTTTTAGGGGGAAGTGGGAGGGAGTAAAAATTTTGGGGGAAAATAAAAAGTTTTGAGGGTTTTTGGGAGTAAAATTTTGAGAAAAAGTAAATGGGAGAGTAAAATTTTGGTGGGAAATGGATTTTGGGTAGATTGGGGGGTTGGGATGGGAGGGAAGTAAAAGTTTTGGGGGGAAAGTGGGAAGGAGTAAAAGTTTTGAGGGAAAAGTAAAAAGGTTTGGGAGTCTGGGGTAAAAATGTAAAATATTATAGTTTGATATTCGAATTATTCGAATTATTCAAATTCGAAAACTCAACTCGATTCGAACTCGAAATTCGAAAAAAAAATTGAATTGACTCGAATAACTCGATTAACTCGAATAACTCGATTCGTTTAACTCGAAATTCGAATTTTTTTTCGATTTTTTCGAGTCGAATCGAGTTTTGCTCACCCCTACATGCAGGGTCGTATAGCAAATTCAAATATAAACAATTTAACATATTCAGACATCAAATGCTCATACACAACATAACAAAATGGAAACATGCTATCAGAATTGACAGAACACAGATCATACATATATAACCAACATACCTTAAACACATCACATACAGAAGCATATTAATAAATACCTTATTTTAAAGTCTTATTAAGCAATATGGACCCTATGGAGAGTTTAATTACGAATCACAAACCAAAACGGTCTTAGGTGGAAAATTTCCAGAAAATAGGCCCTACAAGCCTATGTGGCCCTCATGGGCCAAATAACCTAGTTTGTGCGACCCACATGGTCTGTCATATGGTCGTGTGACTTACATGGCCTACCACACAGCCATGTGACCCACACGGTCTGCCATACGGCCTACCACACGACTATGTGATCCACATGGCCATGTGATCCACACGGTCTGCCACACGGCATACCACTCAGCCGTGTGACTCCGACAGTAGGTTTTTTAGCATTGCACCATTCACTGTTTTTCGTTACACACCTGGATATTTTCTGATGGGAATCCAACCACAAGATATTTAGAACCTAAAATTAGCATTTAAACGACCAATTTTAATAACGCAAACCCACATTAAAAGTTCTAATTCAACCACAATAGCTTATAACAAACTATAATAAGAGTGGAAATCAACTTTAAACATTCAATCCCTTACCCAGAACAACAACCAAACGATTCCTTAATCCGTAGAAGGATTATTCGTTAATGAATCCTCACTTAGACGGGAACATATAAATAAAATCAATTAATCCAAAACAAAATTTATTCCAACCAACACAACTTCACACCTCTTCCAACAGTTATAAACTTTACTAGAACTTCAAGATATACCCGACCACCACAATGAAAATCTTAAGGAAGGAATCTTAATGAACCATTGGAAATTGACAATATTTTAACTTACTGTATCAAAAGAAAGAAGGAAAGAGGAAGAGGAAACAAAAATGTGAATGGAAAAGAAATAGGTTAGGTGGCAAGGATGGAAGAGAGGAGAAAAAACGTGGGAAATTGTTGAGGAATTTTTGGGAAACAAAAATAAAATAAAATATTTTATTATTTATATATATTTTAAAAGGAAAAAAAAAAACTTTCAGAAACTACCTACAACCCCATAACTCCCACTAAATTTGGTACCTTATTCTTATAATATTTTCTCTAGAATTTAAAACAGAAAAAATAATTTCCAGTTTACACGCATCAGATTCAAATACAGAACCTCTGGGTAAGCAAAAACTTTACCACTAAACCAATAAGTTCATCCTTATTAACAGTTGAGCGGAAATAATATTTAAGCTAGAAGTCCAAAGATAAGGAACAATGGCTTTGAAGAGCTGCCCTGGAGGGACGTTTTCTCAAGGGAGTTGCTAGATAGGGAGGTTAGTATGTTGAATACTTTGAAGAATTTGGTGGGGAGTGTCGAACTCGACCCGGAAGTGGAGGATTGTATAATTTGGATTCACGACAGTGTTGGGGAATTTACAGTTAGGAAGTTGTCTCAATTGTTGTCCTTTGATGGAATGGGAGCTATTGATTTCCCATTTGGCAGGATTTGGAAGTTGAATGTACCACCAAAAGTTTGGAATTTTTCTGTGGATGTTGGTTATTAAGTGCCTTCCAATTAAGGATTTTCTGATAGTCAGGTGGTGAATCTGGATCCATTAAGCAATGGCTGTCCATGGTGATACAGGGAAAACATAAATCACATGTTCTTTGTGTGTAATTTTGTGATTGGATTTTGGTTACGAATTTTCAATTGGTGGAGCGTCAATTGGAAACCGGTGGAGAATTTTGTAAAACTTTTTACTATGTGTTGCGAAGTGAATTGGTTTGGTGTTTAAAAAAGTTTATGGTCAATAGTGATTGCAGAGTCATGTTGGACTATGTGGTTAGTTCGGAATAATGAAGTGTTCAAAAGGGCATCGACAAATCTTGATACAACGCTGTTCCACTTTAAAATAAGAGCTTTGATGTGGGTTAGGATAGTGCATGAAGAATGCCAATTTTTGAAAGGGGATTGGTGGTCTTGGCTAGTGAAATGTCGCCCCTCATTAAATATAAAAAACATGAATGTTTCCCATTGGGAGCCACCTCCAACTGAGTGGATGAAATTCAATGTGGCTGGTGTTGTTTTAGAGGAGGTTGCGAGGTGTGCTGGAGTTTCGAGAGAAGAAAAAGGGGTGGCCTATGCTTTATTCTTGGGGCGAGTTGAAGCTAGGGGAACAGATTTGGCAAAAATAATGGCAATTAAAAAACAGTGAACATGTATATTGAAGTGAGTAGGAAGGCGCATGTCCCATTAATAATCGAATTATTCTCGACTGTTGCTTCGAAATGGCTGTCAAAAAGGTATTATAGACCGTGGTCACAGCGAAAATTAATATATTATACGAGTACACTACTCTTGATGTCTAATCATTAATATATTATACCAGCAACAATAGCTTAGGTTAAAGAAAGCTGCTTCGTTATATTTTAAAATATTCAGAAGAATATTTACTTTTTTTTTATTTAATTAAAATGATATTTATGAGAATTGTTTTAAAGATTAACTACGGGAATTTTATAAAAATAAAAATAAAAATAATCAATTATCCTTTAACAATTATCCTAATTTAAATTCCATATTATCTAATAACTTTTTCTTATCAACAATTAATTAAAAATATGAAAAGATTAAGACTTCGAAATCTATCGCAATTCAAATTTATCTAATATTATTTTATTAAATAATTATTTTTAAATTAAATATTAAAAAATTAATAAGTCGGTTAAACTTAACCCTAACTCTACATAAAGACTAGACAACAAAATATTTCAGATAAAAAATTGTACTTGTTTTTTGGAGCTGTAAGCACATTCTTCAATGTCAGACAATCAAGTTTTCATGGATCCATTAATGTTGAAGCAAGAAAAAGACGAAGCTTGCTTTAGATCAATTCCTCCTGGTTATAGATTCAAACCGAGGGATGACGAGATTATTAATTTTTACTTGAGGCCCAAAATCTTTGGTTTGCTTTTGCCACGCAACAGAATCAAAGGGGTTTTTCTCTACAACTATGATCCCCAAACTCTTACAGGTACCCAGTTTTTCTTTCCTTGGCTTTTTCTTTTGTTTTCTTTAAGCTTTTCCATGATTTTGGTGTTGTTGTTTTGTCTTGGTTTTTTTTATCAATAGCGATGAGCAACAATGCACTCTCAAATGGGGTTGGAAACGAATATTATTTCTTCACGCCAAGAGATCGAAAATACGCAAATGGTTCGAGGCCGGCGAGGAATGCCGGTGACGGGTATTGGAAAGCTACCGGTTCTGATAAGTTGATCTGTCGTAAAGGAAAGATTATTGGATTGAAGAAGAGTTTAGCCTTTTACCAAGGGAAACAACCAAAAGGTGTTAAAACCAATTGGCTCATGCATGAATACGTATTAACCGATGCTCCGATTAGAAAAAGACTCGGCAATGAAGACATGCGGGTACGATCCTTCAAATATTATCTTATCGTGTATTCCTATTCGAATTCGACACTTAATTTTTTCTTCTTTTTTTCAGCTTGATGATTGGGTGTTGTGTAGAGTATATAAGAACCCTAGGGAAAAAAAGCCAAAACATGAAACCTTACAAGAAGGTCATCAAGAGGAAGCTGAAGCGGAAGCTGATACAAGTGCAATTGTAGCTTATGATGGAGCCCAAATGGTTCAACAAGAAGGTCATCAAGTGGAAGGTGAAGCTGAAGCTGATACAAGTGCAATTCCACCATACAATGGAACTCAAATGGTTGAAAATGGGATTGCATTTGCACCTCTTTATGAACCCATAAATACTAGTTCCCAAATGCTTCAGAATGGGATTGCAGCTCTTTATGAACCCATAAATACTAGTTCCCAAATGCTTCAAAATGGGATTGCATTTGCACCTCTTTATGAACCCATAAATACTAGTTCCCAAATGCTTGAAAATGGGATTGCATTTGCACCTCTTTATGAACCCATTAATGTACAAATGCCACAGGGAACTAGTTCTTGGTTTCCAGAACAAGTTAGTTCAAAGCCATCTTTCAACCAATATGGTGATTATATGTGTGAACATCCTACACTTGGAGGGTCCAATATGCCAGATTCTGGTGTTTTTGAACCAGCACTTTTCCAGAATAACATGCAGCAGCAGTTTTCAAGTGATTTTGATCTTGATCAGTTCAATCAAGATCCTCACACTGGGTTGCCACCACCATTATAAGTTGTTTCCAGATTAGTTATATTGTTTACTTGAGACTTCAATTACAAATTAGGAATGATAATGTTAATGTTGTAATTTAATGTCGAATTTTTTTTGTTGATGTGTATGTATGTATTTATTGTTATTTATTTGTGTTTATAATTTTTTTTTTTTAGAATTCTTCATTACCTTTAAGTTTATTTGCCTCATCTTTGGTTAATTTAGCTACAAATCCATTGAAACTCCAACGGTAGCTATGGAGCAAAACATCGGATGCAACACTGCATAAATAATTCATAAACCCAAGTTAAATATCAATAGATTAAAACGCGCATTTGAGCACAAGTCAAATCATTTGTTTAATTCATATAGCTATCTTCGACCAACACTGAATTTAATAAATATTAAGCAAAGCCACACCTAAATCGGCTAAAATCCACTTAGCTGAATTGGTTAAATGATGGTATGGTTAGTTTATTTGATTATGTCAGTAAATTATGAGTTAGTAATTTTCATAATCGGATCAGTTGATTTAAATCGGCTGATTCGGCTATGTCAATTTCTATTATTTAAATTGATCTGTTCAATTATTTTATATAATGATAAGTTAAGTTGAGTAAATTGAAAAAATCGAGTCAATTGACCTTTTGCACATCTATACCAACAAGTACAGACTAAATACTTCGTTATATTAAGCTAACATTGAAGACCAACAATTTCGAGGTAGATAAGTACAAACCCTAAATATGATTGTAAAACGAATATTAAGGATGTAAAAAAAATTGCTCAAGACATAATTTCTTTCCTTGAATGCGATTACATACATACTAATTTCTTTTACCCATGTGGAGAATTATTAGAAATCGATCGATGATTAATCTCGAAGCACATCTAGAAATCAACTTTGATAAAGTTTCTTGTAATCCACGGTGGGGATTGATCAGCTTTGATAGAATTATTAGAAATCGATTGAAGGAACTATCATTGGTGAAGGATGATGACCCCGTACATTTTCTTGTAATCAACATTTGTGGCAGAAAGATATATCATTGGTGAAGAATGAAAGGATCATAGAAATTGGTAAAAGCCGGCAACGGACAAACATTGTTCCATTGGCGAGCTTAACAATGCTTGAAAGCTTCAAAAATTAACGAGTCCAATGGAGTTTATACCAATATACCACACAAAAAGCTTATATAAAGTCTCTTTTCCATGGCATTATCTACTGCAAAATCAAGCTCCATAATAAAGTCAACAATGGCTTCCCAAACCTCCCCTTTGGCATGGCTTTCGATTATCAGCTTCACTCTTGCTATGCTTATTTGCTGCTGCCATGGTTCCTCTGATAACAGACAGGTTTACATTGTTTATATGGGGAACCTGCCAAAGGGTGAGGTTTCAATTTCAAGCCTTCACACTAGTATGCTTCAACAAGTTCTTCCCAGGTACTTATTATTTGCATGTTCTTTTGGGTTTTTTTTTTTTTTTTGTCAAATTGTAGTTTTAGTCGTTCAATCATACTTGACTTCGGGATTTAGCCTAATTGCTTTTATTTTCGCCCGTAATTTTGTCTCATTACTATTATGATCCATTAGTTAGTTTGAATATGTATCACTAGTTATTCAGCTTAAAACACAGTGGATTTATTTTTTTAATAACATACATTCCAACTCATCATTAGAATTGTCCATAGGTCTGGTTGTTCATCTGGCCTAACTTGAGTTGGGCATAGACAAGCCTGGCCTAACCCATCTTTAATTAAATCAAAATAATTTTTTAAAATATTTTTATAGAAATTTAATTGTAAAACTATATATTTATCAATTTATTATTTTTAAACAATAATATGGGCTTTTTTACTGGACCAAACTCAAGTCCAAGCATGAATTGTTTTTCAAAATCAATCATCAGCGTAGCCTGGTCTATAGACACCTTTACTCATCATGCTGACATATATTATTATGATATGAATTGTTTTCAGGGATAAATCCTTGTAACAATTTTAATTGGAATAGTTAATTGTATTACTTATTTGAACTAACTAATAATATCAGAAAAGTAGGACTAAATTATGCCGGTATAAGAACTAAAACTTTAATTTGAGCATAGGGATCAAAACCACAATTAGATCATTTTTTACGGAGTGTTTCTAACTCTACATATGAATGGATGCAGCAATATTGTTGGATCAGATGTTTTGCTCTACAGCTACCACAGGAGTTTCAATGGCTTTGCTGCCAAATTGACCAAAGATGAAGCAGAAAAACTGAAAGGTTTTTCAAGATAATTCTTTTAACCAAATTGTTATCTTTAAAACTCCAATGTCTCATACATTATGTTAGTAACTTTGGGTTTAATTTCTTTTTTCAGAAAAAGATGGGGTGGTATCAGTTTTCCTTAGCCAAAAGAGGCAGCTTCACACATCAAGGTCATGGGACTTTATGGGATTCAACAGAAAAGTCAAAAGATCTGTCTTCGAAAGTGACATCATTATCGGAATGCTTGACACCGGGATTTGGCCGGAATCTCAAAGCTTTAACGACACCGAATTCGGTGCAATTCCAGCAAAATGGAAAGGCACCTGCCAAACCTCAGCCAATTTCACTTGCAACAGGTAAAAGTCAAAAATCAATCATTGAAAATTTAGATTGAAATCCGTTGGTTCAACTGGTTGAATCAGATATCAATTGATTCAGCAGTTCAACTATATAGATTTAACCATGCTTATGGGAGGTAGGAGATATCTTCGAAATATTGCCTATCAGGAGTCAACGAACTCCACAATTGGTCAATGTTGTTTGCAATTGTAGTTTCATCTTTGAACTTCGTAAGGAGCTCGAGTTCTTGAAACAGCGGATTCATTAGGACAAACCGTGTATAGTGCATGACTGCCTATTAAGGAAATGTGAGCATTTATATTTAATAGGGTTCGAATCCGTACCTTATAGCATATAGGACACTTATGGACAACTATACTACCACTTGGATATAGTTTGTCCCGCCGAGACGCTCCCACTTTGTTGAATTAGTTGCCTCTTTAAGCAACCCTAAGCATTGGGCTCTTGTTAGAGTTGAAAGATAAAACACCTCATTGAATACAACACCGACCCCTTAAGGGACTATCGACTCTCGGTGGACCACACTTTAAACAAATTTTCAAAAGAAATTTGCCTTCCATCAGCAAATCATATCATTCTCAAAATAGAAAATGAATTTTAGGGTATTTTTATTAAGTTTGAGGATACAAGTGCAATTTTACCTTACAATGGAACCCAAATGGTTTTTTATTATGTACTTTTTGAGCATATTAAACCATAATTTAGTTGATTTTATAATACAAATTATAACATATTTTTACTTAATTTAATTAATTTAAAATTTTGGCCCTTCCCCAATTATATAAAAATAATAATAATTAATTTATGATAGAATAATGGGATTTGTTCCTTTATTCTTGCGCTTTTAATGACCATAGTTTTATTTGATTTTTTTTTTTATTTCTTAATGTAAGTTGATCTTGATCGATTTGGTGTCGGATCCGATGTTTTATTCTTTTAAAAGGAACACATAAATTAAACTCAGAAATATCAAGTCTTTATGATGCTATGATTCTCTTTCAGGAAAATAATTGGAGCTAAGTATTATAAAGCGGATGGAGATTTTGATCCATCTGAATATCAATCTCCAAGAGATTCGGAAGGTCATGGGAGTCATACTTCATCAACAGCTGCAGGTGGCTTAGTTAGCAAGGCAAGCTTATACGGGCTAGCCAAAGGAACGGCTCGCGGTGGGGTGCCATCGGCCCGCATTGCGGTTTACAAGATTTGTTGGTCCATTGGTTGTGATGACGTAGACATTCTTGCAGCGTTTGATGATGCGATAGCCGATGGCGTCGACATAATCTCCCTTTCTGTGGGGAGTATCTTCCCATCGGAGTATTTTGATGATACGATTGCTATCGGAGCTTTCCATTCGATGAAAAATGGTATCTTGACATCGAATTCTGCCGGAAATAGTGGTCCTAGTTTGTCAACAATTACAAACTTTTCGCCTTGGTCTTTATCAGTGGCTGCTAGTACCATTGATAGAAAGTTTGTCACTAGGGTCAAGCTCGGGAATGGTGAGATCTATGAGGTAAGAAGGTTCATTTATGTTAATTATCCCGACATTTCATTTTTCTTTAAAAATTTCATGTTTATTACTTGTTTAAGCTATCCATCTAAACATACCTAGACGTATGGCATGACGGAATTAGACTAAATTGGTTGTTAATGACTTTCTATCTGTCTAAGCTCCGCCCGATAAAAATATGATACCAAGTGAAACCCGAAATAAAAAAAATAATATTAGGACTCAGCTGGCGCAACCCATATTTTGTTTCAATGAAAAATTAATATCAAAACAAATTTATTAAATAAAATGAGAATAATTAAAATAATAAACACATCATCCTCTCGAGAAAAGAACTATGGTCTGAGCCTAATAGACAATGTTATTGAGAAGGGTAATTGTAAACACTAAAAGATATGAAATAAGTGTTTGTATTGGACTTATGATTAGGGGTGTACAAATTTCTGGTAAAACCTAATTAATTCGGTTAACCGAATTAATTCGGTCGGGGGCCAGTTAATAATTTTTTGGAAGTTCAGTTAATGGTTAATTCGGTTCGAAATCGGTCGGTTAATTGAATTAATCGAATTTAATAAATAATATTATAATATATAAGTATTCGGTCGGTTCAGTTAATTTTTTGGAAATATAAATTAATCTGTCGGTTAAGTAGGTTAATTTTTTATATGTTTTATACTTGTTTTAACCAAAAATAAAAAAATATAAATTTCGGTTAATTCGGTTAACCGACTGAATTAACCGAAAAAATTCGATTTGGTTAACGGTTAAGGGTTTAAAAAAGTCGGTTAATTCGGTTAATGGTAGTTCGGGTCAGTTAACCGATTGAATACCCTTACTTATGGTATAAAAATATGAAATAAGTGTAAATAATTACTAATTATTATATAAATATTAAAATAGGGTTTGGGCTTCAAATTTAATAAACTTTGTTTTTTTTTTTGCTTAATATTATTATCTAAATCATCTCAAATATTGGACCAACTTATGGGTTTGGGTGGGTGTATAGTCTAACCTTTATAAATTTAAGAGAAGAGGATTGTATGAAATTATGAGTTCACGTCATCTTTATCTCTTTCTTATCGGAGGATGACAAATTGGATTTTTTCTCCTGAAAAATAAATCTGATTTGTCATTCTTCCATTAGAAAGGGATAAGATGATGTGGAATCACAATTTTATACAATTAATAACAGGACTAATTTATATACATTAATAATTTTGTAGGGAACCTCCATAAACACATTCGATCTAAAGGGAAAAATGTACCCATTCATTGCTGGTGCAGCTGCTCCAAACACCTCACAAGGTTATACATCCGACGATTCAAGGTATATATATCTTTGTATTTAATGGTGATTTATTCAACTATAATCTCAAAATTTATCCTATAAAATTCAACTCTTAATCTTAATGTCATGGAAATGCCAGGTTTTGCGGTCCAGGAACATTGGACGAAACATTAGTGAAAGGCAAAATCGTTTTCTGCGACTATACAACCTACATCGAAGGTCCGGTCGAAGCTGGTGCGGTTGGGGTAGTGGTTCAAAGTGGAAGATACAAAGATTATGCGTTCACTTACGGTTTACCACTTTCGAATTTGAACTTGAATGTTGGAAGGAATGTTCTCAACTACGTGAACTTGACAGAGTATTGATTCTAACTTCATTACCGAACATTATTTTTGTTTTGTGAAACTCGATTTATTGCATTATTTATTGTTTTTATGGATTTGCCATGTTTGAAATAGGAACCCAACTGCAACCATATTCAAGACTACTGTTGAAGATGATCAATTCGCTCCGTTTGTTGTTACGTTTTCATCAAGAGGGCCTAACCCTGCTACACCTGACATCCTCAAGGTAAATTAAATGAATTCTGGTGAATTCGTTTGGTTGCATCAAGTTATTTAGATTTTTCGAACCGTCCATGATAGTTGGTTCCGCTTGATTCAATTCTCTTTTCTTTTTTATATTAATTTTAAAGTTTTGGATTTCATTCTGGCAAAATGGGCCAAAATATGGGACACTTTTGGACCTTATTACTAGACCTATTAATCGGCAAAAATTTTAATTTATTTCAAGTTTAAATTATTTTTTGTTCGGTGTCATTTAAAGTTAATTGTTGAAGTAATTTTAGGTTCAAATCATCCTATGTTTGGTTTATTCTGGGTTTAGGCAAGGACAAAGCCAAGGGTAGGTTGATGTCCCTCTTGGTTAAACGGTGCAATTGCACTTCTAATCCCTTATAATATTTAAAATTTCAATTTAAACCTTTCTGGCTTTGGCTAAATGGGAAATTTCACTCTTGGCCCATTTAAAAATTAATTATTTACAATTTTAATACAAACTTTTCAGCTTTCACCCTCCAAAAATTTGTAATTTTATTTCAGCCCCTAACATAAAATTCCTGGCGTCATCCTTGGGTTCAAGTCATTTTTGGGTTAGGTAGTTGTTGGGTTTAGTTTGGACAGGATCGAGTTGTTGACATTTTATAATTAAATTCTCTTCTTGGTACTCATCTAGTTTATTTGATGCAGCCTGATGTTACAGCACCTGGGGTTGACATTTTAGCAGCATGGTCTGAAGCTGTCCCATTGTCAGATACCGAAGATGATACAAGAATTGTTCCTTACAACATTATTTCAGGCACATCCATGTCATGTCCCCATGCAACTGGTGCAGCCGCTTATGTTAAATCATTTCATCCAACATGGTCTCCTGCTGCCATTAAATCAGCCCTAATGACAACAGCTTTTCCGATGAGTTCCGAGAACAACCTCGAAGCCGAATTCGCATACGGTGCAGGTCATATAAACCCTGCACAAGCAGCCCAACCAGGATTGGTATACGATGCCGGCGAGATCGATTATGTTAAATTTTTGTGTGGACAAGGATATACCCCTAAACAACTCAAGCTCATAACCGAAAGTAACTTCACTTGTTCAGAAGAAACAAACGGAACGGTGTGGGATCTAAACTATCCTTCTTTCACATTATCCACAAGTCCCGGAAATTCAATCACTCGAGTCTTTCATCGGACGGTGATGAACGTTGGGTCGCCAGTGTCAACTTACAAGGCGGTCGTTAATGCTCCACCGGGTCTCATAATTCAGGTTCAACCAAGTGTACTTTCTTTCAAATCTCTTGGCCAAAAGCTAACATTTGTTGTGACAGTGGGCGCTGAAATTGGAAATTCAATGATCTCTGGTTCATTGATTTGGGATGATGGAGTGCATCAAGTGAGGAGCCCTATTGTTGCTTATGCTTCCTTAGTGGAATGAATTAAATTCCAAAAGAAACAAAAAAGAAAAAATGAAGTTTAATAATGTTTTGTTTTTAATTTGTTGTCTTTGATGTTTTAGTTTTCTATCTTACATGATAATTTGTATTCATGTGAGGCCTGTAATAAAACGAATCTGAGCTTTGATGTTGATTCTCAAAAAGCTTAATTTGGATCCAAAAATTGATACTGCAGATATTTTAAATATGATTATATGAGAAATATTATATATATTGTTGTGATAAAATAAATTTTAAGTATGTTTGATAAGGAAGAAAATTGATCATAGGAAAGAAAATTAGAGAGTTAATTATTTTTAATGGTGAATGTACTTAATTATTTTTAATGGTGAATGTACTTAGTAAATCCCTCTATTATAAGGTTAGGATCAAATTAATCTATCTATTATTATTAGATCAATTTACTCCTTCTACTAATAAAAAGAATAAAATAAATCATAATTTCAACAGACTTAGTATTTACTATTTAAAAATGTCATTTATCATTAACAAGGTTAATATTTTTAAAGTTTTTTTTTATTGTTTTGGAAATGAAATCTTTCGTTTGAATTTGAAGTGCAAATGAAAAAAAAAAAACTGATTTTCTTATCATTTTTTTAACATTAAATGTTAACTCCGTTATAATTTAGCCTTATTTAATTCTTTTTAATAGTATGTGGATCAAAATGATGCATTTAATAGCATATGGATTGATTTGATGCAATCCTTGTAATAAAGGGACTTGATAGGTACTTTCACCCTTATACATTTTTCAAAGGATTATTCTTCTACTTCGTACTTTTTTAACTCTACCAAATAATGAATGTACATTCCTTTACTTTCAATTTTTCCATCATTCCTACCAACCACACCAATGAAAAGAAAAGTTATATTTTCCTTCTTTCTATTTTTCTACTCTTTATCCTTTCAATTTTCTTTCTTCTATACCTAGAAAGCCTAAATGTTTTTTTAGAGCCTAAATGTTATTTTATTACTCGATTAAAATAATAAAAACAGGGACTAAATGTTTCCTAGTCTTGAGAAAGGTATGGTATTTTGTAGAAATATTTGATTAGCTAAGTATGTATAGGGTTAATGCTAAATCACATTGTACTTTTAGAGAGAACTCAAATTCAAATTTTGAAAATGATAATTTGGGAGAGGTAGTTATGAATCTCGAAAGGATTAGCCACGCATCGTAAAACGGATTTGAAGGTACCTTGATTCTATAAAAAAAGTTTAAATTATTAATCGTTTTCTTGCTGTGTAACTTAATAATTGGATTGTTAAGTTTTTTTTCCCCTAGTTGATTAGGGATGGCAATGGAGTAGGATGAGGGAGGATGTCACCAAATTCACCATCCATTCACAATTGGCACACTCTACTTTACCGCCCCCTACTTTGATATAACTGTATAATCTTGAAAATCACTATTACCCCATGGATGTTAGATACATCCATTCCCCCACTGTGCCTCGCCCCAGCTCGCCCCATTTTAATTTAATTTTTATCAGTTATATATAATATTTTCAATCTTTTTGAAGTTAAGTAAATATCTAAACATAATTCTTTAAAATATATTTAAACATAAAACTTATGGGGTTTCTGATAAGACATTCTTACAATTTTACCTTGTAATAGCTATATATATTCAATGGTAAAATAGCAGTTTCATATAGTGAGATGAGATGGAGTGAGACAAATAATTACCATAATCGCTTTATATCGATTGTTCAAAGAAAAACTCACCCAACCCTGCATCCATTTTTCAAAAGAAAAAAGTTCACTCCACTCGATATGTATCGGTTAAAAATCCATTGGACGGTTGATAATGTACCCAATTGACATATTTATTGTGCTTAATTTGGATAAATTCTTAAATGAGTTGCTACTAGTTTTGGATTAAATATTTGATTTTTTATCAGTTGCGAAAACAAACTCGGAATGTCAAAAAGAGTAAGAAATTGGGCTGTTGTAAAAGTTTTGGGCTGAATAACAAGTTGATGGACAAAGGTCTACTTTGAGAACTTTTATTTTTGGATTTATTTGTAAAAATAATACTTTTAATTTTGTATTAGGATAATATTTTAATTTTTTAGTATTTTATCTTTTGATATTTTTTAGATAACTCTTTAATACATATTTTATTTTTTAAATACATATTATATATTTACATATCCTTTAAATATATTTATTTTCACAAGTAATTGAATTTCCCACCTAGCTTTAGGCTAATAAACAATCTAGTAGAGAGCCGTGAAATTCGAACCCATACTTAGAAACCTTCATACCAATGTTTGTTATTTCTTTGGTTAAGAAGATAGACACTGTTATCTTATAAAGTCGTATTGGGATCAAGTCAAGAAAAGCTTGTTGATTTGGTGATTGTTAGAGTTGTGTGACCCAAATTCTAAGTGATTGCTTGCAAGTCAAGTTAAACAAAAAATATCTTCTTTCTAGAAGATTTAGTATTTATGAGTATAATATATTTAGCATTTATTAGCATAATATATTTGCCTTTGATAAGAATTAGGTTTTTTCAACCTATAAATAGATGTAGTCGAAATTCCTCTTGTAAATGATTCGAATTCGACATAGTGAATTTTCTTTTCCTCTGCCCGTGGTTTTTTTCCTGAAAGGGTTTTCCACGTAAAATCTGTGTATTATTTATTTTTATTTCTCTTCTCTTTGTGCTATATTTGTCATTACAGACGTTCTGTTTTTCAAAAATTGGTATCAAAGCTTCCGGGTTTTTCATCTCGATCACGGTAATGGCATCTTTGAAGTATGAAATTCCGCTGTTGGATCGTAACACCAGATTTGCGTTGTAGCAAATAAAGATACAGGCAGTTCTTGCACAAATGGATTTAGAGGAAGCCCTGCTAGGGGTAGATAAGATGCCTTCGACATTGACGGAGGAAGAGAAGAAGAGCAAGGATCGAAAGACGTTAACACAGTTACATCTGCATTTTTCTAACGAAATTTTGCAGGATATGATGAAGGAGAAGACCGCCGCTGCATTATGGAAGAGGCTGGAATAAATATGTATGTCGAAAACTCTAACTAGCAAGTTGCATATGAAGCAACGTCTTTATGCTCATAGTTTGGAGGAAGGTGCGTCTGTGCACGAACACTTAACATTGTTTAAAGAAATTCTCTCAAACTTGGAGGCCATGGAGGTTCAGTACGATAAGGAAGATCTAGGGTTGATTCTACGTTATTCGTTGTCCCCGTCTTATTCAACCTTCAGAGACACGATTTTATATAGTCGTAAGTCTCTCACAGTTGATGAGGTTTATGATTCTTTGACTTCGTATGATAAGATGAAGCATCTTGTGGTTATACCCGACTCTCAAGGAGAGGGTCTCATTGTTCGTGGGAGACAAGATCGGAATGCTGATGATGATCGTGGAAGGACACAAGAATGGAATCCTCACGGTAAATCTAAGGGTAGGTCGAAGTCTTCAAACAGAGGTAAAACTTGCAACTTCTGCAAGAAGAAAGGGCACATTAAATCTGAGTGCTATAAGTTACAGAACAAGATTAAAAGGGAGGCTGCGAATCAAAAGGGAAAACAACCAGAAAGTTCTAGTGAAACTGATGTTGTAGAAGACTACATCGATGGTGAACTTCTATTCGCTCTTGTCAACAATTCTAAAGTGAGCGAGGAGTGGATACTTGATTCAGGCTGCACCTTCCACATGAGTCCCAATCGGGATTGGTTACAACTTACGAAACAGTGTCTGAAGGTGTTGTTTTGATGGGAAATAATGCTTCGTGTAAAATCACAGGTGTTGGAACAATTAAAGTTAAGATGTTTGATGGAGTTGTCAGAATACTTAGTGGCGTACGACATGTTCCAGAATTGAAGAGAAATTTAATTTCGTTAAGTACTCTTGATTCAAAAGGGTACAAAAACATAGTTGAAAGTGGGATTTTGGAGATTTCCAAAGGTTCCCTCGTTGTAATGAAAGGGCAGAGAAAGACTGCCAAGTTATATGTTTTGCAGGGTTCTACTATTATTGGTGATGCAGCTGTCGCTTCCTCTTCCTTGTCAGATGATGATATTACTAAACTTTGGCATGTGCACCTAGGGCATATGAGTGAGAATGACATGGAAGAATTGAGCAAAAGAGGACTTCTTGATGGGCAAGAAATTTGCAAACTGAAGTTCTGTGAGCAAAAGAGAGTTCGATTCACCAGAGGAATCCATAACACGAAGAGAACGTTGGAGTATATTCATTCTAATCTGTGGGGGCCATCAAGAGTGCATTCAAGAGGTGGAGCTAATTATATGCTAACTTTTATTGATGATTTTTCCAGAAAAGTTTAGGCATTCTTCCTAAAGCAGAAAAGTGATGTGTTTTCCGCATTTAAGTCTTGGAAAACTATGATTGAAAAATAGATGGGAAAACAAATAAAATACCTCCGCACAGACAATGGCTTAGAGTTTCGTTCTGATGGGTTTAATAAACTGTGCAAGTTAAAAGGGATCGTGAGACACTTGACAGTTCGTCATACTCCACAACAAAACGGCGTTGCAAAATGAATGAACAGAACGATCATGGAGAAGGTTCGATGTATGTTGTCAAATGCCAAATTACCAAAGTCGTTTTGGGCCGAAGCAGCCTTTACTGCATGTTTTTTGATCAACCGATCTCCATCCGTTACCATTGAGAAAAAGACTCCACAAGAGGTATGGTCTGGTAATCCTGCTAATTATTCTGATTTAAAGATCTTTGGGTGTTCTACGTATGCTCATGTTGATAATGGAAAATTGGAACCGAGATCCATTAAATGTGTTTTTCTTGGTTATAAAGCTGGTGTAAAAGGGTATAAGTTATGGTGTCCTGAAAATAGAAAAGTTGTGATTAGCAGAGATGTTGTTTTTGATGAAACTGTTATGCTACCTAACTTATCTCTTAAAGACGATTCCAATAAAGAAAATCAAAAGCAGATGGAGCATCAGATTAATACAGAGTCGACTCCTCAAGCCAGTACAAAAATTAAGAATAGAGTTGCTTCTTCACCACAATACTCTATCGCCAAAAACAGAACTAGAAGAGAAAATAAACCTCCAAAGAAGTATGTCGAGGCTAATCTAATGGCTTATGCTCTAAATGCGACCGAAGATATAGATGCAAACCAAGAGCCGTCTAATTATTTTGAGGCGGTTAGCTGTAAAGACTCAGAAAAGTGGATGTTTGCTATGCAAGAGGAGATGAAATCACTCCACAAAAACAGAACATGGGATCTTGTGAAACTTCCTAAAGGTAAAAAGGTTGTTCACTGTAAATGGGTGTTTAAAAGGAAAGAAGAGACTTCAGGAGTTGAAGAACCCAGATATAAAGCAAGGCTTGTTGTAAAGGGTTATAGTCAAATTCCAGGAATGGACTTCACAGATTTGTTCTCCCCAGTTGTGAAGCATAGTTCGATTCGAGTTTTGCTTGGTATTGTGGCCATGCATGATTTGGAGCTTGAGCATTTAGATGTAAAAACTACATTTTTGCATGGAGAACTTGAGGAAGATATTTACATGCAACAACCAGAGGGTTTTACAGTCTCAGAAAAAGAGGACTATGTTTGCTTGCTGAAAAAGTCCCTTTACAGTTTGAAATAGTCACCAAGACAGTGGTACAAGAGGTTTGATTCCTTTATGACTTCTCATGATTTTAAAAGAAGTAGTTTTGAGAGTTGTGTTTACTTTAAGAAAAACAGGGATGGTTCTTTTGTGTATCTACTTCTTTATGTTGGTGACATGTTGATAGCGACAAAAGATAAATGAGAGATAAGAAAGGTCAAAACTCAACTAAGTGAAGAATTTGAGATGAAAGATTTAGGACCAGCAAAGAAGATACTTGGTATGGAGATTCTCAGAGATAGAAAAGCAAGTAAATTGTACCTAAGTCAGAAGGTGTACATTGAGAAAGTTCTTTGCAGGTTCAATATGCAGAGTGCTAAGCCTGTTAGTACTCATTTAGCAGCCCATTTCAGACTTTCATCGGATTTGTCTCCACAATCAGATGATGATATTGAGTACATGTCACATGTTCCATACTCTAGTGCAGCGGGATCTCTCATGTATGCTATGGTTTGTTCACGTCTAGATTTATCATATGCAGTCAATGCAGTTAGCAGATACACGGCGAGTCCCGGTAAAGAACATTGGAAAGCAGTTTAGTGAATTTTAAGATACTTACAAGGTACTACTAATGTTTGCTTATAGTTTGGAAGAACTAGAGATGAAGTTATTGGGTATGTTGATGATGATTTTGCTGAAGACCTTGATAGAAGAAGATCTCTCACTGGTTATATCTTTACAATCGGAGGTTGTGCAATCAGTTGGAAAGCTACTTTGCAAACTACAGCCGCTTTGTCTACCACTGAAGCTGAGTACATGGTGATTATTGAGGCTTGTAAAGAAGCTATTTGGTTGAAGGGACTCTTTAGTGAGCTCAATGAAGACCTTCAAATCAGCACAGTATTTTGTGACAGTAAGAGTGTCATCTTCCTTACAAAAGATCAAATGTTTCATGAGAGAACAAAACACATTGATGTCCGGTATCATTTTGTTCGTGATATTATTGCTCGTGGTGATATTGTTGTGAGCAAAATTAGTACTCATGAAAATCCTGCAGATATGATGACTAAGTCACTTCCTATAACCAAGTTTGAGCATTGCTTAGACTTGGTTGATGTTCAATGTTGAAGTTAAACCTTTAAGGGGTTTTATGGAAGATGTGAAAATTTGTTCGTTGAGAATTCGTGTCAAGGTGGAGATTGTTAGAGTTGTGTGACCCAAATTCTAAGAGATTGCTTGCAAGTCAAGTTAAACAAAATATATCTTCTTTCTAGAAGATTTAGTATTTATGAGTATAATATATTTATCATTTATTAGCATAACATATTTGACTTTGATTAGAATTAGGTTTTTTTAACCTATAAATAGATGTAGTCTAAACTCCTCTTGTAGATTATTCGAATTCGACATAGTGAATTTTCTTCTCCTCTGCTCGTGGTTTTTTTCCCGAAAGAGTTTTCTACATAAAATCTGTATGTTCTTTATTTTTATTTCTCTTTTCTTTGCGCTATATTTATCATTACTGACGTTATATTTTTCACAGGGATGATAGGCGTATAGTTGGAGGTACCGCATCAATTGTTTGTAGTATTTGGTCTACCAGAGAACACATTGGTGTGTCCAATTAAGTAGTTGGTTAGGTTTTGTTAAGGGAAAGGGAAATAGCAATCGGATTTAAACGACCTGCGCGATTGAGGTCATTGGTTCGAGTTAGGCCCTTCTAGTTCATAAGGCTACCAGAGAGCTAAATCATAGACGTGTATTTCATGGTTGTTTGTTGGTAAGAGTTAATATTTGTTGGCCGTTTCCATAATTAATTTACGAATAGAAGGGTTAGTGGTCTGAGACATCCCCGATCACTATAACTGATGTATTGGTTGAAGGAAAAGACTTGTTCTTAAAGTCTGGTTCAAAACGGGAACAAAATCGAGCCTCAAGCTAGAATTTCATCACATCAATTTATTTAATTGAATTTCATTTCTGCTTATTTTTACCATTATTTAGATTTCAATTATCTCTATTATTTTATTTTTATCATATTTTAAACTCCATTATTATTTTTTAAAGACTCTCACACGTTGTGGGCATGACAATTGCCTAGACATGCAACCTATTTGAACCGAATAGTAATTTTAAATATTTCAATTTCTATGAGATCGACTTTAGTGTCTATATTAATATTTATTTACTGTTTGAATATAAAAAATAGATTCGACACCCATAAACTGTTCAGGTTTTACGACCCTAACATATTTTCATACATTGTTTCTTTCCGGCACCAATTAGTTATTTTAAGGTCAAAAAATTTTTGAATCCAAAACATCAGCCAAGCTGAATTCCCAAAGCAAAGAACAAAATTGTTTTGGACTTTTTGCCGAAGGAAGCTATCAGCTAGCTAGTAATTGAATATCATTATTCGGAATATTCCCTTTCTCAATTTTCCCAAGAACCAAAAGGAGAGCATAACAAATTTCTCAAGTTTCTGAACATCATATAAAAAACTGGAAAAAGATCTCTGCAATTATAGTAAATGAACTATTTAATAAATTTTTCATTGAAGAATGAAGATCATAGTAATTAGTAAAAGCCGGCAATGGATAATCTTGTTCCATTTGCGAGCTTAACAATGCTTAAATGCTTCCAAAATTAACGAATCCAATGGGAATTTATGCCAACACCACACTCAAAAAACTTAAATAAAGTCCCCTTTCCATGGCATTATCTACTGCAAAATCAAGCTCCAAAAACTCAACAATGGCAGCCCAAACCTCACCCTTGGCAAGGCTTTCGCTTATCATTTTCACACTTTCCATGTTTATGTGGTGCAGCCATGGTTCCTCTGATAAAAGACAGGTTTACATTGTTTACATGGGGAACCTGCCAAAGGGCAAGGTTTCAACTACAAGCCTTCACACCAGTATGCTTCATGAAGTTCTTCCCAGGTTCTTCATCTTCTTATTAATTGCACGCTCTTTTGGATTTTTTTAGGTCTAATTATGGTTTTGTTCTTCAATCATACTTGAATTTGGGATTTAGTCCAAGTACCTTTATTTGGGGTAATTTAATCTCTTTACTTTTTACCTTTATAATATCGTTAGTTAGTTCAAACAGAAAGCTTCATTAAATATACTGGTTCAAATACTGATGTAAATTTGTTTTTTTTAAAAGCATACCTTCCGACTCATAAATTACTTTGGGGAAAAGATGAATCATAAATTTTAGGGGAGTCAAAAGTGCAATTTTACAATTATACTAACTTATAATTTCATAAAATTTAAAGAGCTAAAAAGCAAATTTTTCATTTTTTTGAGAGAGGGGCAAGGCCACTTTCTGCCCACTTGCCTATGCCCCTGGCAGCAGTGTTTTAAATATAAATTCAATTAAGAATTTTAATCACAATTACTATTAATATTGTTACTGATTTGGACTAATTAATAATATTATAAAAGTAGAAAAATTAAATTATGCCTTAAGTACAAGAATTAAAACTGTAATTAAAGCATAGTAGAGGGATAAAAACCATAGTTTAATAATTTTTTATCGAGATTTTCTAACTCTGCTTATGAAAGAATGCAGCAGTACAGTTGGATCAGAAGTTTTGCTCTACAGCTACCACAGGAGCTTCAATGGATTTGCTGCAAAATTGACCAAAGATGAAGCAGCTAAACTGAGAGGTTTCTCGAGAAAATACCTTGGCCAAAATTATAATTTTAAAACTCCATTGTCTCCTCCATTATGTTAGTAACATTGGGTTTAATTTCTTTTTACAGAAAAAGAGGGGGTGGTATCAGTTTTCCGTAGCCAAAAGAAGCAGCTTCACACAACAAGGTCATGGGACTTTATGGGATTCAACAAAAAGGTGAAAAGATCAATTATTGAAAGCGACATTATCGTCGGAATGCTTGATACTGGGATTTGGCCAGAATCTCAAAGCTTTGACGACACCGGACTCGGTCCGATTCCCCAAAAATGGAAAGGCACCTGCCAAAGCTCAGCCAATTTCACTTGCAATAGGTAAAGTCAAAACCAAGTATTAAAAATTCAGATTCAATCGGTAGGTACTAGGTCCAACTGGTTGAATAATTGCAATTCTCTTTCAGGAAAATAATTGGAGCTAAGTATTATAGAGCTAAAGGAGATATTCCATACGATTACAAAACCCCGAGAGATTACGAAGGTCACGGGACACATACTTCATCAACAGCTGCTGGTGGCTTAGTTAGCAAGGCAAGCTTATACGGGATAGCCAAAGGGACAGCTCGTGGTGGGGTGCCATCGGCTCGCATAGCAGTTTACAAGATTTGTTGGTCCGATGGTTGTTATGATGAAGACATTCTCGCAGCGTTTGACGATGCAATAGCCGATGGCGTCGACATAATCTCCCTTTCTGTTGGGAGTTTCTTCGCATCAGAGTATTTTGATGATACGATTGCTATCGGAGCTTTCCATTCGATGAAAAATGGTGTCTTGACATCGAATTCTGCCGGTAATAGTGGTCCTATTCTGTCATCAATTACAAACTTTTCGCCTTGGTCTTTATCAGTAGCTGCTAGTACCATTGATAGAAAGTTTATCACTAAGGTCAAGCTCGGAAATGGCAAGATCTATGAGGTAAGAAAGTTCCTTAAAATTTTCTTGTTTAGCGCATATTTAGATGTGTTAATGATTGGACCTATGGTTATGTGTTATTTTTCTAGGGAACCTCCATAAACACATTTGATCTAAAGGGAAAAATGTACCCGTTTATCGCTGGTGCAGCTGCTCCGAATACATCTCAAGGTTATTCACCTGAGGGTTCAAGGTATATCTTTGTATTTCATGGTGATTTATTCAACAATAATCTCAAAATTTATTCTATAAAATTCAACTCTGAATCATAATCCTAATGCCATGTAAATGCCAGGTTTTGCGGTCCAGGAACATTGAACGAAACCTTAGTGAAAGGCAAAATTGTTTTCTGCGACTATGATAGCGACGGTACAGGTCCGGCCGAAGCCGGTGCCATCGGTGCAGTGTTTCAAAGCGGCATATACAAAGATTATGTTTTTCCTTATAGTTTACCTCTTTCGAACTTGAACTTGGATGATGGAAGGAATGTTTTAAATTACGTGAACACAACAGAGTATAGATACTAACTTCATTGCCGAACATAATTATGTTTCATTCAACTTGATTTAGTGCTTTAATCATTGGTTTATGGTTGCTGTGTTTGAAATAGAAAACCCACCGCAACAATATTCAAGACAAATGTTGTAGATGATCAATTCGCTCCGTTCGTTGTATCGTTTTCATCACGAGGTCCTAACCCTGCTACACCGGACATCCTTAAGGTAAATTAAATGAATTCTGGTGAATTCGTTTAGTTTGGTCCGGTTTTTTATATTTTTTGTTTTAGGACTTAATGACATTATTGGATGCAGCCTGATGTTACAGCACCTGGGGTTGACATTTTAGCAGCATGGTCTGAAGCTGTCCCATTGACAGAAACCAAAGATGATACAAGAATTGTTCCTTACAACATTATTTCAGGCACATCCATGTCATGTCCCCATGCAACTGGTGCAGCCGCTTATGTTAAATCATTTCATCCAACATGGTCCCCTGCTGCCATTAAATCTGCCCTAATGACAACAGCTTTTCCAATGAGTTCCAAGAACAACCTCGAAGCCGAATTTGCATACGGTGCAGGTCATATAAACCCTGCACAAGCAGCCCAACCAGGATTGGTATACGATGCCGGCGAGATCGATTATGTTAAATTTTTGTGTGGACAAGGATATACCCCTAAACAACTCAATCTCATAACCGAAAGCAACTTCACTTGTTCCGAAGAAACAAACGGAGCGGTGTGGGATCTAAATTATCCTTCTTTCACATTATCCACAACTCCCGGAAATTCAATCACTCGAGTCTTTCATCGGACAGTGACGAACGTTGGGTCGCCAGTGTCAACTTACAAGGTGGTCGTTAATGCTCCACCGGGTCTCATAATTCAGGTTCAACCAAGTGTACTTTCTTTCAAATCTCTTGGCCAAAAGCTAACTTTTATTGTGACAGTGGGAGCTGAAATTGGAAATTCAATGATCTCTGGTTCACTGATTTGGGATGATGGAGTGCATCAAGTGAGGAGCCCCATTGTTGCCTATGCTTCCTTAGTGGAATGAAATCATTTGAAGGGAATAAAAAAAAGTTTTAATGATGTTTTTTTATTTTATTTGTTGTCTTTGATGTTTTTGTCTTCTATCTTACATCATGATAAATTGTATTCATGTGAGACCTGTAATAAAATGAAGCTGCGCTTTGATGTTGATTCTCTAAAAGCTGAAGTTGGATCCAACATTGATATTTTAGATATGATTATATGAGAAGTATTATGTGTATTCCTAAGCCTAGTACAAGATGAGGAGTTTAAGGACCGTATGTAACGAACCAAAATTTCCATTTAACACATTTGGTATTGTTCTACGACCACATACAATGAAATTTCGAGAAAAAATAGAAAATGAGTCATACAATTTTTGTATGAAAGTAAAATTGTTATTGGATTTGGAAAACAAACACTATCGCTTATCTATATTTTATTTAAAAAGGATTGACTGAGTTGATGTCACCAATTGACTAGGTCTTAACTCAATTGAGTAATTATAAAAAACCAGACCTTTTATTAAATAACAAATATAATGATTTTGTAATTTAAATTATGTAAAATCTAAAAAATATAAATGTCGAAACCATTTTTAAGTTTTTTTAAAAAACGAGGTTGACTTTAAAAAAATGAAAATGGGAGTCGCCACCGATATTTTTTGCTTAGGTGTGATCGGATCACCTTATAAAATATTTTTTGTTTTATTTAAAATATTGATTTTGGCCTACGGAATTAAAAAAACGGGTTCGGGAGTCGGTTACGTACGAGGAAGGGTTAGCACCCTCGTAACGCCCAAAAATTGGTACCTAATTGATAAACTAATGTCCTAATGTCGAAAATTTAAAAAATTTAAAATATGATCCTTTTTTTTTTTTGAAAGAAAACTTGAATAAATCAAATTGTACGCCAAGACCCACTTATCTCAAAGAAATAAAATGTCACACCCAATGAGTTAGGATGCAACATTTCAAGACTTCGAAACTAAGCTTGCCTTTATTTGTAGAAAATCCTTACCTCGAGACATCGAAACGTCATATCCAATAAGTTAGGACACAACATCTCGAATTCCCGAGAATAAGTTTTGATTTAAAACTTATGGGTTTCGATTTAAAAAAAGGATACTTGATTTCTTAAGTTCAACGAGAAAAATCAAAACCCAATGAGTTAGGGTACAATTTTTCTCGAAGCCCCCAAAAATTATGTATCGCCGTATTTTTTTTTTAAAAAAAAAATTTTGAATAATATGTGACAATTTAGCAAAATGTATTTTTATTTAAAACAATGGTTCAAGTAAAATATTGCATTAATACATTACAAAACATAAATACCAAAAACAATTTACGAAAATTACATGATATACTAACATTTAATACTAACATAGATAATTGAGAGGAAGAATAGCGTAAAATAACGAATGATACATGAAATAAAATGATTATACTAAGGCAAACATAAAAATAATAAGCAAATAAAAGAACATGAATAAACAAATAAAAGATATAAAGTAGTAAATAACAAAAAAATATGCAAAAGATAAAAACTACGAAATGAATATGAAACTTTACATACAAGATCAAGTATAAAAGTAAAATAACAATATAAGATAAATGACATATACCAAATAATAAATAAATACTACAACAAATTTTAAAAAAAAAAACATATATGTAAAAAAAATGATATGGCAAAATCTAAAATGGATATTTATATATATACATAATAAAATATATTTTAAATAAATAATATATATAAAAAAACTTTGAATATATAAAAGAATATGTATAAGGGATAACTTATAATAAATATATAATATAACAACTTTATATATATATATATATAATATATTTAAAATAAACAACACATAGAAAACTTTACATTAATAATAAATCAATTTATATAATATACAATATACAAATTTTAAAATAATACATAATATGATTAAAGCAATACAATATATAATAAGTAATGAAACACCCCTCACCCGTATCCAACACCAGAATAGGGTTTGAGGCATTATCGGACTTAAAATTCACAATCATACAAAACCGGGTTGCCAAATTTCGCCCAAAATTTAAAACTTTTCAAACACATGCATTTGACATTGTCATCTATTTAGTCACTTATACCACATAGCAAAACATTAACATATACCATGGACAAATAGGCTTACAAGCCAAAATCATTATAAGCCACATCTCATGGCTGTAATTAACAAATCAATATAAGCTAATACATTTGGCTAATCACAACAACATCCGTCATAGAAAAACTAAATCCCTATACATGCCAATACTCCTAGGATAATGGCTCGATAGTGTGATGCTACCTCCGACGATCTCCATCCCTGAGCTGACCTGGCCAAACTAAAAGAAATGGAAAGGAGGGAGTAAGCTTTACGCTTAGTAAGCTCGCATGAAAATAATAAGCAATACGATAACATGCTATGTAACATCCTAAAAAAAAAAAGAATTGGAGCATGATTAATGGGAGCCATGGCAAAAGCATGAAAATTTCATAAACAAACAAAATTTGAGATAAGCATGGGTTGATTTTTAATTTGTAAAAATCCTTCAAAAGAAAGTGCATAGAGGGAGTGGCTATTAAGGTGAAAAGATGACTAATAAAAAGTTACCTTTTGATATAATTAGTGGTAATGTTGACTCACCACTAATTAAATTTCCTCATGAATATGCATATTTCTTGTCATGGTGGGGTAAACATATATTTTGTGATAAGGGGTATGAGGTGGATGGCATGAGAGATGAATTAAATTCTTTAAAATTAGGTATATTGGATGAACATTCATCTTTTGTTCATCTTTCATTGATAGCTGAATCACCTAGCATCCATCCAACCTTCCATTCTTTCCTTTTAACCATTATCATCCTAATTCTTCATCATTTCGTTCCCTATCGTGTGGGAAAACCTCATTTTGATCGAATCGGACTTTCAACAAGGTGAAGGAGCACAAGTGATTGTATTAACCGAATCGTTATCATCGACTCGTCAAGTAAGTGGGGACAGGATTTCAGTAGCCAAAGGGGTAGGATAGAGGGAGATCACATAAGTGGTGTTGAAATCGGTGGAAAGCACAACTCGTTATTAAGGTGTGTAATCCCGTACCTTTCGTATATATGATTGAAATGGTGTGTAATATCACACTTCTCTGAAAGTTTGTATGAAATATGCTGTTAATCGGTGGAAATACCAAAGAAAACTAAAAACCAGCATCCGTAATCACTCGGGTGTACGTATGATCGTAGTGGTAATCGTATTTCGTAATAAAACAGTTTCGGTTAGAAGCAGTGACGTGTTTTTGAAAAATCATTAAAAATAGGAGAAAAGGAATTAGAAAGTGAATAAGATATCAAATTAAAGCTTACTGTGTCTATTTTAATATGGAAGAAACGGAGAGGAAAAAGAATTTTATATTCTGAGATATCTTGATTTTAGTGAGACTGGTTCTGGTTAACTTCGGGGTTCACTAATCTGTTTTTGAAAAATCATATAAAATTGTACAAAATGAATTATGGGTTGTAATTTATATGTATGGATTCCTTAGTGAGTCTATTTTCAAGAGAAATAAGTTGGAGCAGTATATGAAAACTGTACAGTGAGATAATTGAAATTAAGTTAAGAGAGGTCAGAATCATTGGACAGTGAAACAAGGGAAACTTTAAGGAATAAACTGTACTAAATGGCTAGGCTAAAAATTCTGGAAAAATTATAGTAAGAACATATATGAGTCTAGTTTCAAGGAAATTTTACGGATCAAGATTTCGAGTTTTCTAACTCGAGTTATAGACAATTTAGTCAATATGACGCAAATGGACAGTTTAAATTTGTATGCCCTAGCTAAGTTTTAGTTGCGAAATTACCTCGTTTGGGCCTAAAATGGATTTTGACCCAATAGTTCCGTAGAGACCCAAATAGAGTTCTGTATCACTCGAGGCGATAGTGAATCTTCGGAAACACCGTTAAATATGAAATTACCGAATTACCCTTGGAGGGTAAATTACTAAATTACCCTTAGAGGGTAAAATTACCAGATTACCCTTAGTGGTTAAAACTACTGAATTACCCTTGGAGGGTAAATTACCGAATTACCCTTGGAGGGTATATTACCGAATTAACCTTGATGGGTAAATTACCGAATTACCCTTGGTGGGTAAATCACCGAATTACCCTTAGAGGGCAAATTATCGAAATACCCTTGGGTTGTGAAATTACCGAATTACTCTTAGAGGGTAAATTACTAAAATACCCTTGGGTTATAAAATTATCGAAATACCCTTAGAGGGTAAATTACTGAAGTACCCCTGGGTTACGAAATTACTGAAATACCCTTGGAGGGTAAGTTACCAAAATACCCCTGGGTTGCGAAATTACCAAAATACCCTTGGGTTGCAAAATTACCAAAATACCCTTGGAGGGTAAATTACCAAAATACCCCTGAGTTGCGAAATTATCGAAATACCCCTGGGTTGCAAAATTACTGAAATACCCTTGGAGGGTAAATTACCGAAATACCCCTAGGTTGCGAAAATTTCCAAAATACCCTTAGAGGGCAAATTACCGAAATACCCTTTGGTTGCCAAATTACTAAATTACCCTTAGTGGGTAAAATTACCATTATACCCCTATGGGTTGATTACCATGATTGTGTGTATTCTAATTATCTGGTTATGACGGTAATCCATTTCATACATCATTATGAAATGTGCTTTGCATACATGACATACTGCATGGGTTGGGTTATGTAATTGGAGGAAGTGATTGATTTGTTAGAGTTGCACGAGTCATCCGAGATGACTGTGGACTCATCGATTTGATTTTTTTTAGGGTCGCACGAGTCACCCAAGATGACTGTGGACTCACCGATTTGATTTTCACTCATCGATTTGATTTTTTTAGGGTCGCACGAGTCACCCAAGATGACTGTGGACTCACCGATTTGATTTTCACTCATCGATTTGATTGTTAGAGTCGCACGAGTCACCCGAGATGACTGTGGACTCACCGATTTGATTTTTAGGGTCGCACGAGTCACCCAAGATGACTGTGGACTCACCGATTTGATTTTCACTCATCGATTTGATTTTTTTAGGGTCGCACGAGTCACCCAAGATGACTGTGGACTCACCGATTTGATTTTCACTCATCGATTTGATTGCTAGAGTCGCACGAGTCACCCGAGATGACTGTGGACTCACCGATTTGATTTTTAGGGTCGCACGAGTCACCAGAGATGACTGTGGACTCACCGATTTGATTTTCACTCATCGATTTGATTTTTTTTAGGGTCGCACGAGTCACCCAAGATGACTGTGGACTCACCGATTTGATTTTCACTCATCGATTTGATATATGGCTTTATGCCCAATTTGATAAATGGGCCAATATGATATTTTGATAAATGGGTCAATCTGATATTTTGCTAAATGGGCCAATCTGATATTTTGAAATGGGCCAATCTGATATTTTGATAAATGGGCCAATCTGATATTTTGAAATGGGCCAATATGATATTTTGCTAAATGGGCCAATCTGATATTTTGATAAACGGGCCAATCTGATATTTTGCTAAACAGTCCAATCTGATATTTTGCTAAACAGTCCAATCTGATATTTTGCTAAACGGGCCAATCTGATATTTTGCTAAATGGGCCAAATATGATGTTTTGCTAAACGGGCCAATCTGATATATTGTTATAATTGGCCATAATTTTTGTAATAAATATCTGAATGAATTATTATGATTTGCTATGCATTACGTACATGAATTGCATGGGATAAAATTGAAGAGAAGTGCTAGTGGCTCTGTCACAATCTAGTTCGGTGACTCTGTCACAATCCAGTTCGGTGGCTCTGCCACAATCTAGTTCGGTGACTCTGTCACAATCTAGTTCGGTGACTCTGTCACAATCCAGTTCGGTGGCTCTGCCACAATCTAGTTCGGTGACTCTGTCACAATCTAGTTTGGTGGCTCTGCCACAAACATTTTAAATGGCTTTATGCCTGCGATTGGTGTGTTGGCGAGGTGGGTTGACTTGATCCCCACAGGTGTGCTGGTTGGTACGGGTGGTGTGTAGCGGATGGAAATTAGGTTTGGTTTGGGATTTGCATATCATATGCATATTATATACATGTTATTATGTTATAATTGTAAATGGGCTTAGGCCCAAAATATTGCTATGTGTGTTCCGACCTAGTGGATGATGGTAAGGGGGTTACACACTGAGTTCTTGTAACTCACCCCCCTTTCTCTCAACCTTTTCAGGTAATGCTCAGTGACGTGGACTTGGGCTTTGGATGACTCGATGGAGACCATACTTCAGAAATGGTTTATTTAGACTTCAGATGGAGACCATACTTCAGAAATGGTTTATTTAGACTTCAGACTTCTTTCTTGTTTATTTTATTACTCTACCATTTTGGGTTAAATGTTGTAATCAGGCCTCGAATTTTCTTTCAAAATGCTTCTGCAACTCTATTCCCAAACATCCCATTTTCGTAAATTGTTTATTTCAAATATGTTTTCACAAACAAAAAGGTCTTTAAAGATAATTACGTTTTCAAGTAGATAACAATTGCTTAAGTGTTTTTGGGTTTTAACAAAGAGGCCGTAATTCTCGAACAAGTTTTTAACAATCTCAAAGATGGTTTTAAAAAAAAAAAACTTCCATGTGACACGCCAAATTCGGGCTTAACTTCTAAGCCGGGTTTGGGGTGTTACATGCTATTTTCATATTCTTTCTATTTATTCAAATTCCAGTTAAGTTATTTTCTCAAGTCATAGTCATTAAATTTATATCTGGAGCTATGAAACTCCAAATTAAGATCCGTTAATTTTCCCTGAAACTAGACTCATTTATCTTCTTACCATAAAATTTTTAGAATTTTTGGCTTAGCCAATTAGTACAGTTTATTCATTAAAGTTTCCTCTGTTTCACTGTTCAACTATTCTGACCTCTCTTCGCTATAAATCAATTTTCTCTTTGTACAGAATTTATATGGCCTCCTTGTTTAGTTCATTTGAAACTAGACTCATTCAGGATTTAAAGCATATAATTTATATCTCATAATTATTTTTGTACAAATTTTAATGATTTTTCAAATGCAGAATAGGGAATCACGTAATCATTCTGAACCAGTCTCACAGAAATTCATATATCTCAAAATATACGAATCGTTTGTTTGTTATATTTCTTTTATATGAAAATAGACTCAATAAGATCTAAATCAATATCTCATCCAGCTTATAATTCAATTTTTACTATTTTTGGTGATTTTTCAAATTTACATCACTGCTACTGTCTAAAGCAGTTCTATTGTAAATTTTTGCTCTCTTTCACTTTAGTTGTGTTCATCACTTGCTTATACCAATCTTTCCAATTTCCGATTACATATTGAACATATTGTTCATACGTACATTTGCCACATTTCTCAATTGGTCACATTCACACTTGCACTTATTCATAACATGATCGTATTCAATTTCACTTAATCATCACACAATCACATGTATTTTCCTTCACATACCTTTCAATAGAGCCAAATCAATCCATCTCATTTTCAAAGTTCCATTTCAATTACTTACCCTATTAACAATGCTCGGATTCTGACAGATACGTGGATTCCACCCAAGCACACCAAAATATCCAACCCAATCACCCCCGGAATAATATAACCTCCAAAACACACCAGTATAATATAACCTCCAAAACACACCAATATAATATAACCTCCAAAACACACCAATATAATATAACCTCCAAAACACACCAATAAGGCATTAAATGCCTCTTCGGATAAACCGAAGCATATAATAACAGAATCATCTTCTCAGCCGAGCTACAAATCTCCTCATCACATCACAAATCCAATGGCATGCCATTTGTATCAAATCTAGTCCGACAAGTTAATAGGGTATTCAAATCATTTCTCAATTCAATTTCACATAACACAACAAACATCACATTTTCCATATCATACATCAACTTCTCCTAAACATATTAAATCATACAATTTATGCCATATCAATAGAAAATTGCAATTCAAGCACGATGTTGCATTATTATTAACACACGAACTTACCTCGAATGCCGAAACGACCATTTTACCAACTTTCTCGATTTTCGATTTTCCTCCAGTTCTAGGTCCAAATCTCATTTTTCGGGATCTAAAACATCACATTTCACTTATTTTATTAATATACTACTCAAAACAGTCCCTAACTCAAGTTTTGACAAAATTACAATTTTGCCCCTAAACTTTTTCATAATTACAATTTTTCCCCTAGGCTCGAAAATTAAACTTTACTCCTTTTTCTTATGTTTTATGACATGCTGAACATTTTTCCCTTCTATAGCAACTTCAAATTCTTACTATAACACATACTTATGAACAATAACAACTTTTACCGATTAACTCGTTTTACTCGTTTTCACCGAAAATCATTTAGCAAACATCGTTCTCCTAACCTCAAACATCCATATTCTACCATTAGATATCAAAATACATGCTTATCTAGCCTGGGTATTTTTTTTAAACTTTGATTACACTTCAAATTAATGGTAGAGATAGACAAATTAAGCTTTGAGGATCTCAAAAATATGAAAATCATTAAAAACGGGACAAAAACCGTACCTATATAAGCCATAGAAGCTTCGCCGAATGGAGCTTATCCATGGCTGCCATTTTTTCTTCTCACATTCGACTGGAGAAGAAGAAAAGAATGGTGTTTTATTTTATTACTATTTTTGTCTTATTACCATTTAACTTAACTTCCAAATTTGCCCTTTTTCTTTTCAACTAACTTCAAAAATACCAAACAAATATCTTCATCAACTTATAAGTGGACTAATTTCTTCATAAGGACCTTCACTTTAAAAACCCATCACAATCACACCCTTTATCATCTGAAACATACACTTCGCACCTATAACAATTTAATCCTACTAACCAAATTAAACACTTTTTCGATAAAATTTCTCAACGAAGTTTCCACACAACAATTTAATCACATTATAGACCTCAAATTGATAATCCAAGCTATTTCATACTTAAAGCTTCTAGGACCTCATATTTTGCAACTTATTGCAATTTAATCCCAATAATAAAATTGGGCACTTTATCGATAAAAATTACTTAACAAAATTTGCACACCATCACCCAACATGTCATAGACTCTAAAACAATCATAAATTAAATATTTTTACTTCGAGTTTGTGGTCTTGAAATCACTATTCCGACTAGGCCCTATTTTGGGCTATTACAAGTAATATACGACAAAATAAAAAAATAGTAATAGGTAATAAAGCAATTTTATAAAAAGTTTAAAATAAATAATATATATATACAAAGTATTAAAATAAATAAATAAATAATAAATTAAAAGAACTAAATCAGAATAAAAACAAAAATCAATAAAAAATGAAAGAAGAAAAAAAAAACTAAATTTAAACAAATTCTAGGGGTAAAATTTTAAACAAAGACTAAGACCAAACTAGGGACCCAATTGAAACGCGTGCCCCAAAGGAGGGACTCACTGGGCAAATATGCCCTATTCCCAAAACGGTACCGTTCCAATATTTGCCTTAGAATGGCTTTAAGGACCAAATTGAAACAAAGGCCATAATTTAGGGCCAAATTGAAAATAAAGAAAGATGCAAATCGGACATAATTACAAAATTGCAATAATGCGGAAGGGCCTATAGAGCAATTAGACCCTCTAACAAAAACACACGGATCCTCCCCGAGTATCGGGTCAACACGCAGATCTTGGCCCTTAAACGACGTCGTTTTAGCGCTTATTGACTTAAGCAAAAACGGCGTCCTTTCTATGTTGCTATATAAATCATTTTTATACAAAAAATTTCATTTGAATCTATTTTTTTAAAAAAAATTCGAAAATCCTCTCAATTCCTCCTTTCCTCCGTCTGGATTCTGATCATCGGACCTACAGACTATCAGTACACGTGCCACACGCGCCACATGCTCCACCTTAAACGCCACCATATACGGCGGCTGGAGGCCAGAGACTTTCGTTTTTTAACGTAAATCGAGAGGTAGCTCTTTTTTTACTTATTTCCAGTAGTATTAGAGGAAAAAACAATTTGTATGTCTTTGCATGTATCGAAAATGAAATAGAAAAAACTAAGCAAAATAAGACTGTCGAAAATCACCTTTGACTTTTGAAGATTTTGTGTTCTAATTTTTGTATTCGAAGATCCTCCTTTTATAGATTACATTAGGGTTTTTAGCCCCCAAATAAATCGAAATCATAAATACAAAGATCCTATTTGTTGCCTTTGCTGTGTTTTCTTTCCTTTTTGCAGGTGAACGGCGAAGATGGGGGCGCGATTCACGAGCTAATGGCGGCGTGATGTCCGACGAGGAGGGCTGGTATGGAGGCGGTGGTGCAAGGCCCTTGCTAGGGTTTTCTAGAAGCTGAAAATGTTGAAAAGAAATGGGCCTGTCGGGCTTGTTAATTGGGTTAGAGTTATTTGGGTGTTAGTGATTTGGGTTGTAATGTATTTGGGCTATGTAAATGGACTGTGGACATTTTATTTGGTTTGTTATTTTTGGTTTTTGTATTTATTTATTCGTATGGTTTGTGGGCCAGGAAAAATTGAGCCTATTACAGCTGCCCCTCTTTGCTCATTGTCGTGTAACGGGAATAGAGCAAAGACTATAAAAGGACCAATTTTATTGGATTTGGAAAACAAACACTATCACTTATCTATATTTTATTTAAAGGATTGACTGAGTTGATGTCACCAATTGACTAGGTCTCAACTCAATTGAGTAATTATAAAAAACCAGTCCATTTATTAAATAACAAATATAATGATTTTGTAATTTAAATTATGTAAAATCTAAAAAATATAAACTTTATGATATTTGAACTCAAAACGTTGTAGCTTAACTTAACCATTCCAACTATAGCTCCATTTATTTTCAATTCATTTTTTTAATAAATTTATCTATTACATAATTTTTTTTTCACCTACATTATGGTGTGGCATAATCTTGCAATGTTTTAATTGTTTATTGAACAAAAGTTTAATTAAGCAAAATTGATAAAATTAATCTATATTGTTACATTTTTTCAAACAAATGTATATATAAAAGTTAAATTTTACTATTCAGCGGTTCAACAAATAGTTTTAACCATGTTTATGGAGGTAGGAGATATCTTCGAAATATTGTCTATCAAGAGTCAACGAACTCCAAAATTGGTCAATGTTGTTTCCAATTGCAGTTTCATCTTTGAACTTTGTAAAGAGCTCGAGTGCTTGAAACAGCGGATTCATTGGGACAAACTATGCATATTTGAACTTTATGATATAATGATTTTGTAATTTAAATTATGTAAAATCTAAAAAATATAAACTTTATGATATTTGAACTCAAAACGTCGTAGCTTAACTTAACCATTCCAGCTATAGCTCCATTTATTTTCAATTCATTTTTTTTAATAAATTTATCTATTACATAATTTTTTTTTTCACCTACATTATGGTGTGGCATAATCTTGCAATGTTTTAATTGTTTATTGAACAAAAGTTTAATTAAGCAAAATTGATAAAATTAATCTATATTGTTACATTTTTTCAAACAAATGTATATATAAAAGTTAAATTTTACTATTCAGTGGTTCAACTAATAGATTTAACCATGTTTATGGAGGTAGGAGATATCTTCGAAATATTGTCTATCAGGAGTCAACGAACTCCAAAATTGGTCAATGTTGTTTCCAATTGCAGTTTCATCTTTGAACTTTGTAAAGAGCTCGAGTGCTTGAAACAGCGGATTCATTGGGACAAACTATGCATGGTGCATGACTGCCTATTAAGGAAATGTGAGCATTTATACTTGATAGGGTTCGAATCCGTGCCTTATAGCATATAGGGCACTTATAGCCAACTATACTATCACTTGGATATAGTCTGTCCTGCCGAGACGCTCCCACTTTGTTGAATTAATTGCCTCTTTAAGCAACCCTAAGCATTGGGCTCTTGTTAGAGTTGAAAGATAAAACACCTCATTGAATGCAATACCGACCCCTTAAGGGACTATCGACTCTCAGTGGATCACACTTTAAACAAATTTTCAAAAGAAATTTGCCTTCCATCAGCAAATCATATCATTCTCGAAATAGAAAATGAATTTTAGGGTATTTTTATTAAGTTTGAGGATACAAGTGCAAACCTTACGATGGAACCCAAATGGTTTTTTATTATGTACTTTTTGAGCATATTAAACCATAATTTAGTTGATTTTATAATACAAATTATAACATATTTTTACTTAATTTAATTAATTTAAAATTTTGGCCCATCCCCAATTATAAAATAAAAATTAATTAATTTATGATAGAATAATGGGATTTGTTCCTTTATTCTTGTGCTTTTAATGACCATAGTTTTATTTTATATTTTTATTTCTTAATGTAAGTTGATCTCGATCGATTTGGTGTCGGATCCGATGTTTTATTCTTTTAAAAGGAACACATAAATTGAACTCAGAAATATAAAGTCTTAATGATTCTATGATTCTCTTTTAGGAAAATAGTTGGAGCTAAGTATTATAAAGCGGATGGAGATTTTGATCCATCTGAATATAAATCTCCAAGAGATTCGGAAGGTCATGGGAGTCATACTTCATCAACAGCTGCAGGTGGCTTAGTTAGTAAGGCAAGCTTATACGGGCTAGCGAAAGGGACGGCTCGCAGTGGGGTGCCATCGGCCCACATTGCGGTTTACAAGATATGTTGGTCTATTGGTTGTGATGACGTAGACATTCTTGCAGCGTTTGATGATGCGATAGCCGATGGCGTCGACATAATCTCTCTTTCTGTGGGGAGTTTCTATTGGGGTTTTGACAGTAGCAAAAGAAGAAAATAGAGAACACAGAACAATGAAGAAAGATTCAAGAAATATTTTTACTTGCTCACAAATGTGCAGCAAGGGAGCTTATGGCTGATAGCTCATTTTGCTCATTCATTCAACTAGAAAAAAACAATACATTTATAGCCAAATACATCACCAAATACTACCTACTACCACTAATCATACTTTAAAACAAGTAAAACTTAACTTGCATACAAGTTGATTATGTCAATTAGCACCTAAAAACATCAAAACAATACCAACTTAGTTCATTTTCAACTAAGTAACTTAACAAAGTAACTAAACAGCCTTGCTGTTACAGCAAGCATACGTGTTGCAGCATGCACTTAACCAAAAATATAACAACAGCATGGTTGGCCATTTTCAACACTCCTCCTTGGCCTTCATGCTGCAAATACCAATCACTCAACATGTTTTTTTGAACTTGGCAGTCCTTAGATACTTTGTTTCAAGCCGACTCTGCTCAAGCAATTCATTTTCAACCTTGGCTTCATTCTCAACCAAATCTGACTTACACACTTGACTATCCCAGTCTTTTGTGCCAAAGATTTGTTCATCAAATGGAGTCTTCTCTTCCTTCATAGCCTTGGTTGACAACACATCTTGCCTTTTTCCTTTGTTCATTACTATCTTTTTTCTTCTTGCACATACTCCCCCCTGTTGTGGAGTGTCTTCATGCAAATACTCCATCAACTCCTCCTTCAGCTTATCCCAAGCTTGTTTGGGAGTCTCACAGAAGTGACCTGTTGCTGTCTTTTTTACAAGCAGCCCTCAAAGATGATAGGCTTTAACAGTTTCTTGTCTTTCTTAACAAGCAGCAGAAGCAAAATCAATGGCCCCCAAAGACTTTGGCTCATGATACCATTTGTTGGGGCTTTGACAGCAGCAAAAAAAGAAAATAGAAAACATAGAACATTGAAGACAGATTCAAGAATTGCTCAAAAATGTGTAGCAAGGGAGCTTATGGCTGATAGCTCATTTTGCTCATTCATTCAACTAAAAAAACTGCTGTGCGGAAGCGTGTAAAAGAGTACAATTATTGTACTAAAAAATCACACTGAGTTCAATTCCCAGGAAAGAGAAGTGAATCACGAGGATCGCTTAAGTACCAGATCTTTCCTAGCCAGAATATCCCTCTATCGTAATTTAATAGCACAATAAATAACTACAATCACACTCACAAGATATGAAAAATAAATAATAAAGAACACCAGAATTTTAACGAGGTTCGGCAAATTTTGCCTACGTCCTCGGGCACTACCAAATATATTTCACTCCAAAAATACAAGTGAAAATTTACAAATAAGGAGAGAGAACAATGCCTTAAGTAGAGAATGGCAAGTGTTGGGATGAAGAAAATGAGAAATGGTTAGGCCTATTTATAGTTGAGGTTCAGGGATCAACTTGCAAATTACCTATTCAAATAGGGACCAAAATTGCAATTATCCCATTCCAAAAAAACTTTCGGTGCCTAACCAAGCCATTTGCTGCCAACTTGTTTACATTTTTACAGCCCCCCATCTTTGACTTTTCAAAGATGGGTTGCTGCCCAATAATCTCCACCTTGAAGATTTGATTAGAATAATCTTATCTTCACACAATTCTTTCTGCCTTTGCCAACAATGCTTGATAGTGCCTTCTTCAACTGTTAAACTTGCAGGATATTGACCAAGTTCAAACAATGTTCGAACTTGGTTGCTGTTACCACCTTGGTCATCATATCTGCGGGATTATCTGCAGTCTTAATCTTCTGAAGGCGAATCTTCCCTTCATCAATAATTTCCCGCACAAAATGGAATCGTACGTCGATGTGTTTTGTACGTGCATGATAGACTTGATTCTTTGCTAAATGAATAGCACTTTGACTATCACAATACACATTAATATGCTCCTGAACCAATCCCAAGGTTTTAACCATACCTTGTAACCAAATAGCTTCCTTTATAGCCTCTGTTACAGCCATGTACTCGGCTTCTGTGGTTGACAACGCAACTGTAGACTGTAGAGTAGACTTCCAACTGATTGGTCCTCCAGCAAGTGTAAACACATAACCAGTGGTTGATCTTCGTTTATCCAAATCACCGGCATAGTCAGAATCAACGTACCCAATAACACATTCACCAAGTGTATTATCCTGCTCGAACAGTAATCCAAAATCTACGGTCTTTTGAATATACCGTAGAATCCATTTCACAGCTTGCCAATGTCCTTTTCCAGGATTATGCATATACCTGCTCACTATACTAACTGCCTGTAAAATTTCGGGTCTTGTACACACCATTGCATACATCAAGCTACCCACTGCATTGGAGTATGGAACTTGCAACATGTATTCTCGTTCTGTATTCGTCGAAGGAGATAGTTGTGCAGAAAGCTTAAAATGAGAAGCCAACGGGGTACTTACAGGTTTTGTCTGCTCGTTCATGCCAAACTGCTGTAGTACCTTTTTCAAATACTGCTTCTGAGACAAGCTAACTCTGCCATGGGCTCTATCTCTACATATTTCCATGCCAAGAATCTTCTTAGCTTCACCAAGATCTTTCATTTCAAACTCGAGATTGAGTTGAGTCTTCAATCTCTCAATCTCAACTTTGCTCTTAGATGCTATTAGCATATCATCAACATATAAGAGCAAGTATATGAAAGTTCCTTCTTGTAGCTTCTGGAAATACACGCAATGGTCAAATTTACTTCTTGTGTACCTTTGCCCTTTCATGAACTGATCAAATCGCTTGTACCACTGCCTCGGGGATTGCTTCAATCCATAAAGCGACTTTGTCAGTTTGCAAACCCAATTCTCTTTACCAGCAACCTTGAATCCATCTGGCTGAGTCATATAGATTTCCTCTTCCAAATCACCGTGTAAAAATGCGGTCTTCACATCAAGCTGAACTAGTTCAAGATCATATTGCGCAACCAAGGCTAGCAAAATCCGAATAGACGAATGCTTCACAACTGGAGAAAACACTTCATTGTAGTCTATTCCTTCTTTCTGAGCATAACCATTTGCTACCAATCTAGCCTTGTACCGAATTTCATTTTTACCAGGAAATCCTTCCTTCTTTGCATATACCCATTTTCATCCAATTGCCTTCTTTCCCTTGGGCAGTGTCATCAACTCCCAAGTCCTATTTTGATGAAGAGACTGCATTTCTTCATTCATGGCTTGCTTCCACTTTACACCATCAGGGTTACTTATTGCTTCTGTGTAAGTAGAAGGACCATCATCATCTGCAATTGGAAGTGCATAGGCCACTATATCATCAAAGCGAGCAGGCTTACGAATCTCTCTTCTTGGCCTCCTATATGCAATTGAATCTTGTTGCTGTAGAAGTTCTTGGGTCGGAACTTCTTCATCATTTGTTCTTTCAATATTAGCTGGATCATTATTAACCTTTTCAAGCTCCACCTGCTGCAAAGTACTACTGGTTTTGTCATCCTTTTGTGAATCCTTTAACATGGTTGATTCATCAAAAGTCACATCTCTGCTAAAGACAATCTTCCTTGTATCAGGACACCAGAGACGGTATCCTTTTACTCCACTAGTTATACCCAAGAATAATGCTTTCTTTGCTCTTGGGTCTAACTTCGATTCTTTTACATGATAATATGCAGTGGAACCAAAAACATGTAAAGAATCATAGTCAGCAGCAGATTTACCAGTCCACATCTCCATAGGAGTTTTGCCATTTATTGCAGCTGATGGCAAACGGTTAATTAGATGGCACGCATATGTAACAGCCTCAGCCCAAAATTTCTTGCCCAATCCAGCATTGGACAACATACATCGAACTTTCTCCAGTATAGTTCGATTCATGCGTTCTGCCACCCCATTCTGCTATGGTGTATCCCGAACAGTGAAGTGTCACACGATGCCCTCATCTTGACATACTTGAAGAAATGGATCGTTTTTGTACTCAGTACCATTATCTGATCGAAGTCGTTTGACCTTTCGACCAGTCTGAGTTTCCACCATCTTCTTCCATTTCAGAAATGCATCCAATACTTCACTTTTTCTTTTCATTAGATACACCCATACTTTTCTTGAATAATCATCAACAAAAGTAACAAAATAGTGCATACCTCCCAAAGAAGCCACTTTGGTAGGTCCCCACACATCACTGTGAACGTAGTCCAGAATTCCTTTCGTAATGTGAATTGCTGAACCAAACTTTACCCTCGTCTGCTTGCCCAGAACACAATGTTCACAGAATTCCAATTTGCAAGAATTTGCACCTTTCAACAAGCCTTGCTTCGCCAAAGTCTGCAAAGCTTTTTCACCAGCATGTCCCAATCGCATATGCCATAACCTGGTAGCCTCTGAATCTACATCTTTCGTAGAAACTGTTGATGTTGATCCAATAACTGTACTTCCATTTAAAAAGTACAAGTTATTTCTTCTTGTGCCTTTCATCACTGTCAAATTCCCAGCTGCTACCTTTAGTAATCCATCTCTCAAAGTGATTTTGAGCCCTTTAGATTCTAAGGCCCCTAATGAGATGAGATTTTTCTTCAAGCTGGGTACGTAGCAAACATCAGTCAAGACTTGGATTGAGCCTTCGTGATTCTTCAATTGGATTGTACCTACTCCCATTGTCTTACAAGCACTGTCATTGCCCATAAGAACAACTCCACCTTCTTGTTCTGTAAGACTAGAAAACCAGTCCTTATTAGGACACATATGGTAAGTACATCCCGAATCCAAAATCCACTCATCAGTATGACATGTCATTGCCATGCCAACCAAGCTAAAGTCTGACTCCTCATCATGTTCTGCTACACATGCATTAGAAATAGCCTTGCCCTTTTGTAACTTAGGACAATTCTTTTTCCAATGCCCTTTTTCACGACAAAAGGCACACTCATCTTTGGCGGGTCTCCCTTTGGACTTTCCCCTCCTACCAGGCTTGCTGCTGCTTGAACGACCTCTTGCTATTAAGACTTCTGCAGTTGTATCTCTGTGATCTCTTTTATCTTTCTTTCGAGTCTCAGATCTATACAACGCACTACAGACTGCATCAAATGTGACTGTGTCCTTCCCATGAAGCAATGTGGTGGTAAGATGGTCATATTCATCAGGAAGGGAATTCAACAACAATAATGCCTTGTCTTCGTCTCCAAATTTCTCATCCAAATTTAGCAAGTCTGCTAAAATTTTATTGAATGAGTTCACATGGTCATTCATCGACATACCGGGTGCATAGTGAATTGAAAAAGTTTCTTTTTCATATAAAGCCTATTTTCAAAGCTTTTCGTTAGAAACTTTTCTTCCAATGTATCCCACAATTTCTTGGCTGATGTCTCCCTCATGACAGAGTACTTCTGCTCTTTGGTCAAACATAGACGGATTGTACCACAAGCTTGTCTATTAATCTTGGCCCACTCCTTGTCATCCATATTGTCAGGTTTTACTTCAAGGGCTATATCCAGCTCTTGCTGACATAAGACATCCAGGATCTCACATTGCCACATACCAAAATTATTGGTACCATCAAATTTCTCTACTTCAAATTTTGCATTGGTCACCGTAGTCCTTGCTGATGACGATGCCTGTGCCATTTTTCTCCTCAATCCCAACTACTGTATACGTGAACAGTACCGTATACGTGAATAGTGCCACAAACGATTGTACTCCCCAAGTACGAATCTAGCTCTGGTACCAATTGCTGTGCAGAAGCGTGTAAAAGAGTACAATTATTGTACTAAAAAATCACACTGAGTTCAATTCCCAGGAAAGAGAAGTGGATCACGAGGATCGCTTAAGTACCAGATCTTTCCTAGCCAGAATATCCCTCTATCGTAATTTAATAGCACAATAAATAACTACAATCACACTCACAAGATATGAAAAATAAATAATAAAGAACACCAGAATTTTAACGAGGTTCGGCAAATTTTGCCTACGTCCTCGGGCACTACCAAATATATTTCACTCCAAAAATACAAGTGAAAATTTACAAATAAGGAGAGAGAACAATGCCTTAAGTAGAGAATGGCAAGTGTTGGGATGAAGAAAATGAGAAATGGTTAGGCCTATTTATAGTTGAGGTTCAGGGATCAACTTGCAAATTACCTATTCAAATAGGGACCAAAATTGCAATTATCCCATTCCAAAAAAACTTTCGGTGCCTAACCAAGCCATTTGCTGCCAACTTGTTTACATTTTTACAGCCCCCCATCTTTGACTTTTCAAAGATGGGTTGCTGCCCAATAAAAACAATAGATTTATAGCCAAATACATCACCAAATACTACCTACTACCACTAATCATACTTTGAAACAAGCAAAACCTAACTTGCACACAAGCTGATTATGTCAATCAGCACCTAAAAACATCAAAACAATACCAACTTAGTTCATTTTCAACTAAGTAACTTAACAAAGTAACTAAACAGCCTTGCTGTTACAGCAAGCATACGTGCTGCAGCATGTTTACAAGCTGCATGCACTTAACCAAAAATATAACACTAACATGGTTGGCCATTTTCAATAGTTTCTTCTCATCGGAGTATTTTGATGATACGATTGCTATCGGAGCTTTCCATTCGATGAAAAATGGTATCTTGACATCGAATTCTACCGGTAATAGTGGTCCTAGTTTGTCAACAATTACAAACTTTTCGCCTTGGTCTTTATTAGTGGCTGTTAGTACCATTGATAGAAAGTTTGTCACTAGGGTCAAGCTCGGAAATGGTAAGATCTATGAGGTAAGAAGTTTCATTTATGTTAATTATTCCGACATTTCATTTTTCTTTAAAAATTTCATGTTTATAACTTGTTTAAGCTATCCATCTAAACATACCTAGACGAATGGCATGACGGAATTAGACTAAATTGGTTGTTAATGACTTTCTATTTGTCTAAGCTCGGCTCGATAAAAATATGATACCAAGTAAAACCCGAAATAAGAAAACAATATTAGGGCTCAGTTCGTCCAACCCATATTTTGTTTCAAGGAAAAATTAATATCAAAACAAATTTATTAAATAAAATGAGAATAATTAAAATAATAAACATATTATACTCTCGAGAAAAGAACTATGGTCTGAGCCTAATAGACAATGTTATTGAGAAGGGTAACTGTAAACACTAAAAGATATGAAATAGTGTTTGTATTGGACATATGATTAGGGGTGTGCAAATTTCAAGTAATTAATTCGGTTAACCGACCGAATTCGGTTAATCGGTCAATTAACCGAATTAATTCAGTCGAGAGTCAGTTAATAATTTTTTGGAAGTTTAGTTAACAGTTAATTCGGCTCGAAATAGGTTGATTAACCGAATTAACTGAATTTAATAAATAATATTATAATATATAAGTATTCGGTTGGTTCGGTTAATTTTTTGGAAATATAAATTAATCGGTCGGTTAAGTCGGTTAATTTTTGATATGTTTTATACCTGTTTTAATCAAAAATAAAAAATACATAAATTTCGATTAATTCTGTTAACCAACTGAATTAACCGAAAAAGTTCGGTTCGGTTAATTTTTTTGAAAAAATTCGATTTGGTTAACGGTTAAGGGTTTAAAAGGGTCGGTTCATTCGGTTAATGGTAGTTCGGGTCGGTTAACCGATTGAACACCCTTACTTAAGGTATAAAAATATGAAATAAGTGTAAATGATTACTAATTATTATATAAATATTAAATTAAATAGGGTTTGGGCTTCAAATTTAATAAACTTTATTTTTTTTTTGCCTAATATTATTATCCAAATCATCTCAAATATAGGACCAACCTATGGGTTTGGGTGGGCGTATAGTCTAACCTTTATAGATTTAAAAGAAGGGATTGTATGAAATTGTGAGGTCACGTTATCTTTATCTCTTTCTAATTGGAGAATGACAAATCGAAAAAGGATAAGATGACGTGGAATCACAGTGACGCTATCGCTCTAGGCAGAATAACATATTGAGGACTAATTTATATACATTAATAATTTTGTAGGGAAACTCCATAAACACATTCGATCTAAAGGGAAAAATGTACCCATTCATAGCTGGTACAGCTGCTCCAAACACCTCACAAGGTTATACATCCGACGATTCAAGGTATATTTATCTTTGTATTTAATGGTGATTTATTCAACTATAATCTCAAAATATATCCTATAAAATTCAACCCTTAATCTTAATGTCATGGAAATGCCAGGTTTTGCGGTCCAGGAACATTGGACGAAACATTAGTGAAAGGCAAAATCGTTTTCTGCGACTATACAACCTACATCGAAGGTCCGGTCGAAGCTGGTGCGGTTGGGGTAGTGGTTCAAAGTGGAAGATGCAAAGATTATGCGTTCACTTACGGTTTACCACTTTCGAATTTGAGCTTGAATGATGGAAGGAATGTTCTCAACTACGTGAACTTGACAGAGTATTGATTCTAACTTCATTACCGAACATTATTTTTGTTTTGTGAAACTAGATTTATTGCATTATTTATTGTTTTTATGGTTGCCATGTTTGAAATAGGAACCCAACTGCAACCATATTCAAGACTACTGTTGAAGATGATCAATTCGCTCCGTTTGTTGTTCCGTTTTCGTCAAGAGGGCCTAACCCTGCTACACCTGACATCCTCAAGGCAAATTAAATGAATTCTGGTGAATTCGTATGGTTGGATTATTTAGATTTTTTGAACCGTCCATGATAGTTCCGCTTGATTCAATTCTCATTTCTTTTTTTTGGATTTCATTCTGGCAAAATGGGCCAAATTATGGGACACTTTTGGACCTTTTACTAGACCTATTAATCGGCCGGTTTAGGTTGGTTTTAGATTAGGTGAATTTGAATTTTAAAAATTTTAATTTACTTCAGGTTTAAATTATTTTTCGTTGGGAGCCTTTTAAAGTTAATTGTTCAAGTAATTTTAAGTTCAAATCATCCTATGTTTGGTTTATTTTGGGTTTAGGCAAGGACGAAGCCAAGGGTAGGTAATGGCCTTGATGTCCCTCTTGGTTAAACGGTGCAATTGCACTTCTAATCCCTTATAATATTTAAAATTTCAATTTAAACCTTTATGGCTTTGGCTAAATGGGAAATTTCACTCTTGGCCCATTTAAAAATGAATTATTTACAATTTTAATACAAACTTTTTAGCTTTCACCCTCCAAAAATTTTTAATTTTATTTCAGCCCCTAACATAAAATTCCAGGTGTCATCCTTGGGTTCAAGTCATTTTTGGGTTAGGTAGTTGTTGGGTTTGGTTTGGACGGGCTCGAGTTGTTAACATTTTATGGTCAAATTCTCTTCTCAGTACTCATCTAGTTTATTTGATGCAGCCTGATGTTACAGCACCTGGGGTTGACATTTTAGCAGCATGGTCTGAAGCTGTCCCATTGACAGATACCGAAGATGATATAAGAATTGTTCCTTACAACATTATTTCAGGCACATCCATGTCATGTCCCCATGCAACTGGTGCAGCCGCTTATGTTGAATCATTTCATCCAACATGGTCCCCTGCTGCCATTAAATCTGCCCTAATGACAACAGCTTTTCCGATGAGTTCCGAGAACAACCTCGAAGCCAAATTCGCATACTGTGCAGGTCATATAAACCCTGCACAAGCAGCCCAACCAGGATTGGTATACGATGCCGGCGAGATCGATTATGTTAAATTTTTGTGTGGACAAGGATATACCCCTAAACAACTCAAGCTGATCATAACCGAAAGTAACTTCACTTGTTCAGAAGAAACAAACGGAACGGTGTGGGATCTAAACTATCCTTCTTTCACATTATCCACAAGTCCCGGAAATTCAATCACTCGAGTCTTTTGTCGGACGGTGATGAACGTTGGGTCGCCAGTGTCAACTTACAAAGCGGTCGTTAATGCTCCACCGGGTCTCATAATTCAGGTTCAACCAAGTGTACTTTCTTTCAGATCTCTTGGTCCAAAGCTAACATTTGTTGTGACAGTGGGCGCTGAAATTGGAAATTCAATGATCTCTGGTTCATTGATTTGGGATGATGGAGTGCATCAAGTGAGAAGCCCTATTGTTGCTTATGCTTCCTTAGTGGAATGAATTAAATTCCAAAAGAAACAAAAAAAAGTGAAGTTTAATAATGTTTTGTTTTTAATTTGTTGTCTTTGATGTTTTAGTTTTCTATCTTACGGGACAATAAGTTGTATTCATGTGAGACCTGAAATAAAACGAATCTGAGCTTTGATGTTGATTCTCAAAAAGCTTAATTTGGATCCGAAATTTGATACTGCAGATATTTTAAATATGATTATATGAGAAATATTATGTATATTGTTGTGATAAAATAAATTTGAAGTATGTTTGATAAGGAAGAAAATTGATTATAGGAAAGAAAATTACAGAGTTAATTATTTTCAATGGTGAATGTACTTAGTAAATTCCTCTATTATAAGGATAGGATTAAATTAATCTATCTATTATTATTAGATCAATTTAATCCTTCTACTAATAAAACGAATAAAATAAATCATAATTTCAACAGACTTAGTATTTACTATTTAAAAATGTCATTTATCATTAACAAGGTTAATATTTTTAAAGTTTTTTTTTATTGTTTTGGAAATGAAATATTTCGTTTGAATTTGAAGTGCAAATGAAAAAAAAAACTGATTTTCTTTTTATTTTTTAACATTAAATGTTAACTCCGTTACAATTTAGCCTTATTTAATTCTTTTTTAATAGTACGCGGATCAAAATGAGGCATTTAATAGTGTATGGATTTATTTGATGCAATCCTTGTAACAGAGGGACTTGATAGGTACTTTCACCATTTTACATTTTTCAAAGGATTATTCTTCTACTTCGTACTTTTTCAATTCTAGCAAGTAATGAACGGACATTACTTTACTTTCAATTTTTCCATTATTTCTACCAACCACACCAATAAAAAAAAAGTTATATTTTCCTTCTTTCTATTTTTCTTCTCTTTCAATTTTCTTTCTTCTATACCTAGAAAGCCTAAATGTTATTTTATCACTCAATTAAAATAATAAAAACAGAGACTAAATGTTTCCTAGTCTTGAGAAAGGTATGGTATTTTGTAGAAATATTTGATTAGCTAAGTATTAATTTATAGGGTGTAATGCTAAATCACATTGTACTTTTAAAGAGAGAACTCAAATTCAAATTTTGAAAATGATAATTTGGAAGATGTAATTATGAATCTCGAAAGGATTAGCCACAGATCGTAATACGGATTTGAAGGTACCTTGATTCTATAAAAAAAAGTTTAAATTGTTAATAGTTTTCTTGTTGTGTAACTTAATAATTGGATTGGTAAGTTTCTTTCCCCTAGATGATTAGGGATGGCAATGGAGTAGGATGAGGGAGGATGTCACCAAATTCACCATCCATTCACAATTGGCACATTCTGCTTTTACCACGCCCTGCTTTGATATAAATGTATAATCTTGAAAATCACCATTACCCCATGGATGTTAGATACATCCATTCCCCCACCGTGCCTTGCCTCACCTCGCCCCATTTTAATTTAATTTTTACCAGTTATATATAATATTTTCAATCTTTTTGAAGTTAAGTAAATATCTAAACATAATTCTTTAAAAAAATATTTAAAGGGTTTCCGATAAGACACTCTTACAATTTTACCTTGTAATAGCTATATATATTCAATGGTAAAATAGCAGTTTCATATAGTGAGATGAGATGGAGTGAGACAAATAACTATAATCGTTTCATATCGATTGTTCAAAGAAAAACTCACCCAACCCTGCATCCATTTTTCAAAAGAAAAAAATCCACTCCAATCGATATGTATCGGTTAAAAATCTATTGGACGCTTGATAATGTACCCAATTGACATATTTATTGTGCTTAATTTTGATAAATTCTTAAATGAGATGCTACTAGTTTTGGATTAAATATTTGATTTTTGATCAGATACAAAAACAAACTTGGATTGTCAAAAAGAGTAAGAAATTGGGCTGTTGTAAAAGTTTTGGGTTGAAAAACAAGTTGATGGACAAAGGTCTATTTTGAGAACTTTTAGTTTTGGATTTATTTGTAAAAACAATACTTTTAATTTTTTATTAGGATAATATTTTAATTTTTTAGTATTTTATCTTTTGATATTTTTAGATAACTATTTAATACATATTTAATTTTTTAAATACATATTATATATATATATATATATACATATCCATTAAATATATTTATTTTCACAAGTAATTTAATTTCCCATCTAGCTTTAGGCTAATAAACAATCCGGTAGAGACGCGTTGAATCCGAACCGATACTTAAAAACCTTCATACCGATATTTGTTATTTCTTTGGTTAAGAAGATAGACACTGTCGTCTTATAAATTCGTATTGGCATCAAGTCAAGAAAAGTTTGTTGATTTGGTGATGATAGGCGTATAGTTGGAGGTACCACATCAATTGTTTGTCGTATTTGGTCTATCAAAGAACACATTGGTGTGTCCAATTAAATAGTTGGTTGGATTTTGTTAAGGGAGATATCAATCGGAGTTAAACGATCCGCGTGATTGAGGTCATTGGTTCGAGTTAGGCCCTTCTAGTTCACAAGGCTACCAAAGAGCTAAATCATTGACGTGTATTTCATGGTGTTGTGCGGAAGCGTGTAAAAGAGTATAATTATTGTACTGAAAAATCACACCGAGTTCAATTCCCAGGGAAGAGAGGTGGATCACGAAGATCACTTAAGTACCAAATCTTTCCTAGCCAGAATATCCCTCTATCGTAATTTAATAGCACAATAAATAACTACAATCACACTCATAAGATATGAAAAATAAATAATAAAGAACACCAGAATTTTAACGAGGTTCGGCAAATTTCGCCTACGTCCTCGGGCACTAACAAATATATCTCACTCCAACAATACAAGTGAAAATTTACAAATAGGGAGAGAGAACAATGCCTTAAGTAGAGAATTGCAAATTGTGGGATGAAGAAAATGAGAAATGGTTAGGCCTATTTATAGTTGAGGTTGAGGGATCAATCTTGCAAAGTACCTATTCAAATAGGGACCAAAATTGCAATTATCCCATTCTAAAAAAAAAACATCTTTCGGTGCCTAACCAACCAAGGCCATTTGCTTCCCACTTACTTACAGCCAACTATCTTTGACTTTTCAAAGATAGTGGCTGCCAATAATCTCCACCTTGAAGATTTGATTAGGATAATCTTATCTTCACACAATTCTTTCTGCCCTTGCCAACAATATTTGATAGTGCCTTCTTCAACTATTAAACTTGCAGGATATTGATCAAGTTCAAACAATGTTCGATCTTGGTTCCTGTTACGACCTTGGTCATCATATCTGCGGGATTATCTGCAGTCTTAATCTTCTGAAGGCGAATCTTCCCTTCATCAATAATTTCCCGCACAAAATGGAATCGTACGTCGATGTGTTTTGTACGTGCATGATAGACTTGATTCTTTGCTAAATGAATAGCACTTTGACTATCACAATACACGTTAATATGCTCCTGAACCAATCCCAAGGTTTTAACCATACCTTGTAACCAAATAGCTTCCTTTACAGCGTCTGTTACAGCCATGTACTCGACTTCAGTGGTTGACAATGCAACAGTAGACTGTAGAGTAGACTTTCAACTGATTGGTCCTCTAGCAAGTGTAAACACGTAACCGGTGGTTGATCTTCGTTTATCCAAATCACCGGCATAGTCAGAATCAATGTACCCAATAACACCTTCACCAAGTGTATTATCCTGCTCGAACAGTAATCCAAAATCTACGGTCTTTTGAATATACCGTAGAATCCATTTCACAGCATGCCAATGTCCTTTTCCAGGATTATGCATATACCTGCTCACTATACTAACTGCCTGTGAAATGTCGGGTCTTGTACACACCATTGCATACATCAAGCTACCCACTGCATTAGAATACGGAACTTGCAACATGTATTCTCATTCTGTATTCGTCGAAGGAGATAGTTGTGCAGAAAGCTTGAAATGAGAAGCCAACGGGGCACTTACAGGTTTTGTCTGCTCGTTCATGCCAAACTGCTGTAGTACCTTCTTCAAATACTGCTTCTGAGACAAGCTAACTCTGCCATGGGCTCTATCTCTACATATTTCCATGCCAAGAATTTTCTTAGCTTCACCAAGATCTTTCATCTCAAACTCAAGATTGAGTTGAGTCTTCAATCTTTCAATCTCAACTTTGCTCTTAGATGCTATTAGCATATCATCAACATATAAGAGCAAGTATATGAAAGTTCCTTCTTGTAGCTTTTGGAAATACACGCAATGGTCAAATTTACTTCTTGTGTACCTTTGCCCTTTCATGAACTGATCAAATCGCTTGTACCACTGCCTCGGGGATTGCTTCAATCCATAAAGCGACTTTGTCAGTTTGCAAACCCAATTCTCTTTATCAGCAACCTTGAATTCATCTGGCTGAGTCATATAGATTTCCTCTTCCAACTCACCGTGTAAAAATGCGGTCTTCACATCAAGCTGAACTAGTTCAAGATCATATTGTGCAACCAAGGCTAGCAAAATCCGAATAGACGAATGTTTCACAACTGGAGAAAACACTTCATTGTAGTCTATTCCTTCTTTTTGAGCGTAACCCTTTGCTACCAATCTAGCCTTGTACCGAATTTCATTTTTACCAGGAAATCCTTCCTTCTTTGCATATACCCATTTGCATCCAATTGCCTTCTTTCCCTTGGGCAGTGTCATCAACTCCCAAGTCTTATTTTGATGAAGAGTCTGCATTTCTTCATTCATGGCTTGCTTCCACCTTACACTATCAGGGTTACTTATTGCTTCTGTGTAAGTAGAAGGAGCATCATCATCTGCAATTGGAAGTGCATAGGCTACAATATCATCAAAGCGAGCAGGCTTACGAATCTCTCTTCTTGGCCTCCGATATGCAATTGAATCTTGTTGCTGTAGAAGTTCTTGGGTCGGAACCTCTTCATCATTTGTGTTTTCAATATTAGCTGGATCATTATTAACCTTTTCAAGCTCCACCTGCTGCAAAGTACTACTGGTTTTGTCATCCTTTTGTGAATCCTTTAACATGGTTGATTCATCAAAAGTCACATCTCTGCTAAAGACAATATTCCTTGTATCAGGACACCAGAGACGGTATCCTTTTACTCCACTAGTTATACCCAAGAATAATGCTTTCTTTGCTCTTGGGTCTAACTTCGATTCGTTTACATGATAATATGCAGTGGAACCAAAAACATGTAAAGAATCATAGTCAGTAGCAGATTTACCAGTCCACATCTCCATAGGAGTTTTGCCATTTATTGCAGCTGATGGCAAACGGTTAATTAGATGGCACGCATATGTAACAGCCTCAGCCCAAAATTCCTTGCCCAATCCAGCATTGGACAACATACATCGAACTTTCTCCAGTATAATTCGATTCATGCGTTCTGCCACCCCATTCTACTGTGGTGTATCCCGAATAGTGAAGTGTCGCACGATGCCCTCATCTCGACATACTTGAAGAAATGGATCGTTTTTGTACTCAGTACCATTATCTGATCGAAGTCGTTTGACCTTTCGACCAGTCTGAGTTTCCACCATCTTCTTCCATTTCAGAAATGCATCCAATACTTCACTTTTTCTTTTCATTAGATACACCCATACTTTTCTTGAATAATCATCAACAAAAGTAACAAAATAGTGTATACCTCCTAAAGAAGCCACTTTGGTAGGTCCCCACACATCACTGTGAACGTAGTCCAGAATTCCTTTCGTATTGTGAATTGCTGAACCAAACTTTACCCTCGTCTGCTTTCTCAGAACACAATGTTTACAGAATTCCAATTTGCAAGAATTTGCACCTTTCAATAAGCCTTGCTTCGCCAAAGTCTGCAAAGCTTTTTCACCAGCATGTCCTAATCGCATATGCCATAACCTGGTAGCCTCTGAATCTACATCTTTCGCAGAAACTATTGATGTTGATCCAATAACTGTACTTCCATTTAAAAAGTACAAGTTATTTCTTCTTGTGCCTTTCATCACCGTCAAATTCCCAGCTGCTACCTTTAGTAATCCATCTCTCAAAGTGATTTTGAGCCCTTTAGATTCTAAGGCCCCTAATGAGATGAGATTTTTCTTCAAGCTGGGTACGTAGCGAACATCAGTCAAGACTTGGATTGAGCCGTCGTGATTCTTCAATTGGATTGTACCTACTCCCATTGTCTTACAAGCACTGTCATTGCCCATAAGAACAACTCCACCTTCTAGTTCTGTAAGACTAGAAAACCAGTCCTTATTAGGACACATATGGTAAGTACATCCCGAATCCAAAATCCACTCATCAGTATGACATGCCATTGCCATGCCAACCAAGCTAAAGTCTGACTCCTCATCATACTCCGCTACACATGCATTAGAAATAGCCTTGCCCTTTTGTAACTTAGGACAATTCTTTTTCCAATGCCCTTTTTCACGATAAAAGGCACACTCATCTTTGGCGGGTCTCCCTTTGGACTCTCCCCTTCTACTAGGCTTGCTGCTGCTTGAACGACCTCTTGCTGTTAAGACTTCTGCAGTTGTATCTCTGTGATCTCTTTTATCTTTCTTTTGAGTCTCAGATCTATACAACGCACTGCAGACTGCATCAAATGTGATTGTATCCTTCCCATGAAGCAATGTGGTGGTAAGATGATCATATTCATCAGGAAGGGAATTCAACAACAATAATGCCTTGTCTTCGTCTTCAAATTTCTCATCCAAATTTAGCAAGTCTGCTAAAATTTTATTGAATGAGTTCACATGGTCATTCATCGACATACCGGGTGCATATGTGAATCGATAAAGTTTCTTTTTCATATAAAGCCTATTTTCAAGGCTTTTCGTTAGAAACTTTTCTTCCAATGTATCCCACAACTTCCTTGCTGATGTCTCCCTCATGACAGAGTACTTCTGCTCTTTGGCCAAACATAGACGGATTGTACCACAAGCTTGTCTATTAATCTTGGCCCACTCCTTATCATCCATATTGTCAGGTTTTTCTTCAAGAGCTATATCCAGCTCTTGCTGACATAAGACATCCAGGATCTCACATTGCCACATACCAAAATTATTGGTACCATCAAATTTCTCTACTTCAAATTTTGCATTGGTCACCGTAGTCCTTGCTGATGACGATGCCTGTGCCATTTTTCTCCTCAATCCCAACTTCTGTATACGTGAACAGTACCGTATACGCGAATAGTGCTGCAAACGATCGTACTCCCCAAGTACGAACCTAGCTCTGGTACCAATTGTTGTGCGGAAGCGTGTAAAAGAGTATAATTATTGTACTGAAAAATCACACTGAGTTCAATTCCCAGGGAAGAGAGGTGGATCACGAGGATCACTTAAGTACCAAATCTTTCCTAGCCAGAATATCCCTCTATCGTAATTTAATAGCACAATAAATAACTACAATCACACTCACAAGATATGAAAAATAAATAATAAAGAACACCAGAATTTTAACGAGGTTCGGCAAATTTCGCCTACGTCCTCGGGCACTAACAAATATATTTCACTCCAACAATACAAGTGAAAATTTACAAATAGGGAGAGAGAACAATGCCTTAAGTAGAGAATGGCAAATTGTGGGATGAAGAAAATGAGAAATGGTTAGGCCTATTTATAGTTGAGGTTGAGGGATCAATCTTGCAAAGTACCTATTCAAATAGGGACCAAAATTGTAATTATCCCATTCCAAAAAAAAAAAAACATCTTTCGGTGCCTAACCAACCAAGGCCATTTGCTTCCCACTTACTTACAGCCAACTATCTTTGACTTTTCAAAGATAGTGGCTGCCAATACATGGTCGTTTGTTGGTAAGAGTTAATTGTTGGCCATTTCCGTAATTAATTTACTCATAGAAGGGTTAGTGGTCTGAGACATCCTCGATCACTATAACTGACTTATTGGTTGAATGAAAAGATTTGTTATTAAAGTCTGGTTCGAAACCCGAACAAAATCGAGCCTGAAGTTGAAATTTCATCACATTAATTTATTTAATTGAATTTCATTTTTGCTTATTTTTACCATTATTTAGATTTCAATTATCTCTATTATTTTATTTTTATCATATTTTAAACTCCCTTTTTATTTTTTAAAGACTGTCAGATGTTATGGGCACGACAATTGCCTGGACGTGCAACTTAATTGAACTGAATAATAATTTTAAATATTTCAATTTCTATGAGATCAATCTTAGTCTCTATATTAATATTTATTTACTGTTTAGATGTAAAAAATACTTTTTCTTTCTTTTTTTTTGGATTCAACACCCACCAACTGTTCACCATTTGTTGAGGTTTTACGACCCTAACATATTTTCATACATTGTTTCTTTCCGGCACCAATTAGTTATTTTAAGGCCAAAAAATTTCTGAATCCAAAACATCAGCCAAGCTGAATTCCCAAAGCAAAGAGCAAAATTGTTTTGGAATTTTTGCCGAAGGAAGCTATCAGCCAGCTAGTAATTGAATATCATTATTTGGAATATTCCCTTTCTCAATTTTCCCAAGAACCAAACGGAGAGCATAACAAATTTCACAAGTTTCTTAACATCATATAAAAAATGGAAAAAGATCTCTGCAATTATAGTAAATGAACCATTTAATAAATTTTTCATTGAAGAATGAAGATCATAGTAATTAGTAAAAGCCGGCAATGGATAATCTTGTTCCATTTGCGAGCTTAACATTGCTTAAATGCTTCCAAAATTAACGAATCCAATGAAGTTTATGCCAACACCACACTCAAAAAACTTAAATAAAGTCCCCTTTCCATGGCATTATCTACTGCAAAATCAAGCTCCAAAAATCAACAATGGCAGCCCAAACCTCACCTTTGGCAAGGCTTTCGCTTATCATTTTCACACTTTCCATGTTTATGTGGTGCAGCCATGGTTCCTCTGATAAAAGACAGGTTTACATTATTTACATGGGGAACCTGCCAAAGGGCAAGGTTTCAACTACAAGCCTTCACACCAGTATGCTTCATGAAGTTCTTCCCAGGTTCTTCATCTTCTTATTAATTGCACGCTCTTTTGGATTTTTTAGGTCTAATTATGGTTTTGTTCTTCAATCATACTTGAATTTGGGATTTAGTCCAAGTACCTTTATTTGGGGTAATTTAATCTCTCTACTTTTTACCTTTATAATATCGTTAGTTCAATCAGAAAGCTTCATTAATTATACCGGTTCAAATGCTGATGTGAATTTGTTTTTTTAAAAGCATACCTTCCAACTCATAAATTACTTTGGGGAGAAGGTGAATCATAAATTTTAAGGGACTCAAAAGTGCAATTTTACAATAATACTAACTTATAATTTCATAAAATTTAAAGAGCTAAAAAGTAAATTTTTCATTTTTTTGAGAGAGGGGCAAGGCCACTTTCTGCCCACTTGTCTATGCCCCTGGCAGCAGTGTTTTAAATATAAATTCACTTAAGAATTTTAATCACAATTACTATTAATAATGTTACTCATTTGGACTAATTAATAATATTATAAAAGTAGAAAAATTAAATTATGCTTTAAGTACAAGAATTAAAACTGTAATTATAGCATAGTAGAGGGATAAAAACCATAGTTTAATAATTTTTTTATCGAAATTTTCTAACTCTGCTTATGAAAGAATGCAGCAGTACAGTTGGATCAGAAGTTTTGCTCTACAGCTACCACAGGAGCTTCAATGGATTTGCTGCCAAATTGACCGAAGATGAAGCAGCTAAACTGAGAGGTTTCTCGAGAAAATACCTTGGCCAAAATTATAATTTTAAAACTCCATTGTCTCCTCCATTATGTTAGTAACATTGGGTTTAATTTCTTTTTACAGAAAAAGATGGGGTGGTATCAGTTTTCCGTAGCCAAAAGAAGCAGCTTCACACAACAAGGTCATGGGACTTTATGGGATTCAACAAAAAGGTGAAAAGATCAATTATCGAAAGCGACATTATCGTCGGAATGCTTGATACTGGGATTTGGCCAGAATCTCAAAGCTTTAACGACACCGGACTCGGTCCGATTCCCAAAAAATGGAAAGGCACCTGCCAAAGCTCAGCCAATTTCACTTGCAATAGGTAAAGTCAAAACCAAGTATTAAAAATTCAGATTCAATCGGTAGGTCCAACTGGCTGAATAATAGCAATTCTCTTTCAGGAAAATAATTGGAGCTAAGTCTTATCGAGCTAAAGGAGATATTCCATCCGATTACAAATCTCCGAGAGATTACGAAGGTCACGGGACACATACTTCATCAACAGCTGCTGGAGGCTTAGTTAGCAAGGCAAGCTTATACGGGATAGCCAAAGGGACAGCTCGTGGTGGGGTGCCATCGTCTCGCATAGCAGTTTACAAGATTTGTTGGGGCGATGGTTGTTATGATGAAGACATTCTCGCAGCGTTTGACGATGCGATAGCCGATGGCGTCGACATAATCTCCCTTTCTGTTGGGAGTTTCTCCCAATTGGAGTATTTTGATGATACGATTGCTATCGGAGCTTTCCATTCGATGAAAAATGGTGTCTTGACATCGAATTCTGCCGGTAATAGTGGTCCTATTCTGTCATCAATTACAAACTTTTCGCCTTGGTCTTTATCAGTAGCTGCTAGTACCATTGATAGAAAGTTTATCACTAAGGTCAAGCTCGGAAATGGCAAGATCTATGAGGTAAGAAAGTTCCTTAAGATTTTCTTGTTTAGCGCATATTTAGATGTGTTAATGATTGGACCTATGGTTATGTGTTATTTTTCTAGGGAACCTCCATAAACACATTTGATCTAAAGGGAAAAATGTACCCGTTTATCGCCGGTGCTGCTGCTCCGAGCACATCTCAAGGTTATACATCCGAGGATTCAAGGTATATCTTTGTATTTCATGGTGATTTATACAACAATAATCTCAAAATTTATTCTATAAAATTCAACTATGAATCATAATCCTAATGCTATGTAAATGCCAGGTTTTGCGGTCCAGGAACATTGAACGAAACCTTAGTGAAAGGCAAAATTGTTTTCTGCGACTATGATAGCGACGGTACAGGTCCGGCCGAAGCCGGTGCCATCGGTGCAGTGTTTCAAAGCGGCGGATACAAAGATTATGTTTTTCCTTATAGTTTACCTCTTTCGAACTTGAACTTGGATGATGGAAGGAATGTTTTAAATTACGTGAACACAACAGAGTATAGATACTAACTTCATTACCGAACATAATTATGTTTCATTCAACTTGGTTTAGTGCTTTAATCATTGGTTTATGTTTGCTGTGTTTGAAATAGAAACCCCATCGCAACAATATTCAAGACTAATGTTGAAGATGATCAATTTGCCCCGTTCGTTGTATCGTTTTCATCACGAGGTCCTAACCCTGCTACACCAGACATCCTTAAGGTAAATTAAATGAATTCTGGTGAATTCGTTTAGTTTGGTCCGGTTTTTTAGATTTTTTTTGTTTTAGGACTTAAAGACATTATTGGATGCAGCCTGATGTTACAGCACCTGGGGTTGACATTTTAGCAGCATGGTCTGAAGCTGTCCCATTGACCGAAGATGATACAAGAATTGTTCCTTACAACATTATTTCAGGCACATCTATGTCATGTCCCCATGCAACTGGTGCAGCCGCTTATGTTAAATCATTTCATCCAACATGGTCCCCTGCTGCCATTAAATCTGCCCTAATGACAACAGCTTTTCCAATGAGTTCCAAAAACAACCTCGAAGCCGAATTTGCATACGGTGCAGGTCATATAAACCCTGCACAAGCAGCCCAACCAGGATTGGTATACGATGCCGGCGAGATCGATTATGTTAAATTTTTGTGTGGACAAGGATATACCCCTAAACAACTCAAGCTCATAACCGAAAGCAACTTCACTTGTTCAGAAGAAACAGACGGAGCGGTGTGGGATCTAAATTATCCTTCTTTCACATTATCTGCAAGTCCCGGAAATTCAATCACTCGAGTCTTTCATCGGACAGTGACGAACGTTGGGTCGCCAGTGTCAACTTACAAGGCGGTCGTTAATGCTCCACCGGGTCTCATAATTCAGGTTCAACCAAGTGTACTTTCTTTCAAATCTCTTGGCCAAAAGCTAACATTTGTTGTGACAGTGGGAGCTGAAATTGGAAATTCAATGATCTCTGGTTCACTGATTTGGGATGATGGGGTGCATCAAGTGAGGAGCCCCATTGTTGCATATGCTTCCTTAGTGAAATGAAATCCTTGAAGGGAATAAAAAAAAAAAGTTTTAATGATGTTTTTTTATTTCATTTGTTGTCTTTGATGTTTTTGTCTTCTATCTTACATGATGATAAATTGTATTCATGTGAGACCTGCAATAAAATGAAGCTGCGCTTTGATGTTGATTCTCTAAAAGCTGAAGTTGGATCCAACATTGATATTTTAGATATGATTATATGAGAAGTATTATGTGTATTCCTAGGCCTAGTACAAGATGAGGAGTTTAAGGACCGTATGTAACGTTCCAAAATTTCCAATTAACACATTTGGTATTGCTCTAAGATCACATACAATGAAATTTCGAGAAAAAATAAAAAAAGAGTCATTCAATTTTTGTATGAAAGTAAAATTGTTATTGGATTTGGAAAACAAACACCATCACTTATCTATATTTTATTTAAAAAGGATTAACTGAGTTGATGTCACCGATTGACTAGGTCTCAACTCAATTGAGTAATTATCAGAAACCAATTCTTTTATTAAATAATAAATATAATAATTTTGTAATTTAAATTATGTAAAATCTAAAAAATATAAACTTTATGATATTTAAACTCAAAACATCGTAGCTTAATTTAACCATTCCAACTATACTTCCATTTATTTTCAATTCAATTTTTTTTTAATGAATTTATCTATTACATAAACTTTTTTTCACCTAAATTATGGTGTCACATAATCTTGCAATGTTTTAATTGTTTATTGAACAAAAGTTTAATTAAGCAAAATTGATAAAATTAATCTATATTGTTTCATTTTTTCAAAAAAATGTAAATATAAAAGTTAAAATTTACTATTAGTCCCCATATTTTATGTAATTTGTGGATTTAGTCTATTTACTTTAATTTGGTCATTTTTAGTCACTCTATTTTTCAAATTTTAAAATTTTGGTCCTCACCAAATAATAACTATTAAATTCATTAAGTCAAGCTTTGTTATTTCCAGAATCAAATGCGGCAAATATATTATTATATATGTAATGACATGTCAACTTGTTATTCCTACATATTACATACTAAAAATCCAATTACTAGATTAACGGCTACCATTTGCATCAAGATTAAAATTTCAAAATTCGAAAAGTATAGGGATTTAAAATGATCCAATTGGAGAATATGGAAAAAATATATAACTAATAATTACATTTAACCAAATAAATTTAAATACTATTGCTCGGGTGAAAACTAAAATTTCAAATTTTGAAAAGTTTGAAGATTAAAATTGATCAATTTAAAAAATACAAGATCTAAAATTGATCAAATTAAATTACATGAACTAAATCTACTTTTACAAAATATAGAGACTAATAGCTGAATTTAAACATCTATAAATATGATCTTTCATAGAAATAACAAATACATGAAAAAAAGAACTATTTTTAAAAAAAAATTGTAGCTAGACTATGGCTTTTGTTGCTACTACTAATAATAGATATTCATACAGTCTTTCAGACACCAATTTGTCATTTTTAAAGTTAATACATTTTTGAATAAAAGATAACTAGGTTCATTCTGGTATTTATATTTTTTTGGGTCCACTTTGATACCTAAATTTAGATTCCGTCAATATTTGATAATATAACCAATGTTACTAGAACAAGACCGGATTAATTGGTCGGATTGATTGGATCAAGACTCGATCAATTTAACGGTCCGAACAAAGGGATAGAACCGTTTGAATTGAAAACTACTTGAAATTGATAAAAATCAAAAATTGGGACAAAAATCAATATTTTAACAAGTTGAATTGGTTTAAATAAATTGTTTATTTTTCGATTTTTAATTATTTATTTAATTACCGTTGGTCTAGTAGTCTAATCAATTGAATCAATTAGATCGAGAATCGGTGGTTTGACTAGATCAACCACCAGTTCAATTATTAAAACACTAAACTTGACATTATTAAATTGTATCATGTCATCACTAAAAAAAATTATATAATATTTTTAACTTTCAAAATGATGATGGAAAATAAGTAATTTTCAAATTTAAAACTAAAATGCTAGTAAAAAATTATATTATTCCAAAAAAAATTTAAATGTTTTTGGACGGTCAAACAAACTATCACCCAGCTTAGTAAACAACTATCATGATTTGGAATTTTCCCTCTCTCCATTTTCCTAAGAACCAAACAGATAACATACCAAACTTCGTAAACCATATTTCAGCAATCAAAAGCCATTAATTGTCAATTTTCCCTTTCTCTTTCCCTCGAATAGTTTCTGAACATCATAATATATGTTTCAGGCATGAAATATATAATATTTAACAGAAAATACTCGTTTTGACTGAAGAATGAAGATCATAGTAATTGGTAAAAGCCGGCAATGGACAAATTTTTCTTCCATTGGCGAGCTTAACAATGCTTAAATACTTCAAAAATTAACGAATCCATTGGAGTTTGTTCCCAGTACTACATTCAAAACCTTATATAAATTCCCCTTTCCATGGCATTATCTACTGCAAAACCAAGCTCCACAAAACTCAACAATGGCAGCCCGAACTTCCCCTTTGGCATGGCTTTCACTTGTCATTTTCACTCTTTCCGTGTTTATGTCGTGCAGCCATGGTTCCTCTGATAACAGGCAGGTTTACATTGTTTACATGGGGAGCCTGCCAAAGGGCAAGGTTTCAACTACAAGCCTTCACACCAGTATGCTTCATGAAGTTCTTCCCGGGTACTTATTAATTGCATGTTCTTTTGGATTTGATTGGGTCAAATTGTGGTTTTAGTCCTTTAATCATACTCAATTTTGGGATCCATTATGCTTTTATAATATTACTAGTTCGAATAAGTAACTTTCTTAATTTTTCTGGTTCAAATGTTGATGTGAATGTTTCTTAAAAACAGCCCTTCCAACTCATCATGCTGAAAAAGTGTCTACGATATAAGTGGTAGGGAGAAGCAATAAAATTAATTCAGGGAGTTCAAAGATAAATCATAAATTTTAGTAGAATTAAAGTATAATTTTACTATTATACTAACTTATAATTTCGTAAAATTTTAAAACGCTAAAAAGCATATTTACTATTTTGGGGGGCTAATCAGCCAAGGCCACTGTTTACCCACTTGTCTATGTCCCTATAAGGGGTGTTTTAAAGATAAATTCAGGTAAGAATTATAATAAGAACAAATAATGGTGTTATTTATTTGGATTAATTAACAACATTATAAAATTAAAATTAAATTATGCCGAGTTAAAATATGAGAACTATAACCCTAATTTGAGCATAGTAAAGAGATCAAGAACATAATTTGACCATTTTTACCGAGATTTTCTGACTCTACTTATGAATGAATGCAGCAATACTGTTGGATCAGATGTTTTGCTCTACAGCTACCACAGGAGCTTCAATGGCTTCGCTGCAAAATTGACCAAAGATGAAGCAGCTAAACTGAGAGGTTTTCTCGAGAAAAATTTTCAAACCAAGAAAATACAATGTCCTTTCCGTTTTGTTAGTAACTTTGGGTTTAATCTTATTTTCCAGGAAAAGATGGGGTGGTATCAGTTTTTCTTAGCCAAAGAAAGCAACTTCATACATCAAGGTCATGGGACTTTATGGGATTCAACAGAAAAGTGAAAAGATCGGTTATCGAAAGCGATATCATAGTCGGAATGCTTGACACCGGGATTTGGCCGGAATCTCAAAGCTTTAATGATACTGGATTCGGTCCGATTCCGAGAAAATGGAGAGGAACATGCCAAAGCTCAACCAATTTCACTTGCAACAAGTAAAAACATAATCAAATGGAAATATTCATTCAACCTTTAAAATATTAAGTCTTTTAACAATGTCGCAATTCTCTTTTTCAGCAAAATAATTGGAGCTAGATATTACCGAGCTAATGGACATTACAGTCCGTACGATTATAGATCGCCGAGAGACTCCGAAGGTCACGGGACTCATACTTCATCGACGGCTGCTGGTGGATTAGTTAGCAGGGCGAGCTTATACGGGTTAGCCAAAGGAATGGCTCGTGGTGGGGTGCCATCGGCACGCATTGCGGTTTACAAGATTTGTTGGTACGATGGTTGCTATGACGAAGACATTCTTGCAGCTTTTGACGATGCAATAGCTGATGGCGTCGACATAATCTCGCTTTCTGTCGGGAGTATTTTCTGGTCAGATTATTTTGATGATACGATTGCTATCGGAGCTTTCCATTCGATGAAAAATGGTATCTTGACATCGAATTCTGCCGGTAATAGTGGTCCCAGTCCGTCGTCAATTACAAACTTTTCGCCTTGGTCTTTATCGGTGGCTGCTAGTACCATTGATAGAAAGTTTGTCACTAAGGTCAAGCTCGGTAATGGTGTGATCTATGAGGTAAGAAAGCTAGTTTATGTTAATTATTCCGGCTTGGACGAGTATTTCGATCCTTGGATAGATCTAGACATACCTGATACTTATGTCCGACATTAATTTTAAGGGAACCTCTATAAACACATTCGATCTGAAGGGAAAAATGTACCCTTTCATCGCCGGTGCAGCTGCTCCTAACACGTCGCAGGGTTATACATCCGAGGACTCGAGGTATATCTTTTCAACGATAATGTCAAATTTTATGCTATAAAATTAATCCTAATTCAATGAAAATTCCAGGTATTGCGGCCCGGGAACATTGGATGAAACCTTAGTGAAAGGAAAAATAGTTTTCTGCGATTACGACAGCAATGCCGATGGTCCGGTCGAAGCCGGTGCCATTGGTGCCGTGTTCCAGAGTGGCAGGCACAAAGATTATGCTTTCGCTTACGGTTTACCTCTTTCGAACTTGAACTTGGATGACGGAAGAATTGTTTTCGACTACGTGAACACAACAGAGTATTTATACTTTTCATTACCAAACATGATTATGCTTTGTTCAACTTGATTTAGTACATTAATAATTGTTTTATAATTGTCATGTTTGAAATAGAAACCCAACTGCAACAATATTCAAGACAAATGTCGAAGAAAATCAATTCGCTCCATTCGTTGTTTCATTTTCATCAAGAGGGCCGAACCCTGTCACAGCAGACATCCTCAAGGTGAATGTAAAAGAAAAATTAAAGATCAAAATATGTAAAGACTTAAAGCTCGTACCTCTGTTCTTACTGTCTCAGTTTTCGGATGCAGCCTGATCTTACAGCACCTGGGGTCGACATTTTAGCAGCATGGTCTGAAGCTCTCCCATTGACAGAAACCGAAGACGATACAAGAGTTGTTTCCTACAACATTATTTCAGGCACATCCATGTCATGTCCCCATGCGACCGGTGCAGCCGCTTATGTTAAATCATTTCATCCAACATGGTCCCCTGCCGCCATTAAATCTGCTTTAATGACAACAGCTTTTCCGATGAGTTCCGAGAACAACATCGAAGCTGAGTTTGCATACGGTGCAGGCCATATAAACCCTGCACTAGCAGCCCGACCCGGATTGATATACGATGCTGGGGAGATTGATTATGTTAAATTCTTGTGTGGACAAGGATATAGTCCTAAACAAATCAAGCTCATAACCGAAAGTAACACCAAATGTTCAGAAGTAACGAATGAAGCTGTGTGGGATCTAAACTACCCTTCTTTCGCACTATCCACAACTCCTGGAGATTCGGTCACACGAGTCTTTCATCGGACAGTGACGAACGTTGGCTCGCCAGTGTCGACTTACAAGGCGGTCGTTAATGCTCCACCAGGACTCATAATTCAAGTTCAACCTAGTGTGCTTTCTTTCGAATCTCTTGGCCAAAAGCAGTCTTTTACTGTGACCATCGGAGCTCAACTCGGGAACTCTATGGTCTCCGGTTCTTTGATTTGGGACGACGGAGTGCATCAAGTGAGAAGCCCTGTCGTGGCTTATGCTTCCTTACTCGAATGAATTAATTTTATTGGAAACAAAAAAAAAAGTATTAAATGTTTTATTTATTTGTTGTGTTTGATGTTTCAATTTCAATGTTTCATGATAATCAATACAGATGCAATTGTATTCATATAACTGAGATTGAAAATAAAAAGAATTTAAGGATACGTTTGTTTGGATGTTAAATATTTTCGGTAAAACATTTTCATTGTTTCATGATATTTGTTTGGTGAAAAATGAATTATCAAAAGAAATCATTCTCCTAAAAGAAAAAAGTAAAATCAAAATAACAAATTCGAAAGTGAGTAACAAATGACTATTAATCACGTTATTATTATTTTCCATCAATTTATAATTCTTCACCAATGATATACCTTTCTGCCAGAAATGTTGAGTACAAGAAAATGTACGGTGTCATCATTTTTCACCAATGATATATGTTCCTCCAATCGATTTCTAATAATTCTCCACATGTTTAAAAGAAATTAGTATGCATTTAATCCATACCGTGTGTTGTGCGGAAGCGTGTAAAAGAGTATAATTATTGTACTGAAAAATCACACTGAGTTCAATTCCCAGGAAAGAGAGGTGGATCACGAGGATCGCTTAAGTACCAGATCTTTCCTAGCCAGAATATCCCTCTATCGTAATTTAATAGCACAATAAATAACTACAATCACACTCACAAGATATGAAAAATAAATAATAAAGAACACCAGAATTTTAACGAGGTTCGGCAAATTTCGCCTACGTCCTCGGGCACTACCAAATATATTTCACTCCAAAATTACAAGTGAAAATATACAAATAGGGAGAGAGAACAATGCCTTAAGTAGAGAATGGCAAATTGTGGGATGAAGAAAATGAGAAATGGTTAGGCCTATTTATAGTTGAGGTTCAGGGATCAACTTGCAAATTGCCTATTCAAATAGGGACCAAAATTGCAATTATCCCATGCCAAAAAAACTTTCGGTGCCTAACTATTGCCAATTTGCTTCCAACTTGCTATAGCCCCCATCTTTGACTTTTCAAAGATGGGCTATAGCCAATAATCTCCACCTTGAAGATTTGATTAGGATAATCTTATCTTCACACAATTCTTTCTTCCTTTGCCAACAATACTTGATAGTGCCTTCTTCAACTGTTAAACTCGCAGGATATTGATCAAGTTCAAACAATGTTCGAACTTGGTTGCTGTTACCACCTTGGTCATCATATCTGCGGGATTATCTGCAGTCTTAATCTTCTGAAGGCGAATCTTCCCTTCATTAATAATTTCCCGCACAAAATGGAATCGTACGTCGATATGCTTTGTACGTGCATGATAGACTTGATTCTTTGCTAAATGAATAGCACTTTGACTATCACAATACACGTTAATATGCTCCTGAACCAATCCCAAGGTTTTAACCATACCTTGTAACCAAATAGCTTCCTTTACAGCCTCTGTTACAGCCATGTACTCGGCTTCTGTGGTTGACAATGCAACAGTAGACTGTAGAGTAGACTTCCAACTGATTGGTCCTCCAGCAAGTATAAACACGTAACCGGTGGTTGATCTTCGTTTATCCAAATCACCGGCATAGTCAGAATCAACGTACCCAATAACACCTTCACCAAGTGTATTATCCTGCTCGAACAGTAATCCAAAATCTACGGTCTTTTGAATATACCGTAGAATCCATTTCACAGCTTGCCAATGTCCTTTTCCAGGATTATGCATATACCTGCTCACTATACTAACTGCCTGTGAAATGTCGGGTCTTGTACACACCATTGCATACATCAAGCTACCCACTGCATTGGAGTACGGAACTTGCAACATGTATTCTCGTTCCGTATCCGTCGAAGGAGATAGTTGTGCAGAAAGCTTGAAATGAGAAGCCAACGGGGTACTTACAGGTTTTGTCTGCTCGTTCATGCCAAACTGCTGTAGTACCTTCTTCAAATACTGCTTCTGAGACAAGCTAACTCTGCCATGGGCTCTATCTCTACATATTTCCATGCCAAGAATCTTCTTAGCTTCACCAAGATCTTTCATTTCAAACTCGAGATTGAGTTGAGTCTTCAATCTCTCAATCTCAACTTTGCTCTTAGATGCTATTAGCATATCATCAACATATAAGAGCAAGTATATGAAAGTTCCTTCTTGTAGCTTCTGGAAATACACGCAATGGTCAAATTTACTTCTTGTGTACCTTTGCCCTTTCATGAACTGATCAAATCGCTTGTACCACTGCCTCGGGGATTGTTTCAAACCATAAAGCGACTTTGTCAGTTTGCAAACCCAATTCTCTTTACCAGCAACCTTGAATCCATCTGGCTGAGTCATATAGATTTCCTCTTCCAAATCACCGTGTAAAAATGCGGTCTTCACATCAAGCTGAACTAGTTCAAGATCATATTGCGCAACCAAGGCTAGCAAAATCCGAATAGACGAATGCTTCACAACTGGAGAAAACACTTCATTGTAGTCTATTCCTTCTTTCTGAGCATAACCCTTTGCTACCAATCTAGCCTTGTACCGAATTTCATTTTTACCAGGAAATCCTTCCTTCTTTGCATATACCCATTTGCATCCAATTGCCTTCTTTTCCTTGGGCAGTGTCATCAATTCCCAAGTCCTATTTTGATGAAGAGACTGCATTTCTTCATCCATGGCTTGCTTCCACTTTACACCATCAGGGTTACTTATTGCTTCTGTGTAAGTAGAAGGAGCATCATCATCTGCAATTGGAAGTGCATAGGCCACTATATCATCAAAGCGAGCTGGCTTACGAATCTCTCTTCTTGGCCTTCTATATGCAATTGAATCTTGTTGCTGTAGAAGTTCTTGGGTCGGAACTTCTTCATCATCTGTTCTTTCAATATCAGCTGGATCATTATTAACCTTTTCAAGCTCCACCTGCTGCAAAGTACTACTGGTTTTGTCATCCTTTTGTGAATCCTTTAACATGGTTGATTCATCAAAAGTCACATCTCTGCTAAAGACAATCTTCCTTGTATCAGGACACCAGAGACGGTATCCTTTTACTCCACTAGTTATACCCAAGAATAATGCTTTCTTTGCTCTTGGGTCTAACTTCGATTCTTTTACATGATAATATGCAGTGGAACCAAAAACATGTAAAGAATCATAGTCAGTAGCAGATTTACCAGTCCACATCTCCATAGGAGTTTTGCCATTTATTGCAGCTGATGGCAAACGGTTAATTAGATGGCACGCATATGTAACAGCCTCAGCCCAAAATTCCTTGCCCAATCCAGCATTGGACAACATACATCGAACTTTCTCCAGTATAGTTCGATTCATGCGTTCTGCCACCCCATTCTGCTGTGGTGTATCCCGAACAGTGAAGTGTCGCACGATGCCCTCATCTTGACATACTTGAAGAAATGGATCGTTTTTGTACTCAGTACCATTATCTGATCGAAGTCGTTTGACCTTTCGACCAGTTTGAGTTTCCACCATCTTCTTCCATTTCAGAAATGCATCCAATACTTCACTTTTTCTTTTCATTAGATACACCCATACTTTTCTTGAATAATCATCAACAAAAGTAACAAAATAGTGCATACCTCCCAAAGAAGCCACTTTGGTAGGTCCCCACACATCACTGTGAACGTAGTCCAGAAATCCTTTTGTATTGTGAATTGCTGAACCAAACTTTACCCTCGTTTGCTTGCCCAGAACACAATGTTCACAGAATTCCAATTTGCAAGAATTTGCACCTTTCAACAAGCCTTGCTTCGCCAAAGTCTGCAAAGCTTTTTCACCAGCATGTCCCAAACGCATATGCCATAACCTGGTAGCCTCTGAATCTACATCTTTCGCAGAAACTGTTGATGTTGATCCAAAAACTGTACTTCCATTTAAAAAGTACAAGTTATTTCTTCTTGTGCCTTTCATCACCGTCAAATTCCCAGTTGCTACCTTTAGTAATCCATCTCTCAAAGTGATTTTGAGCCCTTTAGATTCTAAGGCCCCTAATGAGATGAGATTTTTCTTCAAGCTGGGTACGTAGCGAACATCAGACAAGACTTGGATTGAGCCGTCGTGATTCTTCAATTGGATTGTACCTATTCCCATTGTCTTACAAGCACTGTCATTGCCCATAAGAACAACTCCACCTTCTAGTTCTGTAAGACTAGAAAACCAGTCCTTATTAGGACACATATGGTAAGTACATCCCGAATCCAAAATCCACTCATCAGTATGACATGCCATTGCCATGCCAACCAAGCTAAAGTCTGACTCCTCATCATGTTCTGCTACACATGCATTAGAAATAGCCTTGCCCTTTTGTAACTTAGGACAATTCTTTTTCCAATGCCCTTTCTCACGACAAAAGGCACACTCATCTTTGGAGAGTCTCCCTTTGGACTTTCCCCTTCTACCAGGTTTGCTGCTGCTTGAACGACCTCTTGCTGTCAAGACTTCTACAGTTGTATCTCTGTGATCTCTCTTATCTTTCTTTCGAGTCTCAGATCTATACAACGCACTACAGACTGCATCAAATGTGATTGTATCCTTCCCATGAAGCAATGTGGTGGTAAGATGATCATATTCATCAGGAAGGGAATTCAACAACAATAATGCCTTGTCTTCGTCTCCAAATTTCTCATCCAAATTTAGCAAGTCTGCTAAAATTTTATTGAATGAGTTCACATGGTCATTCATCGACATACCGGGTGCATACGTGAATCGAAAAAGTTTCTTTTTCATATAAAGCCTATTTTCAAGGCTTTTCGTTAGAAACTTTTCTTCCAATGTATCCCACAATTTCTTCGCTGATGTCTCCCTCATGACAGAGTACTTCTGCTCTTTGGCCAAACATAGACGGATTGTACCACAAGCTTGTCTATTAATCTTGGCCCACTCCTTGTCATCCATATTGTCAGGTTTTACTTCAAGGGCTATATCAAGCTCTTGCTGACATAAGACATCCAGGATCTCACATTGCCACATACCAAAATTATTGGTACCATCAAATTTCTCTACTTCAAATTTTGCATTGGTCACCGTAGTCCTTGCTGATGACGATGCCTGTGCCATTTTTCTCCTCAATCCCAACTACTGTATACGTGAACAGTACCGTATACGTGAATAGTGCCACAAACGATCGTACTCCCCAAGTACGAATCTAGCTCTGATACCAATTGTTGTGCGGAAGCGTGTAAAAGAGTATAATTATTGTACTGAAAAATCACACTGAGTTCAATTCCCAGGAAAGAGAGGTGGATCACGAGGATCGCTTAAGTACCAGATCTTTCCTAGCCAGAATATCCCTCTATCGTAATTTAATAGCACAATAAATAACTACAATCACACTCACAAGATATGAAAAATAAATAATAAAGAACACCAGAATTTTAACGAGGTTCGGCAAATTTCGCCTACGTCCTCGGGCACTACCAAATATATTTCACTCCAAAATTACAAGTGAAAATATACAAATAGGGAGAGAGAACAATGCCTTAAGTAGAGAATGGCAAATTGTGGGATGAAGAAAATGAGAAATGGTTAGGCCTATTTATAGTTGAGGTTCAGGGATCAACTTGCAAATTGCCTATTCAAATAGGGACCAAAATTGCAATTATCCCATGCCAAAAAAACTTTCGGTGCCTAACTATTGCCAATTTGCTTCCAACTTGCTATAGCCCCCATCTTTGACTTTTCAAAGATGGGCTATAGCCAATACCGTGCAAGGAAAGAAATCATGTCTTGGCTTGAGCAATTTTTTTTTATATCCTTATATCTATTTTATAATTCATATTTTGGGTTTGTACTTATCTACCCAAAATTGTTAGTCTTCAATGTTAGCTTAAGCAATATAGCAAAGTATGAACCATATATGAATTTATGTATTCTGTAGTTGTTGGTATAGATGTGCAAAAGATTAATTGAGTCAATTTTTTTAATTTAATCAACTTAACCAATCATTATATAAAATAATTGAACTGACCAATTAAATAGTATAAATTGATATAGCCGAATCAACTTAACATTAATTAATTTATCTAATTAATCATTTCGACCTGATTTAAATCAACCCATTTGATTATAAAATTTAATAACTCATAATTTACTGACATAATCAAATAAACTAACCATACAACCATTTAATCAATTCAGGTAAGTTGATTTTAGCCGACTTAGGTGTGGCTGTGCTTAATATTTATTAAATTCAGTGTTGGTCGGTACTATTTAAGATTTCCTAATCTATTAATTTACAATCAATTCCAAACCTTAGGCTTCCTCTTGTTGGGAAGAAATCGAACAACCTAACGGAAGCGAAGCACAATCGGTGTTCTTTCTCTCCTATAACTCCTGTCAAATATTATGGCAAGCACGATAACACAAAAATATTTGTTCTCTAGCAACCTATTAACCACAAATCAACCAATGCAACCGCAATAAAAATAATAAATAGAGACACCGATATTTTTACGTGGAAAACCCCTCTAAATCAAGGGTAAAAAACCACGGGACTTTAGAGTCCGATCAAAAACTCCACTATAATCAAATGTTTAGCTATAAGATCACAATATCAAGCCTACAACAAGCATTCAACTCCAACAAGGCTAACAATATGTAATCTTTAATAAAAGAGAGAAAAATAGGAGAACATCACCAAAATAGTAGCTGCTGTAAAACGGGTATTTCTGACGCTACAGATTCGGATGAAAAATCCGACCGTATAAAGTCAAGAACACCTTGTCGTCTAGCTGCTGTCTAAAAATCAGCTCAATCGAACCACGGATGGAAGAGTTGATCACAGCTGCTCCAAACTTGAAAAACTGATTTTTGCTTCAGTCTTTCTCTCTGTTTCTCGCCTTCTATTTTCTCTCAAAAATTTGATTTTTAGCTCTCTGACGTTAAACAAAAATTGGCTGCCTACACCACCCTTAAAAGACAGAAAGGACAAAAGAAAATGATAGAAAAAAAACAAAAGAAATGATGAAAAAAAAGTGTCATGTTTTATGGAGGGATTCCCACATAGTGGGACCCTCCCAACACCTCTATATATTTTTTTCAGTCAATTAAATATAGGAAAAGGCGTTAGGATCATCCAACCCATAGACATCCTATGTGCATTTACAAATTCCATTTCACCAACATCACAATTGACAATTATGATAAATTCAATCTTTCAATTCATCATTCACTAATGTGCAATTTTTCATATATAAACCTTAATCAAGTTATAAACATGACTCAGCCATATAACAACCCTAAATTTAACATGACATTACCAATTTTATGTGCATGACGACATGAAATTGGGTATGAAGGATGAAAGAGTTTCGTAAGATAAAGTGACAATTTAAGTCTACACCGAAAGTCAGTACTGCACGAAGTAGGCAGCAATATTGTCATTGAAACTGGATAAATTGAGATGATAATTTAAAATTCCATCAAAACCGAGCAACCAGGATGATAAGTTATTATAGTAAAAGTCATCGTCACGGATGACAAGTGAACGACCATCGTCACTGGAAAATCTGAGATGGTTAGTTATTGACATGCGTTTTGGAGTGTCGAACGATGCTTGAGGGCGAATATGATGGGTGGGTAGGAACTAAAAATTAAAATTGCATTGCATCATGAACATAAACTTTACATGCATTGATTTATTGAAAGCTCTTTACATTATGTTTAGTTTGCTATGATGCTATAAATTGAATGCTTTATTGTTTGAACAATTATATATAATAGTTCAAAAATTAGAATCACACTGACTTGTCATAAGTTCACCTTCTCTTTTCATGACCTTATAGATAACACAGAAAATTTGGACTTAGAATGGCATTGGAGGAACCTCATACTAGTAACTCTTGTTTCTTTCATTATTATTTAAAAGTTTCATTAAAGTTTTCCTAAATCATTTTTTGTTTATTTATAGGTTTGTAATTACTAATTATTTCTTCTTCTTTTTTTATATCTTAGGTTTGAGATTGTTTAGCTTATTAATTTTAAGCATGACACTTAGTTAGTACTTTGATAATTGCATGCTATTTGGTTTAGAAAACTGTTATTCTTAATAATGTTTTCCGCTACTTTACAAAATACTTAAAGATTAGTTAAGTTCTTTTAAAACCTTAACCGTTTTTCAAAACTTCACATTAATAATATTGTAATTGGATTACTAAGTAAAGCTGATTTGATTAAAGTTTTTTCTTTAAAACTAAAGAGTGGTTTTTATACAATTCAACCCAAGCAAAAGAATGGTTTTACTGGATCACTTCGGTGATCAATGTAACACCTTTGACTTAGCCGAAGTTCTTAGGCCGGGTCGGGGGTGTTACACTATCAATTTGAAAGTGAGTAATAAATGACAATTAAATATGCTGTTAATATTTTCCGTCAATTGTAATTAATTTTGATTTGTAAATTAATAAATTTAGCTCTTTATGTTTATATATTTTCTATAAATGTTAATAGAATTTGTAAATATTATGGGCTAGATTTGTTAAACCAGAACCAGATTAATAAAATGTGTAAACTTAGAGGACTAAATTTGTTATTATACAGATAAAAAAATATTAACATTGTGATTAATTGTCCTTCTCACTTTTGAAATTAACAGGAATTAAATTGCTTCGATTTTTTTTAGAGAGAACAATTTGCTTAATATCAAAATTGAAAGGGACCAAAAAGTTGTTTTTTACCTAACAAAAAATCATACATCCTATTATACACCAATTTGTCATTTTAAGGGAAAGGACAAATTAAATGTTTTGGCAAAGGAAGCTTGTACGTCGTGATTTGGATTTTCCCTTTCACAATTTTCCTAAGAACCAAACAGAAATCTAGCAAATTTTCATAAATATATTTGCAATCTAAAGTCATTATTTGTCAAAAGTACTTTCAACACCATTCCAGTATTTCATAAAAAAATCTTCCTCGTACAAAAAAATAAAAAAATAAAAAAATTCTACTCTAAGTGTCGAGTGGCAAACGTTTTGTGTTCGATCTTCAGTTGAGAGCAGTTTCAGGTTTGATCTTTAGACAATTCTTACTTCGTAATAGTGTTGAGCGAAAAATCAAGAAACTGAAAACCGAACACAACTGTGATGTTTAGATAAATTTTGAAATACAAGTTTAAAAACCACAATTGCTCGAACTAAATCGAACGGTATTCTATTTTGTATTTAATTATAACTAATTTTAATTTGTTATGATATAAAAATAAAAATTTTATATTTAAAATAGTAAAATAACTTAAATTTTCTATATAATTTTTTTTTCAAAAAAGACTACATTACAGCTATATATTAAGTTTTATTTACTTAAAAAAATAACTTTCTTAAAAGAAATATTTATGAAAAAAAAAAGTTTACCTAATAATATTAAAAAGCTATAAACAAAGTTTATTTTGTTAAAATAAGTCAAGTAAACTCAAAATACAAAATTAGATTAAAATATGCTATTAATCCCTATACTTATCCAAAATTCGAGATTTAATCATTGTACTTTAAAAGTTAAAAATTTCAACCCTTCTATTTTTTTAATTTAAAATGTAACACCCCAAACCCGGCCTAGAAGTTAGGCCCGAATCTGACGTGTCACATGGAAGTGTTTTTTTTCAAAACCATCTTTGCGATTGTTAAAAACTTGTTTGAGAATTACAGCCTCTTACTATCTCTCCTTAGTAGGCTTAGACACAAACTTTCACTAAGGCCCAACTTAAACCCGAAACTTCATAGAACCCCGTAGCTTTCTAAAATCATCTTCTTAATAAGTCCAACTTGAAATAATGCCATTCTCTTGTTCTCAAAAATTTTAAACACTTCTACGCCCAATGCCCAATGGGCTTAATCCTACTAGGCCCAATTTCGGGATGTTACAATTCTACCCTCCTTAAAGAAAATTTCGTCCTCAAAATTTCCAATCAACTACTAAACGCACTGCTCAAATCACACCACTATGCTTTCGCTGCGCACTCCGATTTTAATAACACTAATGTACTTTTAACAAAATTTTGAATTCTCTTTTACAACCAAACATCTAACCACAGAAGCAAGCACTCATCTACCACTTATACTTAAAATTTTTCTACACTCAATCATCACATCCAACCAAAACATACCTGACTTGATGGTAATAAAACAATCCCAAGCCTTATGCTCCTTAGACCCTCATCTCATACATGCTCCTAACCTCCTCCAGCATTCTCCCGGATGACGCCTTTTGCAATAATCGTAAGCCGAAAAGTTTGGGCGTGCCTTAACACGTTTCACGGAACGACACTGCGACCCAAAAGAATCACGATCTATTTTCTTCTTACAGTCCACAGACCCAACTCGAAGTGCTTCACTGATTCCTTTAACCTCTTCAAATACCTCCTTAACTATTTGAGTCAGCTCATCAACCTTAGTTAAATCATGAGATCCCGTCTTAGCCACTGACGCTGCCAGTACCTCCCTTTCGGGCACATACATCGGTGCCGAAGATCTAGCCCTAGCACCTTGACCTCTACCACGTCCACGTCCTCTAGCACTCATGTTCACTAATGTCGATTTAATCTGATTATAAGTCTTATGAATCAATATACTATTCGATGTTTATTAAACAATGTCTTATGGAGTATAAGAGTTGAAGTGGTTTTCGCAAAACGCATCCTAGAGTCTCAATCTCTATAGTTTTTACTCCTAAAGCCAAAAGTTCTAGAGTATTTCTACGGTCATATCACAATAATTATAATCATAAAATGATAACATATACTTACTTGACTTGGTGCCGGATACTCGTGGTGCCATACTTCCTTTAAAACATATAATTCAAACAGTTTTGGAAAATATTTTTGAACCCAAACCACAACCGAGTTTTGCAAACTGAGTTCTGATACCATAAAATGTAACACCCCAAACCCGGCCTAAAAGTTAAGCCCGAATCTGGCGTGTCACATGGAAGTTTTTTTTTTTTCAAACCATCTTTGAGGTTGTTAAAAACTTGTTTGAGAATTACAGCCTCTTTGTTAAAACCCAGAACACTTAAGCAATTGTTGTCTACTTGAAAACGTAATTATCTTTAAAAACCTTTTTGGTTGTGAAAACATATTTGAAATAAACAATTTACGAAAATGGGACGTTTGGGAATAAAGTTGCAGGAGCATTTTGAAAGAAAATCCGAGGCCTTATTACAACATTTAACCCAAAATAGTAAAGTAATAAAATAAACGAAAAAGAAGTCTAAAGTCCAAATAAACCATTTCTGAAGTATGGCCTCCACCGAGTCATCCATGGCCCAAGTCCATGTCACTGAGCATTACCTGAAAAGGTTCATAAAAAGGGGGGTGAGTTACAAGAAATCAGATGTGTAATCCCGTACCTTCTATATACATATATGAAATGGTATGTAATCTCACACTTCTCTGAAAGTTTGTATGAATTATTCTGTGAATCGGTTGAAATATCGAAGAAAACCAAAAACCGGCATCCGTGATCACTCGGGCGTGCTTATGATCGCAGTGGTAATCGTATTTTGTAATAAAACAGTTTCGGTTAGAAGCAATGACGTGTTTTTGAAAAATCATGAAAAATAAGAGAAATGGAATTAGAAAGTGAATGAGATATCAAATTAAAGCTTACTGTGTCTATTTTGATATGGAAGAAACGGAGAAGGAAAATGAATTTTATATTCTGAGATATCTTAATTTTAGTGAGACTGGTTCTGATGGACTTCGTGGTTCCCTGATCTGTCTTGGAAAAATCATATAAAATTGTACAAAGTGAATTATGGGGTTTTAACAAAGAGGCTGTAATTCTCAAATAAGTTTTTAACAACCTCAAAGATGGTTTGAAAAAAAAAAACTTCCATGTGACACGCCAGATTCGGGCTTAACTTTTAGGCCGGGTTTGGGGTGTTACATAAAAATTCTAGTCCAATCATTATTTTTCTTTGTAATTTCTATTAAAATTTCTTAACTTAACATATTTATTTTTTGTCAATTATATACAATTTTATATGAGGAAAGTCTAATCAATATGCTATGTTGACAAATTTTGGTGAAAAATATTAATAATGTTAATGGTTAGACTTAATTTTTAAATAAAAAAAAGTAAGAGCTTTTAAAGTACAATTACTTATTTTTTAGCTTTTAACCCCTAAAGTTAATAAAAAAAAATGAGAATCAAAGCAAATTGAATTATCATAGATAATTTAAAAAATCTAAAAACTCCAATTAAACTAAACCGAAGTCACCCCAGTGACTCCCTATTATTAAAAAGAAGAAGATTCCACTCAAATAATACATGTTTCAGGCATGAAATGGTGGCATTCAAAGGCTTTAATGAAGTTATTAAGCCAAAACATATATATATATATATAGATACATTCAATTCGAATGCCAAATTACATACGACAAATTGAAAATTCTTTAATAAAATTTTCTTGTAATCAACACTTTTCGGCAGAAAACAGCATGCTTCGTACATTTCTAGAAGCCGGCCAATGGCCAGAGATGGATCCATTGACGAGCTTAACAATGCTTTCGTTTTGTTTCAGTAATTAATATAAACACTTATATAAATGCCCCTTTCATTGCATTGGTTATTTGCTAACTCAAGCTCGAAAACTCATCGATGGCAGTCCGGACGTGTTCTTCGACATGGCTTACGCTTGTCTGTTTCACGATTTGCTTCCTCGTCGGCTGCCATGGAGCTTCCGATACGAATGAGAGACAGGCAAATAGATAAAGAAACCCGAGCTGATTTTGGTTGATTTCGGAACTCGAATTAGTTCTAATGTGTTTAATTGTTGTTGGATTGAACCAGGTTTACATTGTGTACATGGGTGACCTTCCGAAGGGTGATGTCTCCGTTTCGAATATTCATATCGGCATGCTCGAAGAAATCGTTCCCGGGTTTGTCGATTATTGTTTTGTTATTCTAAAATTTTGCGCGTTTTAATCGACTTCCGATTCGTTCATATTTAACGTAGGTTTATGAATTATTTATACAGTGTTGCATCGGATGTTTTGCTCTATAGCTACCGTAGGAGTTTCAATGGATTTGCAGCTAAGTTAACCCAAGATGAGGCAAATAAACTTAAAGGTAGATTAAGATCTATCTTTTTTGTAGTGTCTAATTATGGTTTTAGTCCCTCTATTACGCTTTCAACCACATGTTCAAACACCCAAAAGAAAAAATTATGAAAAAATAAAATAAAAATATAGAAAAAAATATAAACACAAATAAATAAAAATAAATACATAAACATCAATTAAAAATTCTTCATTCAATTAAAACATTAACATTATCATTTGTAATTTGTAATTTGTGATTGAAGTATTGAACTACCAAAACAAACATTAATGATATAAATTGAAGTAAACAATAGACAACTTGCATTTCCAAATACGTATATGTATGATAAATTAAATCATTGTCATTAATCGATTATCAAAGCTAATATATATACATTAATTTTTATTTTTTTTTCTTATTAGTATTGAATATAAGAAATCAAATAAATAAAATATAAAATGCTTCCTCGTTTAATTTATCACTATTTGCTGTTTGGTAAACTGAAAAATTAAGTACTGAAAAATTAAGTGTTGAATTTGAATTATGAAATTTTTTTAGTATGATTAATATAATTAGACTACTTGATAAATTTAAATATTAAATTATGAAAGTTTTTATTTTATATTTGTATCCTTATAATTTAAACATTTAATGTTATTTTAGACACACTTCTATTCTTAAATAATATTTTATACATATTAATAATTCAAAATAAATTATATACTTAATGAATATGAATATTATAAATAAAAAACTTAAATATTAAATCGGGAGTAATGTGAAATTCGAGTTCAGTATCTTAGCGAAGTAATTAATTTAAATGATTTTACAATTGATTTGCTATTTCATCTCTTAAATTAATCATAAATTTTGATCTTTCAATTTCAATATCAATGTTTAAAAAAACTATTTAATGAAGAAGAGAATGAAAAAGTACATTTGGAACGTAAAATAATATTATCATTATCTTTGTCTGAACCAGTATATTTGTCGATACCTAATCTAACCAGTTAAATTGATTAATCTAGTCCGATTCCAACAAAATTAATAATGTTATTAGTTTGGACTAAAATTTCAGCATAACAAAAAGACTAAAACCACAATTAGAAGTTTTTGGTAAATTATGGATATATTAAAAAGAAACTTTTGGGTAACTAATTTTTAATTTATTTTTCCAGGAAAGGAAGGGGTTGTATCAGTGTTCCCTAGTCAAAAGAAGCAGCTCCATACATCAAGAACATGGGAATTTATGGGATTCAACAAAAAAATGAAAACATCAATCATTGAGAGTGATATCATCATTGGAATGCTTGACACGGGGGTTTGGCCCGAATCCGAAAGTTTTAACGACACTGGATTTGGTCCGATTCCAAAAAAATGGAAGGGCACCTGCCAAAAATCGGCCAATTTCTCTTGCAACAAGTACATAATCGACCTTAACATTAAGGAAATATTTCATTAGATCATGAAATATTGGCCTTTAACAAGGTTTTAATCTGTTTCAGTAAGATAATCGGAGCTCGATACTACCTGACCGATGGCGAAAACGGTCCGGAAGATTTTATATCTCCAAGAGACGCAGATGGTCATGGGACTCATACAACATCAACAGCTGCAGGTGGCTTAGTTAGCCAAGCCAGTTTATTCGGCATAGCCAAAGGAACGGTTCGTGGTGGGGTTCCGTCTGCACGTATAGCGGTGTATAAGATATGTTGGTCCAATGATTGCTCCGATGAAGGCATTCTCGCTGCATTTGACGATGCAATAGCTGATGGTGTTGACATAATCTCTCTTTCGGTAGGGAGTTTCATTCCTTTTGATTACTTTGAAGACTCGATCGCTATCGGCGCTTTCCATGCAATGAAGAAAGGGATCCTCACCTCGAACTCCGCCGGTAATGGCGGTCCTACTCCTGGATCCGTCGTGAATGTTTCACCTTGGTCACTAACTGTGGCAGCTAGTACGATAGATCGGAAGTTCGTTACGAAGGTGAAACTCGGTAACGGCCAAATTTTCGAGGTAATTAGAGGGATATTCATAACTCAGTTCATGTCTTGAATTGAATTACACTTGAAATTTTCTTCCTATAGGGTGCCACTATAAATACATTTGATCTCAAAGGAAAAATGTACCCTTTCATCTACGGTGGAGATGCTCCGAATTTGACCTTGGGCGTCACATCTGAGATTTCCAGGTATAGTGCAGACAATATGGTATTAGTTCAGTGTCAGTGAATTTACCTTGATTTTAACGAAATTTTGTTACAGGTATTGCTTTCCAGGGGCATTGAATGCAACATTAGTGAAAGGAAAGATCGTTTTTTGCGAGTACTTCACCGATTATGAAGGTGTATTGGAGGCCGGAGCCCTCGGTGCCGTGTTTCAAGATACAGGAAACAAGGATTTTCAATTCAGTTACCCTCTACCTTTTTCTACCTTGAATGTGAATGATGGAAGAATGATCATCAACTACTTGAATACAACAGAGTATTTCCCTATTTCCTTATATAATATTGGTTTAATTCGGATTTGGCCCCTCTAGTATGCTCAATTTAGGATATAGTGATTATACTTTAATTTGACATAATTGGGTCTTTAGTCATTGGTTGTTCTAAATAGTTAATACCATTAATTCTAATTAAAATGCAAACTTGAATTTTTCATAAAAACTTCCCTTTTGATAAAAAAAATTTCATGTCATGTTGGAAGGGTATTTTTAAGAAAAGAAATCCATGTAAGCATTTTAACTAGAATTGTAAACGGTGAAAGTACCTGACAGCTCCCTCTATTATATAGATTGGATCAAATTAGTCCCCTACTATGAGAAGAAATCAAATAAGGCTAAATTCTAACTTAGTTAACATCTATTAAAAAGTAAATGTCATTTTTTTAAATAGTAAATGGTAATTTTATTAATATTTCTTCTTATTTGCTTGTTTTAATAGTATAGACACTAAATTAATTCATTTAATAGTGGAGGGACTAATATGATAAAGTCCTTATAATAGACGGATCTATTGGTAATTTCACCAATAATAAATCGTCTTTAACTATTTGGACTAACTAATTTCATTATAAGAGTAGAAGATCAAATTATCTGAAATTAAAGTATAGGGACTAAAAACTAAATTTCCGCATGGTAGAAGGACCAACATCATATTTTGACATATAATATTCAATTATAAGAGTTTAATCAATGGATTCATATAATTAATTTAGTTTAATTACTTTCATTTGTTTATTAGGAATCCAACAGCAACAATATTCAAGACCAGCCAAGACAATAATCAATTTGCCCCTTTTGTTGTTTCATTTTCATCTAGAGGCCCTAACCCTATAACACCAGATATACTCAAGGTAATGATGAAATGATATTTCACAATTTTTTCAGTTAACTTCCTTTCCAAGTTTCTAATTTTCTCAATCCGAGACCAGCCTGATCTTACTGCACCCGGGGTCGATATTTTGGCGGCGTGGTCAGAAGCATCCACCGTGACAGAAGACGATACCCGAAGAACTCGTTACAACATTATTTCGGGTACATCCATGTCTTGTCCGCATGCGACCGGGGCTGCTGCTTACGTTAAATCATTTCATCCGACATGGTCCCCTGCTGCCATTAGATCTGCTCTAATGACAACAGGTAATTCATTAAGCCTATTCGAGATCTGGGTTCCGGATTACAACATCTGACCATATTTCATCTACTCTTTTGCAGCTATTCCGATGACTTCTAACAACAATATCGAAGGTGAGCATGCGTACGGGGCAGGTCACATAAACCCTTTACAAGCAACCGACCCCGGATTGGTATACGATGCAGGGGAGATTGATTATGTTAAATTCTTGTGTGGACAAGGATATACCATTGCAAACATTCAACTAATAAGTGGAAATAGTAGCAGTTGTTCCGAAGAAACGGATGGTACGGTGTGGGATCTAAACTATCCGTCGTTCGCATTATCCTCAAGTCCTGGAAAATCAATCACTCGAGTCTTTCATAGGACAGTGACAAATGTCGGCTCAGCAGTGTCGAATTATAGGGCGGTAGTTAATGCTCCGCCAGGGCTCATAATCCAAGTTCAACCGAGCGTGCTTTCTTTTGAATATATAGGCCAACAACAATCGTTCGTTGTGACTGTCGGAGCTGAACTTGGGAACTCGATGATCTCCGGTTCTTTGATTTGGGATGATGGTGTTCATCAAGTTAAGAGCCCCATTGTCGCTTATGCTTCAATAATGCTATGATTATGAGATATTTAATGTTTTTATTAATGGTTCAATCTGTTTGTTTTTATGTTTTTATCAAATAATTTAATCAACACAGAACATGTAGTTGAAAAATATGCAAGTATGATGGAGAAATAAATTATTTAAGTTATTCATATCAATGTCATCCTACTGGACTTATTCTTTTATGTCCTTGTTATTGAAAATATCTATAGATGGGATTGTATGAAATTATTACTGTCTTGTCAAAATATGTCATTTCTATTAAAATCATGTTACATATGTAAAAAAAATTTTAAACTCGAGTCTAACTCGCAAAATCCATTCAAATACCTATTTCATTATTCAAAAAATAATAAAAATAAACTATTAAAATATTTTTACACTTTTTAGGATTTTTTTTATACAATTTAACTGATACCAAATTAATCGAATGGGTAGCTAACTATTATTGGAGGGGATAGCTCTTTGATGAAGTACTCAAACAGAACTTGTAGACCACTGCCTTCTAAAATTGCACTTTCTTTTTATGGATTGATCTATGCTTTTAAAAAAAAATAATAATTAAATGTCACCGTATAGAGTAATTTTCCAATAATTAAATGATTAATTGAGAAGATTTTGCACTCTTAGTTGGACATATCAATTCTATTCCAACTTCAAAAATTTAATATAATTAATTCAAATCTAAATTTAAATATTTAAATTAATTAATTTAAACTCGAATCACATTATTTCATTTTAACTAAAAGCAAATCAAATTAAATAAAACGTCTGAAATTTAAAGTGATTCAAACAATTAACAATAATCGAAATTCGAATGTGAAACCAAAATGACCCAACATTACTATATCTTAATTTCTGTTGCCAGCTAAGTAATCCAAGTCACAATTTGTAATTTTCTCTTTAAAATTTTCCCGAGAACCAAACATAAACAGACTAATTTCTATCTCAGACCATTTCTTAAAATCTTAATTACGTATGCATCTCAAGTCCATTTTATGTTCTTTCGAACATCATACACAACTAAGCTTTGCAACAAGAACATAGTAAAATGATGCCTTTAGAAGCTTTCGTTTGTCGGCGGGACCAACAAAGTAAAAAATTCCAACAATTCCCACTACATTCACTGCCTATATAAACCCCATATTTGCAAACTGCTTAATCTATCAGCAAAAATCTCTCCAATGGCGATTCAAGCTTCTCTTTTGCAATGGTTCAAGCTAATCACTTTTGCTTGCACCTTGCTGGCAGTTAGCTCCCGTGCGGCGGCATCCGATGATCTAAAGGCATATAAGTCCCTTATGCATTAGCTATGTTACTTCGACACTTCATTTGAGTTCGAATAGTATAAATGTTTTCATTGAATGGTTAAGTTTGTTGAATTCAGGTACATTTCGTATACATGGGTGACCTTCCAAAGGGTGAATTTTCAGCTGTAACTCTTCATAATAACATGCTAGAACAAGTTATCGGAAGGTAAATTTGTCACAAACATCACCGGTATGGTTAAATAATTAGCTGAGATTGACTAAAATTCATTTACAATTTAACAGCGGCGCATCGGAGTTACTGCTACATAGTTACCGAAGGAGTTTCAACGGCTTCGCCGCCAAATTGACCAATGATGAGGCAGAGAAATTGGCTGGTTTGTTGGCATTGCGTCATATTTTTTATTCAATCTTAATATTTTTATCACCCTCCCCTATGAACGTTCGACAAGTCTAATCGCAACTGTAAAACATAGGAATTTGGTTCAAGTCTCAACCGTACTAATGAATATAGAACTTTATTTCAGACATGGAAGGAGTTGTTTCTGTTTTTGTTGAAAGTTGGTCAGCATGTAGCACCAGGAGTAGCCAAGAAGTAGGCCATGCAGCCCGAGCCATGCAGGAGCTGCTGAAGCAAGTGCAGCTGTTGATTTTTTGTTCATTTTGTTACCTTAGTTTGATGAAATGTAATTTATTTCATTTTGAACTATGTTAGTTTGATGTTTGATGTAATTTGATTGTGATTGAGCTGTAAACTCAGCTTTGTTCATGTGTACAAGCTTGGTTTACCAAGTTCCAATGTATTTGTGGTAGTAGGTATTGATTAGGTGACCTTATACTGATTATGCCATTATTCAATGTTAATGAAAATTATCAGGTTTCCTTCCATATACTCTCCACTTTTCTTTGCTTTTGCTTTCAATTCTGTTTTGAATTCTGTTTGTTTCTTCTGCAAGCTTCGAGCCTTGTTGCTCAATCATAGCTGTGTTTGCTTGTTTTGTTCCAGAAACTCCAACAGTTTTCCAAAGCCAAAGAAGGAGCTCCACACGGCAAGATCGTGGGACTTCGTCGGCTTCTTTGAACATTCTAGACGAACGGTGTTATAAAGCGACATCATAGTAGCTGTCCTCGATACAGGGATTTGGCCTGAATCGGAAAGTTTTGGCGATAAAGAATTTGGTCCTCCTCCGAAGAAATGGAAGGGCAGTTGCCAAAAGTCGTTTAATTTCACTTGCAACAAGTAAATATGATTGAAAATATGTACTTATACATAGATTATATATATTATGATATAAAATCTTAGCAAAATTTCCAATATCACATGCAGTAAAATAATCGGGGCAAGATACTATCGAGCTAAAGGAGATTATCCCTTGGAAGATTTGCAGTCACCGAGAGATTCCGTAGGTCATGGGAGTCACACTGCACCGATAGCTGCTGGTGCTGTAGTTAGCAAGGCAAGTTTATACTGATTTCGTGCAGGGACAGTTCGTGGAGGAGTGCCATCAGCTCGTATCGCAGTATACAAAATCTGTTGGTACGATGGAAGTTACGATGAAGATATTCTCGCAGCATTCGATGATGCTATTGCAGATGGAGTTGACTTAATCTCCCTTTCCGTCGGAGTATTCTTTGCTTTGGAATATTTCAGTGATTCGATCGCTATCGAAGCTTTCCATTCGATGAAAAACGGGATACTAACATCGAATTCAGCTGGTAACGATGGTCCTTATGCTTCTGTTGTAAACATTTCCCCTTGGTCTCTCTCAGTAGGTGCAAGTACCATAGATAAAAAATTTCAAACTACGGTGAAATTGGGTAATGGTAAAGTTTTCAAGGTAATAAAACAGACTTGTCCATTTCCGTAAAAATATTATGGAGTCTCTAGTATTAGAAGTTATATTGTATTTTTCCTTTTTTACTCAAAAAATGATCATATTAGTCCATATATGTTAGATTAAAGAGCAAATTGACCCTTTGTCTTAAAATTTAATCTGTTCCTACTATTAAAAGCTGACATAGTTGACGGATTAATCAAATAGTCCACATGTACCTCATTATAACTTACGAATCAGTTTTTAATAATAGAAATATATGGAATTTTTAATAGAAGGATTAATATGTTCTTTGACCTAATGTAAAAGTGTTAATTTGTCCATTTTTTTAGTAGAAGGGGCAAAATGCAATTTGACTCTTAGTATAAGGGCCTCTATGATACTTTTAAGGTTGATTTCATGTTATTTTACTACAATCTATATTGGCAATACTGAAAAAATTACCTTGTCATTCATAGGGAACTTCGGTAAATACTTTCGATCTTAAGGGTAAATTTTATCCTCTCATATGGGGTGCTAATGCTCCGAAATATAGTTCATAGAATCCAGGTAATATTCGCTGCAATTCTTCGGTTAATTTCATAAATAAAAAAAAAAAAGAAAAGAAATTCATTGTAAAATAAATGCAGGGTTTGCTTGCCAGGCTCCTTGAATGAGACCTTGGTAAAGGGAAAAATTGTTCTTTGTGATTACTTGGATTTCATGGAGGGACCATTACAGGCGGGAGCTGTTGGTGCTCTAATTCAAGACGATGGATTCAAAGATTTCGCCTACACCTTCGCGTTGCCTGTTTCGGTTCTCGGACTAACTAACGGAAGTGACATTTTGCACTACATTAATACAACGAAGTACCATCACTATAACTTCATGATCAGTATCATAAATTATTGAATTTCACTAATATGCACTACAAACAAACTGCGAAATAGTGACGGATCAGAAACCATGCTAAAAAACAAAACCGTCGGTATAGGTAAAAAATATACTGACGATCAAAATGGGTATTCTGACAAAAGAATAACCATGTAACATCCATATAGACTTTCCTTTTTGACAAAAACGCGACTGTTGGAATAAATTTATAAGTCTATACAGATAGTTTAAGCATAAATAGCAATTGTCGGTATAGGTACCTATTGTGCGGAAGCGTGTAAAAGAGTATAATTATTGTACTGAAAAATCACACTGAGTTCAATTCCCAGGAAAGAGAGGTGGATCACGAGGATCGCTTAAGTACCAGATCTTTCCTAGCCAGAATATTCCTCTATCGTAATTTAATAGCACAATAAATAACTACAATCACACTCACAAGATATGAAAAATAAATAATAAAGAACACCAGAATTTTAACGAGGTTCGGCAAATTTCGCCTACGTCCTCGGGCACTAACAAATATATTTCACTCCAAAATACAAGTGAAAATTTACAAATAGGGAGAGAGAACAATGCCTTAAGTAGAGAATGGCAAATTGTGGGATGAAGAAAATGAGCAATGGTTAGGCCTATTTATAGTTGAGGTTCAGGGATCAACTTGCAAAGTACCTATACAAATAGGGACCAAAATTGCAATTATCCCATGCCAATTGTCACCCATTAATTTTGGTGCGCCAACTATTGCCAACCAAGGCCATTTGCTACCAATGTGCTACAGCCCCCCATCTTTGACTTTTCAAAGATGGGTTGTAGCCAATAATCTCCACCTTGAAGATTTGATTAGGATAATCTTATCTTCACACAATTCTTTCTGCCCTTGCCAACAATATTTGATAGTGCCTTCTTCAACTGTTAAACTTGCAGGATATTGATCAAGTTCAAACAATGTTCGAACTTGGTTCTTGTTACCACCTTGGTCATCATATCTGCGGGATTATCTGCAGTCTTAATCTTCTGAAGGCGAATCCTCCCTTCATCAATAATTTCCCGCACAAAATGGAATCGTACGTCGATGTGTTTTGTACGTGCATGATAGACTTGATTCTTTGCTAAATGAATAGCACTTTGACTATCACAATACACGTTAATATGCTCCTGAACCAATCCCAAGGTTTTAACCATACCTTGTAACCAAATAGCTTCCTTTACAGCCTCTGTTACAGCCATGTACTCGGCTTCTGTGGTTGACAATGCAACTGTAGATTGTAGAGTAGACTTCCAACTGATTGGTCCTCCAGCAAGTGTAAACACGTAACCGGTGGTTGATCTTCGTTTATCCAAATCACCGGCATAGTCAGAATCAACGTACCCAATAACACCTTCACCAAGTGTATTATCCTGCTCGAACAGTAATCCAAAATCTACGGTCTTTTGAATATATCGTAGAATCCATTTCACAGCTTGCCAATGTCCTTTTCCAGGATTATGCATATACCTGCTCACTATACTAACTGCTTGTGAAATGTCGGGTCTTGTACACACCATTGCATACATTAAGCTACCCACTGCATTGGAGTACGGAACTTGCAACATGTATTCTCGTTCCGTATTCGTCGAAGGAGATAGTTGTGCAGAAAGCTTGAAATGAGAAGCCAACGGGGTACTTACAGGTTTTGTCTGCTCGTTCATGCCAAACTGCTGTAGTACCTTCTTCAAATACTGCTTCTGAGACAAGCTAACTCTGCCATGGGCTCTATCTCTACATATTTCCATGCCAAGAATCTTCTTAGCTTCACCAAGATCTTTCATCTCAAACTCAAGATTGAGTTGAGTCTTCAATCTCTCAATCTCAACTTTGCTCTTAGATGCTATTAGCATATCATCAACATATAAGAGCAAGTATATGAAAGTTCCTTCTTGTAGCTTCTGGAAATACACGCAATGGTCAAATTTACTTCTTGTGTACCTTTGCCCTTTCATGAACTGATCAAATCGCTTGTACCACTGCCTCGGGGATTGCTTCAATCCATAAAGCGACTTTGTCAGTTTACAAACCCAATTCTCTTTACCAGCAACCTTGAATCCATCTGGCTGAGTCATATAGATTTCCTCTTCCAAATCACCGTGTAAAAATGCGGTCTTCACATCAAGCTGAACTAGTTCAAGATCATATTGCGCAACCAAGGCTAGCAAAATCCGAATAGACGAATGCTTCACAACTGGAGAAAACACTTCATTGTAGTCTATTCCTTCTTTCTGAGCATAACCCTTTGCTACCAATCTAGCCTTGTACCGAATTTCATTTTTACCAGGAAATCCTTCCTTCTTTGCATATACCCATTTGCATCCAATTGCCTTCTTTTCCTTGGGCAGTGTCATCAATTCCTAAGTCCTATTTTGATGAAGAGACTGCATTTCTTCATCCATGGCTTGCTTCCACTTTACACCATCAGGGTTACTTATTGCTTCTGTGTAAGTAGAAGGAGCATCATCATCTGCAATTGGAAGTGCATAGGCCACTATATCATCAAAGCGAGCTGGCTTACGAATCTCTCTTCTTGGCCTTCTATATGCAATTGAATCTTGTTGCTGTAGAAGTTCTTGGGTCGGAACTTCTTCATCATTTGTTCTTTCAATATCAGCTGGATCATTATTAACCTTTTCAAGCTCCACCTGCTGCAAAGTACTACTGGTTTTTTCATCCTTTTGTGAATCCTTTAACATGGTTGATTCATCAAAAGTCACATCTCTGCTAAAGACAATCTTCCTTGTATCAGGACACCAGAGATGATATCCTTTTACTCCACTAGTTATACCCAAGAATAATGCTTTCTTTGCTCTTGGGTCTAACTTCGATTCTTTTACATGATAATATGCAGTGGAACCAAAAACATGTAAAGAATCATAGTCAGTAGCAGATTTACCAGTCCACATCTCCATAGGAGTTTTGCCATTTATTGCAGCTGATGGCAAACGGTTAATTAGATGGCACGCATATGTAACAGCCTCAGCCCAAAATTCCTTGCCCAATCCAGCATTGGACAACATACATTGAACTTTCTCCAGTATAGTTCGATTCATGCGTTCTGCCACCCCATTCTGCTGTGGTGTATCCCGAACAGTGAAGTGTCGCACGATGCCCTCATCTTGACATACTTGAAGAAATGGATCGTTTTTGTACTCAGTACCATTATCTGATCGAAGTCGTTTGACCTTTCGACCAGTTTGAGTTTCCACCATCTTCTTCCATTTCAGAAATGCATCCAATACTTCACTTTTTCTTTTCATTAGATACACCCATACTTTTCTTGAATAATCATCAACAAAAGTAACAAAATAGTGCATACCTCCCAAAGAAGCCACTTTGGTAGGTCCCCACACATCACTGTGAACGTAGTCCAGAATTCCTTTCGTATTGTGAATTGCTGAACCAAACTTTACCCTCGTCTGCTTGCCCAGAACACAATGTTCACAGAATTCCAATTTGCAAGAATTTGCACCTTTCAACAAGCCTTGCTTCGCTAAAGTCTGCAAAGCTTTTTCACCAGCATGTCCCAAACGCATATGCCACAACCTGGTAGCCTCTGAATCTACATCTTTCGCAGAAACTGTTGATGTTGATCCAATAACTGTACTTCCATTTAAAAAATACAAGTTATTTCTTCTTGTGCCTTTCATCACCGTCAAATTCCCAGCTGCTACCTTCAGTAATCCATCTCTCAAAGTGATTTTGAGCCCTTTAGATTCTAAGGCCCCTAATGAGATGAGATTTTTCTTCAAGCTGGGTACGTAGCGAACATCAGACAAGACTTGGATTGAGCCGTCGTAATTCTTCAATTGGATTGTACCTACTCCCATTGTCTTACAAGCACTGTCATTGCCCATAAGAACAACTCCACCTTCTAGTTCTGTAAGACTAGAAAACCAGTCCTTATTAGGACACATATGGTAAGTACATCCCGAATCCAAAATCCACTCATCAGTATGACATGCCATTGCCATGCCAACCAAGCTAAAGTCTGACTCCTCATCATGTTCTGCTACACATGCATTAGAAATAGCCTTGCCCTTTTGTAACTTAGGACAATTCTTTTTCCAATGCCCTTTCTCACGACAAAAGGCACACTCATCTTTGGAGAGTCTCCCTTTGGACTTTCCCCTTCTACCAGGCTTGCTGCTGCTTGAACGACCTCTTGCTGTCAAGACTTCTACAGTTGTATCTCTGTGATCTCTCTTATCTTTCTTTCGAGTCTCAGATCTATACAACGCACTACAGACTGCATCAAATGTGATTGTATCCTTCCCATGAAGCAATGTGGTGGTAAGATGATCATATTCATCAAGAAGGGAATTCAACAACAATAATGCCTTGTCTTCGTCTCCAAATTTCTCATCCAAATTTAGCAAGTCTGCTAAAATTTTATTGAATGAGTTCACATGGTCATTCATCGACATACCGGGTGCATACGTGAATCGAAAAAGTTTCTTTTTCATATAAAGCCTATTTTCAAGGCTTTTCGTTAGAAACTTTTCTTCCAATGTATCCCACAATTTCTTCGCTGATGTCTCCTTCATGACAGAGTACTTCTGCTCTTTGGCCAAACATAGACGGATTGTACCACACGCTTGTCTATTTATCTTGGCCCACTCCTTGTCATCCATATTGTCAGGTTTTACTTCAAGGGCTATATCCAGCTCTTGCTGACATAAGACATCCAGGATCTCACATTGCCACATACCAAAATTATTGGTACCATCAAATTTCTCTACTTCAAATTTTGCATTGGTCACCGTAGTCCTTGCTGATGACGATGCCTGTGCCATTTTTCTCCTCAATCCCAACTACTGTATACGTAAACAGTACCGTATACGTGAATAGTGCCACAAGCGATTGTACTCCCCAAGTACGAATCTAGCTCTGATACCAATTGTTGTGCGGAAGCGTGTAAAAGAGTATAATTATTATACTGAAAAATCACACTAAGTTCAATTCCCAGGAAAGAGAGGTGGATCACGAGGATCGCTTAAGTACCAGATCTTTCCTAGCCAGAATATTCCTCTATCGTAATTTAATAGCACAATAAATAACTACAATCACACTCACAAGATATGAAAAATAAATAATAAAGAACACCAGAATTTTAACGAGGTTCGGCAAATTTCGCCTACGTCCTCGGGCACTAACAAATATATTTCACTCCAAAATACAAGTGAAAATTTACAAATAGGGAGAGAGAACAATGCCTTAAGTAGAGAATGGCAAATTGTGGGATGAAGAAAATGAGCAATGGTTAGGCCTATTTATAGTTGAGGTTCAGGGATCAACTTGCAAAGTACCTATACAAATAAGGACCAAAATTGCAATTATCCCATGCCAATTGTCACCCATTAATTTTGGTGCGCCAACTATTGCCAACCAAGGCCATTTGCTACCAATGTGCTACAGCCCCCCATCTTTGACTTTTCAAAGATGGGTTGTAGCCAATAGTACCATCCACTATAGTTGATTTTCTAATACCTATAGTGACATTAAAATCGTCAATATATTTGAGGAAAATTCTGATCTATCTCCTTGAACTTATAGAAGCAGTATGAATTGTCAGTAAATGTTTTTATATGGTCAAATTCCTATTATAACCCTAAACATATAATGACGATTTTTACCATCATGAATACAAATATACCGATGGACCATTAGAATCCAATTGCTAATATTTTAGTTTGTTTACAAAATTAATTTATTTATAATTCGATGGATCATCAGATAATTTTAGTTCAAGGATTTCGCCTACACTTTCCCCTTGGGTGTTTCGGTTCTCAAATTAAACGACGAAAGTGAAGTATTACCCTACATTTATACCATGAAGTAGCATCACTATAACTTCATGATCAGTGTCATAATTTATTGTATTTCACTAACTTTGTTTCATTTAATTGTGTAGGAAAGCAGAAGCAACAATACTTCGGAGTACCGAGGAGAAAGATGAACTTGCTCCCTATGTTGCTTCGTTTTCATTGAGAGGACCCAATATTCTTTCACTTGACATCCTCAAGGTATAAATTGAATCTATAATGTCGAAACCATTTTTTTGTTTGAAAAACGGGGTCGACTTTAAAGGCTAAAATGAAGTCGCCACCAATTCTTTTTTGAGGTGTGATCGGGTCACATTGAGATTGATCGTTAAAACATTTTGATTTATTAAAACGATGATTTTAGCCTACGAAATTCGAGAAAACGGATTCGGGAGTCAATTACGCACAAGGAAGGATTAGCACCCTCGTAACGCCCAAAATTGGCACCGAATTGATTAATTAATGTCTTAATGTCAAAAATTTGAAAAGATTTTAAAATGCGATCCTCTTTGTTAAAAGAACTTGAATAAATTAATTTGGATGCTGAGACTGGCTTATTTTGATGAAATAAAAATGTCATGTCCAGTGAGTTAGGATACGACATTTTGAATCCTCGAAATTTAGCTTGTCTTTTTAAAACTCATGCATTAGAATTTAAGAAGGATATTCGGTTATTTGGGTCAAATGAAAAATTGGAACCCAGTAAGTTAGGGCACAATTTCTCAAAATTCCAAATACAGAATATTGCCTTTATTTTTATTTTTTTAGAAATCCTTACCTCGAGATAACAAAATGTTATATCCAATGAGTTAGGACACAACATTTTTGAATTCTCGAGAATAAGTTTTTATTTAACCTATATGCTTTGATTTTAAAAGGAAAATAATAGGTTCTTTAGATTCGATGAGAAAAATCAAAACCCAGTAAGTTAGGGTACGATTTCTTTCGAATCTTAGAACGCAGAGTGTTTGTTTATTTCAAAACAACAATCTCATATTAAAGAACAATTATGTGACATAAATCTAATAAATTAATAAAGCATAAGTATCATGATAATAAAAACACAATAAACCGAAAATACAAGCCTATTTAGAAATTCAAGAATAAAAAAATAAAAAAATAAAAAATTAATATATATATATATATATATATATATATATATAAAAGTAGGATAATAAACAAATAATGAGGTAAATAAATAAATAAATGGATAAGTGAGTAAATGAAACAAATATATGATATTAGATTTAAGTATTCTATAAGTAAAATAATATAAATTAATTAATTAGTAAAACTAATATAGAATTTGTGTAAAGATAATGAAAATAATAATAATATATTAATAATAATAACAAAAAAAATAAAATGAATAATCTCACATTTTGAAAACATATGAAAGGATACAAAATAATAGGTAATGAATAAAATAATCATAATGAAAGTGATAATAACAAAAATAATATATATATATATATATATATCAATTTAATCAAAATATAATATAATAGTATTAAAATAATAATAATAAATACAAATAATAACAATAATAACAATGATAATTAATAAAAATAGTAAGAATAATAGTAGTAATATTAAAAATAATAGTAATAGTAAGGATAATAATAATTATAATAACAATATTAAATTAATGATAAAATAGAAAAAAAATAACAAAAGAAATAAAAAAAGGACTAAATCAAATTTAAAACAAACGTTTGGGGCAAATCTTAAAAAAAAAAAGGAAAGGACCTATCCGAACGCGCGAAGAACAAGGAGGGGTCCAAAGGGCAATTTTTCCTTCTCTTCCAAAACGCAGTGTTTTGTGTGGGACCAAATTAAAACAGAAGAAAATATATAGGGACAAATTTGAAAATAAAGAAAAACTGAATTAGAAAGGGTAAAAATGCGAAAGGGCCAAATGTGAAAATAGTCTCTTTCGCAAAAAACACGTGGATCTTGAGGGCATTCGGGTCGGGTAATCGGGTCAGCCCCCCAAAATGACGTCGTTTCAGGCGTTAGGGGGGCTGCCCAAAACGGCGTCGTTCTATCAAGCTATAAAAGCCAAAATTTTTGTAAAATTTTTCATTTCTTCTTTCTTTTCAAAAAAAAAAAAAAAGGTTTCTCTGAATTCTCTCTCTCAGCGATTTTTGGCCACAAGTCCGGTCATCGACCGCTGCCGTGCATGGCGGCCGGAGTTCGAAAACAGGTAATTTTTTCTTCTTTTTTTAATATTATATTTATATATATAGTTTCATAGAAAAAATAACAATATTCGTATAGTTCCGGAAAAGAAAAGAAAAAGAAAAAAGGAAAAAAAGAAGAAGAAGATAAAAACCTTTGCTGATTTCTTTTCGTATTGATTTTGTGTTTTTAAAAAATGTAGAGTACAAAAGGCTTTCGTTTCTCCTTTTTATAGCCGAATATTCGAAATAAAAATAAAAAATCCATATTCGTTTTGCTGTGCTATTTTCTGTTTTGCAGGTGAAACCGTCGGGATGACGTGGAGGAGGGGTGCGTGTGGAGGGAGCGGCAGGTGAAGGCTCTAGAAACCCATGTTAAATTTTTTGGGCCATTTGGGCCTTGTCCAACATTGGGCCTAGGCAATTAGGTTTAGTGGTTTGTAATTTGCGCCATTTTTATTATATTGGGTTTGTAATAATAATAAAAAAACTGGACTGTTAAGAAAATGAACTTTTATCTTATTTTGGTTTATTTATTTATTTATTTAGTTTTAATGTGATTAGTCGGGCCCGGAAGGCCCATTAGATATAATAATCAACCCCTTTGTTCGATGTTCAAAGTTCTTGACATTTGAATATAAATTGCAGCTAGCTAGATATAACAGCACCGGGAGTTGACATATTAGCAGCGTGGTGGAAGGCTACGACCGTGACAGGGGTCATAAATGATAAAAGAATAGTTCCATACAATATAATCTCTGGTACTTCAATGTCTTGCCCGCACGCGACGGCTGTAGCGGCTTATGTCAAATCATTTCATCCGACCTGGTCCCCTTCGGCTATTAAATCAGCTCTAATGACAACAGGTACTAATACCATATTTGCAATTGGTGAATCTTATACATGGTTACTAATCAATATCTTTCTCTGTTTTGCTACAGCATGGCCGATGAGTCCTAAGACAAATACTGATCTCGATTTCGCGTAAGTCTTATAAACCATCATCGGCCATCGATCCAGGATTGGTCTACGATGCCGGGTAGATTGATTACATTAAATTTTTGTGCGGACAAGGGTATAGTTCAAAACAACTTCGCCTTGTTACAGGAGATAATAAAACTGGTTGCACGAAAGCAACAAATGGAAGTGCATTGGATTTAAACTACCCTACATTCGCATTAATGGTTTGTCTCTCAGGAGATGATACATACTTCAGTCGTGATTTTCATAGGACCGTAACCAATGTCGGATCGCCGGTTTCGACTTATAATGCCATCGTTAATGCTCCAAAGTAACTCGACATCAAAGTTAAGCCAAATGTTTTGTCGTTCAAGTCCATTGGAGAAAAGAAATCGTTTGTTGTTACGGTTGCAGTGAAGGTTGGTCTTCCGACGGTCTCCGGTACTTTGGTATGGGATGATGGTGTGCATAAAGTAAGGAGTCCCGTTGTTGCCTTTTAAACTATGAATTCGATTACCAGTAATAAAACTAAGGGGATTGCTAATAGTAATGATAATCTCAATGTATGTACATGTTGATGTTGAATACGAAATCAATGGAGAAATTGAAAATTCTCCTCAATAAATGAATAATGAGTGTTGGAGATTGAAAAACAGTTGTTTGGATTTTAGATCACAAATTCGTGATGTTTAAAGTTGTTTTATTAAAAAAAAATAAACTATTAAAGAGTAGGGGAGAAAGAGATTTTAATTAGTGTAGAAGCGAACAAAGAAGGACCTACAACAATAATTTTAACAGTTTAATTTTAAATACAAATAACATAATATATCTTTTAATATTTACATTATAACACAATATATTTAATTTTTATACTACATTAATTACATAATACATTAAATAAAAGAAAAAAATATATTATAAACTTGGAAATTTTGAATATTGAAATCCAAAATTATATTTTAAACGAATAATAGTTTTTTATTATAGTCCTACTCGCTGAATTGATAGGTCATGGAGGTTGAATAATTTACCTGAAATACAAATAAAATAGAGTATGAAGATGACGAATTTTTATAAAGTTTCAGTACAGAATGAACAACTCTTACCTGGAATCTTTCATGTGTCCTGTTGCTACTATTGCGGCTGTCCTCCACTCATCAGGAAAAAAGTTAATATATTATTGCTACTTTGAGTTTATTTTTAATATTTAATTTCACACAGAAATTTTCTGTTGTATCTCAATTTATACTTAAATTTTTGGCTATACTGTTTACTTTGGTATTTGAATATTTCTAATTTGATATTTGAAGTTTTTTTTGTCTCGGTTTAAGTACCTAAGTTATTCAATGTTCAATGTATCTACACTTCTTTTTTGTCCCAATTAACTACCTACTTTTTTTAACCAATGCGTAATGTCAAATATTTATAGACCTAGGCTGGGTAGCCCACCCAACCCGATAGGCTCGACTCAACTAGGATCGGAATTGGACAGATTTTTTCACTTCGAATTGGCATGTTCCAACCCGAATTCAATTTAAATAAAAAATATTTTTAAATTAAAATTTAATTATAAAAATATATAAAATAGTAATTAAAAACATGTTTTTAATAGTAAAACGAGCTTTTCAGGTGAGCTTGGGCTTGAAAAATATTTTGGAACTAGGCCTTGGTACAAAATCGAACATTAAAACCAAACTCAAATACAAATTTAAACATTTAACCTGAAATCAAGTATATATTAACCCCAAAAGTTGGACTTTTCCTCAAGCATTTTCAACATATTCTGGTATCATTGCCAGCTTTGGAACAACAAAAACATTGTAAAGAACACCGTCTTTAGACGGTTTCAATATTTAAAGAACACCAGGAGGCGAGCTTAACAATACATAATAGCCGTTTGAGAAATCTGGGATCCCAAATGATCCAGAAAATAATGAGGGTTCATAGTTTCAATTTCCACCATATGTAAAGCTTTAAAGTTCATACAATCATATACAAGCAAAGTGCAGTGGATTTTAATGGCAACCAAGTCATCTTTGACATCGGTTTTTCTTTTCGTCTTTATTTTTTGTATATTCATTATTTCCCAGGCAGTGTCCGATGATGATCGAAAGGCAAAAAAACTATTTTCTTTGAGCTTTCTTTAATGCATGTGTTCGGTTATATGTATATGTATGTTTGATTGTGGTTTTTGAAGCTTTTGCAGGTTTATATTGTTTATATGGGTGAACGTCCCAATGGGGAATTCTCTGCAGAAAGGCTTCACATTAACATCCTAGAACAAGTTCTTGGCAGGTTATATATATATATATATATATATATATATATATATATATATATCATGGTTTAATTATGGTTTTAGTCCCTCTACTATGCTAAAATTTGAAATTTAATTCTTATAGTCTAAGTTACTAGTAGACCTAAAACGGTAACACCGATAATTGCTTACGTTAAAATGATGGATTGGATTTTTTTTTTAAAGTCTTAAGCACTCAATTGAATTTTTAAGTGGCTATGTGTGATTGAATAACAACAAAGAAAATCAACGTGTGTCACTTAACGGAAGCTACTAACATGTAATCAATTTGAATACAGTAGTAATATTAAAAAAGTAGAGGACTAAATTCTGTGAAATTATAATAGAGGGACTAAAACTAGAATTAGACATATATAATACTCACTACTTTGGTAGCCTTTAATAGCAATTTTAATTTGGGTTAATATGCTATTCGGTTATTGAATTTGGTTTCAATTTTTAATTTTGTGCCTTAGTCTTTTTTGTCTCAGTTTGGTATCTGAGTTTAGCTTCAATGTTCAAAATGATACCTTACCCAAAATAAACATGGAAGCCAAACTCAAGTACTAAAATAAACATTAAAACTAAACTCAAATACTCAATAATATATTAACCCTTTTAAGTTCAATAAAGAGAGAGAGAAAAAACAATTTTAAATAGGTTCAATAGCATGTAAGAAATAATATTTCTGAAGACTCGCATTTTCAACAGTGGTGGATCCAGCTCTTTGCTTCATAGCTACCGTAGGAGCTTCAATGGATTTGTTGCGAAGTTGACCAATGATGATGCTCATAAATTGACCAGTATGTTTAGCTGAATTCTTTTATGGGATCATTATTATTGAAGGTTATTACATTAATAATGGAGTTTTTTAATTGAATTCAGACGTGGAAGGGATTGTCTCAGTGTTCCCTAATAAAATGAAACAGCTTCACACAACAAGATCATGGGATTTCATGGGATTCTCCAAAAATGTTACAAGAACAAATCTTGAAAGTAATATCATTATTGGAATGTTAGACACCGGAATTTGGCCGGAATCCGAAAGTTTCAACGATGAAGGATTTGGTCCACCTCCAAAAAAATGGAAAGGCATTTGCCAAGTATCATCAAATTTCACTTGCAACAAGTAAATACTCTAATGAAATCCCGAACACTAAATCGAAACCCTGATCGATTTTGACAATTTTTTTTCGATTTTTCACAGTAAAATCATTGGAGCTCGATACTATAAGGCCGATAAAAACTTCCATCCACCAGATATCCAATCACCAAGAGATTCGGAAGGCCATGGGAGTCATACATCTTCGATAGCAGCCGGTGCCTTTGTACACAAGGCAAGCTTATCCGGTCTTGCTTCCGGTTTAGCTAGAGGAGGGGTTCCCTCAGCTCGAATCGCAGTCTATAAGATATGTTGGGCCACTGGTTGCTCTGATGCGGACATCCTTGCAGCGTTTGATGATGCAATTGCCGATGGTGTTGACGTAATCTCGCTTTCAGTCGGAGGGTCATTCGCGATTGATTATTTCAAGGATTCCATCGCTATCGGAGCTTTCCATTCGATGAAAAACGGAATCCTCACATCAAATTCTGCTGGTAATTCAGGACCTCAGCTTGCAAGTATCACAAATGTTTCACCTTGGTCCCTCTCAGTAGCTGCGAGTACCATAGATAGAAAATTTTTCACTGAGGTGAAATTGGGTAATGGTGAAATTTACAAGGTAAAAAAGATCTTTAAAAAACCCCAATTTTCATATATTAACTCCATGTTTTACAAATTCTAATATTAAGTACATATTTTAGGGAACATCTATAAATACTGTTGAGCTCAAACGCAACTTGTACCCTTTCATATATGGTGGCGATGCCCCAAATACTAAAAAAGGATACGATAGCTCCGAATCGAGGTAACATAACGAGTAATTTTACGAATCATGAAGTTGATTTCGGTTTTGGTTTACGAATGTTATAATTAAGAAAAAATGTTACTTGAAATGCAAGGTATTGCTCGGGAGACTCACTGGATAAGGCCTTAGTTAAAGGGAAGATTGTTCTTTGTGATTCTGTAGATAGTGGTGAAGGTCCATCAGCTGCAGGAGCTGTTGGTGCTATAATGCAGTATTACTTGGATTCGGCCTTCAATTTTCCATTACCCGTTTCATGCTTGGGGTCCGAGGATGGAACCGATGTCTCGACCTACTTGAACACAACAAGGTTCGTTTTCGAAAATAAAAATTCTTCATTAGTGAATTTGTTAAATAAATTATTGAACTATATTTCTTGCCATGTTTTGGTAGAAAACCGAAAGCAAAAATATTGAAAAGTATTGAAGAAAAGGATGAACAAGCTCCATATGTGATTTCATTTTCATCAAGAGGGCCTAACACTATTACGTACGATATTCTAAAGGTAAATTCGTTGAATTTCTCATGTTGTTTTTGATGTATCATCCGTTCCAGACTTTGAACATCTTAATTTTATGTGTATGCAGCCAGATTTGACTGCGCCCGGGGTCGACATTTTGGCAGCATGGTCTCAAGGGACAACTGTAACCGGCTACGAAGGTGACAATCGGATTGTTCCATACAACATACTCTCCGGCACATCGATGTCATGCCCTCATGCAACCGCTGCAGCGGCCTACATCAAATCGTTTAATCCGACATGGTCACCTGCAGCAATTAAATCTGCTCTAATGACTACAGGTATTGCTTCAAAAAGCAAGCGCATAAAGCACTGCATATAATTTTATCCTGATTTTGGCTCTTGTTACTGTAGCTGTTCCATTAAGTCTCGAGACCAACACCGATGCTGAGTTCGCATTCGGATCAGGCCATTTGGTTCCTTCCTCAGCGCTTGATCCCGGATTGATTTATGATGCCGGAGAGATCGATTATGTTAAATTTCTATGTGGTCAAGGATACGATAAGGAAACTGTTAGACTTGTTACCGGAGATCAAAGCAGCTGCTCGAACTCCATTAATGGGACAGCATGGGATCTAAATTATCCATCGTTTGCTTTGTCAGCAACTCCTGGAAAATCTACAAGGCGAGTGTTTCATAGAACGGTGACGAATGTTGGCTCGGCTGTTTCAATTTATAGGGCAATGGTGAAGGCTCCTCCAGGACTCGAAATCGAAGTTCGACCGAATTTGCTTGGATTCAAGGCTATTGGGGAAATGAAATCATTTATTGTGAAAGTTAAAGCTAAAATTGATGGCAACAACATCACCAACATGATGCTTTCGGGTTCTTTGATTTGGGATGATGGGTTGCATCAAGTGAGAAGTCCCGTTGTTGCATTTGCTTAGGAAGAAGAATGATGGAAAGAGCAATATTAGAATATCAATTTTTGAATTTGAAATTATGAAGAAGATAATAAAGATGACATTAATAAAAAAAAAACACAAAATTTAAAGCATTCATCTTCCTGGCCGATTTTCAACCAAAAAAAAGAAGCTATTTTAGTGTTTAACGTTCGGCAACCCTAATTTCTTCAATTAGGAATGTATTTTGTCGTTTTTTAGTTATTTCTATATTTTTGAGATCATTGCTTCGTATTCCAGCTAGCCCGTACCTTAAATTTTGAAATTGTTAAAGATTTGTCATGTTAACATTGTTGAATGCTTGAGTAATTTGATGATTTATGATAGATTTGGAAGGTTTAATGTTAGATTAATAGTTTTTGTAAGGTGATTTTTGACAAAAATGTCAAAAAAGGGATTAAATTGAGAAAATGTAAAATGTGGTGGTTAAAAGTGTGAATAAATTGAAAATATGGGCTGCTAGTAACATGTATTAAGTTCGGCTAAGCATGGGTTTATACTAAATTGCATGAATTTGCAATTTTATGTGATAAGGACTAAATTATAAAAATGTGAATGTTTAGGGGAAAATGTGTAAAATAGCCCTAATGTATATTTTGGATTGATTTGAATAAATAGTTGATTAAATGAGTTAATTTTAAATATATTTAGATCAAGAAAAATGAAATTCGGACCTAGATCGAGGGAAGAATAAGGTGTTGGATTAGTTGGTCCGCGTTATCATTTTTACGTCCAAGGTAAGTTCATATGTAGTAAGCCTTATTATAATTATGCTTTAAATTCTTTGATATTGCATAATTGTGTATATGAGATTGTAGTCATGTTTGATGACGATTCGGATTTATATGGCACTTAGTGTGCGATTCGGAATAGCTTCGGCAATATATGGAACTTAGTGTGCGATTCGAAATAGCTTCGGCTATATATGGCACTTAGTGTGCGAGACTAAGATAGCTTCGGCTATGTAAGGCACTTAGTGTGGGAGATTATAATAGCTTCGGCTATGCATTGGCACTTAGTGTGCAACACATCGAGTATTCGACAGTATTACGACAATGTATGAGTTTGTTATGAATTTGTTCAGGTATGTACATGTAAAGTATGAAATCCAAATAGATGAAGTTATGAATTTGTATATAAGTATAAGAGTAAGTATGAGGAAGGTTTGTTGGTTATTATGATTTAGATGTTAATTAGTTCAAATTGATGATTTGTGTGTTATGAATTGTTGAGTATATTTAGTACTAACTTACTAAGCTTTATAGCTTACCTTGTTTGTTTCTTCCGTGTTTTATAGTGAATTCAAAGCTAGCCCAGATTCAGAGATCATCAGGGACTACTTCACACTATCAAACCATCTACTTGGTACTTTTGAGTTGTGTATATATGGTATATGGCATGTATAGGCTTGAGTCATTTTGGTATGTTTGATGAACATGTATTTTGGGTCATTTGAGTTGGCTTATGATAATGAAAGTTGATGATGTTTATAAATGTGCAAATGGTTCTATTTTGAGTTTGGTAATTGATCCATATTGTGCGGTTGAAGATGAATTTATAATGCTTAATAATATTAGGTAATTTGGGAAGCTATGTGTTTGATTTAATGGTTTAGTTTATTTAATTGAATATGTGAATTAGGTATGAAATTAGAAGGCAATTCGTCGCATATTTGTAAATTGTATTGATGGTAAAGAAAAGGTATGATTTGAATATTGGTTGATGGTATTTAGATGTATATTAGTGCCTTGAATTAGTACCATTTATGCTTGTGTAGGTATGTACAAAATGGGTGGCAAAATAGCTTGGTAAATTGCCTATTTTTGTCCACACGGGCGGAGACATGGGCGTGTGTCTCAGCCGTGTGTAACACACGGTCATGATACACGGTCGTGTGTCTCCTAGCGTTGAAATTGAAATAAAGTCAGTATACCCCCTAAATGGCACACGGCCTAGTACACGGGCGTGTGACTTGGCCGTGTTGCATAAGTTAGTATACCCTACAGGTTTGGCACGGCCTAACACACGGCCTGGCACTCGGGCGTGTGTGGCCACTTCAAAGGGCACATGGGCTAGACACACAAGTGTGTGGTTGGCCGTGTGACCCAAGTCAGTATGTACCCCCTGTTTTTACCCGGCTTGTGACATGAGCGTGTTTGGTGGCCGTGTGAGACATACGAGCGTGTGTCCCCTGATTTGAAGAAAAATTTTATAAGTATTGAAAATTTCCTAAGTTATCAGTTTAATCTCGAACCACTTCGAAAGCATGTTTAAGGCCTCGTAGGCTCTTATTAGGGACAAATTGATTGAGATTGAATGATGAATGATTGAAATGAACAATTGTATGTTAAATAGTTATTTTATTGTTTCGTAAGTCTGATAATGCTCCGTAACCCTATTTCGACGTTGAATATGGGTGAGGGGTGTTACAACTAATCTGATTCTTGGGGCCCTAAATAGATGCATGTTGATTCCTCAAAGTTGTCTCAGTGTTATGGAATCTAGTTTCTGAAACTGAAATGAATTTCGTTAACATCTCTTCCAGATTTAGCTTCTTTTCTTGCTGATAAGGTTGCTAAACACCCGAAAGGGGTTATGACCTTTGATTTTCTTAACCACCCCAAGAGAAATTTGAATGATTCCTCCATCCTGGATTATAATTATTACTATAGGGGTTAGTTTGAGGTTTAGAATTTTTACCTATAAAGTTGACTTGCTCATGCTTCATGTTAGATTTGAAAGGCAAACATCTTGGATTAATCATCATCGCTCCAGTTGCATCGCATTGCATTACCGGATTCACATGTTTAGCCAAACTCAAACCATCAATTTTCTTACCAAGTGCTTCAACCTGACTCGCTAACTTAAAAATTGCATTAATATAAAAAAATCCAGCTATTTTGTCAACTTTTACTATCATAACTTGCCACTGAAAATTATTTAGTTCCATCTCCCCAATAAAAGTTTGGGTTGCCTCAGGTGTTTTGCTATCCAATGTCCCGCCAACTCTTGCATCAATCAGCTATCTAGTTGAGGGATTCAAATCATTGTAAAAAGTTTGAACTTGGAGCCACAAAAGTAGTCCATGATGAGGACACCTTTTCAACAAATTCTTAAATTTCTCTCATGAATTGCAAAGTGTCTCAATATCAAATTGGACAAAAGAAGAGATGTCATTCCTCAACTTAGCTGTTTTAGCTGGTGGAAAATATTTCAATAAAAACTTCTTAGTCATCTGAGCCCAAGTAGTGATGGAACCCCGCGAAAGTGAATTCAACCACTGTTTTGCCTTACTTCTCAAAGAAAATGGGAACAACTGTAAGCGTGTGGCATCATCAGTAAAAGAATTAATCATGAATGTGTCTCAAATCTCTAGAAAGTTAGTTGAATGAGCATTTGGATCTTCATCTTGCAACCCATCAAACTGAACATACTGTTGCACGATCTAAATTGTGTTCGACTTAATCTCAAAATTGTTTGCAGCAACATTCGGTTTGACGATACTCGATTCATTCCCAATCAGTGTGGGCTTAGCATAGTCATACATAGTACAAGGAGTAGGAGGTGTAGGAGGCTGCAGATTATTTTGATTGTCATCCATCTCCATAGTAATATCCTTTTCCTTTTAATCGTCTATTAAAACCTATTGACCTTGCATTGCTTCTCTGACCTCTCTACGATTTCTATGAGCAGTTCTTTCAATCTCACTAGAGAATCAAATAAAAGAAAAATTAAAATATAAAAGTTAAATTAAAAACAAAAAATGTTAAAATTAAAATAAAATTGACTAAATTAATAGAAATAAAGTTTTCCTAATATTCTAGTTCCCGACAACAGCACCAAAAACTTGATGTCCATAGAACCAATTAAAATTTTGACTAAGGCTAGTGCACCTATTAATTAATAGTATAGGTACGGAGAGCAAGATATCATTCCCACGAAGACTAAAAAGTGATAGTGTAATCACCGACTTTTTATTATTTAACCTAATAAATCGAGTGATTTATTAAAACTAAAATTAACTAAATTAATTAACTAACAAACACAACAAAGAACAATTCAAGAAAATAATTGTTTAACAACCAATAAGAAAAACAATACTCAGGAAAGAATACATCTAGATTTCATTTATCACTATCAATCTAAATTATGCAATTTCTTTACTTAATATCTTGATTTGTAGGAATCCCTAAATTATGTTAATATCTCTTTTGAGAGTAAGAGCAACTGACTCTACGTTGATTAATTGAAATTTCTTTCTAATTAAAACCCCTATTATCACATTAACTCGATCTATAGATTTCCCTATTAGATTTGACTCTAATCTAGTAGATTTATGTCATCCTATTTCTAGGATTGCAAGCAACTCCACTCAATTACGCAAGATTTACTCTTAAACAGGGTCTATTCTTCCTCTGATTTAAGCACATCAAATATGGATCAATAATCTAGAAATATCAAATCAAGAATTAAGCACACATAATTGAGAATAAAATCTAAGTATTTATTACGTAAAATAAAAATCAAACGACAGAATTCATCATAAGGTTCATCTCCCCTAGGAATTTAGAAAATTAGTTCATACCTGAAAATAAAACATCCAAAATATAGTATAATAACCACAAGAAATAAAAAAAACTCTTGATGGTTTCCTAAGACATCAAATAAGAATATTCAATCTTGATGAAAATCTACTTCGGAATCGGCTTCAATGGTGTTTTTTGAGTTGTTTTCTTGAGTATTCTATGACGGCTCCCTTTTATCTTCTTATTTTTGTCATATATACGTATTAACATGCCTGAAAAACCTAAAAACGGGATTTCTCGCAGTTTAGGGTGCAAATTCATGAAATCGACACGACCTACTAATAAACTGTAAAAGTAACAGATTTTAATCCCACATTTAGTATACTTTTGGATGATTTATCCTTTGATTTATGTAAAAAGGTGCTCTTAATCCTTTCTTTTCATATTTTATGCTCAGGAAAGCACCCAAGGATGAAAAGAATGAGAAACGGGCTTAAAACGGATCAAATTGGGCCAAGAGAGAAACTGACACGGCCTGGCCCAAAGACCACACGGCCGTGCTTCATTAAAAGTCCGAACACGGCCTGGCCACGATTCACATGGACGTGTGCCATGGTCGTGTCCCTGTCGCTGGAAAGAGCAATTTTGTAACACCCCAAACCCAACCTAGAAGTTAGACTCGAATCTGGCATGCCACATGGAAGTGTTTTTCATAACCATCTTTGCAATTGTAACAACTTGTTGGAGAATTTCAGCCTCTTTATTAAAACCCAAAACACTTAAGCAATTGTGTCTACGTGAAAACATAATTAACTTTAATAACCCTTTTCGGTTGTGAAAGCATATTTGAAATAAACGATTTACGAAAATGTGACCTTTGAAATAGAATTACAAAAGCATTTTGAAACATTGTGGAAACGTAGATAAAGTACAAGTATTTTGAGAGATTGATTGATGAATCACAAATCAAGGAATTGAACTTTAAATCCGTGACTTTTGAAAACGTCGTTAATAATTTGAAAGAATGTTCGAGTTAAAACATATTTGTATAAGTTTATTTTGAAATCCATTTGTTAATCAATTTCGAAAAACCATTATTTACGTTTTTAGAAAAAAAAATTCGTTTTAAACAATTTAAGAAAAATAATTAAAACATCCCAACCATAAAGCAAAAATAAAAAAAAATAGTTCAGAGGCCTTATTACAACTTAAACCAAATTAGCAAAATAATAAAATAAACGGAAATAGAAATTTAAAGTTTAATAACACCATTTCTGAAGTATGGCCCCCCACCGAGTCATCCATGGCCCAAGTCCACGTCACTGAGCATTACCTGAAAGGGTTAAGAGAAAGGGGGTGAGTTACTAGAACTCAGTGTGTAACCCACTTACCATTGTTCACTGGGCCAAAATCCATTAACCAAATATTTGGGCCTAAGCCCATTTACAAAAATATAAATGTATCATATATATATATAATATGCAAATGATATGCAATTCCCAAACCAAACCTACTTTTCCATCCGCTACACACCACCCGGACCAACCAACACACCTGTGGGAGATCTTTAGTCATCCCACCCCTCCAACACACCAAACGTAGGCATTAAGCCATATATCAAACTAGGAATTAAGCCATATATCAATCTGGGCATGAAGCCATATATCAAACTGGGCATGAAGCCATATATCAATTTGTGGACAAGCCACTAGATTAATAGAATTTACATGGCATTGCCATTTTTCAGATTTGTGGTAGAGCCACCAGATTTATGTAGCAGAGCTACCAGAACTTCTCTTCATCATCATCCCATCCCATGCAATTCATGTATATAATGCATAACAATTCATAATAATGCATTCAAATATTTCTTACAAATTTTCTGGCCCATTATAACAATTTATTAACTTGGCCTACTAAGCAGAATATTATCTTGACCCATTTCACATTTTTTTTAGATCGACCCATTTAGCAAATTATCAAATTGGCCCATATAGCAATTTATCAAATTGGCCCATATAACAAATTATCAAATTGGCCCATATAACAAATTATCAAATTGGCCCATATAGCCAAAGTATCAGATTTGCCTATTTAGCAAAATATAACAAATTGGCCCATCATGCCATATATCAATTGGCCCATTAAGGCAATCTATCAAATCGGCTCATAAAGGCATTTTCACAATTCGGTAATCCTACCCACTAAGGGTAATTCGGTAATCTCGCAATCCAAGGGCGTTTCGGTAATTTACCCACCAAGGGTATTTTGGTAATTTTCGCAATCCAACTTAACTACTAATTTGGGCATAACATTTTAAAACTGTCCATCTGCGTCATACTGACTAAATTGGCCATAAACCGAGTTAGAAAACTCGAAATCTAGATCCGTAAAAGTTCCTTGAAACTAGACTCATATATCTTCTTACAGTAATTTTTCTAGAATTTTTAGCCTAGCCATTTAGTACAGTTTATTCCTCAAAGTCTCCCCTTTTCTGCTGTCTGGCAATTCCGACCATTCTTTACTAAAATTTAATTATCTTTTTGTACAGAATTCAAATGATATTCTAGTTTGTTTCTTTTTAAAATAGACTCATTAAGGAATATAACCATATAAATTATGTGCCAAAATTAGTTTTTATCAATTTTTAATGATTTTTCCAAGTCAGAACAAGGGATCTCGAAATTACTCTGAACCAGTCTCACAAAAATCTAAAAATCTCAAACTAATCCTTTGCTTTCTATGTTTCTTTTATAAGAAAATAGACTCAATTATATTTCAATCCATATCTCCTTCACTTTCTAATTCAATTTTCACTATTTTTGGTGATTTTTCAAATCCACATCACTGTTTCTGACCGAAACTGTTTTATTACAAAACATGATTATCACTACCATCATACGCACGTCCGAGTGATCACGGATGCAGGTTATCAGTTTTCTTCGATATTTCTACCGAATCACAAAAATTTCAGAGAGATGTGAGATTTACTCACCATTTCAAACATATATTCGGAAGGGTACGGGATTACACACCTGATTTCAATTTCCTAACAAACCACTCATCGTTGACCTAGAACAATACCAACCAAAAGTTAGCCTCGGATTTCCAAAATATTTCGTATCACTTACACTTGAATCACTTACCACTATGTCCGAAGGTAGAATATATCGAGTGTTAATACGAATGAGAAGAAAAAATAGAGAAGGGATGAAAGTTCGGTTATGGAGGAATAATGGGCACAATATTCGACTATGGTGAAAGGATTAGAATAGAAGAGAAGCTTGAAGGGTTTTTGCGAAAAAGAAAAGAAGGAAGAAGAATGGTTCACTAGCTTGGTTTTTCTAGAAGGATGAAAGAACAAATTTTAGTCTCAATAGTTGGTCTACATTCGGCAACAAGAAGAAAGAAATAAGAGAATATGCGCACTTGATGCTAATGGAATTAGCACTAAAACTTTACCAAAACACTAACAAAATTCAGCTATGCCCCTTAAGCCCCAAAAATCGTCCACATACATAGCTAAAATGGCCAACAATTTGCCACCCATACTTTCCATAACATCTTCCATTAAAATTCCACTTGTTCCCTTTACTTTCCCCTTCATCCATTTTTTGTTGTCCCCCATCTTGCTAATAAAAAAAATTGTTCAACAACCAACTCCTTCATTAGTAACGTGAGTGGTTGCCATACAAAGGAGTCCCATGTTAATTTTTTTTTATTTCCTAATGCTTGATGAAGTATTGACATAATAAGGTAATGGTGGCACTTAAAATGAAAAAAAGATGGTGGGATGGCATGGATAATCATGGAGTATTGATATAATGGGTAAGGTGGCCATTATTGAATTTGAATGGCAAGCATTGGAGGAAAGTGACTAAAAAGAAAAATTCTAGGATGTTACAATTCTACCCCCCTTAAAGAAAATTTCATCCTCGAAACTTACATGATTAAAAGATGTGAGGATATTGTTGTCGAATGGTATCCTCAGGCTCCCACGTAGCTTCCTCCGCTCCGTGATTACGCCGTAGAACCTTAACCAAGGGTACTGACTTCTTTCTCAACACTTTAACATCTCGGTCTAAAATTTTCACTGGTTCTTCCTCGAATGACAAGTCCGGCCTTATCTCAACTTCTTCTACTGGTACTATGTGAGACGGATCCGATCGATAACGCCTCAACATAGAAACATGGAAAACACTATGAATTTGACTCAACTCCGGAGGTAACTCAAGCTGATAGGCCACTGGTCCTACACGCTTCACTATCCGATAAGGCCCGATGAACCTTGGGCTCAATTTGCCCTTTCGTCCAAATATCAAAATCTTCTTTTAGGGTGAGACCTTTAAAAAAACCTGATCTCCCACCGCAAACTCAATATCCTTACGCTTCAGATCCGCATATGACTTGTGTCTATCCGAAGCTTCCTTTAGCCGTGCTTGAATCACCTTCACTTTTTCTTCCGTCTCAGAAATCAATTCAGGACCCAAAAACTGCCGTTCCCCCAATTCAGTCCAACTAGTAGGGGTACGACACCTACGCCCATATAACACCTCATAGGGTGCCATTTGGATACTGGATTGGTAACTGTTATTATACGCAAACTCTGCCAACGGTAGAAAATCCTCCCAACTACCTCATAAGTCAATCACAGAACCCCTTAACATGTCTTCCAAAATCTGGATTACTCTTTCTGACTGACCATCTGACTGAGGATGAAAAGCTGTGCTGAAGTTTAACTTTGTTCCCAAAGCCTCATGCAAAGCTTTCCAAAACTGTGATGTAAACCTAGGGTCCCTGTCCGATATAATAGACACTGGTACCCCATGCAACCTCACAATCTCTGCTACGTACAACTTGGCCAACTTCTGCAATGAGTAATCTGTACGAACAGGTAGGAAATGGGCAGTCTTCGTCAACTGATCCACTATTACCCAAACGGAATCTTTCTTAGTAGGCGTTAAGGGTAACCCACTAACAAAGTCTATCGTTATTCTTTCCCATTTCCATAATGGAATCTTCATCGGTTGCAGCAATCCCGACGGCACTTGATGTTCTGCCTTCACTTGTTGACATGTTAAGCACCTACTCACAAAATCAGTAACCTCCCGTTTCAACCCTAGCCACCAATACTGTTCACGGAGATCTCGATACATCTTACTTCCTCCAGGGTGCATAGCATAGGGGCTATTATGCGCCTCTTGCAGAATCATTTGTCTCAAATCTGAATCCTTGGGCATACAAATTCTTCCGCGAAAACACGGTACTCCATCCTTATCAAATCCAAAATCCCCTATTACACCACTTTCAACTTGATGAAATAAAGGACCCAACTTTTCATCTGATAACTGCTTCTCCTTGATCTGTTCTAACCACATAGGCTTCACCTGAAGTTCCGCTAGCAAACTGCCATCTTCATACAAACTAAGATGAGCAAACATTGCCCTCAACTCCGATATCACCTTACGACTCAACGCGTCTGCCACCACGTTAGCCTTTCCAGGATGATACTCAATTGAGAAGTCATAATCCTTCAACAGCACTATCCATCTCCGCTGTCTTAAGTTCAACTCCTTTTGGGTAAGAAGGTACTTCAGACTTTTATGATCCGTATAAATGATCGACTTCTCACCGTACAGGTAGTGCCTCCAAATCTTCAAAGCAAAAACTACCGCAGCCAACTCTAAATCATGAGTAGGATAATTGACTTTGTGCGGCCTTAACTGACGAGATGCATAAGCCACTACTTTACCACCTTGCATCAACACACATCCCAAGCCGGTGTGTGACGCATCGCAGTAAACAGTAAACTCTTTTCCAGCCTCAGGTTGAATCAGTACAGGCGCTTCCGTCAAAATCTTCTTTAATTTCTCAAAACTTTCTTGTTGTTTCTCTGCCCACACAAATGGTACTCCCTTTCGCAACAGTTTAGTTAGGGGTGTAGCAATCAACGAAAACCCCTTAACAAAACGTCTATAATAACCAACCAATCCTAGGAAACTCTGAATTTCGGCCACTGACTTCGGTGGTTTCCAATCTAATACAGCCTCCACCTTCCAAGGATCAACTCTTATTCCTTCGGCCGACACAACATGTCCTAAGAAAGTCACTCCTTTCAACCAAAATTCACACTTACTGAATCTGCCATAAAGTTGATTTTCTTGCAATATTTGCAATACTATGCACAGATGTGAGTCATGCTCTTCTTCATTCCTCGAATATACCAAGATATCACCTATGAACACCACCACCAACTGGTCTAAGTAGGGTTGGAAGACTCGGTTCATCATGTCCATAAATGCAACTGGTGCATTGGTCAATCCAAACGGCATCACCAAGAACTCATAATGTCCATAACGAGTTCAAAATGCCGTCTTATGAATATCCGCCTTCTTAACCTTGAGTTGATGATAACCCGATCTCAAATCTATCTTGGAGAAAATAGAAGCTCCTCTCAACTGATCAAACAGGTCATCGATTCTCGGCAATGGATACCTACTCTTGATCGTCAATTTATTCAATTGCCTATAATCAATGCACATACGCACCGACCCATCCTTCTTCTTGACGAACAAGACTAGAGCTCCCCATGGTGACACACTCGGTCGAATGAATCCCCGATCTAACAACTCCAGGATTTGAGCCTTAAGCTCTACTAACTCCTTCGGCGCCATTCTATAAGGAGCAATGGACACCGGAGTCGTTCCGGGCAAAAGCTCAATGCCAAACTCTACTTCCCGATCTGGAGGTAGACCCGGTAGTTTTTCGGGAAAAACATTCGAAAATTCTTTCACCGTTCTCACACCTTTCACCGATAATTCCTTGGCATCCAAAGTACTAATGAAGGCTAAGAACACTCCATACCCTTTCCGCAACAACTTTTCTGCCTTTAAAGCAGATACTACCTTTGCCGGGTAATTTCTTCGTTCGCCTATCATTACTACTTCTTTATCTTCCAAAGTTCTTATTGACATCCGCTTTGCAGCACAATCCAATTGCGCCCGGTGTTTTACCAACCAATCCATGCCCAAAATAAGATCAAATTCGCCGAAAGGCAATTCCATCAAATCTGCCAGAAATATTTCTTTTTGAATTTCTAAAGGCACGTCTCTAAACAATTTATTCACGATTACCGACTGTCCTAAAGGACTAATTACGGTCATCTCTCTATCAGAAATCTCAGATCTAATATTTAGGTTTCCAGATATAGCACTAGCAACATATGAATGGGTAGATCCGATATCTATCAAAGCAGTAATAGGTACATCAAAGATGAAGAACGTACCAGTTATCACATCAGGTGCATCGCCATCCTCCCACGCCTGACTGCATAGACTAACCCTGGCTATCTTGCCTCCGCGTTACCTCTGAAACCATTACCTCTACCAGGTGCACCTTGACCACGACCACCGCCATTACCACCTCGACCTGGCCCACGGCCTCTCGGTGGCTGTTGCGTGCCTCTAGCTGGTTGTGCATCATGATTACGAGCTCCTTGAGTTTGAGCAGTCCTTCGAGGACAATTCTTAAGCTGATGGTCCTTAAAACCACATTTGAAACACCCACTAGTTCTTTTCCAGCATTCACCTGGGTGTTGTTTCCCACAATCAGGACACGGTTGAATCTGATCTGTAACAGCAGGTGCTCTAGCTTGGGCTAGCTCATCATTCCTAGGCCTCTTCTGAAAACTTTTAGTGGAACCCAAATACCTGAAGTCCCTCTTGCCTCTGCCTCTGTCTCGGTTCTGACGTGCAGAGTTTTTAGCCTCCTCAGCTATTTTGGCTTTCTCCACAAGCTTGGTAAAAGTCTTTACTTGTTGTGGGGCTATCAGTACCCTCAACTCATCATTCAGCCCATCCTCAAAACGTACACAGAGCTCATGATCGGTTGGCACAATTGTTCGAGCATAACGGCTCAAGCGTAGAAATTCTGCCTCATAAGCTGCCACCGACTTATTTCCTTGGACCAGATTCATGAATTCTTTTCTCTGGGCATCCACATAACTTGCCCCGACATACTTTCCTTGGAATTCGGTCTTGAAGAAATCCCAAGTAACAAGGACACAGCGCCTCTTAGTTTCTGCTCGGTGGTGCACTCCAAATCATCCATGATTCGCTCCACTGCCTCGAGCCAATACTCTGCTACATTCGGAGCTACACCGGAGATACCCCTAAAAACCTCGGCACCACTTGATTTAAGTCATTCCGATATTGATCCACGAGCTGTTGGCCCAGTTCTAGCCCCAGCAACCCTTTCTAGGACTCGTAACATTGCTTGGGTCAAGGCAATGTCCTCTTTCATGTGGTCGTGTGATCCAGTCTCACTCTCGGGTGATACAGGTGCGTCCATTTCTGGTATATGTCCCGATGCTTCAGACACAACCCTAGCACCTCGGCTTCTACCACGGCCACGTCTACCACGTCCACGTCCACGTCCTCTAGTGCTCATATTGGGTATTTCGGTTTAATTTGATTACAAGTTTTATGAATCAGTATACTTTTTTAGTATTTATTAACGATATTTTATGAGATATAAGAGATATAGTTGTTTTCGTAAACGCGTCCTATAGTCTCAATCTCTATAATTTCAACACCTAAAACTAAAAGTTCTAGAGTGTTCCTATAGTCATTTCACAATAATAAGAATTATTCAATTCACATACACTTACTTGACTTGGTGCCGGATACTCGTGGTGCCATACTACCCTTTTTTTAAAAAAAAAAACATAAGTTCTATAATTCGAAACAGTTTTGTACCATAAATGTTTTTGAACCCAGACCACAACTGAGTTTTGAACCGGGCTCTGATACCATTAAATGTAACACCCCAAACCTGGCCTAGAAGTTAGACCCGAATCTGGCGTGCCACATGGAAGTGTTTTTCATAACCATCTTTGCAATTGTAACAACTTGTTGGAGAATTTCAGCCTCTTTGTTAAAACCCAAAACACTTAAGCAATTGTGTCTACGTGAAAACATAATTAACTTTAATAACCCTTTTCGGTTGTGAAAGCATATTTGAAATAAACGATTTACGAAAATGTGACCTTTGAAATAGAATTACAAAAGCATTTTGAAACATTGTGGAAACGTAGATAAAGTACAAGTATTTTGAGAGATTGATTGATGAATCACAAATCAAGGAATTGAACTTTAAATCCGTGACTTTTGAAAACGTCGTTAATAATTTGAAAGAATGTTCGAGTTAAAACATATTTGTATAAGTTTATTTTGAAATCCATTTGTTAATCAATTTCGAAAAACCATTATTTACGTTTTTAGAAAAAAAAATTCGTTTTAAACAATTTAAGAAAAATAATTAAAACATCCCAACCATAAAGCAAAAATAAAAAAATAGTTCAGAGGCCTTATTACAACTTAAACCAAATTAGCAAAATAATAAAATAAACGGAAATAGAAATTTAAAGTTTAATAACACCATTTCTGAAGTATGGCCCCCCACCGAGTCATCCATGGCCCAAGTCCACGTCACTGAGCATTACCTGAAAGGGTTAAGAGAAAGGGGGTGAGTTACTAGAACTCAGTGTGTAACCCACTTACCGTTGTTCACTGGGCCAAAATCCATTAACCAAATATTTGGGCCTAAGCCCATTTACAAAAATATAAATGTATCATATATATATATAATATGCAAATGATATGCAATTCCCAAACCAAACCTACTTTTCCATCCGCTACACACCACCCGGACCAACCAACACACCTGTGGGAGAGCTTTAGTCATCCCACCCCGCCAACACACCAAACGTAGGCATTAAGCCATATATCAAACTGGGAATTAAGCCATATATCAATCTGGGCATGAAGCCATATATCAAACTGGGCATGAAGCCATATATCAATTTGTGGACAAGCCACTAGATTAATAGAATTTACATGGCATTGCCATTTTTCAGATTTGTGGTAGAGCCACCAGATTTATGTAGCAGAGCTACCAGAACTTCTCTTCATCATCATCCCATCCCATGCAATTCATGTATATAATGCATAACAATTCATAATAATGCATTCAAATATTTCTTACAAATTTTCTGGCCCATTATAACAATTTATTAACTTGGCCTACTAAGCAGAATATTATCTTGACCCATTTCACATATTTTTTTAGATCGACCCATTTAGCAAATTATCAAATTGGCCCATATAGCAATTTATCAAATTGGCCCATATAACAAATTATCAAATTGGCCCATATAACAAATTATCAAATTGGCCCATATAGCCAAAGTATCAGATTTGCCTATTTAGCAAAATATAACAAATTGGCCCATCATGCCATATATCAATTGGCCCATTAAGGCAATCTATCAAATCGGCCCATAAAGGCATTTTCACAATTCGGTAATCCTACCCACTAAGGGTAATTCGGTAATCTCGCAATCCAAGGGCGTTTCGGTAATTTACCCACCAAGGGTATTTTGGTAATTTTCGCAATCCAACTTAACTACTAATTTGGGCATAACATTTTAAAACTGTCCATCTGCATCATACTGACTAAATTGGCCATAAACCGAGTTAGAAAACTCGAAATCTAGATCCGTAAAAGTTCCTTGAAACTAGACTCATATATCTTCTTACAGTAATTTTTCTAGAATTTTTAGCCTAGCCATTTAGTACAGTTTATTCCTCAAAGTCTCCCATTTTCTGCTGTCTGGCAATTCCGACCATTCTTTACTAAAATTTAATTATCTTTTTGTACAGAATTCAAATGATATTCTAGTTTGTTTCTTTTTAAAATAGACTCATTAAGGAATATAACCATATAAATTATGTGCCAAAATTAGTTTTTATCAATTTTTAATGATTTTTCCAAGTCAGAACAAGGGATCTCGAAATTACTCTGAACCAGTCTCACAAAAATCTAAAAATCTCAAACTAATCCTTTGCTTTCTCTGTTTCTTTTATAAGAAAATAGACTCAATTATATTTCAATCCATATCTCCTTCACTTTCTAATTCAATTTTCACTATTTTTGGTGATTTTTCAAATCCACATCACTGTTTCTGACCGAAACTGTTTTATTACAAAACATGATTATCACTACCATCATACGCACGTCCGAGTGATCACGGATGCAGGTTATCAGTTTTCTTCGATATTTCTACCGAATCACAAAAATTTCAGAGAGATGTGAGATTTACTCACCATTTCAAACATATATTCGGAAGGGTACGGGATTACACACCTGATTTCAATTTCCTAACAAACCACTCATCGTTGACCTAGAACAATACCAACCAAAAGTTAGCCTCGGATTTCCAAAAGATTCGTATCAGTTACACTTGAATCACTTACCACTATGTCCGAAGGTAGAATATATCGAGTGTTAATACGAATGAGAAGAAAAAAATAGAGAAGGGATGAAAGTTCGGTTATGGAGGAATAATGGGCACAATATTCGGCTATGGTGAAAGGATTAGAATAGAAGAGAAGCTTGAAGGGTTTTTGCGAAAAAGAAAAGAAGGAAGAAGAAGAATGGTTCACTAGTTTGGTTTTTCTAGAAAGATGAAAGAACAAATTTTGGTCTCAATAGTTGGTCTACATTCGGCAACAAGAAGAAAGAAATAAGAGAATATGCACACTTGATGCTAATGGAATTAGAACTAAAACTTTACCAAAACACTAACAAAATTCAGCTATGCCCTTTAAGCCCCAAAAATCGTCCACATACATAGCTAAAATGGCCAACAATTTGCCACCCATACTTTCCATAACATCTTCCATTAAAATTCCACTTGTTCCCTTTACTTTCCCCTTCATCCATTTTTTGTTGTGCCCCATCTTGCTAATAAAAAAAATTGTTCAACAACCAACTCCTTCATTAGCAACGTGAGTGGTTGCCATCTAAAGGAGTCCCATGTTAATTTTTTTTATTTCCTAATGCTTGATGAAGTATTGACATAATAAGGTAATGGTGGCACATAAAATGAACAAAAGATGGTGGGATGGCATGGATAATCATGGAGTATTGATATAATGGGTAAGGTGGCCATTATTGAATTTGAATGGCAAGCATTGGAGGAAAGTGACTAAAAAGAAAAATTCTAGGATGTTACAAATTTTATTTGGGAAAGGATACTTGGAGGCAAAGAAACACATTCCAAAGCCTATTCAAACACCCTAGTAGGAATTCTACTTAACTTAGGATACTTAGGGGCCAAGTAAGGCATCTCAAAGTTTATATAAACACCCAAGGGGGCAACTTGAAAGGGGAGTTCGGCAGAAGCCGAAACGAGCGTCGAGCTAGGCCTAGAAGCCAGTCGGAAAGGTCAGAATTGAGGGAATTACTCGAAGTTAGCCAGTTGATCTATCCCAAGAAACTGAAATTCTACTCAAGACGGTGGATTTCTCCTTCAATTTCTTCAGGGAGTTTTAGGGATTTCTTATGTTTTGTTTTATCTTTTCACTTAAGATGTTTTATTTATCTGTTATGAGCTAAACCCCTCAGATTCCTGAAGGGGATGAAACCTAGATGAATCTTGTTATTGTTTCATGAATTATATGATAAATACTTAGTTTGTTATTAATTATGCATGCTTAATCCAAATCTGATGTGCTTAGGTGGAAGAGGAATAGACCCTACTTAAGAGTAGATCTAACATAATTAAGCAGAGTTGATATAACGCCTACAAATAGGGTTACGAGATTTTGCTGGATTAGGGTGAAACCTAATATGGGAATCCATTGATCGATCTACTGCTATTCTAGGGGATTATTATAAGAGAACGAGAGTTCCACTAATTAACCTAGGGTTAGACGTTATTCGCCTCGAGAGAGGGTTTAATATACGTTAGGGAGTCCTACAGATCAAACTAAGTGAATAAATCATATGGTTCAGTGTTAAATAACAAGTGAAGTTTGTGTCTTTAGCTTAGTAGTCGTTAAATTAGATTAAAGCAACTTCACTTTATTTTAGGCTACATAATAAAAAGAAAGTTAGTATTAGTACTTTTAGTTCCTTTGGGTTCGACAATCCGGTCTTGCCTAAGCTATACTACTGTTCGATAGGTACACTTGCCTTTAATCGTTGTCAGAGTTAGTTTCCAGGTTTGATCATTCGTTTTATAAATTTTAAAGCTCTGATTTCAGCGATCAAGTTTTTGGCGCCGTTGTCGGGGAACTGAAATATTAGGAAAGCTTAATTTTTATTACTTTAGCCATTTTTTGCATTTTATTTTTTTATTATTATTAGTTTCATTTTTTTACTATGTTAATTTTTATTTAATTTGCTTTGACAGGTAATTTTAGCTTATAGAGGAGATGGCACTAAATAACTATCAGTGGCAAGTTATGAGGACAACGCCAACAAAAGTCGCTAGTGTCTTCAACCTCGACGTGGTCACCAGGTTATCTAACCAGCTAGAGATGATGAATAAAAAGATGGATGGTTTGTATAGTCTCTCGCAGGTACACCCAGTAATGCAATATGATTCGAATCTAGGAGGCGTGGTGAATCATGAGTACCCACCTTACGGATATGGCATGGAAAATGAGCAAGCTCACTATACAGGTAACTATTCTAGACCTCAAAATAATTTTTATAGTGACACTTATAATGCAGGTTGGAGGTACTATCCCAATTTCTTGTGGGATGATCAAAATAGCCAAAGACCGAAACTTCCTCCAAATTTTCAACAACCACCTCACCAACAAGAAGAGGAGTCGAACCTTGAAGAGATGCTGACAAAAGTCATGGCAGCCACAGAAACCCGTCTTCAAAAAACCGAAACAACGCTCGATAATAAACAAGCATCAATCAAAGAGATCGAGAGCCAAGTGGAGGAACTTACTAAGTCAGTTAGACAGCTGACTAAGATAGTTTCTGAAATTCGATCAGAGGTTTCCGAATAACTATAGGAAAGCTTGTCAAGCAACACTGAAACTGACCCAAGGCAAGAACCTGTGGTAAGTAAAGGTAAGGTTGAGGTAAGCCATGATTTACCAAACCCGGTACATACAGAGTACCAAGCTCATGTGCCATATCCCGATGCAATAAAGAAAGACCACACAGAGGAAGAATTCGGTGAACTCACACTTCGTGTAGACGACGAAACAATCACTCTTTAAGCTCTTGACTTAGCTAGGACATTGAGTAATAAATGTACAAACGTTAATTTTATTGATAACCATTTGGTTCATCCTTCCTTACAGGAATCATCACGAAATCACCTAGCTGAGCTAGATCTTAGACCTCGTGCCAACAAAGAAGAATTATATGAGGAACGAATCTTTAAGGTCGACAAACTAGAAGAGTGACAACACAATTTAGAGAAGAACTGGAACCACACGAAGTGAAACCGAAGGAAACCCCAGATGAGCTGATAAGAACAACAAATCACATCAAAACAGAGGATGGTATTGTTCAATAAGGAAGACCTACGAATCACCAATTCAGACCTCAAGGCAAACAAACAAATCACTTTTGAGGTACTTAATGTCTTCCTATACGGTAAAGTCGAGGTAAGCAATCCTAAATTCGACACTTTTGAGGTAAACATTACTCGACTTAAACTTTATATCAAAAATCGAGTTGATCATATGAGAAAGGATTTTCACCTCCTCAAACCACCATGACCATACGAATGAGAGGTAAAGTCTAACTTAAGACTATAAATGAGTGATTCTTAGGAGGCAACCCGAGCACTAACCCCATTTTTACATTTTTTTATTTTTATTTTTATTCTTTTTTACTTTTATTTTTCCTTTTAGCACCTAACCATAAACTACTAACCAAGAAAGCAGATTTCCAGACCACACGGCCTTGCACACGGGCGTGCCCGTGGCTGTGTGGAAGCCATGAGACGATCCATGGGCGTGCTAGTAGCCGTGCACGACAGAGAAAAATGTTTTTTTCCCAAACACGGGCGGCAATAATATCCCACGCCCGTGCCGACCTCCCATGCGAGGTTATTGACTTGTTAAACATTGAATAAACACGACCATGCCTTCTGACCGTGCCTACATACTGACTTGCCAAACACGGACGGAACACACCCGTGCAGTCTAAACGTGCCAACATTTTGACTTGACGAACACAGGAGGGGAACGCCCGTTTTCAATGACCGTGTGAAGAAAGACACTGGCGTGCCACTATACCCACGGCCATGGTCAGATACCTGAACGCGCTAAAAATTCAAAATCTCAAAACACGGGCTACATCTCTATTTAAACATCCTTCTTCCTTTTTCTTTTCTAGATGTCTTTCATTTTCCATTATTTATTTTTATTTTTATTTTTTACTTTATTTTCTTTATTATTTTCTTCTAATTATTTATGACATTTAGATTGAGCTTAGGATTTAATAAAAGCAAAGCGACTGCTTCGAGGATTCAATTTCAAGCGGTTAGAGGCGCTTTCTCACGTTCAACTCCGCCCATACCCATCTGATTTCTTTTCATTGACTTCATCCAAAATTCAGGAAGTTTCACTTCTCTCCCCATCTATTGATTTTATGATTATTTTGCTATTATCTATCTTTGTACATTGAGGGCAATGTACATTTTAAGTGTGGGAGGGTTAACTATAGTATTATTTGAAAATCCCTGAATTATATCTTGTTCTTAAATAATTTCCTCTATTACTAATTAGGATGAAATTTTTGATGGTTTATAATTTTTATTGATATGTTTTAGATTAAGTCATAGTTAATTGTGCATTAATGATTAAATTAGAAGAATATTAGAGAATCAAGCATGATAAGTCTATTCTTCAGAATTAAAATCTTTGCTAGGTTGTTGAGCTGAATCTGGATATTATCTTGAACTTTGAAATTTACAAGGTTGATGTCAAAACACCAATAATTTTTGTGAGATTTTGAGCCTTATAGAGCATATATTCTTTTTCATGCTCACTTCTTGATTATGAGTGTGTCAACTTTGAACTGTTATTCTAGAACTTGCCACGTTTATACATGTTGAGACCACACCTATGATTTGATACACTCAGATGATAAAAGCACCTAGGTTTTAACCCACTCACTCCACTAAATAGCCTACCTTCACAACTAACCCCTAGTGAACCCCGTTGATCCTAACGATCCTTTTTTATTGACTTACCAGCTAATATTAACCCAAAACCCCTTTGTATTTGTTATCACCATTCCTTTTGACTACCCTTATATCGAGATTTGATTTGATTAGTTACCTGATTATATTATTAGTTCAATTTATCAATTATTATTAGGTTGTTCTTAAAAAAACGAAGTATATTTAGTGTTAGTAGAGAGTTTATACAGTTAAAGTCAAATTATCAAAAGAAAAAGCTCGTATTAGTTGGTTTATTACTTTTCAGTTGATATAATTATTTCGGTAATTTTTAGGTAGGTACTTGTCAATTCAATCTCAATTCTAACCTTCTAATTTTAGCCTTTATCCATACCTTTAACCCTAGCCCCGTTACAACCCTGACAAAGACCTTTTGATCTGTTTATCATCTCATTTTAAAGTGGTGGAGATTTGATTTTCAGGCAAGCCTATGGGATTAACTTTTTAGGTTTGACTTATGAGTGATTATCTTTCCTGAACCTTAAACACTTAAGAGTGATTTGAGTGAATCTTTTGTGAGGATATCAATCCTTGTCGGTTTTGAACTAAAGGTAATTATTTAGATAAGGGGAGACACCTACATTTTCACGATACAAAAGTTATGACTTCGATTATTTGAATCTTTAGGACTTTTCGAGTTAGATCATCCATGTATAAATTATCTATGAACTATGATGAGACATTGTTGATAGGAATTATGAATCATGGAAAGGTTATCTTAATTGTAAGTTGAGAATTTTGCTTGAGGACAAGCAAAAGCTTAAGTGTGGGGGTATTTGATAAACCGTAAAAGTAACAGATTTTAATCCCACATTTAGCATACTTTTGGATGATTTATCCTTTGATTTATGTAAAAAGGTGCTCTTAATCCTTTCTTTTCATATTTTATACTCAAGAAAGCACCCAAGGATGAAAAGAAAGAGAAATAGGCTTAAAACGGACCAAATTGGGCCAAGAGAGAAATCGACACGGCCTGGCCACGATTCACATGGGCGTGTGCCATAGTCGTGTCCCTGTCGCTGGAAAGAGCAATTTCATTCGAGAAAGGATACTTGGAGGCAAAGAAACACATTCCAAAGCCTATTCAAACACCCTAGTAGGAATTCTACTTAAATTAGGATACTTAGGGGCCAAGTAAGGCATCTCAAAGTCTATATAAACACCCAAGGGGGCAACTTGAAAGGGGAGTTCGGCAGAAGCCGAAACGGGTGTTGAGCTAGGCCTAGAAGCCAAGCCGGAAAGGTTAGAATTGAGGGAATTACTCGAAGTTAGCCAGTTGATCCATCCCAAGAAGCTGAAATTCTACTCAAGACGGCGGATTTCTCTTTCAATTCCTTCAGGGAGTTTTAGGGATTTCTTATGTTTTGTTTTATCTTTTCTCTTGAGATGTTTTATTTATTTGTTATGAGCTAAAGCCCTCAGATACCTGAAGGGGATGAAACCTAGATGAATCTTGTTATTGTTTCATGAATTATATGATAAATACTTAGTTTGTTCTTAATTATGCACTTAGTTTGTTCTTAATTATGCATGCTTAATCCAAATCTGATGTGCTTAGGTGGAGGAGGAATAGACCCTACTTAAGAGTAGATCTAGCATAATTAAGCGGAGTTGATCGAACGCCTAGAGATAGGGTTACGAGATTTTGCCGGATTAGGGTGAAACCTAATATGGGAATCCATTGATCGATTTACTGCTATTTTAGGGGGTTATTATAAGAGAACGAGAGTTCCACTAATTAACGCCTCGAGAGAGGGTTTAATATACGTTAGGGAGTCCTATAGATCAAACTAAGTGAACAAATCATATGGTTCAGTGTTAAATAACAAGTGAAGCCTAGGTGGATTCTTCCTGAGGGTATCATCGTAATCAACTGAGTTTTTCGTCAAGTTATTTCCCGATTCGTTCTTTTTGTCTTTGTGTCTTTAGCTTAGTAGTCGTTAAATTAGATTAATGCAACTTCACTTTATTTTAGGCTAAATAATAAAAAGAAAGTTAGTATTAGTACTTTTAGTTCCTTTGGGTTCGACAATTCAGTCTTGCCTAAGCTATACTACTGTTCGATAGGTACACTTGCCTTTAATCGTTGTTAGAGTTAGTTTCCAGGTTTGGTCATTCGTTTTATAAATTTTAAAGCTCTAATTTCAGCAATCACCTACCATATGGCTATCTGGCAGGCCGTGTAGCTCACACAACCGTGTGGAATGGGTCTGTAATAGCCCGATTTTGGGCTTAGTCAGAACAGTGGTTTCGGGACCACAAATCCGATGTTGAGAAATTTATTTTATTTATATTTTTATGGTCTACAATTTCACGGAATGATTTCGTGAAAATCTCATTCGAAAATTTTGACGTTTGGGCACTCAATTTAGTCAAAAGGACTAAATTGTGAAAAGTACAAAAGTTGAGTTCTACATGTTAGAGGTGTCCAATTGTTATGAAAATTTAAATTAGAGGTCCTTAAATGATAATTAGACCATTGGTTAAGTTGGTGGACAAAAATGAACATGGATGGGTATGTTTCAAAAGATTTTTTTAAAGGGGCATTTTGGTAATTTAGTGAATTAAATGAATTAAAAACAAATTTTAAATGCCAAATTTGTCCATATTCAAGCTTAGGCCGAATTTAACATGTGGGAAGCCATGGATAGGGTTTTCAAGCTTTCCAAGCTTCATGACCCCGAAAAACGAGATTTGGACCTAGAATGGGAGGAAAATAAAAAATCGGGAAAGTTGGCAAAATGGCCGTTTTGGTATCGAGGTAAGTTCATATGGTTGAATTTACATGTTTCTTTGGGAATGATTGAATGATATAATGTGTTGTTGAATATGAATTTGCTATGGGATTGTGAAAATTATGATAAAATGAAAGAATAAATGTGGTAATTCAAATTAGGAAAAAACGCAGGATTGAGTACGTCCGTTTCGTGACATGTGATGAATTGACGGATAAGACCATGGTTGATTCATGGCAAAGTCTGAAACGTAGGTATGGTATTAACCATACTGAGTTGTAAAATGTAGGTATGGTATCATCCATACTGAGTTGTGAAACGTAGGTATGGTATTAACTACACTGAGTTAAGAAACGTAGGTATGGCATTTCCCATACTGAGTTGTGAAATGTAGGTATGGTATTTCAATGAGGAAAACCATACTGAGTTGTGAAACGTGGCACTGAGCAATGACGTACTCAAATTCATAAGACGTTCCCTAATTTGATAATAAGTAATACAAGAGGAGTGAACCTATTGAAAGAGATTGAGTAGTTGTTAATGTTGAGCTCAACTATGTGAAGTATTATAACAGTGGTTGTGAATGGCAGGGAACTATAGTAAATGCTTTGTTATTGTTTGGATATACCATGGTAACACATATTGATTTATTTATGTGGCGCTAAGTGGATATACCATGGTAACACATGTTGATTTATTTACGTGGCGCTAAGTGGATATGTCACGATTACATGTTGATTTGAAAACGTGGTTCTAAGTGGATATACTACGGATGTATATTTAATTCAGAAAGGTGGAGCTATATGCTCAAACCATCGATTATTTGTTACATTCCAAAGTGTTCATTGAGAGATATGAATTTATTATGTGAAATCTGATGTGAAAATGTGGAAATTTTATTGAAAAAGATGAAATTTGAGATAAAACAGTTTAATTAGCAGCAGAGGGGTGACTTTGAAAAAACACCAAAAATAGTGGAAATTGAATTAGAAGTTGAATGAGATATAGAATTAAATCTTGATGAGCTTATTTTCATATAAAAGAAACAGAGCAAGAAAAAGAATTCTATATTCTGAGATATTTGAATTTTTGTGAGACTAGTTTAGAATGATTACGTGATCCCCTGTTCTGACTTAGAAAAATCATTAAAAATTTTAAAAAAATAATTATGGGATATAATTTATATGCCTGAAATCCTGAATGAGTCTAATTTCAAATGAACTAAACAAAAAGGTCATCTAAATTTTGTACGAGGAGAAAATTGATTCGTAGTGAAGAGAGATCAGAATAGTCGAATAGTGAAATAGGGGAAATTTTAATGAATAAACTGTACTAATTGGCAAGACCAAAAATTCTAGAAATTTTATGGTATGAAGATATGTGAGTCTAGTTTTAGGGAAAATAGGCAGTTTGTAATTCGGAGATCTATAGCTCAAGAAATAAATAATTTAGTGACAGCGATTCAAGTAGACAGATTAATGTAAACATGAGTAATAAGGTATAAGCATGTGATTTAATGATTGTATCAATTTGAGAACTTGTTGTGAGAATTTGTCTCGTTGAGGATTTGGTAAGGCTACAAATGAGTAAGTTGGGAAAGTAAGAACTTAGCATTATTTATGCAAGTTATGACAGCTTAGTAGTAAGCTAAATTCATTGCTAATGCTTATTATTTTTACATGTGAACTTACTAAACTTTATAAGCTTACCCCCTTTTTTTCCCATGATTCAGAGTCCTATTAAACAAGCTCGGGCTGGAGGTCGTCGGAGATCGCTTCACACTATCAAGCTATCTATGGGTATCTTTATTTATAAATGATTTAAGTTATGGCATGTATAGGGGCTTGACTAAGTCATTTTGTATCTGTGTTAATTAATTTAACCAAATGTATTGCTTCATAACGGTAATAAGGATTATTCTGTATTTGGCCACGAGTTGTGGCTCATATTGGTCATGGAGTTATAATACTTGTGTATATATGTGTTTGTTAAAGTTTAGATTATAAGTGAAATTTTGTGGATCGGGATTTGGTAGAATGTATTGTTAAATTTGGTAATGCCTCATACCCGGTTCTGGCGTAGGATACGAGTAAGGGGTGTTACAGGGTCAGCCCTTGTGGCTCTTGTAGTTTGCTTCTATTTTTTATTTTCGATTTTCACTCGTTTTACGTTCTTTTTGCTCCCAAATGCTTTATTAAGCATAAAAACATGAATTTAAAGCATTAGGAGCATAAAATTCACAATTAACATCGAATAATCATCCAAAAATTCATTAAGAATGAGATTAAAACATATTAGTTTTAGCACTTATCAGGCAACTTTTAAAAACTTTAACAATTTCACAAATTAGTACACGGATTAGCTAAATCAAACTCTCGAAACTTCAAAAACATAAAAATTATAAGAAAATGAATTCATTGTTTACTAAATTAAACGGCTGAGAGTTCATAAAAAATGGATACCTAGGGTTTTTTTTATCTTTTTTTTTTTTTTTTAAGTTTCGGTTGAGGAAGAAGCAATATAAAAGATGATGAAATTTGATTTTAACTTATATAACTTAATTAATTTATAATTAATCCTAATTAGTTTAATTAATCAGTAACTAATTAACATTAACCTTACTTAGAAAATTTTAGTGGGTGATAGTTTGCTATCACCACCGTCTGGCCATTTAATAATGGCCTATTCATTCATTTTGTCCTCTTATTAATTAAAATTTCTTAAAGATTAATTTTTATTACTTTTACACGTTAGTCCTTATACCTTAATTAGTCACTAATTCAACAAAAGTACCTATCCAAAATTCAATTCACCTATACAACAACTTTGTAAATATTTAATAAAAACATTTACAAGCTTGGTTTAGGGAAACGAGGTTCCGATACCTCATTTTTCAACACTACTGACTTTAGAGTCATTGCACTTATACCTTAGTTAACTATCCAATTGTCAAAATTATAAGACCAAACTTTAATTAAACTTTATAATAACCTCGGAAATGGGTTTCCAAAATCACCATTTTCGACACCACTGACTCTCGGGTTATTACATAACGCCTATAATCATATATTGTACGAGGTGCTAAAATAGTGAGTTATCTCTCTAAGCAATTCCCCACAAATGTAGGAAAATTGAATTGCGTAAATATATCTCGTGTTCATTGTTTTTCTTCTTTACTCATCACTGATTCTTGAAGCAGCTGACACTACTTTTAAACATTGCTTCTGGCACTGTTTGGTTTTACTTGCAAATATCGTTTAGTTATTTCAAAAAGCATTACTACCACAATTAAAATAAATATATCGATTTAATTAATTAAAAAATTATAAAGATATCAAACAAATAAAATTAATGAGATTTAAATTAAAATATGCACCACCATAATGTACCATACAAAACTACAAATTTTACAGAAGAAAGTTTCACAATCCACGTATATATATGTCATATCAGCAAATTTTTAAAAAATTGTTAACTTTTAAATTAAATGAAAAATTAATATATATATATATATATATTGTAAAATTAGATTCTAAATATAAATAAAGAGAATAAATATAAAAGTGGAGGATTATAATTTTTAAACATAATAACTATAAAATATACATAAATTGTGACATGAGTTATTACTTCACTATCTGCTGCAATTTCTAATGGTTCCTCATAATATGTGTCGTAACCATTTTTTTGACAAAACGGAAATCGAACTTGGGTTTGGAAAATGAATAAAACGGGAGTCGCCACCAACCTTTTATTAGGTGTGATCGGGTCACCTTTGTTTTAATAAAACGTTTCAGTTTACTAAAACGGTGTATTTTAGGTCTACGAATATTCGAGAAAATAGGTTCGGGAGTCGATTACGTGCGAGGAAGGATTAGCACCCTCGCAACGCCCAAAATTGGTACCAAATTGATTAATCGATGTCCTAATGTCGAAAAGTTTGAAATGATCTTTGAAATCTTGCTCTTTTTATTATTTTTTTTTAAAAAAAAACAACTTGATCGAATAATGATATTCCCTTGTTCCGAAGGAATAGAATTTCACATCCAGCACGATTGGACGCGATAATCTAAGTCCTTGAATCCAAGATCGTCTCTGAAATTCCCCAAGTAACCATTTTTGAAATTTTGGAAAGGGCATTTGCTCATTAGGTCATGCGAAAGGAAACACACCCAGCACGATTGGGCGCGATCCTTCGAACTTCCAAACGCACAAATATCACCTTATTTAAAAATTGGAACAAAATTTGAAAGGTTATCCACTTGTTCGGTCAAACAAAAGTCACACCCAGCACGATTGGGCGCAAATTTTCAATTTCCCAAACTCATGAACATTACTTTGTGAAAACTCGTTTTTTTTGGGATAAAAAAAAAAAAAATAATAAGAGATGGAATATTGGATTACGATGAAACGACGGAAGCGATAAAATTAGCAAAACATGATAATAAGAAGATGCAATAATGAAACAAAAGTAAAAAGATAAAAATAATAACGATAAATAAAAATGAAATCGTTAATAATGATAGCGACAATAATATATACAATAATAGTAGTAGTAATAATAATAGTGGTATAGCTAATATAATAATAATAGCAATGAAATAATGATAATAATAATATAAAATATGTACAACGAAAAATATAAATATAGTAATGATGATAATAATAATGAAGATAGTAAGAATGATAATAATAATACGAGATATTATAATATAATAATGTAAATGCGATAATAATAATAATAAAATAATAATAAAAATAGTAAATATATTTAGCTACTAATAATAATAATAATAATAATAATAATAATAATAATACAGTAATAATAATAAAATAATAAAGTAAATAACAATAATAATTATAAAATACTAAAAAAGGACCAAATTGGATAAAAAACGTGATTTTGGGGTCGATTTGAAATAAAATAAAGGGGGAAGACTGATTTGCGACACGCGTACGAGGAGGGGACCAGAATGGCAATTATGCCAGCGCCCTATGCGCTGCGTTTTGCGCAAGACCAGACTGGAACAGAAACAAACATATCGGGGTAAATCTGAAAATACTGGAAACCTGATTTAAAAAAAAGGGAAAACGCGGAAGGGCCAAAAGGGCAATTAGACCCTTCCGCAAAAACACGCGGATCCCCCAGGTATCGGGTCGGGTCGCGGGTCAGGGGACCAAAACGACGTCGTTTTGGCCCCTGACTACCAAGAGCAAAACGACGCCGTTCCTTGCTATTATAAAACCAAAATTTTTTGTCAAAATTTCATTTCTTCCCATTTTCTACAAAAAAAAACACTCTCTCCCTCTCTTGTTCTCTCTGCAGGTGCGCAAAAGGGGGAGCCTTCCGGCGCGACGCCGCCGTGTCGACCGCCGTCGCCGGCCACCGCGTGCGGTGGCCGGAAATCGCCAAAGGTAGTTTTTCTACTCTTTTTTTTTATTTTAAAGTATAAATGTATGTATATTTATGTGTTTTGAGGAATAATAAAAATAAAGAAAAATGAAACAACAAAAAAAAAAGAAATTCGAAATCACCTCGTGTTTACTGACTTTGTATCTTTTTTATTATCGTTTTCGACTGAAAAGATCTTTTCGTATTTTCTTTTGCTTTTGAATCTGTTGTTTTTTTTTTTGATTTCTCTGATTGATTGCCCAGAAAAAATAAAAAAAGGAAGGTCCTTGTTACAGTTTCTTTTTCTGGCTTTATAGCCTATTGAAAATAATAAAATAAAAATAAACCAAAATGCCATCTGTTTCGTGGATCTGTTGTTTTCTTGCTCTTTTGCAGATTGTGGGAGACAATGGGAAGTGGAGACCGGCGATGGTGCGCGCGTGGGTGCTGTGACGCTGGTGGAGGAGCGCGTGTCTACACGCGCGCGGCGCTGCTAGGGTTCCAAAACCCTAGCTCTTTCCTGATCATCTTTGGTTTCGGGCCTATTGGGCCTTTCTGATTTTGGGTTTTGTGGGCTTTGTAAATGGACTTTTTTGGACTATTAATGGCTTTTATTTTATTTGTTAATTTTATTCTGTTTTTGGGCTCTTTATGTGGGTATTGGACCCTGGGTTAAAGACCCGGGCCAAATTGGTGATTACAGCTGCCCCTCTTTGCTCATTGTCGTGAAACGAAAATAGAGCAAAGACAATAGAAGAACCAATTTTGCCCGGTCTTGGCCAAGCCTTGACTTGTTGGTACTCGTCTTCTTCAAACAGCTTCAAACTCCACTGTACCTCGTTGCTTTGATCCGCTTCACTGTTTCGTTATATCTTCAGGGAGATAACATTTCCTATTCCATTGCTTCTTCAAGGGCACAGTAGCTAGTGCCTTGATTGGCTTCGATGTAACTTCAGGTCTTTGACCTTCTCTACCGGGACTTTGAGGAAATAAATCTGAGTTTTTCAAACTGCTTCCTTACTATCTTCGGGGAGACCTCGATCTTCATTCTACTCCATTGCTACTTCTGAGAGATATGGCCTGTAGCTTCATTTTGCTCTTGTTCCATCTTCTTTGTCCACTGGAACTTCTTTGTCAAATTTGCTCAATGCGACTTTAGTATTCCATCTGTAAGTACTTCCGCGTGTGCCCCGAGGCTCAACCACACTCTCATGAGTTTTTATTTTTATTTTTATTTTTATTTTTTTTACCAACAGAAACTGGAAATTGAAAATACCTCGGCGTACAACTTGAGACTCAACTCACCCTTTTTTTTTTTGACAGAAATTTGAAGAACTGAAATTGAAAATATTTCGGCCTCGTAATATGAACTAATTTTTGCAAGTAGAATAAAAACAGAAATTGAAAGGCAAAAATTGAAAATACCTCAGCGTGTGACTCGATGCATCAACTCACCTCTCAGAATATGAGTCGATATTTTGAAAAGAAATTAAAAGACACCTCAGGGTGTAACCCGAGGCTCAACTCACCTCTCTCTGATATGAGTTGATATTTTGAAAAGAAATTAAAAGACACCTCAGGGTGTAACCCGAGGCTCAACTCACCTCTCTCTGATATGAGTTGATATTTTGAAAAGAAATTAAAAAGACACCTCAGGGAGTGACCCGAGGCTCAACTCACCTCTCTCTGAATATGAGTTGATCTTTTGAAAAGAAATTTAAAAGACACCTCAGGGTGTAACCCGAGGCTCAACTCACCTCTCTCTGATATGAGTTGATATTTTGAAAAGAAATTAAAAGACACCTCAGGGAGTGACCCGAGGCTCAACTCACCTCTCTCTGAATATGAGTTGATCTTTTGAAAAGAAATTAAAAGACACCTCAGGGTGCGACCCGAGGCTCAACTCACCTCTCTCTGAATATGAGTTGATATTTTGAAAAGAAATTAAAAGACACCTCAGGGTGCGACCCGAGGCTCAACTCACCTCTCTCTGAATATGAGTTGATCTTTTGAAAAGAAATTAAAAGACACCTCAGGGTGTGACCCGAGGCTCAACTCACCTCTCTCTGAATATGAGTTGATCTTTTGAAAAGAAATTAAAAGACACCTCAGGGTGTGACCCGAGGCTCAACTCACCTCTCTCTGAATATGAGTTGATATTTGAAAATAAGTTAAAAGACACCTCAGGGTATGACCCGAGGCTCAACTCACCTCTCTCTGAATATGAGTTGATATTTTGAAAAGAAATTAAAAGACACCTCAGGGTGTGACCCGAGGCTCAACTCACCTCTCTCTGAATATGAGTTGATATTTGAAACTGGAATCTCAAAATATATCATCTGGTGGAACTCGGATGTCTTCTTTCTCCTTGGTTTGGTGCAACCATCGTCAAGACTTCTTGCTTTACTGGTGTACCTGTAAGTGTCATGCGTGATGATGTCATGATATGCATGTGTTTGTCCTAAATGCCTACATGATTATGCCATGTGTCTTGGGCTTGTTTGTCATGTATCTCTTCTTGTTACGACTCTCATGATGACCTGCATTCACTGCTTCGACTCTTGACTTTCCTCAGGCTTGATACCCGTCCTCGGGTTATACGAGTAATTCGTGTTTCCCTGTTGAAATTTGTCCTTGCTTTGAAGCTCTCGTATTTACCCAATTCTCATCCAGGTAATGCTCCATATTCTTTTCGTTTAGAGTGTGTAGTTTTACTATTTATCTCCAAAATGAAACATGAATAAAATGCATGAAAATGGCAAAGTAGGCATGAAAGGTGTTCCTCGTATCTATATTTATTTCAAAAATAGCAAGAAAATTGACAAGGAATGACTCGATTAAGAAAGCATTATAAAAGGAAAACAAGTTTAGTTGTAGTAAGTGCTCTAGATATCTGACGTATGAACCTCTCCATGTTTCTTCATCCTGAATCTTTGCGAGCAAGACTTTTCGTGTAGAAGATTCTTGAGCTTCAGAGTCCGCTTCAGTACTATGATCTCGCCGTTTGACTCTTTGTTCAACCCATTTCCGGCTTCTAGGACCAGATTGCTTCCTTAGGATGCCCCTTCGGGTTTTCATCCTAAGCCTTCTCCGTTTATCAGGATGCCTATTCGGTTTTTTTTTAGGCGTAATATTTCTTCACGGCATCTGAGTTCACTGGATTTGGTAACTCCTTCCCATCCATTTCAGTGAGGATCAAAGCTCCACCTGAGAAAGCTCTCTTTACGACGTATGGTCCTTCCCAATTCGGTGCCCATTTTCCTCGAAAGTCCTTTTGTATAGGGAGAATCTTCCTCAACACGAGTTCTCCTTCACGAAATTCTCTTGGACGCACCTTCTTGTTATGGGCTGCGACCATTCTCCTTTGGTACATCTGTCCGTGACAAATTGCTTTCAAGCGTTTTTCTTCAATCAGATTCAGTTGGTCATATCGAGCCTGAACCCATTCAGATTCTTCTAGCTTTGACTCCATTAAGATTCGCAGGGAGGGGATTTCCACCTCAATGGGTAGCACAGCTTCCATTCCATAGACTAGAGAGAAAGGAGTTGCCCCCGTAGAGGTACGCACACACGTGCGATACGCGTATAGAGCGAATGGTAGTTTCTCGTGCCAATCTTTATACGTCTCAGTCATCTTCCCAATGATCTTCTTGATATTCTTGTTAGCGGCTTCTACTGCTCCGTTCATCTTTGGACGATAGGGTGAGGAATTATGATGCTTTATTTGAAATTGCTCGCACACTTCCTCCATCATTTTGTTGTTCAGATTCAAAGCATTGTCTGAAATAATTCTTTCTGGCAAGCCATATCGACATATGATCTCCTTTTTTAAGAATCTGCACACTGCTGTCCTTGTCACATTAGCAAACGAAGCGGCCTCTATCCATTTTGTGAAGTAGTCTATGACCACAAAAATGAATCGATGTCCATTAGAAGCTTTCGGGGAGATTGGCCCTATAACATCCATGCCCCACATAGAAAAGGGCCACGGGGAAGTCATGACATGAAGGGGTGAAGGCGCTACATGAATTTTATCGCCATAAACTTGACATTTGTGACACTTTCGTGCGTAACTAATGCAATCGCTTTCCATTGTCAACCAGTAATAACCGAGCCTCATAATTTGCCTGGCCATAGTGAAGCCATTGGCGTGCGTTCCACAAACTCCTTCATGGACCTCTTCGAGTATCTTTCTGGCTTCAACAGTATCCACACATCTCAGGAGGACTTGATCTTTTCCTCTTTTGTACAGGATGTCCCTATCGAGAACGAATCCCGCTGCCAATTTCCTGATTGTTCTTTTGTCGTTCTCATTTGCTTGCTCGGGATATCTTTGATTCTTGACATATTCTAAGATGTCATGGAACCATGGTTGCCCGTCTGCCTCGTTGTCAATGCTAAAACAATGCGCGGGGGCCTCGTATATGCTCATCTGGAGGGGCATTATTTCGGTTTCTCGGTTTGCTTTGAACATTGAAGCCAAGGTGGCTAGGGCGTCAGCCAACTGGTTTTCCTCTCGCGGGAAATAATTAAAGGTCACTTCTTCAAATTCTTCAACCAATTCCGCGACAAGATCATGATATTTAATCAATTTTGAGTCTCTTACTTCCCAATCTCCACGGATTTGGTAAATTACCAATGCCGAGTCCCCGGAGACTGCCAAGACCTTAACGTTCTGCTCGATAGCTGCGCGAAGTCCCATGATGCAAGCCTCATATTCTGCTATGTTGTTGGTACAGAAGAAATTTAATCTGGCAGTAAAGGGGTAATGATACCCTTCTGGTGACACTAAGACTGCTCCAATCCCGTGCCCCAACGCGTTTGACGCGCCATCAAAACTCATCTTCCATGATTTCTCTTTTGACGATTCACATTCTTTTTCCGTAACGCATATCAAGTCTTCGTCTGAGAAGTCAAATCTCAATGGCTCGTACTCCTCTGTTGTCCGAGTTGCTAAGAAATCAGCTATTGCGCTCCCTTTAATCGATTTCTGGCTTACGTATACGATGTCATACTCTGATAGTAGGATCTGCCATCGTGCCATTCTTCCTGAGAGTGCAGGCGACTCCATCATGTACTTTATTGGGTCTAGCTTCGAAATCAGCCACGTCGTATGATACAGCACATATTGCCTAAGCCTCCGAGTTGCCCAGACCAGAGCACAACAGAACTTTTCGATTGTTGGATATCTTGTCTCACACTCCGTGAATTTCTTACTGAGATAATAGATCGCCTGTTCTCTTTTTCCAGACTCATCATGTTGCCCCAAGACGCAACCCATTGAGTTTTCGGACACAGTCAGATATAGTATTAGTGGCCTTCCGGGGGTTGGCGGTACTAGCACCGGAGGACTAGATAAATACTGCTTTATCTTGTCAAAAGCCTCTTGGCATTCCTTGTCCCATTCTCCAGAATTGTGTTTTCGAAGGAGTCGAAAAATTGGATCACACTGCTTGGTGAGTTGAGCAATGAACCGAGCAATGTAATTCAGTCTCCCTAGAAATCCTCTGACTTCCTTTTGTGTGCGCGGCGGCGTAGTTCTTGTATGGCCTTTATTTTATCCGGATCAACCTCGATACTTTCTCGCTGACGATGAATCCCAATAATTTTCCCGAGGTAGCCCCAAAGGTACATTTGGCGGGATTAAGCTTTAGTTGGAATTTTCTCAGTCTTTCGAACAGCTTCCGGAGGTTCTCAACATGCTCTCTTTCTCCTCGAGATTTGGCGATCATATCGTCGACATAGACTTCTATTTCCTTGTGCATCATGTCGTGAAACAACGTTACCATGGCTCTTTGATATGTTGCCCCGGCATTCTTTAGATCGAACGGCATTACTTTGTAGCAGAATGTTCCCCACATCGTCGTGAACGTAGTTTTCTCCCTGTCTTCGGGAGCCATCTTGATTTGATTGTAGCCCGAAAATCCGTCCATGAAGGAGAAAAACGAACTCTTCGCCGTGTTATCTACCAATGTATCAATGTGCGGCAACGGGAAATTATCTTTAGGGCTGGCTCGATTCAAATCACGGTAATCCACACACATTCGTACTTTGCCATCTTTCTTCGGTACTGGGACTATATTAGCTACCCATTCTGGATATCTAGAGACTTGCAGGAATCCAGCATCAAATTGTTTCTTTACTTCTTCCTTTATCTTTAAGAGCATTTCTGGCCTCATCCGCCTTAACTTCTGTTGGATAGGCTTGCATTCGAATTTCAGTGGGAGTCTATGGATCGCTATATCTTCGTTCAGACCTGGCATATCTTGATACGACCATGCGAACACGTCTTTGTACTCATGAAGCAAGGTGATTAGATCATGTTTGGTGTCTTCAGATATGGAGGTCCCGACTTTTACCTCTTGTTTCTTTTCTTCATTTCCTAAATTCACTGTCTCGACCGATTCTTGATAGGGCAGAATTTGTTTATCCTCTTGTTCTACCATTTTTAGTAGGTCTGGGGAAGAAGTATAGTCGTCGGCATCTTCTTCAGCCTCGAACTCTCCTACACAAATAGTCTTCTCGAAGTCGATTTTAGGACTCGTAACAGGATTGTTCTCATCGTCGATATCTGAGCCCCTGAAAAGTAAACGAAAAAGGAAACTATAGAAGGACATCAAGGTATCGGATCCTATGAACGTGATATGATGATATGGGGTATATAGGGACAGGTAAAGAAGGAAATAAATATGGAGCCGATGAGAATGAAAAGAACACGACAAAATGCATCTTTATTCATGTTTCATTTAAAAGCTAGATAGACAAAATGAACTCTCATAACGGATTCCCCCACAGCTTAGGGGCATAAAAAACAACATTGAGCATTACTTTGGGGGAGGCTTGGAAATTACGAGAAGATCCACAGCAGTCCAATTGTTAGGAGTGAATCCCGAGGGGCAAGGGCGTATCATCGAAGCATTTCCAATTGCATCATCCCCTTTGTCCATAACATTTATACTGAAGTCCTGTAGACCCTTTTCTACCCATGACACCATAATCTGTGGATCATCTTCTCCTGGGAATATAATTCCGGCCGAGGTAAATGTTTTCGACAAAGGCGGATATGTTATGGGTTCCCACTCCAATTTCCCGACCTGTGACTCTTGCGATCCTCCTTTCTTGCTCCCTTTGTAACTGTTTCTTTCTTTGCTGCACGTCAGGCTTAAATCCTAAGCCGTATCGAGCCTTGTGGGGTACTGGTTTTAGCGCTCTAGCCAGCCCTTGTTGGTATTTCCCTAAGCCTTTCCTTGCTCGGGCTCCTTTTCCAATCGTTAGCTTGATTCCCATCCTGGTATTCCTTGACAACTTAGGTGTGGGGGCTTTGCTTCCTTCAGCAATGAAAGTAGCATTGATGAATTCGAAGGAACGGAAGGAACACTCTACTGCGTCTTTGTTCACCTCGATGTAGGGTGCATCGGTAGAGATGGCCGCAATGATGTCTTCCTCACCAGCAACGGTGATCAAGCGATTATCCATGACAAACTTTACTTTCTGGTGGAGAGATGAAGGGACTGCCCCAGCTGAATGGATCCAAGGTCTCCCTAGGAGGCAGTTATATGAAGGTGCAATGTCCATGACCTGGAATTCAATATTGTATGTGCATGGGCCCACTTCTAGAGGGATCTCTATCTTTCCCATGACCTCTCGTCGCGTCCCATCAAACGCTCTGACCGTGGAATGACAAGGTCTCAAATAAGGCATGACGTTAAGCGCAGACCCGTTATCAATGAGTACACTTGGTACTATGTAACCCTTGCAATAGGCCGTGATATGTAGTGCCTTGACGGAGCCCCTTCCATTTGGTGGTATTTCATCATCGCTGAAGGACATGAAATTATCTGCGTTTAGGTTGTTTGCCCACCTATCAAGTTTTTCCACGGGTACATTACTCGATACATATGCTTGGTTTAACACACTTAATAGAGCGTTTCGGTGTGGTTCTGAGTTTAACAGTAGAGATAACACTGAGATCTTTGCTGGTTGCTTGTTCAATTGCTCCACAATGTTATACTCGCTGTGCTTGATAAACCTCAAAAATTCGTGTGCTTCGTCCTCACTCACGGGCCTTTTAGATTCTTGTCCAGATTGTATTTCAACCTCAGCCATGGTTTCATGCATTGGCGCTTTCCCCTTTTGACTCGCGTTTACGACTTTCCTTTTTGGTTCGACCATCTCGGGAGAATAACACCTCCCGCTACGGGTGAAATGCCCCACCTCGCTAATGTCACTAGTAGTAGCTTCGGGCATGGTAATGCCTACATCATACTTCCATGGCACCGCCTTGCTCTCCTTGTAAGGGAAGGGAGAAGGCATTTTGATTATCATATTCAGTTTTACCTCTTCCCTTTTTGCCTCGTAGTAGATTATCAAAGGTCGGTCGGCACTATAAGGGGGTCCTGATGATTGATCTTCGGATGCACATACATCTTTTTCGATGATCTCTTCCTTTTTATCATAGACCTCAAGCTCCTTATTGTTCATCATATCTTGGAGCAATTCTTTAAATTTCTCACAAGATTGGATGCGGTGCCCTTCTATGCCATGAAAGACACAAAAACTTTGACCTTCTGTATCTTCCTCCTTGGAACTTTTGTCAAGCGGACCAAGTAAACCCTTTTTCATCATTATTTCCCATATTTTCCCCAATGGCGTCTTTATTTCAGAGACACGACTTTTAGCTCGCCGGCCATCTTCATTTGTCACCACATTCACGTTCCCTTCAGTATGGTTAGGGAGCGGATTTCTGGCCACCGTACTGATCCCATCAAAACGTAGAATGCCCGCATCAATTAGACTCTGAACCTTTCTTTTTAAGGCTAGGAAATTATCCGTGGAATGCCCCCGGTTTCCAGCATGGTACATGCAGCTAGCATTAGGATCGTACCATTTAGGGTAGGGAGGTTTCAAAGGTGCTATGTAATGTGGTGCTATTAGTTGTTTCTCTAGCAACTTTGGGCACAGTTCTCCGTATGTCATAGGAATAGAGGCAAACTGAGGCTTTTCGGGGTTGGGTCTCGGTGGCCTCGGTTCATTTTTGGGTTGGCTCGGAGCGGTCATGGTATTTGGTGAGAATATGGTGAGTGGTCTTTGGGCATCGGCGGTATAGACGGGATAAGGAGGAGGGGTTTGATAATAGAGGTTCTGAGGAGGAAAGTAAAGGTTTGGAGTTGGGCGGAATTGAGGTCGAGGTTGGATAGGGTATGGATTAGGAGTGTAGTGATTCTCGGTCCCTACCATATGGGTTTCAGGCTCCTTCTTCTTTAATGGCCTTTTAGAGCTTTCAGACCTTTCCATTCTCCCGTTCCTGATGCCGTTTTCGATGAGCTCTCCAGATATTACGACATCTGCGAAATCCTTTGTGGCATTCCCCACCAGCTTGTCATAGAATGGCGCTCTTAAAGTGTTAATAAAAAGGACTGTGATCTCCGTCTTGGTTAGTGGAGGTTCCACTTGAACCGAGACGTCTCTCCACCTTTGAGCATATTGCCTAAAGGTCTCAGATGGCTTCTTTTCCATCATCTGCAATGTTAGGCGATCAGGTGCTATGTCGGAGACGTGCCTATATTGTTCACAGAATGCCGCAGCTAAGTCATCCCATGATCGGATCCTTTCTCTTCCTAGCTGATTGTACCACCGGAGAGCTGACCCTATCAAGCTTTCTTGAAAGCAGTGTATCAGCAACTTGTCTTCATCCTCATAGCCAGCCATTTTCCGACAAAACATGATGAGATGCGCCTTTGGGCACCTTGTTCCATCGTATTTCTCAAAGTCTGGTGCTTTAAATTTTGGGGGCAAGACCAGACCAGGAACCAAACTGAGCTTTTTGACGCTCATTGCAGAAGAGGCTCTAGTGCCCTCTACCGCCCTGAGTCTTTCTTCCAGATCTTTAAACTTGTCTTGAGCACCCTGATCCTTCATTCTTAACTTAGCTAGTTCTATAGGATCATCCAAATCTGGGACAATAGGGTCAGCTGGGTTAGTTCCGTGACTTGATGCAAATACTCCTTGCCCTAGATGGGCAAGTGGAGGTACAGGTAGGTGTTCTAGGCCTGTAAATTCCTTTTGAGGCCAGACTCCATGGGGTGGAGTAAATCCTGGGGGATGGCCTTCGCTCTCTTTCCCGGTACTAGTTGTAGGGTCTTTTCCTTTGTTTGTTATCCCATTCATTATTGAGTCATTTGGGCCACCATATCCTTTTGAGCCTCTGCCATCTGGTCTTTCAATTCTTGCTGAAACTTCTTCATCTGGTCTTCCATGTCCTTCTGGAATTGTTCGTATCTTTGGTCCATTGCTTTTGCCCTACGACGAGTGTTGTAGTAATGTATGATAGGTTGATCCTCGTCGATTTCCAGGGTAACTCTGTCACGTTTTTAACCAATTAGGCTCCTTTTTGATGCAAATGGTGTGATGTATGCCGATGGATGGAATGCAAATGCGTGAAATGAATGCAAAAGGCGTCGATTCTCATTCAATTTCTTATAGAAAGCTTGTTTAAGAAACAAAATCTTTTACATAAAATTGAGTCATATAAGCGACCTAGCCCTTATGCCTAGAATTTTAATTTTCTCGAGGAGTGAGGCTAACTCTCGACCCCGGTCTGACTTTGATTCATACAGTATACTTAATACGTCGGCTTGGACCGCTAAAGATTGTAGATGTTCAGCCACTTCTCGTATCTGTGTTACTGCTTCACCCATGATGTAATCCCTTTCTTTGACCTGATTCTGAGATTGTTGGAACCGGAACTCACTATTCTCTAGTGCCATTTCGAGCTCTACTAATTTCCCTTTTAACTCTTCGATCTGGTTTAGGCTTGATTTTAGCTTCACCGTAGAGTCGTGTCTTTGGTAAAACGTCTTTTCTTGCTCTATTAATCGAGCTTTCAGTGTCTCATTCTCCCTTCGGTTCTCACTTGCAGTCTTCTTTAGAACATCTCTTTGTGCTTGAACCTCTTGGAATTTTTTTCTCCACTGATCAACCTTGGCTTTCTCTTCTCGAATTTCTTGACGCCATTGTTCTGAAGTTTTACCCAATCCGGCAGTCCTCATTGACAGACGCAGCTTTTTATAATCCGTCTTCAAGCCCTCCAGATCTTCTTCGGCCTTTCTCTTTCCTTTCTTCAATCTCTCAACCTCCGAACTTTGGACATCCATATCCAACATCAAATACATCTTTTCTTCTTCTAGTTGCTCTATCCTCTTTTTCAACTCTGAATTTTTATTTTCAAAATCTTGCTTCATAATCTCCGTCTCGGAAGGGACTACTTGTAAGTATTTCTCTATCGGTTGAGTATCATCGTTTGTCGATTCAGGGACGTTATCGTTTATTCTCTTACTCCGCCAGGCATTATACTCGAGGGTTACCATTGGACCTACAGCAATTCTTTTCATCCGGCAAACTTGTTTCCAAGCATCGGCGATCTCCCGAACCTTCTTCTTGGAATTATTCCCTTTATACGAAAACTCAAACTGAGCTAGGCCGTAAGTCGTTGGTATAAACTGTCTTGAGTAGTATTGCCTTAGTACAAGCAAAGGAGCATACCCAATGGCTCCCCAAATTCCTAGCAGAGGAACCCAATCATAATTCCCACAACGGTAGATAATTTCATCGGGAACAAACCAAGGGGCTCTCCATTCAATGTCTTTTTCTTGGAGATTTTGAAGGAGTGCGATCCAATTTTCTTCTGATATGTCATCTCTCTTGGGCTTATCCACCAACTCCTTTAATGGGGAATAATTTTCGTAGTGAACTCGACAAAAAGCTCTATCTACTTTCCAGAAATGGCTATGGAACCAAACTAGCAATAATTGCGCACATCCCATGAATCTACCCTCGCCCGCTCTCTGGCACGCATTTAAAGATCTAAACGTTTCGGCAAGAATGGCTGGTACTGGCGTAACTCCTTTGTCAAGACGATCAAATAAGTCAACAACTGCTTCGTCCACATGCCTCAAAGCTCTCGGGAAAATTACTAGGCCATAGATACTTAAGGTGAAGATGTCGACCTTCCTCTTGGCATCGGGATGTGTCAATATCAAGTCCCTTAAGTTTACCCATGGAATGCATTTCCCTTCACCTTTTTGCTGAATACGTGCCACGACCCATTGTTCACTCATTCCAGTGATGCTCATCAGTTTCTTTACCAATGTTGGTGCATTGCCGGCCCTAAAGTAGACTTTATCGACCTGAGCCCTTTGGTTACGTAGTAAAGCCGTGTATTCTTCTATGGTAGGTACCAGATCCACTTTCCCGAATGTGAAGCAGCTATATGCTGGATTCCAATATTGGGTTATGGCCCGAAACAAGTGTTTGTCCACTCTGATGTCAAGCAAATAGGGTAGATCGCCATAATTAAGGTAGAAAAGCTGCTTAGTCCCCTCATCCCAATGAACCCACATATCTTTTAATTCTTGTAACTCATTCTGCGTTATGCTGATGCGAGTAAAGTCCCCTAACTCCGATGTACATCCCTCGGCCAGACTATCCCCTTTCTCGAGTTGTATCTTCTCTGACCATATACGCACGGCCGCGTTATCCTCTACTTTATCAAGGAATCCGTCCCCCATAACAAGCTTCTATCTTAGTAACCGAACGGAGATCGACACCTTTTAATATGAATATGACATGCAATGTAATCAAAACAAGAGAAGATGTTAATGCAAAAGAAGATAAGCGGAAAAAAAAAATTAGTACAAGAGAAATAAGCAAACACTTATTGGGGTGACTACTAGGGGTTTAGCGTGGTTCTGTCCAAGACGGGTTCCTAGGTTTCTCTACATGCGGTTCAGTTCTAAAGAGAGGTACCCGAACCAGCAGATTCCTCAATCCTCACCCATTATAGGCTCATACGGATCGAGTTCAGTTCGGAGGAATACATTTCCCTATGGCCATGCGGAGGTGAAAACCTCACGAAGGCGTAGCTTCTAGCTCCCACTTAAGGGTGTGACACAACGGTCATGCAAATATGAATGCAGAGACATCCTATGAGACTCGACATTATTGCAATCATAGTACCAGCAAATGCGTCAAAAGAAGCATGATTTTTCAAAATGATTTTCCAAATCTTGATAAAAGGACAAAGAATAATCAATTTCACGGCCTGACTCTCGAAGGTGTCCCCAGCGGAGTCGCCAAGCTGTCGTAACCATTTTTTTGACAAAACGGAAATCGAACTTGGGTTTGGAAAATGAATAAAACGGGAGTCGCCACCAACCTTTTATTAGGTGTGATCGGGTCACCTTTGTTTTAATAAAACGTTTCAGTTTACTAAAACGGTGTATTTTAGGTCTACAAATATTCGAGAAAATAGGTTCGGGAGTCGATTACGTGCGAGGAAGGATTAGCACCCTCGCAACGCCCAAAATTGGTACCAAATTGATTAATCGATGTCCTAATGTCGAAAAGTTTGAAATGATCTTTGAAATCTTGCTCTTTTTATTATTTTTTTTTTAAAAAAAACAACTTGATCGAATAATGATATTCCCTTGTTCCGAAGGAATAGAATTTCACATCCAGCACGATTGGACGCGATAATCTAAGTCCTTGAATCCAAGATCATCTCTGAAATTCCCCAAGTAACCATTTTTGAAATTTTGGAAAGGGCATTTGCTCATTAGGTTATGCGAAAGGAAACACACCCAGCACGATTGGGCGCGATCCTTCGAACTTCCAAACGCACAAATATCACCTTATTTAAAAATTGGAACAAAATTTGAAAGGTTATCCACTTGTTCGGTCAAACAAAAAGTCACACCCAGCACGATTGGGCGCAAATTTTCAATTTCCCAAACTCATGAACATTACCTTTGTGAAAACTCGTTTTTTTTGGGATAAAAAAATAAAAAAAAAAATAAGAGATGGAATATTGGATTACGATGAAACGACGGAAGCGATAAAATTAGCAAAACATGATAATAAGAAGATGCAATAATGAAACAAAAGTAAAAAGATAAAAATAATAACGATAAATAAAAATGAAATCGTTAATAATGATAGCGACAATAATATATACAATAATAGTAGTAGTAATAATAATAGTGGTATAGCTAATATAATAATAATAATAATAGCAATGAAATAATGATAATAATAATATAAAATATGTACAACGAAAAATATATAAATATAGTAATGATGATAATAATAATGAAGATAGTAAGAATGATAATAATAGTACGAGATATTATAATATAATAATGTAAATGCGATAATAATAATAATAAAATAATAATAACAATAGTAAATATATGTAGCTAATAATAATAATAATAATAATAATAATACAGTAATAATAATAAAATAATAAAGTAAATAACAATAATAATTATAAAATACTAAAAAAGGACCAAATTGGATAAAAAAACGTGATTTTGGGGTCGATTTGAAATAAAATAAAGGGGAAAGACTGATTTGCGACACGCGTGCGAGGAGGGGGACCAGAATGGCAATTATGCCAGCGCCCTATGCGCTGCGTTTTGCGCAAGACCAGACTGGAACAGAAACAAACATATCGGGGTAAATCTGAAAATACTGGAAACCTGATTTAAAAAAAAGGGAAAACGCGGAAGGGCCAAAAGGGCAATTAGACCCTTCCGCAAAAACACGCGGATCCCCCAGGTATCGGGTCGGGTCGCGGGTCAGGGGACCAAAACGACGTCGTTTTGGCCCCTGACTACCAAGAGCAAAACGACGCCGTTCCTTGCTATTATAAAACCAAAATTTTTTTGTCAAAATTTCATTTCTTCCCATTTTCTACAAAAAAAAAACACTCTCTCCCTCTCTTGTTCTCTCTGCAGGTGCGCAAAAGGGGGAGCCTTCCGGCGCGACGCCGCCGTGTCGACCGCCGTCGCCGGCCACCGCGTGCGGTGGCCGGAAATCGCCAAAGGTAGTTTTTCTACTCTTTTTTTTATTTTAAAGTATAGATGTATGTATATTTATGTGTTTTGAGGAATAATAAAAATAAAGAAAAATGAAACAACAAAAAAAAAAGAAATTCGAAATCACCTCGTGTTTACTGACTTTGTATCTTTTTTATTATCGTTTTCGACTGAAAAGATCTTTTCGTATTTTCTTTTGCTTTTGAATCTGTTGTTTTTTTTTTTTTTTTGATTTCTCTGATTGATTGCCCAGAAAAAATAAAAAAAGGAAGGTCCTTGTTACAGTTTCTTTTTCTGGCTTTATAGCCTATTGAAAATAATAAAATAAAAATAAACCAAAATGCCATCTGTTTCGTGGATCTGTTGTTTTCTTGCTCTTTTGCAGATTGTGGGAGACAATGGGAAGTGGAGACCGGCGATGGTGCGCGCGTGGGTGCTGCGACGCTGGTGGAGGAGCGCGTGTCTACACGCGCGCGGCGCTGCTAGGGTTCCAAAACCCTAGCTCTTTCCTGATCATCTTTGGTTTCGGGCCTATTGGGCCTTTCTGATTTTGGGTTTTGTGGGCTTTGTAAATGGACTTTATTGGACTATTAATGGCTTTTATTTTATTTGTTAATTTTATTCTGTTTTTGGGCTCTTTATGTGGGTATTGGACCCTGGGTTAAAGACCCGGGCCAAATTGGTGATTACAATATGTATGCAAAGATACCCACAAAGCTGTCAGTGATGTTAATTTATAAAATCCATCTTCGTTTCTACAATTACCTACAGAGCATCCTACAAAAAGTAGCATATTCCATTGCCGGTGTATGAACTGCAATTTTAAACGCGTGATGTGTGATTCTCTATAATTTGCTACCGATGTAATTTAGCAACACACCCATAATCAATTTAATACATCCAGTCTCTCGATAGAAACGTGACGTATAATGTGCCGCACAGATACTATTTGCCGGATATAGTATACGTGGTTGAAACAAACACAAATACAGCTTATACCTTTGAGTTTAAAATTTGGAGTAGATATTATTGGAAATAATTTATCTGAATATTAGTTCCTATCGAATAAAATTAGACTCAAATTGTAAAATAGATAAGAGATCTTCGATTATACAAAAAAACTTTAAATTAATATTTTTTTAATTTAAATAGTTGCGTGTTTGTTTTTCTTAAATGTTTATTCTTTTTAGTATTTTATTATATCCATATGGGTCACCTGTTAATTCTTTAACCATGTTTGTGAAGTCTAAGTATTTCATTAGTAGTATATCAACATTTTATCTTATTTATAGTTGCATAAGCTCATTATCTACTTTTATCTATATCTGTATATTTAAGTGTTTTGCTGGGTTGATATTACCCACTAAATTTGTTATTAAGTTAATAAAAAGTTTAGGTTAGATTTTTGTTACTAAATTAAAAACAAGAATAACTAAAATATTTAATTTCAAAAAGTAAATGATTAAATAAAATATTAATAGTTGAATAACTATTTTTATATTTTACCTTTTTTAACATTTATACTTTATCATTAAATTAAAATCTTATTTATTTATATATATATATATATATTATAAGGTTGTTTAATAAACATATTAGTTACATATAATTCTCTTTTTCAATATGCCAATTAATAACTATTTCCCTTTATTCTATTCTCCTTGGATTTTGAAAATATAAAATTTAATTTTATATTTTTATTTTTAGAAATTTAAATTCTTTATTTTTCTTTTTAAAAAATTTAAAATTCATATCAAATTGATTAATTTCATTAAATTCATAAAAATAAAAAAAGTACAAAAATTAAATTCTGGAAGGTAGTTATGGGGGTATTTTAACATTTTGTTTAAAAATTGTGGCCTATATAAATCACGCCCAAATGGCCTAAAACATACGCACCCATCCTGACACTATAGTTTCATTTCGATTTCTGTCATTCAAACTCCTATTATAGCAGGAATGGGCAGCTTGTATCCCCACCATGAAGAAGAAAACAACTCTTCCAACACTGCTAACCTTCTAAATCCAGAAGAATTTAGGAGGCAAGGTCATATGATCATAGATTTCATAGCTGATTACTACCAAAACATGGAAAAATACCCTGTTCTAAGCCAAGTCCAACCTGGTTACCTTGCCAAACTTCTACCAAAGTCCGCCCCTAATATTCCAGAGCCTATTGAAACAATCCTCCACGATATCCAACAATATATCATTCCCGGCATAACTCACTGGCAAAGCCCCAACTACTTTGCGTACTTCCCTACAAGTTGCAGCATTGCTGGCTTTCTTGGAGAGGTGCTTAGCACCGGCTTCAATGTGGTGGGGTTCAATTGGATATCATCACCAGCCGCGACTGAACTTGAATCCGTAACCATGGATTGGCTTGGCCAGATGCTTGGGCTTCCTCAAAGTTTCCTTTTCTCTGGAACTGGCGGTGGTGTTATACAAGGGACTACATGTGAGGCCATTTTATGCACACTAGTAGCCGCCAGAGATCAAATGTTAGCCAAAGTGGGGAGAGAGAACATAGGGAATTTAGTTTTTTATGGGTCAGACCAAACCCACTGTGCACTTTTAAAGGCAGCTAAAGTCGCTGGTTTAGAGTGTAAGAACTTTAGGGCGATTAAGACAATGAGATCCACAGCATTTAAACTATCCGCAGAATCATTGCGAACAACAATAAGATTGGACGTTGAAGCTGGACTTATCCCAGCTTTTCTTTGTGCCACCATCGGGACAACATCAACGACTGCCGTTGATCCAATACGGTCGTTAAGTGAAGTAACCAAAGAGTATGGAATGTGGATCCACGTTGATGCAGCTTATGCAGGAAGTGCCTGTATATGCCCTGAGTATCGTCATTTCATTGATGGGGTAGAGAATGTAAACTCATTTAGTTTCAATGCCCATAAATGGTTCTTCACTCCTTTGGATTGTTGTTGTCTTTGGGTTAAAGATCCTGGGTCACTAATAAAGTCACTCTCTTCAAGTGCCGAGTTCCTCAAAAATAATGCAAGTGGTTCCAAACAAGTTGTGGATTACAAAGACTGGCAAATAACCCTTAGCAGAAGGTTTCGCTCCATGAAGTTATGGCTTGTTTTGAGAAGCTATGGTGTGGAGAATCTTAGGAACTTCCTAAGGAGCCATGTAAAAATGGCAAAACGTTTCCAACAACTGGTTGAAAGTGACAATAGGTTTGAAGTGGTGGTGCCAAGGAACTTTGCTATGGTATGTTTCAGGGTTTTGCCAACAGCACTTAAAAAGGAGCCGAATGGGTGCAACATTGAAAGTGGAAATACTGAAGCAAAACTTATCGACCAGGAATTTGCAAATGACTTCAACCGGAATTTGTTAGAGACGGTGAATGCGTCAGGCAAAGTTTTTATGACTCACACTATAGTTGAGGGTATTTATGTGATACGGTTTGCTGTTGGTGCCACTCTGACGGAGGATAAACATCTTATCAAGGCTTGGAAAGTGGTGCAAGAGACGGTTGATGGCATGTTGGCTACTATATAATTAAAGCAATATAATATCTATATTCAGTCCATCAGAAATAAAGTTAGATAAATGTGTGCCTATATATATTTATCTAAGGTATTTGATTACATATTTGCATCTTTTTATGTTATGCCATCATTTAGAGTCAGCAAATGCATGTTGTGTAACCCCCCTATATATATGTTTGGAGTTTGATTGCAAAGATGTATCTATAATTATTAAATCCAAGTGGATATTATTGGACTGAAATGTTTTGCACACTGTAAAAAGAAAATTTATCATTTTGATGAGTTTGTTAAACCTTTTAGGTCACTTGATACAAGCTATAAACATATATTTTAAATAATAAATCGTCATTATTTGTTTTTAAAAATTCATGTATTTTAGATTTTAACACCGACTTTAAATTTGAGTTAACACTTCATTTCTCAAATTTATCTTTTCAAACATAGTGTAACGATTGTGCTGAACAATTAAAAACTAAAGTTTTAATGACTGTCTGCATCTGCCAATCAACCAAACTATCAAAACAAGAGTATCGATTCAAACCAATCGAGTCACAGGCAAGCTACTGGTCCAAATGACTGAAAAAACCATATCAATCATCCTCTTGAGCATCTCGTGACAGGTTTGGTCACGCTGATTGAAGATTCTTCATTCTTGGGCCTTGAAAGAACATAATTGTTGTTGTTTTATGACTTATGAACTACAATTATTTTAGCCTGGACTAGAAACTGAGACGATGAAAGGAAAAGTTAATGTTTTCCTGAAATATGGGATAGAAAAGGGAAGGTTTTAATGTGAAAAAGTGGAAGTCGCTGAAAATATAAACCTTATTATTTTTAGATCAATGTAATATATTCCATTTTGTAAATTTATTATGAGCAGTGGCTGAAAAAATGGCAACTAAATTCCTTCATAGTTTTTAGTGAAAATGACTCTATTGAATGTATGAAAACTTAAAATGAAATTAATTTTCTCTATAATAATAGATTTTGTGAAAGCTAGAAAGTGCCCTATTACTTGTTAAAAGAAAATGTAACATCCAAAAAAAAAAAAAGATATGAATGATGATGATTGATTAGTAGAGTAGGTGAGGGAGTGATTATGGGATGTGTATGGGGAGAGTTTCGGTCATGAGGGTGGTGTTATTTTGGAAGGTGTTTTTGGTTTGGTTGAGGGATATGCCAAATTCTCTTGTGTGGTTTTGAAGAAGAAAAAAAAAATGCCAAGTGTGTAATTGTGACATTTCGGGTCTTTTCTCCCTTTGTTAGTCTTTCTTTCCTCCATTCTCAACTCTCTCCATTCTTCTTTCTTCTTTCCGGATCTCATATCCTTGTCTCATCCGTAGCCATAAATCAATCGGTGGAAATCGGGATTATCATCGATTAAGGTAAGGAGTCTTTTCATAGTCCATTTGATATCGCTATTCGGTTATGGTGTTAATCGGATTGAAAGGTTGGCTAATCGATTATTTTTAGGGACGAAATCACTCGATATTCTCTACTTGTTAATCCTTCGGAAATAGTGGTAAGCCAAATCTTACCCCTAAACAACTACTTTCTCTCATCGTGGTATTTTTCTAATCGAGTGTTAGGGTGTCATAGGTGCCGACGATCAAGAAGGTTTAGTCCTTACCGAAATTAGGTGTGTAATCCCGTATCTTCTGTATACATATCTGAAATGGTGTGTAATCTCACACTTCTCTGAAAGTTTGTATGAAATATTCTATGAATCGGTCGAAATACCGAAGAAAACCAAAAACCGGTATCCGTGAACACTCGGGCGTGCGTATGATTGTAGTGGTAATCGTATTTTGTAATAAAACAGTTTCGGTTAGAAGCAGTGACGTGTTTTTGAAAAATCACTAAAAATAGGAGAAAAGGAATTAGAAAGTGAATAAGATATCAAATTAAAGCTTACTGTGTCTATTTTGATATGGAAGAAACGGAAAAGAAAAAGGAATTTTATATTCTGAGATATGTTAATTTTAGTGAGACTGGTTCTGATTGACTTTGGGGTTCACTGATCTGTTTTGGAAAAATCATATAAAATCGTACAAAGTGAATTATGAGTTATAGTTTATATGTAAAGATTAATCTCGTAACTAAAACTTAACTAGTAATTTGGGGCATACAAATTTAAACTGTCCATCTGCATTATTCTGACTAAATTGACCATAACTCGAGTTAGAAAACTCGAATTCTAGATCCGTAAACTTTCCTTGGAACTAGACTCATATATTTTCTTACTGTAATTTTTCGAGAATTTTTGGCCTAGCCATTTAGTACAGTTTATTCCTTAAAATTTCCCTTGTTTCACTGTCCAACGATTCTGACCTCTCTTAACTTAATTTCAAATATCTCACTGTACGGTTTTCATATACTGCTCCCACTTGTTTCTAATGAAAATAGACTCGCTAAGGAATTTTTACATATAAACTATAACTCATAATTCACTTTGTATGATTTTATATGATTTTTCCAAAACAGATCAGTGAACCCCAAAGTCAATCAGAGCCAGTCGATCTTCTTAAACAATGACAGCAACGGTTTTAAATTAATATTCCGCAACAAAAGGTTTTAAGGATAATAATGTCTTCCAAGGATGATTTCTAATAAACCACATTTTCAAATAAGCAAACGAAATCTAAGGTTTCAAATAGCAAAAAGTTTTAAATTCTTTAAGAAGAGTTTCTAATGAAAACATGGTTTTCGAAAAACTCTTCAATGTGACGCGTCAAATTCGGGCCTAACTTCTAGGCCGAGTTTGGGGTGTTTCAGAAAACCTAGTAGTCAAAAAAAAAAAAACCTAAAAGCGTAAAAGCTGCAGGTCTACCAAACAACCTCGCTCACATTCAATTATGATTCACTGGGAGAAATTAAAAAAAAAATTGGTGGGAAAATTAAGTTATATATTTTTAATATAATAAAAAATACATATTTTATTATTTTAATAGTTTATATATTTTTAATTTTAAAAGATTCATTCAAACTTTTATATTTTTAAAGGTTAAGTGTAATTTAATCATTACTAATTTAAAATTTTATAAATTATAATAGAATTAAAAAAAATTATTTTAGGGGGAGGGGGCAGGACCTCTACCAGCTCCCTAGTTTTGCTCCTGGCTAGCGACGACCCCTCTAATGTATTATTCACTTGCTATTGATCTAATATTAAATCAAATCTTACTCAATAGACGTGAAAAAGTAAATTGTCATCACTCCTAACATTGTCAAACAATAAGATTAATAAAAAGATGTGGAAGGGTGGTTCACTTTTAAGTTGGGTAGAGAGCCACCGGAAATGAAATTGGTCTTTTGGTGGGAGAGTTTGAGATGAAGAAGTTTTTAGTATGGAATGGGAGTACGCCTCTTCGGATATTGTTATGGGCTTTTATATTAAAAGACAGGATTGGTTGCCTACTTGTTTAGAGAGAGAGTGTGTGTGAGAGATCATATTCGATTCTCTTGTACTTATGATGATGTGACGATGATGTGACGTCTTGGGATACGAAGTCTTAGAAAACCTAGGTAATCAATCTCCACATGTGTCTCATGTATACTCATTGGAGATATGATGTGGTATGAGGTTAATCTGTGGTATGGAAGAAAGTTTGCTGACTTAGTTAAGTTCACCAGGCACACATCATCATTGAAGGACAAGTGTAAAAGTATATGGTGTAGGTATAACAATTGCCCCAAAGTTCGCGGGTGGCAAAAGGGTGATGAAGGAACTTCTCTCGCTGACAGTGGTTGTGGCTTAAATGAAGTTCGCATATTTTGTATATATATTTACTTTTATTTATTTTTTATTTTTATTTTGTAAATTGAAATTCAATCTTTGATGCTTAAAGGCAAGATTTGTATTTTTAACTTCTTGAAAAAGCTATAGAAATATGTGTTGATTTGATGGCGTGTCTATTAAATTTTTTAAAAACTCAGAGTGAATGATTATGATTTATCTACATAAGTTTGTGCTAACAAAAGGGTTTCTTTTGTTTTCTAATGAAGAAAGAATTGAGGGGTACTTTTGAATGTTTTCGTTTTCTTTCCTTCTGTGCAAATCTTTTCAATTATTTTTGTTCTTCATCATTGGTTAGCTTTTTTGTTTAGTTTTTGTTACAGTCTCTATATAGAAAGGATTTGAATGATCTTTTAGTGGGTTTGTGATTATAACTAGTAGGTTTTGATTTCCCTTGCTTCTTTCATATTTTGGTTTCTTTTTGTTTGATTTTATTTGATTAATTTATGGGGAAATGACTCCTAAAAGAATGGAAGATGTGCCCACAAAGAGTGAATAGTTTGAATGTGTGAGTACTGTAGAGGAGATGTGAAAATTACTAGAATGTAGGGTAATTACATGTTTTTAGAATTTTAAGAATAAATTTAGTATTGTGAAGGGAAAACATCGACTAAGCGAAATGAAGATAAGAGAACGTGAAAGTGCTTGGTTTTTTCTACCCTTATATGTATTCGAAGCAAGTTTTCGTTTACCTTTGCATCCAATTCATATGGGATTGCTCCTGGTCAATTAATAGGGACTTCTTCTAATGGCCTACTTTTTAGATTGTCGTGTACGAGGGGAGGAGGTTTCTGTTAATGATTTTAGGAATTTATATATATCTTATCTCTTGCTAATGAGGCCCACCCAAGGGGTTTCATGATGTTTGCAACTCAAAAGGGTAGCAAGCCCAACATAGATAATTTAAAAATCATTATACATCTAATAAGGGGAAAGTATTTTAAAGATTGAACAAATCTGTGGTGGGTGCAAACCAAGTAGTGATTGTTGTACTTGGAATCCTGATTTAAGAACGAATGCAAAGAAGTTGCAATTTTAGAGGTTAGTTGAGGGGCCACTTATAAGGTATGAGAGGGTGGTCTAATTACTACATAAAGACCTTAATTTTAAGGTTCTATAGCTATTAGACACCTTTAGCTAATAGAACACAAGATTTACGTTTTATGCGATTTAGTCCTTTTTATCAAATTGACCAATCAAACGATAAAATTTTTAAATGAAACTTTCACACAAACATAGTTTTATACTGTACACATTAAAATAATAATAAAATAAATATTTTGACCTTGGATTTGTGGTCCCGTAACCACTGTTTTGATTTGACCAAAAACAGGCTGTTGCAACTCTCCCCCCTTAGGGATTTTCGTCCCCAAAAATCTTACCAGTGAAAAGCTAGATTTATTCATCGGTCTTTTCCTCAAATATCTAGCTTCTGAATTAGCTTTCCTCTTTTCTCGGCCAAAGTCTTCGGCTTTACAACCCTGATCAACTAATACAAAAAATTCTTTCAAATCTAAAATCCCGACCAGAAGTTTAATATCCTCGTTCAACCCGTCAACAAACCGTTTGCACATGATCTCTTTGGTAGAAACATACTTTTGAGCATATTTACTCAATCACACAAATTCTCTCTCATATTCAGTTACAGTCATACAACCCTGTTTCAATTCTAAAAACTTTTTATGCTTTTGATCCAGAAACTGTTGGCTTATATATTTCTTTCAGAACTCGGTCTGAAAGAACTCTTAGGTGACACACTCTCTCGGCACCACTGATACTAACGTATTCTACCACTGGTATGCGGTGTCCCTCAAAAGTGATATAGCACATTTTAAACACTCCGTCGGTGTGCAAGAAAGCTCATCAAATACTCTGATAGTGTTTTCAAGCCAAAACTCGGCTTTTTTAGGATCATCGTTAACATTAGCTCTGAACCCCTCAGCCCCGTGTTTACGGATCTTATCAACTGGAGGCTTATTCAATCTTAAAAGTTCGACACCTTGAGGAGTTACGGAAACAGGTTGGGGATTAAGAGGGGGTGGAGGTTGTTCAGCAGCCAGGTTCGTTTGAATATATTGTGTGAACCACTCGTTCATCATTTGGAAGATGGCTTCTTTAGCCTCTCCTCCCTAGCTACCTGATACAGATCTAAATTCAGAAGGCGTTATCCCTTAAGTGGGAGCTAGCGCATTACTTTCAACCTCATCAGCTATAGCTCGATTGTGATCTATTTACTATATAAAAACACATTTTAAAATGTCAGGAGTCATCACACTATCACAGTTTATATATGGCATGTATAGCTAGACTCTCACTCACGCTACGTTAATCCTAGAATTGACTAAACCGTAGCTCTGATACCAATAAATGTAACACGCCTCACCCGTATTAAACGCCAGAATAGGGTTACTGAGCATTACCAGACTTATAAAACAATTAAACATCCGTGCATACATTTTCTCAATTCAAGCATTCATCATTCAATCTCAATCAATTTGTCCCTAATACAAGCCTACGAGGACCTAAATATACATTGGAAGTGGTTCGGGACTAAACCGATAACTTAAGAAACTTTCACAAAACTTTGAATTTTTTTCTCAAAACAGGGGACACACGCCTGTGTGGCCAGCCCGTGTGTCTCACAGGCCATAAGACATGCCCCTGTCACAGGCCATGTGGACATTCGAAAGGAGAGCACATGGCCGTGTCCAAGCCCGTGCCCTACCCTGTGTCCAAACAAGTAAGCTTAGTGACTTAGGTCACACGGCCAACCACACGCCCGTGTGTCTAGCCCGTGTGCCCTTCGAAGTGGCTACACATGCCCGTGTGCCAGGCCGTATGCTAGGACGTGCCAAACATGTAATGTATACTGCCTTATGCCATACGGCCAAATCACACGCTTATGTGTGAGGCCATGTGGAGCATACTGACTTGATCTCAATTTCAACACTAGGGGACACACGGCCGTGTAACATAACCGTGTGTCACACACGACTGAGACGCATACCCGTGTCTCTGCCCGTGCGGACAAAAACAGGCTATTTACTAGGCCATTTTGCCACCCAAAATTAGGCACACCTACACAACTCATATGGCACAAAACATAGCATCAATAGGCATATAATTCAATTCCAAATCAAGCATGATTTATACCAATTCCAACACCAACCAATACAAAACATAAATACCACAATATGTCATCTAAGTTCATACCAATCTTTATCTTATCAAATCATCAAAATGACCATTAACAAATATGCATTATTTGATCTATACTCTCAAGCATTTCAACCATTACCAAATCTCAAATTCAACCAATAGCTACTCTAACTAATAATCCACAATCAACCCTTCCACAAGCAATATAAACCACATCACAAAATGGCATTAGCACACCTATATACATACATCACCAACCAAGCCAAATAGGTCAACTTACATAGCCATATACAACATTATAAACACAACTTTTATAAGCCAAAACAAATGGCCAAATTCATAACAACACATATACCCAAAAATACCAAGTTCCTATACATGCCATATACTAAAAATACCAAAGTTCAAAGGTACCAAAAGATAGGTGGATAGTGTGAAGCGATCTTTGACGATCCCCAAATCCGAGCTAACTTTGAATTCACTATAAAACATAGAAAAATAAACGATGTAAGCTATAAAGCTTAATAAGCTCGTATGAAATAAACTCGATATAATCATATACATATATTTCAACAAGTGATTATAGATGCATGAGTTCGAATAAACTAACAAACCTTTTAACTTCTAAATCAAAAAAATATATACTTTCTTTACCATTTCTTTGATTCAAAGCTAATATGATTTATGCACATACCTGTAACCTCTCGTACCAATCTCATACACATTCTCGTCTTTCATTTACCCGTTGAACCATTTGGAATAGAAATCGGATACTAAGGAATCTCACACAATAAGTACATATAACATGGCCTGAAGCCAAATCAGCTGATATTCATGGCCCGAAGCCAACTCAGTGTATCCCCTAATGACATTTCACTAGTATCCTAAACTATTCCTAAGGTTCAATTGGGATTTCGAACGCCGAATTATCATTGAGTCATTGTCGAACTTATCCAAAGTCTCGTATTCACAACATATACAATAGCAACGCATTTAATATATGTTTAAAATGAAATTTATCACATACGAACTTACCCAGTTTAAAAACGATGAAATTGTCGATTAATCGAGTACTTTATTCCAAATTCCGCTTTTCTTGATTTATATAAAATAAAATTCAACTAATTTAATAATTCATTTATTCAATTTAGTTCAATTTATACAATAAGGCTATTTTACACATTTTCCCCTAAACTTTTACATTTTTACAATTTAGTCCTTATTTCATAAAAACACAAATTAATGTAATTTAATCCACTCACATGCTAGCCGAATATCCCTAATACACATATCAGCCCATATTTTTCATTTATTTCATATTTTAACCACTAAATTTACACATTTTACAATTTAACCCCTAATTTGCATTTTCACTAAAAATCACTTAACAAAATTTGTTTAACTATCAACAACCATTCAAAATCTATGATCAATCATCAAAACTCATACATATTCATCAATGGAAAATTTCAAAATCTTTAACAGTTTTGCAAAATAGTCCCTAGGCTAGCTAGACCTAGCTACAACGATCTCAAAAACATAGAAATCATTAAAAACGGGACAAAAATCGTACCTTAATAGACAAAAATGCTTTGGCTGAACCTAGGTCGTCAATTATGGCTTTCTCCCTTTTAGTTTTCGGTGGAACAAGCTTAAGAAAGATAATGACTTTAAATTTTTATGTTCTTTACTTAAGATTATTTACTAATTTACCTTTTTATCCTTGATATTAAATCATTAAAATTCCATTAACCATGCACATAAATGCCCACCCACTTTTATAATGGTCTAATTACTACATAAGGACCTTAACTTTAAGGTTCTGTAGCTATTAGACACCTTTAGCTAATAGAACACAAGATTTACGCTTTACGTTATTTAGTTTTTTTTATCAAATGGACCAATCAAATGATAAAATTTTTAAATGAAACTTTCACACAACCATATTTTCATACTATAGACATTATAATAATAATAAAATAAATATTTTGACATCAAATTTGTGCTCTTGTAATCACTGTTCTGATTTGACCAAAAACGGGTTGTTACAGAGCTCTCCCAAAATCGACAGTCAAGATACATTTACATCGACTGACGAGATTAACCATATCCCTTGATTTTAGGGATTTACAAGATATGTCATATCAAATCTAATCTAATTTTTACAAGATATGATTCCTATCAATCTTCTAAGATTAGTTACCAAAATAGCCTAAGTTGTTATATCTTCATTATCGGGCCAACTAGGCTTCAATCTGACAGGCTTCTCCAACAGCTTACTAAATTGGGAAAGTTTTTATGGGCCAAATGATCCCCATCTACACAATAGACCTCTATCAGATGCATTTGGTGCGATGGTCACGGGCTTTGAACTGCGGCCCATGACATCCTCCCTCACCCATTCTTGCAACGCCCTCATTGCAACTTCTGAATGGTACTGACTTGACTCGCCTCGATCTCCTCTCAACACCTTAGCTTTTCTCTTCCTTCGGGACTTTTGCCTCAGCTTACATCGGTTCTTAACTTGAGCCGTCCTACTTGTTGCATTTACTCTGGTCAACTATCCAACATGCATAAATTCTTTTCCCTTGAAGTCCGATGCATCACTCACCTCTCCCATAGGTGGAAGCCTTACCGATGACTCGGTCAACCCCGACGCATCACTCAAATTGAGCCTCATTGGTCCCAGTTTCACTATTTTCATCGTAACTTTTTCCTCTAAGTTCGATGACAAACTCACATCTTCCTTGGGTAGAAGCCCCTCTGATGACTCAACAAGCTTAGACGTTACCTTTCTTTTGACTACGGCTTGCCTTGGACAGTTTCGCAGCTCATGCGAACCGCGATACAAGAAGCACTTTACTCGCTTCTTTTTACTCCTCTTTACCCTCTTGGCTTCGGCTTTTCCCTTGCTCGAACCAAGCTTATTGGGCTCCCTGTCTGCTCCATCTTCCCTTCCAATAAAAGATTTCTTCGGTTTTCACAACCTATGCGGACCATGGCACAAGAAGCACTCCACTGGCTTTTTCTCGCTTTCAGCCTCTTTGGCTTCGACACCCATTGCGCTCGAACCAAGTCCCAAGGCCTTACCCACCGGCTTCTTTTCCTTAGAATGCGCGGATTTCTTTGGACATTTCTTCAACATGTGTGGACCGTCGCAGATAAAGTATTTGAACTTGTCTATTTTTCCTCTTGGGTTTCTCTTTCCCAACTCGTGGTTTCCCATTACCACCATTGTCACCGTTGCTATTTCCATCAACAACATCTTCCTTGTGATCCTTTTCACATACGCCCCTTTCCTCAGACTTGGAAGACCCAAGCTTGTCTTTCCTTAGTCCAAGCTTGACCACAGATTTTACTATTGTCATGGCTTCCGACATCTTTTGGACACCTCTTTGTTCCACCTTCTATCTGACCCACGGCTTTAGTCTATTCTGGAAAGCAAGCAATGCTTCTTTCTTGGTCACCTATGAAACTTGGAGCATGAGTTTTTTGAACTCACGAACATACTCCCCTACTCTGCCCCGTTGCGTTATCCCTTGCAACTTTGCCCAAGCTTCTTCCTTGGCAAATTCTGGGTAAAATTGTCCCTTCAACTCATATTGGAACTCCTGCCACTTCCTAATCTCACCTTGTCTTTTATCTATGGTCGTGCCTCGCCACCATAAAAGTGCAATATTAGTAAGAAACATTGAAGCAGTGTTTACCTTAACAGCATCATCCACGATGCCTTTGGCACGGAAGTAGTTTTCCATCCTCCATAAGAAATTATCCACATCGTATGCAAACCTTGTCCCCACAAAATTTTTAGGCTTCGGGACATCCTCGTAAATGAGTGCTGCACTTGACACTCCTTCCCCTACGGTTGCTCGACACAAGGTCAGCTCTCCCTCGAGCTCCTCTATTCTTATGCCTAAAGCCATCGTCGTGGCCATTGTTTCCTCCTTCAAAGCCATCAGCATGGCCTCGAGAGCATCGTTCATCTCCGACATTTTATCTCTATGTGAATTAAACAACTTGCTTACCTTATCCATGGTAGAATCAAGAGACATCTTTACACAGTCTCTGGACTATTTCTTCCAATTGTCTATGCGATCCTCTACCCGATCGAGTGACTCTTTTACGTCCTCCATTGATCCCTTGAGTTTATCCACATGTTTCTCTACTGCTGATAGCATCTCCCTCAAAGACTTTCTGGCCCACCTTTGTTCGAACTCTTCTTTCGACATCCCAACAGTGCCTTCGAACCAATACCTCGAATACCACTTGTCACAGGGCTAGATCTTTCATCTCATGATCCGTGCAGCCTTAGGCGATCCGTTTGTCCAAACTCGCCTAAGTCAGCCTTTACTTAAGTGATGATTCCTTTAGAAGTCCTCCAAGGCACCAATTTATATAGCAGAAGCGGTTTATGCCAAAAGAAGCAACAAAATAACAACAGAAAAGCACACACAGGGTGTTTGATTAAATACTCTCAATATTCTCTTATTCACAAAGAATAATGAAACAATGAATGGAGTGAGTGCAAATGAGGGGGAGACTCTCTATTTATAGTTGAGCTCCCCCAAAACTGACGGTCAAGATACATTTACATCGACGGACAAGATTAAACATATCCCTTGATTTTAGGGATTTACAAGATATATCGTATCAAATCTAATCTAATCTTTACAAGATATGATTCCTATCAATCTTCTAAGATTAGTTACCAAAATAGCCTAAGTTGCCATAACTTCATTATCGTGCCAACCAAGCTTCACTCTAACAAGCTTCTCCAACAGCTTACTGAATCGGGCTAGTTCTTGTAGGCCAAATGATCCCCATCTACACAATAGACCTCCATTGGAGGCATTTGGTGCGATGGTCATGGGCTTTGAACTGTGGCCTGTGACGCTGAAACCTTCTTCTAGCTCGAGGGCTCCCTAACCCTCGGTCAAAATTTATTTTATAATAATATAATATTTTATATATGACATTAATTATTACAAAATATTTCCTTATTATAAAATAAATTTTGATTGTTAAAAGGAAATTGCACTATAATATTTCAATCTGACAAGCTTCTCCAACAGCTTACTGAATTGGGAAAGTTCTTATGGGCCAAATGATCCCCATCTACACAATAGACCTCCATCAGATGCATTTGGTGCGATGGTAAGGAGCTTTGAACTGCGGCCTATGACATTCTCCCTCACCCATTCTCGCAATGCCCTCATTGCGACTTCTGAATGGCACTAACTTGACTCGCCTCGATCTCGTCTCGACACCTTAGCTTTTCCCATTCTTCGGGACTTTTGCCTCGGCTTACGTTGATTCTTAACTTGAGTCATCCTACTTGTTGCATTTACTCTGGTCAACTGTCCAACATGCATCACTTCTTTTCTCTAGAAGTTCGATGCATCACCCACCTCTCCCATAGATGGAAGCCTTGTCGATGACTCAGCCAACTCTGACGCATCACTCAAATTGAGCCTCATTGGTCTCAGCTTCATTGTTTTCATCGCAACTTTTTCCTCTAAGTTCGATGAGAAACTCACCTCTTCTTTGGGTGGAAGCCCCTCTGATGACTCAACAAGTTTAGACGTTACCCTTCCTTTGACTACAGCTTGCGTTGGACAGTTTCGTAGCTCATGCGGACTACGGCACAAGAAGCACTTTACTCGTTTCTTTTTTCTCCTCTTTACCCTCTTGGCTTCAGCTTTTCCCTTGCTTGAAACAAGCTTATTGGGCTCTTTGTCTGCTTCATCGTCCCCTCCGATGATAGACTTCTTCGGTTTTCGCAACCTTTACAGACCATGATACAAGAAGCACTCTATTGGCTTCTTCTTGCTTTCAGCCTCCTTGGCTTCGACGCCTCCTTGGCTTCGACACCCCTTGCGCTCGAACCAAGTCCCAAGGCCTTACCCACCGGCTTCTTTTCCTTAAAATACGCGGATTTCTTCGAACATTTCTTCAACATGTGTGGACCGTCGCAGATAAAGCATTTGAACTTGTCCCTTTTCCTCTTGGGTTTCTTCTTCCCAACTCGTGGTTTCCCATTACTAGCATTGTCACTGTTGCAATTGCCATCAACAACATCTTCCTTCTGATCCTTTTCATATATGCCCCTTTCCTTGGACTTGGAAGACCCAAGCTTGTCTTTTCCTAGACCAAGCTTGACCACGGATTTTACTATCATCTGGCTTCCGACAGCTTTTGGACACCTCTTTGTTCGACCTTCTATCTGACCCACGGCTTCAATCCATTCTGAAAAGCAAGCAATGCTTCTTTCTCGGTCACCTCTGAAACTTGGAGCATAAGTTTTTTGAACTCATGAACATACTTCCTCACTCTGCGCCGTTGCGTTATCCCTTGCAACTTTGCCTAAGCTTCTTCCTTGGCAAATTCTGGGTAAAGTTGTCCCTTCAACTCACATTGGAACTCTTGCCACTTCCTAATCTCACCTTGCCTTTTATCTGTAGTCATGCCTCGCCACCATAAAAGTGTAATATTAGTAAGAAACATTGAAGCAGTGTTTACCTTAACAGCATCATCCATGATGCCTTTGGCATGGAAGTAGTTTTCCGTCCTCCATAAGAAATTGTCCACATCGTATGCAAACCTTGTCCCCACAAACTTTTTAGGCTTTGGGACATCCTCGTAACTAAGTGCTTCACTTGACACTCCTTCCCCTACGGTTGCTTGACACAAGGCCAGCTCTCCATCAATCTCCTCTATTCTTGTGGTAAAAGCCATCGTCGTTGCCATTGTTTCCTCCTTCAAAACCATCAGAATGGCCCCGAGAGCATCGTTCATCTCTGATAGTTTATTTCTATGTGAATTAAACAACTTGCTTACCTTATCCATGGTAGAATCAAGAGACATCTTTACATAGTCTCTGGACTGCTTCTTCCAACTGTCTATACGATCCTTGACCCCATCAAGTGACTCTTTTACTTCCTCTATGGATCCCTTGAGTTTACCCACACGTTTTTCTACTGCTGACAGCATCTCCCTCAAAGACTTTCTGGCCCACCTTTTTTTGAACTCCTCTTTCGACATCCAAATGGTGCCTCCGAACCAATAGCTCGAATACCACTTGTCAAGGGGCTGGATCTTTCATCTCGCGATCCGTGTAGCCTTAGGTGATCCGTTTGTCCAAACTTGCCTAATTCAGCCTTTACTCAGGTGAGGATTCCTTTAGAAGTCCTCCAAGGCACCAATTTGTATAGCAGAAGCGATTTATGCCAAAATAAGTAACAAAGTAACAACAGGAAAAGCACACACAGGGTGTTTGAGTAAATACTCTCAATATTCTATTATTCACAAAGAATAATGAAACAATGAATAGAATGAGTACAAATGAGGGGGAGACTCTCTATTTATAGTTGAGCTCTCCCAAAATCGACGGTCAAGATACATTTACATCGGCGAACGAGATTAAACATATCCCTTAATTTTAGAGATTTTCAAGATATGTCATATCAAATCTAATCTAATCTTTACAATATATGATTCCTATCAATCTTCTAAGATTAGTTACCAAAATAGCCTAAGTTGCCATACCTTCATTATCGGGCCAACCAAGCGTCAATCTAACAGGCTTCTCCAACAGCTTACTGAATCGGACTAGTTCTTGTAGGCCAAATGATCCCCATCTACACAATAGACCTCCATCGGATGCATTTGGTGCGATGGTCACAGGCTTTGAACTGCGGCCCATGACACTGAAACCTTCTTCTAGCTCGTGGGCTCCCTAACCATCGGTCGAAATTTATTTTATAATAATATATTATTTTATATAAGACATTAGTTATTACAAAATATTTTCTTATTATAAAATAAATTTTGATTGTTAAAAGGAAATTGCACTATAATATTTATAACAATTATATTTATGTCGTGTTTGTTTTACAAAGAACAATGTAAAATATAAATTTATATATAAAAAATAAACTCAATTAAAAAACGAAAAGATGAGAAAATCTCAAATGTATGTTTGTTTCATTGTAAACAGATTTTATGAAATATTTTACGGATGTCTACCAAATAACAGAAAATATTTTACACAGATTCATCTAAACACTAGAAAATATTAGCTTTCTCGAAAAAGTAAGGCATTTTCCAGAAATAATTTTCTGAAAGTTATTTTCAGTAAAACAAACGGAGGATCTAAAAAACAAATGCATTAATGAGTAATAACCTTTACCTAATTCAATACTTATATAAAAAAGTTTAATGATAAATTTGGCCACCAACTTTTGCATGTTTTGTCAAAACGGCCATAATTGTATTTTTGAGCCTTTTTTGGCTATCAACTTTTGTTTTTTTTTTAATCTGCTTTTTTCTAACAGATTTAATGAATAAATTTAAGGTTTCAATTTTTCTTTTCTTTCAAAAGGTTTCAATCTTTCATATGTTTGTTTACTGAGAAATTTTTCTATTGAGTTAATTTTTTAGATAATTACGTTTATTTTCTTTAAATTAAGAGTTATTTTTTAATTTTATGCATTATTTATTTATTTTATTATTTTTCATATGTAATTATCTTGGGCTATATTAATAATGAATTACATTTCATTACAAATATTCCACATTATCCCCGTTAACTTTTTTAACGGTACTTTCATTAAATATGCTAGAAAAAGCATATTGAAAAAAAAGAACAAAAATTGATGGTAAAAAAAGGCTTAAAAATACAATTTGAGCCATTTTAACAAAATATACAAATGTTAGTGGCTAAATTTATCATTAAGAAAAAAAAAGAAAAAACAGCAAATCACAACCATTTGAGTTATGATATAAATAAGGTCTCTAAACATTAATTAATGAATTTTAAATTTTTTATTCTTTTTAACTTTTTTTTTTTTACACATGGCAGCGTGTTTTAAATTAAGAAGCAAATGCATTAACGAGTAATAATACTTTACCTAATTCAATACTTTACATAATCAACCACTAATAACAATATCCTAACTTATTATCGTCAAATTATGCAGCAGTAAACTCCAATCAATACAATAACAATGGTAGAGGTCCTCTAAAACTCTCTAGCATTGATGACACATAAAACCTATAATTAAATGGTCCAATCTCCTCTATAACTTCCCCAAAATAAAATTAAGAGTACAACAAGAAAACTAAAACTACATAGCCTTTTAAATACAATAGAGAAAACTTGTTTCATCGTCATGGCTTACGAAAAAAGCAGAATGAATTTTATCTATAAACAAGCTTTCACTTGGTAGTAGTTAATGGAAGGCAAATTTCTTCCAAAATGTCACCATGTCTTGATTTAGTAATAGACTTGAATTGATGAAAATGTAACAAAACCAATCAAAATTTAAAAGGTTTAATTCTGCATTTGACCCCTAAATTTGACACTTTCTTCTAATTTAGCACTTATGATTTTTTTTATTGTTATAACTATACCTAAACTATTTTTTATTAATGGTTTTGGTTTTCTTTAACGCCATTAAAAAAAATGAAATAGCATTCCAAGGTGATAACACATGAACAAAATATCTAATTCCTTTTCAAAAAGTATATATAAAAAATAAACGTGTGTATATTTTTAAAAAAGAAAAGTCAAATTCGTATCAAACAATATTGTTGAAGAAATATTTGATAAATAAGGCTAACCATGCTGTTGAGTTCAGTGTCAAGTTGGCTTATCATGTCTCGGAACCATATCCCCGTACAGTGGTGGAGCCACGTTGAGGGCATTGCCACCCAAAGTTTAAAATTTTCAAACTTAGTCCTTTGTAAATTTACACTATAGCCCTCCCAAAAATATAAGTAGGTCCCTTAAGGTTTAAGATTTTTGTAATTTTCCCCTTTGTATATATATTATAGTCCTCTTAAAAATATAAGTAGGCTCCTCCAATATTTTTATAGGATTAAAAATAATATTAAAAAATTTATTCTTGGTAAAAACAAAAAAAAATATTCTTGAAGAAACTAAATTACTCGTGATGACTTTTGAATGATATTTTTATTAAATAATAAATTAATATTTATTTAATAGTTTACTTAACGTAATAACATTTTATAAGTAATATAATAATATATATATATATATAAAAAGAAAAGATGAATAGACTTTTATAATCTTTCTTCTTCATATTGGTGCTTTGCAAGTGATACGGGCCGGCTCGGGATGAGTCGAAACGTATGCTGGTTGCCCAATCGTCTACGAGGAGGAATCATGCCTTCGGAAAATAATCAAAAAATATGGATGAATTTGCGGAAGCTTTAAGTGAATAAATTAGGAGATGGTTCGATTTGATGGAAACAAAATAAAAAAATAAAATAGATAAAAGGATAATTTGATGGAAATGGATAAAAGAACTTAAACGAGAATCGATTCAACACAAATATGTGTCACCCCGAGTTCTATAATGTTTAAGGTGGAAAATGGTAATCGAAGATGGAAATGGAAATACGAACTTAACTTAAGTAAGATTCAACACTATATAACAGTGTCACCCCGTTTCTTATATCGTTAAGGTGGATAGATGGACAATTGATGATGAAACAAGACCCGTTATCTATAAAGATAAGAACCGTTGGTATAATTTGATGGATAAGAAACGACTGACGCCACAAGCAAAGCTTGATAAGTCGAAGTCGAAACTCGTACGAATGATAGAGAGGAGATAAACTCACTCAAATGAACAAGAGTTCATAAATTTTCATTCATTTCTAGATTCTTTCAAATGAGAATTACATAGCCTTTTTATAGGCTGAACAAAGGCTAGCCAAATAGTCTTCTAATCTTGCCTCTTAACCCTTAAGTTTTTGAAAGGGCACCAGCAACCTTGTCCATTAACCCTTGAGTTTTTGAAGAGGCACCTAACAACCTTTTAACCCTTAACCCTTGAGTTTTTGAAGAGGCATCCAACAACCTTTTAACCCTTAACCCTTGAGTTTTTGAAGAGGCACCCAATAACCTTTTAACCCTTAACCCTTGAGTTTTTTTAAGAGGCATCCAACAACCTTTTAACCCTTAAACCTTGAGTTTTTGAAGAGGCACCCAACAACCTTTTAACCCATAACCCTTGAGTTTTTGAAGAGGCATCCAACAACCTTTTAACCCTTAACCCTTGAGTTTTTGAAGAGGCACCTAACAACCACTTGAGTTTTTTGAAGAGGTAATTTAAAAATCATTGGTGCTCCAGGCGTGCCCGTATCAGCAAGGAAAGAAGAAAAAAATTTTCTTTATCAGTTTGTGCTAGGTGGGCCACACAAGCGTGTGGGCCTGAATGGGCTAAAATCGGGTTTTAGGCCCAATAGTCCGGTAAGGACCGAAAATGGTAACTGAGTCGCTCAAGGCGACATTAGGCCTTCGGAAAGGCCATTGCAGGTGCGAATTTATGAAAATACCCTTGGTGGGTTAATTACGAAAATACCCTTGGTGGGTTAATTACGAAAATACCCTTAGTAGGTAAAATTACCGTTATACCCTTAGAGGTTGATTAGCTTGATTATGTTGTATTGGTTATTCTAATTATGATGGTAATTCATTTCATATGTGGCCTGATATGCTCATAATGATTACATTGTCATCTCATCATAATGTATTGTATATGCATGGGGATCGGGATATGATTATTGAAGGACAGGGTGTACATTTATGTACGTGGATTGATGTCAGCCTTGAGCTACATCGTGGATTGATGTTGGCTATGTGCCTCATCGTGGATTGATGTTAGCTGCAGGCTACATCGTGGATTGACGTTGACTACGGTCACATTGTGGATTATATTGTGATTTGATCACGTGGACCAGTGGCTCGACCACTCAGTGGATGGCATTAATTGCCGAATTGGTGTGTAGAGGCTGGAGGGTCGATTTAGTAATCCCCTGGTGTGTGGTGGCTGGATACGGGGGTGTGTAGAGGATGGACCCGAGGCTGGGTTGGGTGCATTTTGCATAATCATGTGTGGTATGTGGATTTATGTGGATTTGGGGCCAAGCCCATTTGTGGAATCATGTGGATTAATTGCATTGCACTCATTCTTGATATGCCATGACATTGGGCTAATGTAGTACTGTGGGCTTAGGCCCAGTTATTGTGGTAAGGGGAATTACACACTGAGTCTCGATGACTCACCCCCTCTTTTTAAATGTTTCAGGTAATTATTAGATCGCGGATTTGGGAGCCGAGGCAGACCTGTGGTGGCCCTGCAATATTTTTCCGTAAACTCGTTTCTTTTATTTAAACTTACTTTTAATTTTGGGATTTTGTTATGTAATAAGGCCTTTGGTATTTTATTTGGTTTTAGCTTTCAATTTGGTTACTGTTTATTATTAAATGTTCAATATGGGATTTTCCTAAAATGATAATAAACCGTTTTTATTCAAAATTACTTAAACTCGATTTTCACAACAAATACAATTTTATTCAAATTAATAACAACTTTGTAAAATGGGCATTAAAATGAATCAACTTTTATAAACAAACCACAAAACGCGGAGTTTCAAAAAGAATATGAACTTTTTAACGAACGCACAGTTTTTTTTGACATTCCTTTCAAGTGACATGCCAGATCCGGTCGTAACGTCTAGGCCGAGTTTGGGGTGTTACAATTATGGTATCAGAGCCTAGGTTCAAAAACTCGGCTGTGGGTTTTGGATCAAAAATGTTTTCAAATGATGGTTTGGAAAATGGTTTAGAAAAATATATATCTGTTTTCTGGAAGTATGGCACTCGAGTCTCTGGCACCAAATCCGTAAGTTTCCTTTTTACTATATTCTAATTATATGCTGAATGATTGTATTTATTCTGCGATGTGTGGATGTGATGCTTGAATATATGAGTTGTATGTATGTGGGAAAAAATCTGTTTGCTCCGATGTTAGATAGTTGGTTATGTGAAGAGGTCCCAAGATTTAATTAGAAAGGGTATCAGTGTTATTAGAATCAGAGTGCGCAGCGTGGGCGTAGTGTTGTAAGTTAGGATGTACGACTATTAGTTAGTTGGAAATTTCGAGGACGAAATTTCTTTAAGGAGGGTAGATTTGTAATATCCTGAAATTGGGCCTAGTAGGATTGAGCCCAATGGGCCTTAGGCGTAGTAGTGTTTAAAATTTTAGAGAACGGTATTAATGCAAGTTAGACTTATTAGGTAAGTGATTTTGGAAGGTTAGAAGGCTTCTAGGAAGTCCCGGGATCAAACTTTGGATTTAGGGAAATTTTGGTTTTAGGTGAAAAATACCCTGGAAGTTGGCAGGTAGGCCTTAAGAATAAAATGTGGAGAAAATGACACAAGTGTAGTGTGTAGTGTAGTGGCAAAGTGACGCCACATAAGGGACAAGGGGGTGACGCCACAAGGAATGAAGGAGGTCCAAGGTTCAAGTCTTGGCTTTTGCATTTTGGTTTCTTTTTACTTGGATCTTAGAATTTGGGCCATAGTTTATATTTAGTAGCACATGGTTTAAGACACAAGAGGAGGTTGTGGCCAAGTGGTTAGCAGCGTGGATTATGCTACAAGGGAGCCTGGGTTCGAATCTCATGAGAAGCAAGGGAGTATTTATTTTGCGGATTGGACGGCAAGGGTTTCAGTTGAATTTAAACTCTACTGACGAAGGGATCCCACATCGGAAAGACACAAAGAATGAAGGTGAAGAGCTAGCTATATAAAGAGCATCCTAGGAGGAGAGTAAACACATCTTGGAGGGCGTTTGGGCACAGGAGTGGTCGGAGCGCGGATTAACACCAGAGTCCTATCAGGTGTGTAACTCTCTCTACTCTAGTTGTAGAGCGGCAAATGCCGAAGTGCCGGTCACGGCAATAGTAGCCACATGAGCGTGCGAGTGCATGTGTGGGGCTTTGATGCGATAGTTGAGGCCATCAGTAGTATTCTTGTGGGTTGGGCTGCTTGGGCCACGATGGGCCAAAGTGGGCCCGTGGGCCTAAATGAGTAAATTGTATGATTGTTTAGTCTATGTTGAACTAGACTAGGTGGAACTTATATACATGGCTAGATTTGTGCTAGGTGGGCCACACGAGCGTGTGGGCCCGAATGGGCCGAAATCGGGTTTTAGGCCCAATAGTCTGGTAAGGACCGGAAATGGTAGCTGAGTCGCTCAGGGCGACATTAGGCCTTCGAAAAGGCCATTGCAGGTGCGAATTTACGAAAATACCCTTGATGGGTAAATTACAAAAATACCCTTGGTAGGTAAAATTACCGTTATACCCTTAGAGGTTGATTAGCTTGATTATGTTGTATTGGTTATTCTGATTATGATGGTAATTCGTTTCATATGTGGTCTGATATGCTTATAATGATTACATTGTCATTTCATCATAATGTATTATATATGTATGGGGATCGGGATATGATTATTGAAGGACAGGATGTACATTTATGTACGTGGATTGATGTCAGCCTTGAGCTACATCGTGGATTGATGTTGGCTATGTGCCTCATCGTGGATTGATGTTGGCTATGCGCCTCATCGTGGATTGATGTTGGCTATGTGCCTCATCGTGGATTGATGTTGGCTATGTGCCTCATCGTGGATTGATGTTGGCTATGTGTCTCATCGTGGATTGACATTGACGTTGTGGATTATATTATGATTTGATCACATGGACTAGTGGCTCGACCACTCAGTGGATGGCATTAATTGCCGAATTGGTGTGTAGAGGCTGGAGGGTCGATTTAGTAATCCCCTGGTGTGTGGTGGCTGGATACGGGGGTGTGTAGAGGATGGACCCTAGGCTGGGTTGGGTGCATTTTGCATAATCATGTGTGGTATGTGGATTTATGTGGATTTGTGGCCAAGCCCATTTGTGGAATCATGTGGATTAATTGCATTGCACTCATTCTTGATATGCCATGGCATTGGGATAATATAGTACTGTGGGCTTAGGCCCAGTTATCGTGGTAAGGGGAATTACACACTGAGTCTCGATGACTCACCCCCTCTTTTTAAATGTTTCAGGTAATCATTAGATCACGGATTTGGGAGCCGAGGTAGACCTGTGGTGGCCTGCAATGTTTTTCCATAAACTCGTTTCTTTTAATTAAACTTACTTTTAATTTTGGGATTTTGTTATGTAATAAGGCCTTTGGTATTTTATTTGGTTTTAGCTTTCAATTTGGTTACTGTTTATTATTAAATGTTCAATATGGGATTTTCCTAAAATGATAATAAACAGTTTTTATTCAAAATTACTTAAACTCGATTTTCACAACAAATACAATTTTATTCAAATTAATAACAACTTTGTAAAATGGGCATTGAAATAGATCGGCTTTTATAAACAAACCACAAAACGCAGAGTTTCAAAAAGAATACGAACTTTTTAACGAACGCACAGTTTTTTTTGACATTCCTTTCAGGTGACATGCCAGATCCGATCGTAACGTCTAGGCCGGGTTTAGGGTGTTACACCGGGTTTGGGGTGTTACAAATAATAATATTATACTAGTAATAAAAAATAAAAATATAATAATAGTAATAATAGTAATAGGAATGTTAAATTAATTGATTTTAATAATAAAATAGAAAAAAAATGACTAAAAGATTAAAATGAAAGCAAAATAGAGTTTTAGGGTAAAAACAAAAATAAAATAAAGCAAAAGAACCGAATTGTAATGCGCCACAAAAGGGTAGAGACCATTTGAAAAATTATTCCCCCATCCAAAACGCGCAGCTTCAAGGGGGACTAAAGTGAAACAGAAAAAAATTACAGGGGAAAATTAAAATAATAAAAAAAGTAAATTAAAAAAGTGAAAAAATGTGGAAGGGCTATTTGCGCAAATAGCCCATTTAATAAAAACACGAGGATCCCCTGGCGGGTCGGGTCGGCTGGATCGGGTCAAGGCAAAATGATGCCGTTTTGCTTTCCTTATATAAGTCAATTTTTTTAAAAAAAATTCATTCTTCCCCATTTCTAAAAAAAAAAACAGAAAAATGCTCTTAACTCTCTCCCCTCTCCAGTTAAATGCAAGTCAATGACTTGTCGACTGACTGCGGTGACGGCCGCCGTCCAGGGTGGCCAGAAAACTAAAACAAGGCCATTTTTTGGCCTTTCGATTTCCTGACCCCAAATCCGGCCTCAAATTGCCTTAAAACCTCTCGAAAACGACCCGAGTGTAAAAACTCCATTCGGCTTTCGGCCACTTTTCATCGGAAGTGGCTACCTCAGCAATCCCTAACGACGGAGCGCAAAGGTTTGTTTCCTCAAAACCCTTCTTTTGTTCTTTTGTTTCTCCTTACAAAACAAAAATATTCGAAAATAAAACAAAAAAGAAAAAAAGAATCACCTTTTTTGAAATTTCTATTTTGTTCTTTGATTGATATTTTTCTCTCTAAAATGTTACATTGATTTTCCTGGCTTTATAGCCGAAAATAGTAAAATTACAATATTTTTGCTCTCTTTCTTATCTGTTTTTTGTGTGTTTTCTTTCTTTTGCAGGTACGGAGGTTGTACGGTGGAGACGTGAAGGCACGAGGTGGCAGCAGGCTTGGCAGCGGAGGCATGCGGCTAGGGTTTCCCTTTTTTTTACTACTAAAATTGTTTAGGGTTTTGGGTTGTATTGGGTTTGAGCCTAATATTGTAATTGGACTCTGAATTTTGTAAAAATTGGACTGTTTATTTATGTTTATTTTGGGTTTTATTTAATAATTGGGCCAGGCCAAAATTGGCCTATTACAACAACCCCTCTTTGCTCGTTGTTGTGTAATGGGAACGAAGCAAAGACTTTTAAAGGGCCAATTTTGTCTGGTCTTGCCTAGCCTTGACTTCTTTTGGTGCTCCTCTTCCTTAAGTAGCCTCATTCCATCCCATTCAGGGGCATAAGAATTAGTGCTTTGATCCACTTCAGGGAGTTTAGACTTGTAGCTTCAATCTGCTCCACCGCAACTTCAGCGAGATAAGATTTGCTATCTTCAGTCTGCTCCACTGCAACTTCAGAGAAATAAAATTTGTGGCTTCAATCTGCTCCACTGTAACTTCAGGGAATAAGATTCGCCATGATAGATTTGATCCAACCTACTGCAACTTCAGAGGTATAGGACTTGTAACTCGTAGCTTAAATCTGTTCCGCTGCAACTTCAGGGAAATAAGATTTGCGGTCTTCAGTCTGCTCCACTGGAACTTCAGGGAGATAAGACTTGTGGCTTTAATCTGCTCTACAGCAACTTTAGGGAGATAAGATTTGTGGCTTCAATCTGCTCCACTGCAACTTCAAAGAGATAAGATTCGTCATGATAGATTTGATCCGACCTACTGCAACTTCAAATGTATGGGATTTGTAACTTCAATCTACTCCACTGCAACTTTAGGGAAATAAGATTTGTTATTTTTGTCCTGCTCTACTGTAATTTCAGGGGGATGAGGTTTGTGGATTCACCGATGTTGCTACACTGTTCTCTAGGGGATATAACCTGTAGAATCGATTTCATGGGCCTATTTATACCAAGCCATTAGGATGTCATGATTGAAATGAATCAAATGCTCCCATTTGGATGTGTACGAATGACATTTTCATGAATGCAGAATGTCATTTTTCAAGAATGATCCTTTTTTAATGCTTAGGTTGTCATTACTCATCGTTTATCAAGGTTCTATCACTTATATGCTACCATGCCTTCTTGTTTAGCTGGTATCTTTGACAGAAGATCTGAATAAATAGTCATAATTTGGACTATTCTTTCTCAAATGTTTCCAACTCCTGAATTTAGTTAATTCTAATATGGAATTTCTTTATGTACATGTATATATATATTTAAGCAATATAAATGCCTCCAATTTTATTTTGGCTGAATGTGGTATAAGGCTTTTTTATATGGTAGTTAAGTTATTATGGAATCACAAAGTCATTATCATGTGCAATTGTGGTAAAAAGTTGAATATACAACATTTTGGATTTCATGTAGATACACATACATATATACCTATGCCTATATGTACATTCTTGAGAAAGTGTAAATAAGATAGGTTGATTTTATATGTGATAACATCATGTGAATGTATATATAAATATATATATATATATATGGATGGTTTGGATGATTGAGGTAGGTTTAATGACATGTTGCCGTAGGTATGAAAATGTATGTATTCGGTTTGGACAAATACCTTGGATTGACTTGTGGATAATTAGAAAATGGGAAATAAAGGAAGAATTAGTGATCAAACATGCATTATTATGTATGAAAATCGTTATAAGATGTGAAATTGTTTAATATGTTTAAATGGGAACGCTAATTGGCACTGTGTGCGTGTAATGATTCAGTAACGGCTCTGTGTGAGCGATACGTTACGAAAGGTTGGCACTATGTGTGCGAAAGCGTATGTAACAGCTCTGTGTGAGCGATACGTTACGGGATTTGTATGACGGGTACGAATGTTTAGAATTTGACGAGTTATTTTGGGTTCGAATATATAGCATGTAAATATTTCGTTTATTCTGATCGGTGAGTAAATGCTAAGCTGAGAAGTGATGGTCGAATCTATTTATTGATATAGTAGGCTTTTAAACATAGTAGTTAAATCATTTAGTAGCTATAAACTTTGCTTGGTTAAATGTTCACTTTTCTTTACTTAGGGCTTACTAAGCTTTATATAGCTTACCGTTGTATTTGTTTGAATGAGTATAGATCTTTGAAGCAAGCTCGCACTCGGGGGATCCTTGTCGAAGTCAAGCATACTATCAACTACTTTTGGTACTTTATTTGAGTTGATCTTTTGAAATAATGGCATGTATAGGTGATAATACTTTTTTGAGTTCTTTTTGGATGGGGATGTATATAAAATCCATGTGAAAATGGCTAAATCTTGATTTATAGGGCTTATATGAATTTGGTCGTGGTAATAATTCACTATAGAAATATATTTCATGTTGTGTTATGCTCGGTGTTTGTCCACATGGTATGACTGAATGTTGAAATAGTCAATGGTCTTATAGATTCGACCATGGCAATTATTCAATAGGGTAAGTAAGTTTCATGACATGAACAAATGATGTTTTAGAGTTATATGTGTACATGTGTATTATTTATTTAAAGATATGCATGACTTATAAAATGCTCTTTTAATAAACTTAAAATATGTTCTATGTGAATTAATAATGTGATTACGTAATTTGGTTTTAGTTTATATAGTATTAATAAGCATGTTTCGTGCTTGGGTAGTTAATACGAGATATACGTATATGTAATAAGTTTGGAAGATGCTTTATGTATATGTTAGTGATAATACGTGCAGTAGATTCAGACTTAAGTTGTCTTCTGTGTTGCTTTAAATAAATTGATTTTTAACGTTAAAGTAGTAAATTATAAGATGTATATTAGATGGTTACATGGTTTGTGTGACATTTGTTATACTTATAAGTTTAAGTGGTAATATGTAAATGATGGCATATGTTGACTATGTATATATGATAGTGAGCATGATTCTCCAGTTATAACGTGACAAATTTACAATTGAAGTGTGTTCGAATATGTATGCCTGTTTGGGATTGGGTATAGTTTGGTAATGCCTCATAACTCGTTCTGGCGACAGCTTCGGGTTAAGGGGTGTTACACCAAGACTCAAATTTCAAAAATTGAAAAGTATAGAAACTAAAATTGACCAATTCAAAAAGTAAAGGGATTAAAATTGATCAAATAAAACATCGGAACTAAACCCACAATTTTTACAAAGTACATGGCCTAATAGTAGAATTTAACTTTATTTTTACTACTTAATGACATTACATGCTAAATTAGAATACAATGACTAAATCCAAATTTTAAATATAGTATAAGGACTAAAAGTAAAATTTGACTGACATAAAACTAATACCATAACTATTCATGAAAGTAGCTCCTTTGCTATGTTGCGAGCTTTGCAAAAGGCCTCTAAAGGTTTTGCTTTTTGTAAATTTAGTTCTTTCCTTTCTGCCATATCAATTTTCTTTGATCTTACTCTTTTCCACTCAAAGCATTGAATCAATGACCCAAAAGCCAATCCCACAACATGTTGGCCTAAATCCATTCCGAGATAAGCCCTTATTCCTGACCCAAATGGCATCATCTTATAACCCTTGATTCAATCATTCTCAAACCTTTCTCACTTAAAACTTGTTTCTTCATCCCATACCTTTGTAACATCCTGAAAAGGGCCTATGCATTTTCAGTTTAATTGTATGAAATGACAAGTTTAAGCACTGTGAATAAATTTTTGATAATTTTGGAAACCTAGAAATGGATGGAAATGGAAATGAAAATGGAAATGAACATTTTTGGAAAATTAGACATTTTTGGAAATGATCCAAAAATGGAAACTTGAACATTTTAGGAAACTTGGAAATGTAAGAAAAATGGCAAGTTACAGAGCCGATCGAAAATTTTAGGAAACTTAGAAATGATGCAGAAATGTCAAATTTTAAAGTTCAAAATAGGAAATAAGGGCAAGGGGGCCTTAAAAGAAAAAGTTGGAGAATTTTGGCACACAATCAGGCTTGGAAAAGTGGCCTGAAGATGCCACTTAGGGCCTATGGAAATGGCGCCATATGCAGGAGGTGTTGGGCCTGGGTTCGAGTCACTTAGGAAGCAAATAATGAGGTTTTATTTTTGCTTCCAAGGCTAAGGGGTGGACGGCACAAGCCTTCTAGAAAGGAGGTGTTTTAATTCCATAAATATGTGAATAATAAGTGATAAATAAAGGATTATTTTTCTAAGGAGATAATTGATGGATTAAACACTTTTATTTTTAAATAAAAGAGATAATATTATCACAAGGAAGATTGGTGGCCAAGTCAAGGACTCTTGGCCTAGCAATTTCAGCTAAAGAAGGAGAATTAAAGGATTTTCTCTCATTTTTTCCTAAGTGTGCCGAAATTTCCCAAGCTCTCTCCCCCTCTCTGCCGAATTCTCTCTAGCAAAATAACCTCTCTTTCATTCATACTTTCCTCTCTAAAAACATTCTATTTTCTTCTCCGTTTCTATTGTCAAAGTCGAATCTTTGTTGACTCTAAGGAAAGGAGCAATCAACTACAACATAAAAAGGGTAAGATTTGTGATAAATCGATTGTTATTCCTTTTCTTTCTATCGAAATCAAGGTACTAACCCTATTAGCAATTTGGCCGATACTTGAAGGGTCTTTCGGGATTTCTAGTACTATCAATTTCAAGGAAGAGATCATCCGGGATTTGTAGATCTACGGTAAGAAAAACATGTATATTCGGCCTAAGGCCATATTTTATTTATTAATGTTAGATTTAATCTAACATGAAGATATAGGAATTTCGACAACCCCAAAAAGGAAGCAAGAAATCGGTTTTGGGAATCCCATCACAAGGTAAGGGATATTCGGCCAAGGCTTGTTTTAGGTATTAAGGATTATTTCCCATTATTTCAAAAGCCGAAAACTGACATGGTTACATGATTAGTGTTAGCCGATTTCAAGGAAAAGAATACTAGCAAATTTTTGGGACTTGATCATCCAATTCGGCAACAAGGTGAGTATTAGTAATACAAATCCTACTAGGATTTGGTTTTCTTTAAGCCAAATAGGTTTGTTAATATGCTTTAATGATTGGCCGAATATAGGAGTTAAAAATCTAGATCGGTAGATCGTTCTTCGGGATCTCAAGGAATCCAATAAGCGAATCAGGTGTGTACCCATACTAATCTTCAATAAGTTATATGGCAATTATTAACTATATGAATATGCATAAGAATGTGAATGTGGTTAAGTACCACAAATGTGGTAAGAAGTACTCAGGTACGTTTCCTACTTCTGTTAGGATTACGAATATGATATATTTTGAACATATGAATAGTAAATGAATGAGAATTAAGTATGTTATGCATGATATAAAATTTATGGGGCATTCGGGATATATGTGAAAGGGGAAGAAGGTGTTGACTTCGGTCTCACCAACGGAATGTGGTGACTACGGTCACAAAACTTGAATATGGTAACTTCGGTTACATTATCTGAATTTGGTAACTTCGGTTACATTATTTGAATATGTGTCTAATGACACAAATTATATGGGCGATGAGCACGTCGACTGCAGCGACTGCCTTCGATGGTGTGTAGCGGATGGAGGGTTGACTTAGTAGTCCCCACGGTGTGATTGGCAGGTACGGGTGGTGTGTAGCGGATGGAGGGTTGACTTAGTAGTCCCCACGGTGTGATTGGCAGGTACGGGTGGTGTGTAGCGGATGGACCATTAGGCTTGGGTTGGGTTGCATTATCATTTATCTCTATATGAATATGAATTCGATATGAACATGTATGCCTGATTTGTTGAATGTTAGTACTGTGTGCACATTGAGTCTGTTGACTCACCCCATTGTGGGACTATTTTTCAGGTGATGAACAGTGACTGACCGGGACGGTAGACCTTGAGGTGGCCATGCTTCACTCGAAGATTTTATTTAGAATTTGGACTTTATATTTTCTGAGCACTTTTAAATTTTATTTTTGGGTTTACTTGATGTAATAAGGCCATAAGGCCCAAGTGGATTTCTTTATTTTGCTTTACTTTTAATTATCATGTTACGAACTATCTTGATTTAAGTTTAAGAAAAATGATTTCTTTAAAAATAAACCCTAAAATTATCTTGTCACCTTAGTTAAATTGGACTTTCGAAATTGACTAAATGGGTTCCCAATCTAAGCCCAACTCAAAACAATATTTTTTCCAAAATTTCACTAAGTAACAAAGAACTTGAAAACCAGTTTACTTAAAGAACATACCAGATCCGGTTCAGGCTCGTGGGCCGGGTGTGGGGTGTTTCAGCTTGGTATAGAGCCCAGTTTTAAACTCTCGGCCTGTGGGCTAAGGCCCAAAACGTTTTCAAATCGAGCCCAAATGAGTTTCTTTGAAAATAAGCAGGTTTTCTGGCATGGCACCTAAGTCTCCGACTCGCAGTCCACCAGGTACGTACCCCTAACCCTCTGTGTGATTCTGTGATTTATGAACTGTATAGGGGTAGAAAAGGCATGGAACGTAGAATAGAATGATAGGAATTTGAACCCTAAACAAACCTATGGCTAAGTCACTGAGCTAGGGTGTGGTAACCCCTGTACGCATGTCTAGGATTGGATCCGGAAGAGCTTTGTACTTAAGCAGTCCTAGTGACTCACCTCCTCTTCGCAGGAATCCTACCTGGTGCGTAGCTTCGGTTCACTCTAACTCAGAGGGCTCAGTGGTGTGGCAACCTCTGTGCGCATGTCTAGGAATGGTTTCGGTGGGAGCTTGGTATTTAAGCAGTCTGCGTGACTCACCTCCTCTCCACTCGAATCCTGCCTGGTGCGTAGTTTTGGTTCACCCTGACCAAAGGGGGCTCGGTCATAGGCTAAACGTAATGACTAAAACCCAAAAGGGAAAAAAAGGGAACTAGCCGTTTTGTTTAAAAAAAAACATTTTTTTAAATCTGAGAAAATTATTTATACAACATTTTCTGAAAAAAACTCCTGACTTGCGAAAATTACAAAAATGCCTTTAGTGGTAAAATTACCAAAATGCCCTTGATTTACAAAATGTGAACCTACCCAACAGTTTTCTCAAAATTTCATTATTTTTGTTCAAAAATCCTAATTTGCAACCTATCAAAAATATCTTGATTTTGGAAAATTACAAAATTGCCCCTAACTTACAAAATGACCAAAATGACCTTGTCTTTTGAAATTTTTGCAAACATCACTATTTTAAAAGGGGAAACTCTCGGAAATAACCTTCAAAGTTTTACAACTTTTGAAATATCCCTAATTTATCAAAATTTACAAATTTACCCTGATTTGTGAAAAATTACCAAAATACCCCTGAGGTCGAAAATTATCGAAATACCCCCGGATTTTAAAATTTTCCAAAATCACCCCGGGACTTTAAAATTATCAAAATATTTTCGACAAAATCACCGAGAAACTTTATCCTTTTGAAAATTACGAAAATGCCCCTGTAGGACAAAATTACGAAAATACCCCTGGGTAGTGGAAAACAACAACAACAAAAACTACAACGTTTTTCTGGATGAACGGAATTTCATACTTGTTTGATGGATGAATGAATGAATGGAAAAGACAGTGTGTTTGTATGAATACGAAAGAACCACTCTTAAATCCCTTTTCATAAAACTCTTTCGCGGGTAAATAAGTGGAACAATGACTAATCCATAAAATTCCTTAATCAGATCTCGACGCTAGAAAATGAGCTCTAGAGGACGTGGTCGTCGTGGAAGAGGTAGAGGAAGGATGACCGTGTCGGAACCCGTCAGATCGGGTCAAGGGTCTGATAATGAAATACCACCACCACCCCCAGCAGTTAACGTTGAGCAGCAGGCTCAGACAGGGGAAGATGCTGTGTCGCAGGCTGTGCTGTGAGTTTTGGAATTGGTGGCTGGTGCAGGAGGAAATGGGGGAAATCGAAAGTCCGTACCTAAACGGCTCCGAGCTAATGGAGCGGAAATGTTTCGTGGAGTGTCTGGAGTAGCACCCAGTACAGCTGAGTACTGGTTGGAAGCAACAGAGCGTATCATGGATGAGCTCGATCTGACTCCTGAGGAAAAGTTGAAAGGGATGGTGGCGTTGTTACGCGATGAAGCGTATCAATGGTGGCTAACTGTTCGAGATGGTGCCACGGCGGAGGATCTGACCTGGGAATATGTTAAGGAGGCATTCCAGAAGAAATATGTGGGAACCAGGTATACAGATGAGCAAAGAAAGGCTTTTCTGGGGTTGGTGCAAGGGAGCGAGTCTGTTACAGAATATGAGGCAGAATTTCTGAGGTTGAGCCGTTATGCTCGAGGTGTAATGGCAACTGAGCATGAACGCTGTGTCCGTTTTGAGGACGGACTGAGAGACGACCTGATACTGTTGATAGCACCGCATCAGGAGCGGGAGTTCTCTTCTTTGGTGGAAAAGGCCAAGGTGGCCAAGGGAATCAAGGATTCTACCAAGCAGGCTGTGGATAAGAATAAGTCTAAGAGAGGTTTTGGACCATCTGGAAGGGTTCATAAGAGGCCTAGAAATGATGGGCCGCGAAATCAGCAAGCTGGTACAGGATGGCAGTATCGCCCTTGTGAGCATTGTGGGAAGAAGCACTTGGGGGAGTGCTGGAGAAAGAGGGGAGGATGTTTCAAGTGTGGGTCCAAGGACCATATGCTTAAGGATTGTCCCAAGCAACTAGATGAGAACCGACCGACAGCTCAGAATGCTAGCCAGGCTGGTAGAGGCGGACAGCAGCCTCAAAGGGGTCGTGGTTCGGCCAACAGAGGTAATGGCAGAGGCCGTGGAACACAGGGCCAAGGTGCTGCTAATGCAGAAGTAAGGCAACCGGGTTTGGTTTATGCGGTTCGCCGGAGGGAAGATGGAGACGCGCCGGATGTTATAACCGGTACGTTCTTTATTTTTGACAAACCCTATTTTGCTCTAATTGATGTGGGCTCGACCCATTCCTATGTTGCATGTAGTGTAGTGGAAACACTAGGCCTAGACTCTGAACTTTCTGATAGACAGATGACTGTAGTAAGCCCATTAGGCCAAACGTGGTGATAGACAAGATCTTTCGAAATGTGCCCTTAGAGATTTAGGGAGTGAACTTTCGGGCAGACTTAATGGAGTTACCTTTCGGAGAATTTGAACTTATACTCAGAATGGATTGGTTAGTAGAACACCGAGCCGTGTTGGATTGTGCGGCTAAACGTATGGAACTAAGAACCCCGGAGGATGAAGTGGTAGTAATGATCGGAGAAAGGAGGAACTACTTGTCTAACGTAGTCTCGGCACTGAAGGCTGAGAAGATGGTTAAGAAAGGATGCAAGGCATTCCTAGCCTTCGTAAGTGCGATAGGAGGAAAGGAAGAAGGTATTAATGGAGTTAGGACGGTAAGGGACTTCGTGGATGTGTTTCCAGAGGAATTACCAGGAATACCCCCAGATAGAGAAGTGAAATTTGGGATAGATTTGCTACCAGGAACAGCTCCTGTGTCGATCGCTCCATACCGAATGGCGTCAAAGGAGTTAGTGGAGCTTAAGGCTCAAATCCAAGAGTTGTTGGATCGTGGGTTCATCAGACCCAGTGTGTCTCCGTGGGGAGCGCCGGTCCTATTTGTTAAGAAAAAGGACGGAACTATGCGTATGTGCATAGATTATCGTCAGTTGAATAAGCTGACCATTAAGAACAAGTATCCTTTGCCAAGGATCGATGACTTGTTCGATCAACTGAAGGGAGCCGCAGTATTTTCAAAGATCGACTTAAGGTCGGGATATCATCAGTTGAAGGTGAAGGAGGCCGATATCCATAAGACCGCTTTTAGGACAAGATGTGGCCATTTTGAGTTTGTGGTGATGCCATTTGGGTTGACGAACGCTCCAGCCGCGTTCATGGACATGATGAATCGGGTTTTCCAACCCTACTTGGATAGGTTCGTCGTTGTGTTCATCGACGATATTTTGGTGTATTCTAAGACGGAAGGGGAACATGATGAGCATCTCCGAGTTGTGTTGGAAGTGTTAAGGGAGAAAAAGCTCTATGCCAAATTCAGCAAGTGTGAGTTTTGGCTTAAGGAAGTGGCATTCCTAGGACATGTGGTATCCGTAGAAGGAATAAGAGTGGATCCTAGGAAGATCGAAGCAGTGTTGGATTGGAAACCACCTAGGTCCGTGGCTGAAATCCGAAGTTTCTTAGGCTTGGCAGGCTATTACAGAAGGTTTGTGGAAGGGTTCTCGTCAATAGCCGCGCCTTTGACCAAGTTGCTAAGGAAGGAAGTACCCTTTGAATGGACTGGTAAGCAGCAGGAGAGCTTTGAAAAGCTTAAAAGGGTGTTGACGGAAGCTCCAGTGTTAATTCAGCCAGAGGCAGGAAAAGATTTTGTGGTGTACTGTGATGCTTCGCATACGGGGTTAGGTTGTGTACTAATGCAAGAGGGTAAAGTGGTCGCTTATGCGTCACGGCAGTTAAGGTCGCATGAGGTTAACTACCCAACTCATGACTTGGAACTAGCAGCAGTGGTATTCGCCCTTAAAGTTTGGAGGCACTACCTTTATGGAGAAAGGTCAGTTATCTACACAGATCACAAGAGCCTTAAGTATCTGTTGACTCAGAAGGAGTTGAACTTGAGGCAACGAAGGTGGGTGGAATTACTGAAGGACTACGATTGTTCGATAGAATATCATCCGGGCAAGGCGAATGTGGTAGCCGATGCCCTAAGTAGGAAGGTTGTGTCGGATCTACAGGCTTTGTTCGCTCACTTAAGTCTATATGATGACAGAAGCCTGTTGGCAGAATTGCAAGTCAAGCCCACATGGCTGAAAGAGGTGAAAGAGGGACAGTTGGCTGATAAGGACTTAAGTGCTAAGTTACAGCAAGTACAGCAAGGAGGATTAAAGGACTATGGCTTCAATGATGAAGTATTGTGCTATAAGGGAAAGGTCTGTATGCCAAGGGATAAGGAGTTGAGACAAAGGATTCTTCGGGAAGCGCATGGTAGCCCTTATGTTATGCATCCCGGAGGCATCAAGCTGTATAGAGATTTAAGGGAACAATTTTGGTGGTCTGATCTTAAGCGAGAAGTGACCGAATTTGTGGGGAAATGTTTGACGTGTCAGCAAATTAAGGCTGAACACCAAGTCCCATCAGGATTGCTTCAACCAATTGAAGTTCCCCAATGGAAGTGGGAGATAATTTCCATGGACTTCGTTAGTGGGCTTCCCCTTACGCCTACTAAGAAGGACTCGGTATGGGTGATAGTGGATCGTTTGACCAAGTCCTCGCACTTTATTCCAGTAAGAATGGATTATTCTCTTCAGAAGTTGGCTAAGTTATATGTGGTAGAGATTGTGAGGTTGCATGGAGTACCAAAGTCGATCATCTCGGATAGAGACCCAAGGTTTATGTCTCGATTTTGGAAGGCACTTCATCAAGCTTTAGGCACTAAGTTGGACTTCACTACGGCTTTTCATCCACAATCCGATGGGTAGTCTGAACGAGTTATACAAGTGTTGGAGGATATGTTGAGAGGCTGTGTAATGGATTTCTGAGGAAGTTGGGAAGATTACTTGCCTTTAGCTGAGTTCGCCTACAACAACAGCTATCAGGCTAGTATTCGGATGGCATCATACGAAGCATTGTATGGAAGGAAGTGTAGGACACCTACTTGTTGGACCAAGTTAGGAGAACGTAGAGTTTTGGGTCCAGAGTTAGTGGCAGAAACTGAAGAAAAGGTTGAATTAATACGGGCACGATTGAAGGAAGCCTCTGACAGGCAGAAGTCGTACGCAGACCTTAAGCGGAAGGAGATCGAGTTTGAAGTGGGAGACCAAGTGTTCCTAAAAGTCTCGCCTTGGAAGAAGGTTATGAGGTTCGATCGCAAAGGGAAGTTAAGCCCAAGGTTTATAGGGCCTTATCAAGTACTGAAGCGAGTTGGGCCAGTGGCATACCAACTGGAGTTGCCACCAGAGTTGCAGCGAATGCACGACGTATTCCATGTATCCATGCTACGTCGCTACCGAACGGACCCATCTCATGTAGTACCTGTTGAAGAGGTGGAGCTAAGGCCAGACTTATCCTACGAGGAAGAGCCGATTCGAATCTTGGAACATGATGTGAAAGTATTACGAAGGAAGTCCGTACCTCTAGTCAAAGTGTTATGGCACAATCATGGAACGGAAGAAGCTTCGTGGGAGTCAGAAGAGACCATGCGACAACAATACCCTCAACTATTTTAGTTAGGAAAATTTTGGGGACGAAATTTTGTTTAAGGGGGTAGAACTGTAACATCCTGAAAAGGGCCTATGCATTTTCAGTTTAATTGTATGAAATGACAAGTTTAAGCACTGTGAATAAATTTTTGATAATTTTGGAAACCTAGAAATGGATGGAAATGGAAATGAAAATGGAAATGAACATTTTTGGAAAATTAGACATTTTTGGAAATGATCCAAAAATGGAAACTTGAACATTTTAGGAAACTTGGAAATGTAAGAAAAATGGCAAGTTACAGAGCCGATCGAAAATTTTAGGAAACTTAGAAATGATACAGAAATGTCAAATTTTAAAGTTCAAAATAGGAAATAAGGGCAAGGGGGCCTTAAAAGAAAAAGTTGGAGAATTTTGGCACACAATCAGGCTTGGAAAAGTGGCCTGAAGATGCCACTTAGGGCCTATGGAAATGGCGCCATATGCAGGAGGTGTTGGGCCTGGGTTCGAGTCACTTAGGAAGCAAATAATAAGGTTTTATTTTTGCTTCCAAGGCTAAGGGGTGGACGGCACAAGCCTTCTAGAAAGGAGGTGTTTTAATTCCATAAATATGTGAATAATAAGTGATAAATAAAGGATTATTTTTCTAAGGAGATAATTGATGGATTAAACACTTTTATTTTTAAATAAAAGAGATAATATTATCACAAGGAAGATTAGTGGCCAAGTCAAGGACTATTGGCCTAGCAATTTCGGCTAAAGAAGGAGAATTAAAGGATTTCTCTCATCTTTTCCTAAGTGTGCCGAAATTTCCCAAGCTCTCTCCCCCTCTGCCGAATTCTCTCTAGCAAAATAACCTCTCTTTCATTCATACTTCCTCTCTAAAAACATTCTATTTTCTTCTCCGTTTCTATTGTCAAAGTCGAATCTTTGTTGACTCTAAGGAAAGGAGCAATCAAATACAACATAAAAAGGGTAAGATCTGTGATAAATCGATTGTTATTCCTTTTCTTTCTATCGAAATCAATGTACTAACCCTATTAGCAATTTGGCCGATACTTGAAGGGTCTTTCGGGATTTCTAGTACTATCAATTTCAAGGAAGAGATCATTCGGGATTTGTAGATCTACGGTAAGAAAAACATGTATATTCGGCCTAAGGCCATATTTTATTTATTAATGTTAGATTTAATCTAACATGAAGATATAGGAATTTCGACAACCCCAAAAAGGAGGCAAGAAATCGGTTTTGGGAATCTCATCACAAGGTAAGGGATTTTCGGCCAAGGCTTGTTTTTGGTATTAAGGATTATTTCCCATTATTTCAAAAGCCGAAAACTGACATGGTTACATGATTAGTGTTAGCCGATTTCAAGGAAAAGAATACTAGCAAATTTTTGGGACTTGATCATCCAATTCGGCAACAAGGTGAGTATTAGTAATACAAATCCTACTAGGATTTGGTTTTCTTTAAGCCAAATAGGTTTGTTAATATACTTTAATGATTGGCCGAATATAGGAGTTAAAAATCTAGATCGGTAGATCGTTCTTCGGGATCTCAAGGAATCCAATAAGCGAATCAGGTGTGTACCCATACTAATCTTCAATAAGTTATATGGAAATTATTAACTATATGAATATGCATAAGAATGTGAATGTGGTTAAGTACCACAAATGTGGTAAGAAGTACTCAGGTACGTTTCCTACTTCTGTTAGGATTACGAATATGATATATTTTGAACATATGAATAGTAACATGAATGAGAATTAAGTATGTTATGCATGATACAAAATTTATGGGGCATTCGGGATATATGTGAAAGGGGAAGAAGGTGTTGACTTCGGTCTCACCAACGGAATGTGGTGACTACGGTCACAAAACTTGAATATGGTAACTTCTGTTACATTATCTGAATTTGGTAACTTCGGTTACATTATTTGAATATGGTGTCTAATGACACAAATTATATGGGCGATGAGCACGTCGACTGCAGCGACTGCCTTCGATGGTGTGTAGCGGATGGAGGGTTGACTTAGTAGTCCCCACGGTGTGATTGGCAGGTACGGGTGGTGTGTAGCGGATGGAGGGTTGACTTAGTAGTCCCCACGGTGTGATTGGCAGATACGGGTGGTGTGTAGCGGATGGACCATTAGGCTTGGGTTGGGTTGCATCATCATTTATCTCTATATGAATATGAATTCGATATGAACATGTATGCCTGATTTGTTGAATGTTAGTACTGTGTGCACATTGAGTCTGTTGACTCACCCCATTGTGGGACTATTTTTCAGGTGATGAACAGTGACTGACCGGGACGGTAGACCTTGAGGTGGCCATGCTTCACTCGAAGATTTTATTTAGAATTTGGACTTTATATTTTCTGAGCACTTTTAAATTTTATTTTTTGGGTTTACTTGATGTAATAAGGCCATAAGGCCCAAGTGGATTTCTTTATTTTGCTTTACTTTTAATTATCATGTTACGAACTATCTTGATTTAAGTTTAAGAAAAATGATTTCTTTAAAAATAAACCCTAAAATTATCTTGTCACCTTAGTTAAATTGGACTTTCGAAATTGACTAAATGGGTTCCCAATCTAAGCCCAACTCAAAACAATATTTTTTCCAAAATTTCACTAAGTAACAAAGAACTTGAAAACCGGTTTACTTAAAGAACATACCAGATCCGGTTCAGGCTCGTGGGCCGGGTGTGGGGTGTTTCAACCTTTGGGTCCCTATGAATTGCCCATACATTCACTAGCAATATTGTACCCTTGGGGATGTTGTACCCTAATAAGTTACAATGACCAGATGAGACGTGGTGAATAAGGAGTGGCACCGCTAGATTCAATCGGAGGGTCATTGAGATTATGTTTTGTACATAACATAGTCTCGGGAGATCAGTTTCATCTAGCAATCTATAGTGACCGATGTGGAAGTGTAGTTCGGATTTACTCTTTTGCAATGTGTTTAAATTGTTGGGTAAATGAGACATGGACCATTCTGATGTTATAATTTCGGTGTTGATTCCACCAAGCAACATATCCTGCATGATAATTATACATAAAAAAATAGAAAATCATTAATAGAGTTTGGTTAAGTGAGACAATAAAACTCAACAGCTTAAACTTTAGAAGGAAATTAACTATTTCATGATACCTTAATTTCTAAATAATAACCCCCTAGAATAGCAGTAAATCAATCTATGGATTCCCATATTAGGTTTCACCCTAATCCGGCAAAATCTCGTCACCCTATCTCTAGGCGTGCGATCAACTCCGCTTAATTATATTTGAACTACTCTTAGGCAGGGTCTATTCCTCCTCCATCTAAGCACATCAGATTTGGGTTAAGCATGCATAATTAAGAAAAAACTAAGTATTTATCATATAATTTAGAAAACAATAACAAGATTCATCTAGGTTTCATCCCCTGCAGGTATCTGAGGGGTTTAGTTCATAATGAATAAAGAAAACATCTCAAGAGAAAAGATAAAACAAAACATAAGAAATTCCTAAAACTCCCTGAAGGAATTGAAGGAGAGATCAGCCGTCTTGAGTAGAATTTCGGCTTCTTGGGATGGATCAACTGGCTAACTTCGAGTGATTCCTTCAATTCTGACCTTTCTGGCCTGGCTCCTTGGCCTAGCTCGACGCCTCTTTCAAAGGTGGTAATTTGGGGATATTTATAGGCTCTTGGAATGCGATTCTTTCTCCCTAAGCATCCTTTTCCGGCTAAAATTGCTTACTGCCAAGACAAGGGCACGGTAATGTCACACGCCCGTGTGACTCGTCTTCAGGCCGTGTTCGGATTTCTAAGTTGAGGCACGACCGTGTAAATCGGGGGAGAGGCCGTGTTTGAGATGTTCGTCAAGGCACGGCCGTGTGGACTTTGGGCCAGGCCGTGTGGATTTCGTGATATGGCTCATTTACTCCGTTTTTGGCCCGTTTTGTGTTCTTTTCATCCTCGGGTGCTTTCCTGAGTATAAGACATGAAAAGAAAGGATTAAGAGAACCTTTTTACATGAATCAAGGGATAAATCATCCAAAAGTAAGCTAAATGTGAGATTAAAATATGTTATAATTACGGTTTATCAGTTAGCACCCTCGATACGCCCAAAATTGGTACCTAATTGATTAATTAATGTTTTAATGTCGTAAATTTGAAAAGATTTTAAAATACGAATCCTTTAGAAAATGTTTGGATAATTCGAATTGGATACCGAAATTCTCTTGTTCCAAAAAGATGAAATACCACATCCAGCATGTTAGGACACGATATTTCAACCTTCGATACCAAGATCATTTCATGATTTCCAAAATTCATGCATTGCAATTTTAAAAGGGTATTCCACTATTTGGCCAAACCAAAAAAACGGAAACCCAGCACGATTGGGCACGATTTCTCAAATTTCCAAACACAGAATATTGCCTTATTTAAAAATCCTTATCCCGAGATAACAAAACGTCACATCCAGTGAGTTAGGACATTACAATTTTGAATTCTTGAGAATAAGTTTTTATTTGACTTTAATGTCTTGATTTTAAAAGGAAATGGTAGATTCTTTGGACTCCATGAGAGAAATCGAAACCCAGTAAGTTAGGGTACGATTTTCTTTCGAACCTTAGAACGCTAAGTATTTGCTCATTTCAAAAATCAAATAAAATATGATATGATTGTAGTAAAATGGAAAATGGATTTTAATGCCAATATGCATAATAGAATAAAAATGATGGCAATAATATAAATAACAATATAAAGGCATAAATAAAATAAAAAGTAATCAAACGATAATAGGTAAAAAAATGATATATCAATAAACAAATAAATAGAGTAAAAGAAAATGATTGCAAAAAACAAAAGCCTATAGCAAATAAATAATAACAAAAATAAGCCTATAGCAATTCAATAAAGAAATACTATGTACAATAGTTTAAAAATAATAGAATAATAATAACAAAAATATGAAATAATAATAAAAAAATATAATAGAAATACGTTAATAAACAAATAATAGTGATAATAATAATAATAATAATAATAATAATGATAATAGTAAAATAAAGAATAATAATAACAATACATTTATAATAATAATAGTAATAGTAATAAAGTAGAAAATAATTATACATTAATAAGAAAATAATAATCTAATAATAATGATAAAAAAATGTAATAAATAATAGAAAAGGAATAAAACGTCAAAATATAATGATATCAATAATAAAATAAAGAGTAATGATGATAATATATTTATAATAATAATAGTAGTAAAGGAAATAATAATAAAAATAGATAATAGTAATAAAATGGTAATAATAAAAATAATAATGGAAAAGTAAGAAATAGCAATAATAAAATAATATTAATGATATTAATAAGAAAAAAATAATAGTAACAATAATGGTAATTAACAAAATATATATAGAAATAATACAATAATAGTAATAATAATAATAATAATAATAATAATAATAATAATAATAATAATAAAATAATAATGATAATAATGTTAGACAAATTAATTTGAAAATAAAAGGCAGAATATGCGGAAAAGGACTAAAATAGAACGGCCAAAAAAGCAGAAGGGCTGAAAGGGTAAATAACCCTTTTCTCCAAAACACGCGGATCCTTCCCCTGGGTAAGGTCAACACGCGGGTTGGATATGGGCGAAACGACGCCGTTTTGAGCTATTTAGCTCAGCCCTAAACGACGTCGTTTAAGGGCCCTTTAAAAGTTGAATTTGTTTACAAAAAAATTCATTCTTAGAAAAAAAAAATTCAAAACTCTCTCAAAGTTTCCTCCCCCAGCCCCTAGGTCCGAGCTCCGACCAATATTCCGGTGCCGGCGGCCGCCGTGCGCGATGGCCGGAAAGTCGAAAAGCCCCCCTTTTTGACCATCGATAGGCGTAGAACACCGATCCAAAGCCGAAATCTTTGAGAAAAAGGTAAAATATCTCCCTTTTTAATATATATATATATATATATATATATTCGTAAATAAAAATAGAACGAATGACTTAAAAAGTAAAAGTATCAATAACCTACAAAGATGGTTTTTGAATCTGTTTTCTGTATTCAAAGCTTCTGGTTGTCTTTTATTGAAAAATTTCTCCTCTTCTTTTTTACAAATCTGTAACACCCCAAACCCGGCCTAGAAGTTAGGCCTGAATCTGGCGTGTCACAAAAAAAAACTCGTTTGAAAATTTTAGCCTCTTTGTTAAAACCCAAAACACTTAAGCAAATGTTAACTACTTGGAAACGTAATTATCTTTTAAGAAAAACCTTTTTAGTGGCGAAAACGTAATTGAAATAAACGATTTACAAATAAGTGATGTTTAGAAATAGAGTTGCAGAAGTATTTTGAAATCGTTGCGGAAACGTAGATAAAATACAAGTATTTTTGAGAGATTGATTGATGAGTCAACAATCGAGGTAGTGAACTTTAAAACCGTGACTTTTGAAAATATTGTTTGATAGTTCAAGAAAATAACTTCCGTGTTAAAATATTTATAAAGTTTATTATGAAATTCATTTGTTAATCGATTTTGGAAAACCTTTATTTAAGTTTTTAGAAAAATTCTCGTTTAAAACAAATTAAGCAAAATAATAAGTATATCAACCATAAAGCAAATAATAAAATACTTCAGAGGCCTTATTATAACTTAAACCAATATAGCAAAATAATAAAATAAACGGAAATAGAAATTTAAAATTTAATAACACCATTTCTGAAGTATGGCCTTCCCCGAGTCATCCATGGCCCAAGTCCACTTCACGGAGCATTACCTACAGGGTTAAGAAAGAAGGGGGTGAGTTACAAGAACTCAGTGTGTAACCCACTTACCAAAGTCCACTGGGCCAAAATTCAATTAAGCATTTATTGGGCCAAAGCCCTTTTACAATCATAACATAATATCATATATAACATGCATATGTTATGCAATTTCCCAACCAAACCTAGTTTTCCATCCGCTACACACCACCCATACCAACCAACACACCTGTGGGGAGCTTTAGTCACCCATCCTGCCAACACACCAAACTGGGCATTAAGCCATATATCAAACTAGGCATTAAGCCATATGTCAAACTGGGCATTAAGCCATATATTAATTTGTGGACAAGCCACCAGAATTTTGTAGCAAAGCTACCAGAACTTCTCTTCGTTAAAAAATCCCAACCCATGCAAATCATGTATGCATATTCATTTACAATAATTCATTCATATATTTATTACAAGCATACGACCCATTATAAAAATTCTCACAATCTGGCCCATATCACATTTTGGCCCATATAACAAATATCACATTTCGCCCATATATCAAATATCACATTTGGCCCATATATCAAATATTACATTTGGCCCATATAGCAAATATCTCAATTTGGCCCATATAGCTAATATCTCAATTTGGCCCATATAGCAAATATCAATTGGCCCATATAGCCATATATCAAATTGGCTCATTTAGCCATATATCAAATTGGCTCATCTAGCCAATCTATCAAATCGGCCCATTAGGGGCTTTTTGGTAATTCAACATTTTTAATGATATTTAAGTAATTCGGCCCGTTAAGGCATTTTGACAAAAACGACCCATCGAGTGTATTTTAGTAAGTTCGCAACCTGGAGGTATTTCGGTAGTTTACCCTTTAATGGCATTTTGGTAATTTTGCAACCCAAGGGTATTTTGATAATTTACCCTTCAAAGGTATTTCGGTAATTTACCCTCTAAGGGTAATTCGATAGTTTTTCCCACCAAGGGTAATTCGTTTGGGGCATAAAAATTAAAAATGTCCATCTGCATTATGTTGACTAAATTGAATATAACTCGAGTTAGAAAACTCAAAATTTAGATCCATAAATATTTCCTAAAACTAGACTCATATATCTTCTTACTGTAATTTGTCCAGAATTTTTGGGTAAACCATTTAGTACAGTTTATTCATTAAAGTTTTCCTTGTTTCACTGTTTGACAGTTCTGCCCTCTCTTCACAAAATCTCAGATATCTCATTATATAGAATTCGCATAATGGTTTTGTTTGTTCCAATTAAAAATAGACTCACTAAGGATTCTAAAAATATAAACCATATCCCATAATTATATTTTTACAATTTATAATGATTTTTCCAAGTCAGAACAGGGGATCACGTAATCATTCTGAACCAGTCTTACTAAAATTTAAAAATCTAAAAATATACAAATCTTTTTCTCTCTCTGTTTCTTTTATAAGAAAATAGACTCAATTATCTTTCAATCCATATCTCCTTCACTTTCTAATTAAATTTCCACTATTTTTGGTGATTTTTCAAAATCACGTCACTGCTACTAACCAAAATTGTTTTATTGCAAAATATGATTACCACTTCGAACATACGCACGCCCGAGTGGTCACTGATGCCGGTTTCTGGATTTTTGGTCTTTCGATCGAATCATAGAACATTTTATGCAAACATTCAAAGAGGTATGAGATTACACACCTAATTTGGATTTCCTAAAGAACCACTCTTCGTTGACCCTAGAACAATACCAACCAAAAGTTAGCCTCGGATTTCCAAAAGATTTCATACCCCACGTATTACTTACACTTGAATCACTTACCACTATGTGATCTCCCTCTACGGAGTCCTGATATTCAACCCCGCCTTCTGACTACCACCACACGCTCCTTTACTGCAACTGATGTTAACGATCCTCACCCTTTGATTATCAAAAGAATCTAAACAACAACAAAACGTAAGAACCACTATTCGGTTTTGGGACACACCGCAATGGAAACCGAAAGATGAGAAGAATGGAATCAACCACTTGAAGATTAGAAAGGAAAAAGAAGTAAGGGTTTCGGCCAAGAAGAGATTTGCAACACAAGGCTCAAGTTGTACTAGCTAGAATTGGATGAAAAGAGAGAAAAGATGAGTAGAAGGAACACTATAGAAGAAGAGGAAATTTCCAGCAAGGAGGAAATGTAACCAAAAGAAACAAAATATTAGGTAAAGAAAAAGTGACCAAATGAAAAAAATTTCTAAACACCCCCCTCTTCAGCCGAATATCATCCCCCCTTTCTTTTCTTTTTTTTTTCACCTACTCCATTCTTTTCAAATCTCATCATTATACTTTTTCTTTTTCTACAAATCACTCTCCATCATTCTTTTTTCCACAAATCACTCTCCATCATTCATTTTTCTCCCATTTCTTTTTTTTTTCTCTCCATAATTCACTCATTCACCTACTCCACCATTTGTATTCTTTTGACCAAATCAAACTCTTCCTAGCACAAAAAAATACTCTCCAAAATGCTACGTATGAGATTCGAACCCACACCCCCTTCCATACTCTCTTGTGACGCCAACCGCTAAGCCACACACTCCACTTGTGTCTCCTAAATACACCCACTTATTCTTAAGTCTTGATGCCACCTACCTTCTCTCATTAATAGGCTTAAACACAAAATTTTTACTAGGGCCCAATTCAACCCCGGGCCCTCATTGAACCCCTAAACATACACAATTAATATTTTTAACTAGCTTAACGCAAGAAATAATGCAACAATTAAAATTCCAAATTTTGGGATGTTACAAAATCTGTTCTCTGGCTTTTATAGCCATTTCATACATTTTTTTATATTATTTTCTACTGTTCTTGCATTTCTTGTCTGTTCTTTGCTGTCCTTTTTCCTTTTTTCTTGTAGGTGCAAGTTGCGGTGGCTGGTAGCAGCAGTACAGTGGGCAGGTGGCGGCAGAGGGCTAAGGTTTCAGCTTTTCTGAAACCCTAGTTTGACTATTGGGTAATTGGGTCTGTTGGGTTTGGGGTAATTGGTTCGGGTTTGGTCTGTTGGGTTTATTGTAATTGGGTTTGTGGTTTAATATATTTTTTGGGTTTGGTTGTTATGGTTTCTGACGGGCCCGAGCTGAAATTGGGCTGTATAGGGAGGTTGAAAAGTCATTGATGGTATTTATTTGCTCTCTTGCAAAAATTTTGACATGCTTTCACATTATAAGAAATTTTCTGTTGTACAGTCGATAAAAAAAAGTTGACTATTGCTTAATGAAAACAAAACTGCCATAAAATTCCTATCTTAAAACTATATAGCACCCAGTGACCTCCAAATTAAAGTATTGCCTTGTTAGCTCAAATGCTCAATCATCCAACCATTGATAACAGAACAAAAAAGAAAAATAGACTAAAAAAAATAAGAAAAAAAAACCACTGAAGGTACTAATCTTTCTCCATCCATTTTCTTTCGTTGTCCGGGCAACCAAACAGAACAAACTGAATTTAAGAAAAAAATTGGAGATCTTACAGTTGAAATGAAGCGGAACTGCAAAACAGAAACAAACGAACCAAAAAAGGACCAATATAAAAAACATCACGCATTAAACAAATGGTAAGGTATAATGCCAACATGGATTGATACAAGTAAACTAAGGGTAAAATCAAGAACCTTCAAAAGAAGTAAAAAGTTGATCAGATGTAATAGGCGTTTCCCAAACAAATATCCAACAAAAGCAAACCCCCCCAAAATAAAACACTTCAAAGCCAATGTATTTGTTCTTTTTACAGATCACCCGATCATTCTTCAGATAGAGTTGACCAAAAAAGACCAAAACTTTGTAACAAACACGACTAAAGATAATAAACCCATAAAATATCAAATTGAAACTGATGATTCAGTAACTTAAACACGAAATTTTGCTCCAGTGCCTGGGAAAATTTGGAACTTTCCATGAAACGAATTCAACTTAAACTAATAACAGAAACAAAATTATTCACCAGAGTACTGATCAGAAGTACATTCATAACAAACACAACCCACACATGCATTCCAGACCTCAATCCCCCAATTCCAAGAAATCAGAAGATTCAAACCCATGAAGAAGAAGAAAAAAATCAAATTGGGGTCACAAAAGAACTAATAAAAAAGGCTTGTACATACATTCCAAACCTCAATTCCCCCAAATCAAAACAATAAGTTTCAAACCAACAGAGAGAACAAAACCCAAATTAAGGTTTTCCGAAATATACCAAAAAATCGAAACAAGCAATCACCAGGAACAACTTAAACCGATTGATCGAATCCAATGGCGAGAGATCGAAGAGAAGCGAAATGGAAGTATAATAGAAGAGAGTAAAGATGGAGAAGAGAAGAGAGAGACTGTAAGAGAATTAGCTAGGGTTTATCTCTCTAAGCTGCTACTCTTTACAAAGAACCAGAGGAAAAATCAGACAAAAGAGAAAAGGGGAAAAAAAGAGAAGTGTTCTAACGTCTATTTGGAAGAAGAAATAATAAGGATAAAAAAGTAAAACACCAGCCAAAAGTCCTTTTACTCTGAGAAAAGCTAAAATTTTCTACTTTTTCATATGTGAAAAAGTACTTCAGAAACATTAAAAAAATCTCCCCACCGATACTTGTTCTTTATTACTTTTTAGGAAAAAGGACTTTTCTACAAAAAAGTCCATCACAGATGGAATGGAGAACGGGCCCTTAATCTGGACATTTTGGGTTTTTATCTCTGTTTATTTTTGGGTCTTAGGTCTGGGCCAAAATTGACTATTACAATTTTCATGTGTGAATATTGTCCAATTATATTTTAATTCTTTATTGATTTATGTTTTTGTATTGAATTGATACCTTACTTTAAATTAGGACTAATTTAAATGGTTAGGTGGTTAGTGAACTTATTTCGTTAATTAATGTTTAGTTAGAACTTAAAAGGGTTGTGATTGGACAGGGTTAGGTCTGACGAATAGATCTTTTTGAATTCTTCAATTATCTTTTAGTTTTGACCGTTTCATTAGGTTTGGGCCACTGTCTTAGGCCATTATTTTACTTTTATTTGAGGATTGGGGTCCAATTTAATTGACCCAATGTCTGTTTTGGTTCTTTTTCAATTTAAATAAAGTCCAATCGAATTCTTCTTCTTAAAAAAAAAAAGGTTGTGATTTGTTTTTTTTTTTTTTACAAGTATTGAATTAGGTAAAGTATTATTACTCATTAATGCATTTGCTTTTTAATTTAAAATTGAGATGGATTGTTTGCCAGTTGGAACGTTTATTATGGTTAATATCTTTTTTTTTTTGGCTCTTTTATTATAGTTAAATTATCACTTTGATATTTGTACAATTTTTTTATCAATCTATTTTTGTATATTTCGTTGCCTCAATCCAAATTTCGCTACAAAAATTATTAATATCATTTTGTAACTAATAAGACGCTGCTATGTGTTAAAAAAAAATTAAAATTCATTAATTAATGTTTAGAGACCTTTTTAGTCAGAACTCAAATGGTTGCGATTTGCTGTTTTTTTTTTTTTTTTTGGCTTAATGATAGATTTAGCTATTAACATTTGCATATTTTGTTAAAATGGCTTAAATTGTATTTTTAGGCTTTTTTTTACTATCCATTTTTTGTTTTTTTTTCAATATGCTTTTTCTAACATATTTAATGAAAGTACCGTTAAAAAAGTTAACAGGAATAATGTGGAATATTTTTAATGAAATATAATTTATTACTAAGATAACCCAATAAGATAATTACTTGCGAAAAGTAATAAAATAAATAAAATAAATAAATAATACATTAAATTAAAAAACAACTCTTAATTTATAGAAAATAAACGTAATTATCTAAAAAATCAACTTAATAGAAAAACTTCTCAGTAAACAAACGTTTGAAAGATTGAAACCTTTTAAAAGAAGAGAAAAATTGAAACTTTAAATTTATTTATTAAATCTGTTAGAAAAAGCATATTGAAAAAAAGAAAAAAAGTTGATAGCCAAAAAAGGCTAAAAAATACAATTAGGGCCGTTTTGACAAAACATGCAAACGTTGGTGGCCAAATTTATCATTAAACTTTTTTTTATATAAGTATTGAATTAGGTAAAGGGTTATTACTCATTAATGCATTTGTTTTTTAGACTTCGTTTGTTTTACTGAAAATAACTTTCGAAAAATTATTTTTGGAAAATGTCTTACTTTTTCGAGAAAGCTAATATTTTCTAGTGTTTACATGAATCTGTGTAAAATATTTTCTACTTCTTGGTAGACATCCGTAAAATATTTCATAAAATTCGTTTACAATGAAACAAACATACATTTGAGATTTTCTCATCTTTTCGTTGTTTAATTGAGTTTATTTTTTATATATAAATTTATATTTTACATTGTTCTTTGTAAAACAAACATGACATAAATATAGTTGTTATAAAATATTATAGTGCAATTTCCTTTTAATAATCAAAATTTATTTTATAATAAGGAAATATTTTGTAATAATTAATGTCATATATAAAATATTATATTATTATAAAATAAATTTCGACCAAGGGTTACGGAGCTTTCGAGCTAGAAGAAGGTTTTAGTGTCACGAGCCACAGTTCAAAGTCCGTGACCATCGCACCAAATGCATCCGATGGAGGTCTATTGTGTAAATGGGGATCATTTGGCCTACAAGAACTAGCCCGATTCAGTAAGCTGTTGGAGAAGCCTGTTAGATTTAAGCTTAGTTGGCCCGATAATGAAGATATGACAACTTAGGCTATTTTGGTAACTAATCTTAGAAGATTGATAGGAATCATATCTTGTAAAGATTAGATTAGATTTGATATGACATATATTGTAAATCCCTAAAATCAAGGTGTAACAGCCCAAATACAACCCTAACCGGAACGGTGGTTTCGGGACCATGAATCCGACTCAGAAATCTTGTGGTATTTATTTATTTTATGAGTTGTGTGTTGAATTGTGTGAATTTGATTGTTTGGTATGTTTAAATTTAGAGAAGGGTTCTAATAGGTAAAGTATAAAAGTCACATTTAATAATTGAAAAGTTTAATTTAAGGGTAGTATGAAAAGAAGGGGGGTTTGCATGTCAAATAACCCAAAAACTTGGGTAGTGGACGGCAATGATGAGAAAATATGAATAAAATAATTTATTTATGTTGGTGGAAATTTTAAATGAATATTTTAGGTAATGAAAAACAATAAGGAATAATAATATAAGAAAATACATTTTTTTATTACTTCTTTCTCTCATCTTCCTCACCACTTTCACGAAACAAAAGAGAAGAAAAAGAAGAATTGTTAGCTTCCATGGCCGGCCTTTGCATGTACCCTTAAGGTGAAGTATTAAGTTGTATTTTGATAAATTCTTGCATGGCTGTGTTGGGTATCATGAATGCTATCAATTATATGTAAAAAAATTTTGATTTTAAAGCTCCTCCTAGGTTCGGCCATGAATGAGCTCTATGGTTTTATCATGTTTGATGAAAGAACATTGATTATTTTTAGGATATTAACATGTTGAATAGGAAATTTTAGATAATAGGTAAGTGTCAAGGTTTGAATTTTTGGAAATAAATGGTTGAAAGCATAATTACATGAACAAATAGTTTTTATGAACTTGAGAATGAAGGAATAAGATTTGGCTCTTAATAGGGTAGTCCAAATTTCATAAAAATTTAGTGATTTTTGTTTAGGGACTAAATTGCAAGGAAACCAAAATTAAAGGGGTAAATTGCAATTATACAAATTATGTAAATATGGAAGGAATTAACCTATTTGTATTAATAAATGGTTGAATTGTACAAAAAAAAATTGAGTTGTATGAATTCTTGTAGAGGTAAATGGCATTCGGCCATGGGGAAATTAAAATTTAATTAAGTATAATTGTTTGTGAATTGCATGCTTGGGACTTAATTGAATAGGTTATCAAATATATCGACTTCCAAGGTAAGTCCCTAAGCAATCGGATTAATGTGGAATTTCTTTATGTACATGTATATATATTTAAGCAATATAAATGCCTCCATTTTTATTTTGGCCGAATGTGGTATAAGGCATTTTTATATGGTAGTTAAGTTAATATGGAATCACAAAGTCATGCTCATGTGCAATTGTGGTAAGAAGTTGAATATATAACATTTTGGATTTCATGTAGATACACATACATATATACCTATGCCTATATGTACATCCTTGAGAAAGTTTAAATGAGATAGGTTGATTTTATATGTGATAACATCATGTGAATGTATATATATATATATATATATATATGGATGGTTTGGATGATTGAGGTAGGTTTAATGACATGTTGCCGTAGGTATGAAAATGCATGTATTCGGTTTGGACAAATACCTTGGGTTGACTTGTGGATAATTAGAAAATGGGAAATAAAGGAAGAATTAGTGATCGACCATGCATTATTATGTATGTAAATCGTTATAAAATGTGAAATTGTTTAATATGTTTAAATGGGATTGCTAACTGGCACTGTGTGCCCGGAATGATTCAGTAACGACTCTATTTGAGCGATACGTTACGGAAGGCTAGCACTGTGTGTGCGAAAGAATAAGTAACGGCTCTAAGTGAGCGATACGTTACGAAAGGTTGGCACTATATGTGCGAAAGCATAAGTAACGGCTCTATGTGAGCGATACGTTACGGGATTGGTATGACAGGTACGAATGTTTGGAATTTGACAAGCTATTTTGGGTTCGAATGCGTAGCATGTAAATATTCTGTTTTATTCTGATTGGTAAGTAAGTACTAAGCTGGTAAATGATGGCCGAATGTATGTTATTGATATTGTAGGCTATTAAAAATAGTAGTTGAATCATTCAGTAGCTATAAACCTTGCTTGGTTAAATGTTCACTTCTCTTTGCTTAGGACTTACTAAGCTTTATATAGCTTACCGTTGGATTTTGTTTAATTGAGTATAGATCTTTGGAGCAAGCTCGCACTCGGGGATCCTTGTCGAAGTCAAGCACATTATCATCTACTTTTGGTATTAATATTATTAGTTTTTAATTTCTGAGATCATGGCATGTATAAGCTTAGACACTTTATATCTTCTTTTGGGTAAGAATGTACATATATAGAAGTCTTGTAATTAACTTAAATAGGTCATTTGAACTTGTATGAATGAGGCCATGGCCGAATACTACTATGAGTTGATATGTTTTGATGAATGATATGCCATATCACTCGATGTTATAATAAGGAACAAATTTCTGTATATAGTGATTGATTCGTAATGAATTAGGTAAGAAGATGGCATGAATGTTTGGATAATTACATATATGTGATAATGCTTATTATAGCTAGTGAAACATTACAAATGCATTCATAATTTTAAATTATATGTCAACCGTAAGCAAAAGAAGAAAAGTGGTGAATAGAAGTGAAACCTATATACTAATAAAAAGGGTTATACGTGTAAATGCATTTATAATCAAATCACAAGAGGTGTCGTTAATTATTTTGGTTAAATATTTTTGGTATGCTCAAGTATGATTGTCTCGTGATGATGAGAGCCTATTCAAATTAGGTCTACGTAGAAATGCCTCGTAACTCTAATCCGGTGACGGACACGAGTTAGGGGTGTTACACAAGGCATATGGTTAATCTCATCCGTCGATGTAAATGTATCTTGACCGTCGGTTTTGGGGAGCTCAACTATAAATCCATTCATTGTTTCATTATTCTTTGTGAATAAGAGAATATTGAGATTATTTACTCAAACACCTTGTGTGCACTTTTTCTGTTGTTATTTTGTTGCTTTTTTTTGGCATAAATCGCTTCCGCTATACAAATTAGTGCCTTGCAGGACTTCTAAAGAAATCCTCACTTAAGTAAAGGCTAACTTAGGTGAGTTTGGACAAACAGATCGCCTAAGGTTGCACGGATTGTGAGATGAAAGATCTAGCCCCTTGACAAGTGGTATTCGAGCTATTGGTTCGAAGGCATCGTTAGGAAGTCGAAAGAAGAGTTCGAACAAAGGTGGGCCAGAAAGTCTTTGAGGGATATGATGTCAGCAGTAGAGAAATGTGTGGATAAACTCGAGGGATCCATGGAAGACGTAAAAGAGTCACTCGATGGGGTTGAGGATCGCATAGACAACTAGAAGAAACAGTCCACAGACTATATAAAGATGTCTCTTGATTCTACCATGGATAAGGTAAGCAAGTTGTATAATTCATATAGAGATAAACTGTCAGAGATGAACGATGCTCTCAAGGCCATGCTGATGGCTTTGAAGGAGGAAATAATGACCACAACGATGGCTTTGAGCACAAGAATAGAGGAGCTCAAGGGAGAGCTGGCCTTGTGTCGAGCAACCGTAGGGGAAGGAGTGTCAAGTGCAGCATTCAGTTACGAGGATGTCTCGAAGCCTAAAGAATTTGTGGGGACAAGGTTTGCATATGATGTGGACAATTTCTTATGGAGGATGGAAAACTACTTCCATGCCAAAGGCATCATGGATGATGCTATTAAGGTAAACACTGCTTCAATGTTTCTTACTAATATTACACTTTTATGGTGGCGAGGCAGGACCATAGATAAAAGGCAAGGTGAGATTAGGAAGTGGCAAGAGTTCTAATGTGAGTTGAAGGGACAATTTTAACCAGAATTTGCCAAGAAAGAAGCTTGGGCAAAGTTGTAAGGGATAACGAAATGGGGCAGAGTGGGGGAGTATGTTCGTGAGTTCAAGAAACTCATGCTCTAAGTTTCAGAAGTGACCGAGAAAGAAGCATTGCTTGCTTTTCAGAATGGATTGAAGCTATGGGTCAGATAGAAGGTGGAACAAAGAGGTGTCCAAAAGCTGTTGGGAGCCATGAGTGGTCAAGCTTGGTCTAGGGAAAGACAAGCTTATGTCTTCCAAGTTCGAGGAAAGGGGTGTATGTGAATAGGATCACAAGGAAGATGTTGTTGATGGTAATAGCAACGGTGACAATGGAGGTAAAGGAAAACCACGAGTTGGGAAGAAGAAACCTAATAGGAAAAGGGACAAGTTGAAATGCTTTATCTGTGACGGTCCACACATATTGAAGAAATGTCTGAAGAAATCTATGTTTTCTAAGGAAATGAAGCCGGTGGGTAAGGCCTTGGGACTTGGTTCGAGCACAAGAGGTGTTGAAGCCAAGGAAGCTGAAAACGAGAAGAAGCCAGTGATAGCTTCTTGTGTCATGGTCTGCATAGCTTGCAGAAACCAAAGAAGTCTGTCATCAGAGGGGATGATGGAGCAGACAAGAGCCCAATAAACTTGGTTCGAGCAAGGGAAAAGCCGAAGCCAAGAGGGTAAAGAGGAGTAGAAAGAAGCGATTGAAGTGCTCCTTGTGTCGTGGTCCGCATGAGCTACGAAACTGTCCAAGGCAAGCCGTAGTCAAAAGAAAGGTAAAGGCTAAGCTTGTTGAGTCATCGAAGAGGCTTCCACACAAGGAAGAGGTGAGTTTGTCATCGAACTTAGAGGAAAAAGTTGCGATGAAAATAGTGAAGCTGGGACCAATGAGGCTCAATTTGAGTGATGCATCAGAGTTGGCCGAGTCATCGATAAGGCTTCCACCTATAGGAGAGGTAGGTGATGCATCAGACTTCAAGGGAAATAAGTGATGCATGTTGGATAGTTGACCAGAGTAAATGCAACAAGTAGGACGGCTCAAGTTAAGAAGCGATGTAAGCTAAGGCAAAAGTCCCGAAAGAAGAGAAAAGCTAAGGCATCAAGGCGATACCTAGGCGAGTCAAGTCGAAGCCATTCAGAAGTCGCAATGAGGGCATTGCGAGAATGGGTGAGAGAGAATGTCATGGGCCGCAGTTCAAAGCCCGTGACCATCGTACCAAATGCATCTGATGGAGGTCTCTTGTGTAGATAGGGATCATTTGGCCCGCAAGAACTTGCCTGATTCAGTAATCTATTGGAGAAGCTTGTCAGATTGAAGCCTAGTTGACCCGATAATGAAGATATGGCAACTTAGGCTATTATGGTAACTAATCTTAGGAGATTGATAGGAATCATATCTTGTAAAGATTAGATTAAATTTGATATGACATATCTTGTAAATCCCTAAAATCAAGGGATATGGTTAATCTCGTCAGTCGATGTAAATGTATCTTGACTGTCGGTTTTGGGAGAGCTCTGTAACAACCCGTTTTTGGTCAAATCAGAACAATGGTTACAAGACCACATATTTGAGGTCAAAATATTTATTTTATTATTTTAATGTCTACAGTATGAAAATATGTTTGTGTGAAAGTTCCATTTAAAAATTTTATCGTTTGATTGGTCAATTTGATAAAAAGGACTAAATTGCATAAAGTGTAAATCTTGTGTTCTATTAGCTAAAGGTGTCTAATAGCTATAAAACCTTAAATTTGAGGTTCTTATGTAGTAATTAGACCATTATAAAAGTGGGCAGACATTTATGTGGATGGTTAATAGAATTTAGTGATTTAATATCAAGGATAAAAAAGTAAATTTGTAAATAATCTTAAGTAAATAAAATAAAAATTTAAAGTCATCATCTTTCTTAAGCTTGTTCCACCTAAAATTAAAATGGAGAAATCCATAGTTAAAGACCTAGGTACGGCCAAAGCTTTTTTGGCTATTAAGGTATGATTTTTGTCTCGTTTTTAATGATTTCTATGTTTTTAATATCGTTACAGCTAGGTCTAGCTAGCCCAGGGACTATTTTGCAAAACTGTTAAAGATTTTGAAAGTTTCCATTGATGAATATGTATGACTTTTGATGATTGATGATATATTTTTAATGGTTGTTGATAGTTAAACAAATTTTGTTAAGTGATTTTTAGTGAAAATGCAAATTAGGGGTTAAATTGTGAAATGTGTAAATTTAGTGAAAATGCAAATTAGGGGTTAAATTGTAAAAATGGAAAGAAATCTCCTACATTTGGTGAGACCCCAGTTTCAAAAGCTCTTGTAGGAGACCATGAAGCTTTATTGCTTTTGGTTTATGTTGCTTGCCAGCAATCATCCTCATTGTTATATTAAACGCTAGATTTGACAGCAATGGGTTCAACTTTACCTTGACGAAGTTATTGTCACTCAAAGAATAATACAGCTTCCGCAACAAGTTCTTGATTTTTTCTTGTCGAATACTCAAAGACGAGTTCAAACGATTGGCAGAGAAGATTTCGAGCTTGCATATTCGTCTAAGGGTTCGTCAATGGACTAATAATATTCAAGCAAAAGGAGTTATGCATATTACTCTGAAAAGTTTCTAAATAGTACAAGGACCTGAAACAGGACCACTAGTTATCCGAGTACTTAGGGACTTACCTTAGAAGTCGATAGATTCTAATTTTTCTGGCTATTCGTTCACCTTAGCTTTTCCCCGGTCTAGCTCCTTCTCTTTTTGTTCACGATCTAAGAAATATCAAATAAAGTTTGTTCAATGCATTTCCAATTAATCCAATTCAATCCTCAAGATTATACGGTCATTACTAATTTACTCCTATAATTTCACAACTCATTCAATTATGTCCCAAGCATACAATTTATAAATAATCTTACTTGATTAAATTTTAAATCTCCCCATGGCCGAATGCCATTATCTCCACAAGAATTTATTCAACTCGATTCTTTTTATACAATATAACCATTCATTCGAACATATAAAAAAAATTATACACCTTTGAGCTATGGCCGAATACCCCTCAAGCTCCTTTAAGTCCCCTTATAACATTAAGATCTATCATAATACATAATTTATTAATTTACCAATTTGCCCCTCTTTTTTCAATTTATTGCAATTTAGTCCCCACACATAAAACACAAAAATTACATGGAATTTGAGCTAACTCCTTGAGGACCGAATTTTCTTCCTCCTTAATCAAGTCTATTTATACCATCTATTCGTACATTCTTACCCTCAACAACTCATTTTCATAATTTAAGTCACCCTCCATCCGTTTCTCCTAAGCTTCTTACTCAATTCATATTGATTTCAAACATATGTTTTTTTTTTTTTTTGTTTTGTGCATCCATGGCCGTACATATAATATGTTCCCTACTCTAAAATTTTCTCATGGGTTTGATAATATCTAAACAAACAAACTCAAAAATGTGAAAATCTATCAAAACCAACTCAAATACTTACCTCCAAAATGGCATGTTCCTCATTTTTTATGTATTTTTTTATTTTAATCACTTATAATCTTTTAATATAATCCCACTTTCTAAAAGAAAATAATAAAATATAAGAAGCCATCATCATGCTATCCACTTATATAAATTTTTGGATAATTGACATGCAAGTTCATGCATGCATGGAACAAACCAATTAAATCCTCCCAATTTAAAATAATGGCTACTTTTACCCCTTCAACAATTAAATCCTTTTTTTTTTTCTAAATTTAATCACATAAATAAGCAAAAATTTTCTCATGATACTATGACACAGTTCGGCACACATAGCATATCAAATATATAATTATTAAGAGACTTCTGACTCGGATTCGTGGTCCCGAAACCACCGTTCCAGTTAGGGTCGTATTTGGGCTGTTACAACTCCCCCTCCTAAAAGGAAATTTTCGTCCCCGAAAATCTTACCGACGAATAAGTGCGGATAGAGTTCTTTCATAGATTCTTCAGTCTCCCAGGTTGCTTCCTCAACCCCGTGTTTAAGCCACAGCACTTTAACTAGCTCCACTTTCTTATTCTGTAATTCTTTCACGTCACGAGCTAAAATACGAATTGGTTCCTCTTCATAAGTCAGATCAGGCTGAATCTCTGTTTCTACTGGACTAACCACATGAGAAGGGTCGAATCTATATCGTTGAAGCATCGATACGTGAAACACATCGTGGATTCTATCTAGCTCCGAGGGTAACTTCAATCTATATGCTACCGGCCCAATACGCTCAACAATTTCATACGGCCCAATAAATCTCGGGCTCGACTTTCCTTTACGGCCAAATCTAACTATCCTTTTCCACAGTGAAACTTTCAAAAATACCCTATCTCCAATTTGAAACTCAATGTCCTTACGTTTCAAATCTGCGTAAGATTTTTGATGATCCGATGCTGCCTTTAAACTATCACAAATCACAGCCACTTTCTGCTCGGCTTCCTTGACCAGATCAACCCCGTGTATCTTGTTTTCACCGAGCTCGGTCCAGAACAATTGTGTACGGCATTTACGACCGTACAAAGCTTCATAGGGAGCCATTTTAATACTAGATTGAAAGCTATTATTATAAGCGAATTCAATCAAAGGTAAGTATCGCTCCCACGTACCTCCGAACTCGAGAACGTAACATCTCAACACATCCTCGAGTATTTGAATAACGCGCTTGGATTGACCATCTGATTGCGGGTGAAAAGCCGTACTAAAATGTAGTTTAGTACCCAAGGCATCTTGTAATTTCTTCTAAAACCTCACTGTGAATCTCGGGTCTCTATCCGACACGATAGAAATAGGTACTCCGTATAATCGTACGATCTATGATATGTACAACTCCGCCAACTTATCAAAGGAAAAGTTCGAAAGTACAGGGATAAAATGGGCCGATTTTGTCAACCTGTCAACTATTACCCAAATTGACTCCTTTTTACTGGGTGTTAGGGGCAAACCTGCTACGAAATCCATCGTAATTCGATCCCACTTCCATTCTGGTATCATGATCAGTTGAAGTAAACCCGATGGCACTTGATGTTCTGCTTTCACTTGCTGGCATATCAAGTACTTCGACACATAATCCGAAATGTCAAGTTTCATCCCGTGCCACCAGTAGAATTATTTTAGATCGTTATACATTTTTGTGCTACCCGGATGAACCAAAAATCTACTGCTATGAGCTTCGTCACAAATCATTCAGATCAATTCAGGATTCTTCGGTACACAAATCTGATTCTTGAACCGTAAACATCCTTCAGTATCTACTTGAAAGTCTGAATCCTCATTTGAACCACATTGGCTTTCCTTTGCTTTCAAAACATTATCGACGTCTTGAGCTTCTCGAATTTGCTGTTCAAGCAATAGCCTCACTTTCAACTCCGCATTGATCGTACCATCTTCGGTTATGTCTATCTCTGCATTCATAGCACGTAAGGCAAATAAAGACTTCCGGCTAAGTGCATCCGCAACCACATTCGCCTTCTCTGGGTGATAATCAATCACGAGTTCATAGTCCTTTAACAATTCTAACCACCGTCGCTACCTCAGATCCAGATCTCTTTGAGTTATTAAATACTTCAAACTTTTGTGATTCGAGAATACGTGGCATTTCTCACCGAACAAGTAGTGACGCCAAATCTTCAAAGCAAAGACTATAGCAGCCAATTCAAGGTCGTGTGTTGGATAATTCCTCTCGTGTGGCTTTAACTGTCTAGAAGCGTAGGCTACGACTTTACCTTCCTGCATCAATACACAACCTAGCCCATTAAGAGATGCATCACTGAAAATAACAAACTCTTTACCCGATTCAGGCTGAATGAGCACAGGGGCTTCCGTCAACAGGGTCTTCAGTTGATCAAAGCTCTCTTGACACCTTTCTGACCACACAAACTTTACATCCTTCTGAAGTAGCTTTGTCATCGGGGATGCTATCATAGAAAACCCTTTTACGAAGCGTCTGTAATATGCGGCAAGTCCGAGAAAACTACGAATCTCGAAAATATTCTGAGGGGGTTTCCAATCAAGTATGGCTGAAACTTTACTCGGATCAACCCGAATGCCTGCTGCTGAAATAACATGTCCCAGGAAATTAACTTCGTTCAACCAAAACTCGCATTTGCTAAATTTTGCGTATAATTGCTTTTCACGTAAAATCTGTAGTACCAGCTTCAAATGCTCGGCATGCTCGGTTTCATCTCGCGAATAGATCAGTATATCATCAATAAATACCACAACAAACCGATCTAGATAGGGTTTGAATATTCTATTCATTAGATCCATAAAAACTGCAGGGGCATTAGTGAGCCCGAAAGGCATTACTAAAAACTCATAGTGGCCGTATCTGGTCCGAAAGGCAGTCTTCGGTATGTCTGATTCTCTAACTCGCAGCTGGTAGTATCCCGACCTCAGATCAATTTTTGAAAATACTGAGGCTCCCTTAAGCTGATCGAACAAATCATCAATACGTGGCAACGGGTATTTGTTCTTCACGGTTACCTTATTGAGCTATCGGTAATCAACGCACATTCTCAAGGTTCCGCCCTTTTTTCTCACAAATAAAACGGGCGCACCCCAGGGAGAAAAACTCGGCCGAGCAAAACCTTTATCTGTCAACTCTTGCAGCTAAACCTTCAACTCTCTAAATTCGGTTGGTGCCATCCTATACGAAGCTATCGATATCGGTGTAGTCCCTGGCGTCAGCTCAATACTAAATTCCACTTCGCGTTCTGGGGGTAATCCCGGTAATTCTTCCGAAAATACATCTGTATACTCACAAACCACTAGCACTGATTCAATCCTCCGTTTTACTACTTTCGTGTCAATCACATACGCAAGATAGGCTTCACAACCCTTTCTCAAATATCGTTGAGTCAACATTGAAGATATTACAGTAGGTAGTCCATTCAAGTCCGCAGATTCAATTCAGATCATCTCATTATTTTGACCTCTCAAATCAATTGTCTTTCGTCTACAATTGACTACTGCATCATAAACTACTAACCAATCCATACCGAGGATAATATCGAACTCATCGAACGGTAGTAGGATCAAATTAGCCGGGAAGTATATATCTCGAATCATTAGTGGGCAGTTCTTACATACTTTGTCAACTAACACATTTTGACCCAGGGGGTTTGAAACCCGAATCGCAAATTCAGTAGACTCAACAGGTCGAGTCTTACTGGATACTAATACTTAACACATGTACGAATGAGTCAAACTGGGATCAATTAAAGCAACTACATTAGTATCGAAAAGAGTGAAAATACCGGTAATGACATCGGGGGATAAAGCCTCCTCTCTGATACGGATGGCGTATGCCCTAGCTAGTACGCGAGCATCTGATCGAACAATCGCATATGATGCCCCCCTCTGTGCACCACTCCTACCTCCCCTAAAACGAGATGATCTACCTCGAGCCGTAGCGCCGCTCGGTCTCGCATTCTGAACAGTACCTCTTCCAGCGGTCTCCGGGCAATCTCGAATGAAGTGACCCTGTGAGCCACACCTATAACACGTGCAAGAAATAGATTTACTCCAACACTCTCTATGATGTTGTCTGCCACACTACTGACACTCCAGTTTGTTCAATTTCTCATTATCCACACTTGCAACTGATGTAGCCCGAGAACTCACTGGTGTACATATAGGCATGGGTATATATGTATGTGTATCTACATGAAATCCAAAATGTTGTATATTCAACTTTTTACCACAATTGCACATGAGCATGACTTTGTGATTCCATAACTTAACTACCATATAAAACTGCCTTATACCACATTCGGCCAAAATAAAAATGGAGGCATTTTATATTGCTTAAATATATATATATACATGTACATAAAGAAATTCCATATTAATCCGAGTACTTAGGGACTTACCTTAGAAGTCGAGAGATTCGAATTTTTTCGACTATTCGTTCACCTTAGCTTTTCCCCGATCTAGCTCCTTCTCTTTTTGTTCACGATCTAAGAAATATCAAATAAAGTTTGTTCAATGCATTTCCAATTAATCCAATTCAATCCTCAAGATTATACAGTCATTACTAATTTACTCCTATAATTTCACAACTCATTCAATTATGTCCCAAGCATACAATTTATAAACAATCTTACTTGACTAAATTTTAAATCTCCCTATGGCCGAACGCCATTATCTCCACAAGAATTTATTCAACTCAATTCTTTTTATACAATATAACCATTCATTCGAACATATAAAAAAAAATTATACACCTTTGAGCTATGGTCGAATACCCCTCAAGCTCCTTTAAGTCCCCTTATAACATTAAGATCTATCATAATACATAATTTATTAATTTACCAATTTACCCCTCTTTTTTCAATTTATTACAATTTAGTCCTCACACATAAAACACAAAAAATACATGGAATTTGAGCTAACTCCTTGAGGACCGAATTTTCTTCCTCCTTAATCAAGTCTATTTATACCATCTATTCGTACATTCATACCCTCAACAACTCATTTTCATAATTTAAGTCACCCTCCATCCGTTTCTCCTAAGCTTCCTACTCAATTTATATTGATTTCAAACATATGCTTTTTTGTTTTGTTTTGTTTTGTGCATCCATGGCCGAACCTATAATATGTTCCCTACTCTAAAATTTTCTCATGGGTTTGATAATATCTAAACAAACAAACTCAAAAATGTGAAAATCTATCAAAACCAACTCAAATACATACCTCCAAAATGGCATACAAATAGCCAAACTTTGAAAGCTTAAGTTCCCTTTTTTTCTTTGTTAGATTCGGCAATGAAGAACAAGAAAGATGGAAGTTGAATATTTCCTCATTTTTTTATGTATTTTCTTATTTTAATCACTTATAATCTTTTAATATAATCCCACTTTCTAAAAGAAAATAATAAAATATAAGAAGCCATCATCATGCTGTCCACTTATATAAATTTTTGGATAATTGACATGTAAGTGCATGCATGCATGGAACAAACCAATTAAATCCTCCCAATTTAAAATAATGGCTACTTTTACCCCTTCAACAATTAAATCCTTTTTTTTTTTCTAAATTTAATCACATAAATAAGCAAAAATTTTCACATGATACTATCACACAATTCGGCACACATAGCATATCAAATATATAATGATTAAGAGATTTCTAACTCGGATTCGTGGTCCTGAAACCACCGTTCCGGTTAGGGTCGTATTTGGGCTGTTACACTTGGCCCAACCAATAGCAGTTAAATTCAATTATTTGTTTTCTACTATGCGCACAATTGTAAAATTTGTCCATCTTCTCCAATTGGATAATTCTAAGTCCCTTTTACTTTTCACATTTTGAAATTTTAGTCTTGACACAAATGACAATCATTAATCTATTAACTGGAATTTTTTTAATGAGCAATATGTGGAAATAATAAGTCGACATGGCATTACAATGATAATATGTTTGGCGCATCAAATTTTGAAAATGATAACTTAACTTAGGTAGGGGTGTTCATTGGGTTAACCGACCGATTAACCGACCCGAATTAGCATTAATCGAATTAACCGACCTCTCAAAATTTTTAACCGTTAACCGAACCAAAATTTTTTTCAAAAAAATTAACCGAACCGAAATTTTTTCGGTTAATTAGGTCGGTTAACCGAATTAACCGAAAATTATAAATTTTTGATTTTTGGTTAAAAATTAACCGAATTAACCCAATTAACCAAATTAACCAAATTAACCGAATTAACCGAATTAACCGAGTTAACCGAGTTAACCGAATTAACTGAAATAAATCACTACATAATTAAAAAGATTTTATATGTTTTAGATGTTATGTATGCTTAGCTTAGATGATTGTTATTAGAAAGAAGTTATGAAAGAGTAAAAATCTGCAGGGAACAGTTTCGGACAGCAACTGTATCGTGATTTTGAAAAATCACTAAAAATAATATAAATCGAATTAGTGTATGAATGAGATATAGAATTAAATCTTATTGAGTCTATTTTTATATGAAAGAAACGGTATAGGAAAAAGAATTTTATATTATGAGATAATTGATTTTTACTGTAGAGAGGTCAGAACTGTCGATTAGTGTAACGGGGGAGATTTTAACTAATAAACTGTACTAATTGACCACACAAAAAATTCTGGAAAAATTAAAGTAAGAAGATATATGAGTGTAGTTTCAAGGAAAATTTACGGATCTAAATTTTAAGTTTCATAACTCGAGTTACAGTTAATTTAGTGAACATGATGCAGATGGACAGTTTCAACCTTGTCTTTTATTTTTCTCTGTCACTCTTTAGTTTGCTCTCATTTGGTGGATTTACAAGTTTACTGTAACTGAAAACTCCATTTTCAGAATCCATAGAGCACTCCAAAAATTTACTATGAACATGTGCTAAGAATGTTAAACAATAAACATAGAGACTTTGAGAGTTTTCAATTAGGGATTTGAAGTTAAAACTTGAAAGAGGTATTTTTTTTTTGTTGTTGTGTGTTTAAGCCTTAAGGGAGGAGTTGGGTTTAGTAATTAATTTTAGTTTTAGTTTTAGAAAGTTATTTTTATTTATTAAATTATTTGTAATTTTTATAATTTGGTTAGGTTGGGTAATTGGGGGGTTGGGTAATTGGGCTTGGTTAGATAATTGAGTTTGGTTGAATATTTGAGTTTGGATTGAATTGGGTAAGTGGGCCTTTTATATATTATAATTTTATTTATTAATTTTTTCGGTTAACCGAAAAAATTCGGTTAACCGACCGGTTTCGAACCGAATTAACCGTTAACCGAAAAATCAAAAAATAATTAACCGACCACCGACCAAAAAATTTCGGTTAACCGACCGATTAACCGAATTCGATCGGTTAACCGAATTTTTTCAGTTTTACCCGAATTGTGCACACCCCTAAACTTAGGGTGTGTTTGATAAACTGAAAATTTATGTAACAACCCAAAAATGACCCTAATCGGAAAGGTGGTTTCGGGACTACGAATCTGAGTTAGAAAATGATTATTATAATTAATTTATTAGTTGCGATATATGTTTAAGTATGTGTTAGAATATCAAGAGGTAATTTAATTTCTTATATATATGTTAGTAATAATAATAAAGTGAAATAGGGCGGCTAAATTGTTAAAAAGGGTAAATATAGCTTTTATTGAAGTATGAAGGTTTAAATTGAATTGCACTCATCTTGGGTGGATTTGCATGTCAATTTCTCCTAAAAGCAAGGTAGTGGACGGCATGATGATGAAACTATGGATTAAATTACATATTTTATTTAGTTAGTGGAAATGATATTAATATTATAAGTTAATGAAATAATAATAATGATAACAATGTGATAATAAAGAAAAGAAATTATAATGAAATTAGCTAAGTGGGGGGTGTTCATCTCTTACCTTGGTTCCCCAAATTGCCGAAATAGGAAGGAAGAAAATAAAGAAGCTTGAAAACTCCATTTTCGGTTCTTGCATGCTTGAGTAAGGTGAGTATTTGATAGTAATTTTTGAGATTCTTTGCATTTTTGAACTCCTTACCGTGAGTAGTATTGAAATCATGTTAAAATTTTAGCTTTTAATGCATGCCATAGAATCGGCCATTGTTGAATAAGCTATGAATTGTTATACTTGATGAATAGATATTGAATATATGTTGGGATCAATATGTTTTGATTAGGAAGTGTGTATGAAATGGAGTTTAGTAATTTAAATTATAGAAGTAAATAGTTGAGGGACTTAAATGCTAAATAAATGAATTTTAGGGACTTAGATAAGCATGGGGAGTGTTCGGCCCTAAAGGACTATGTCCAAATTTGGTATAAGTTGTGTCTTATGCGATAGGGATTGATTTGTAAAAATTCTGAATAATAGGGGTAAATTGGTAAAGTACTCATTGATGTGATTTTTGGATTAAATCGAATGGAAATAATTTTTTTGAAAGAGCTTAATTGAACTTGTATAGATCAAGGTTCAAAAGAAAAGGGGTTGGACAAAGGAAAGGCTAAATTGAACGAATAGTCGGGACACTCAATTTCACCGACTACCGAGGTAAGTTTTTAAGCATTTAGGTTGAAGTGAATTTTAATCCATGTTAAGGTATATATGTTAAATAGAAGTAAGCATGTTAAATTACTTAAAGCCGAATGTGACATTGGTTAAGTTATGTGCTAGTCGAATATAAGGTTGATGTATATATGAGTACTTATAGATTGAGAGGTAGTTAATTGTGGAATTTGTAATAGGTGATGGTGGTATTTGAATATGTGACTATACGTGTTTAATGAGTATAGCCGAATGTGTGAATGATTTCTTTGTGATATTTTGGTGGCATTGTTTGGGAAAAACAACTATAAATTGAATAGTTATTTTAGCATATATATATAGGTGTGACCGAATATGGTATAAGGTGATAAAAGGTAGAAGTTGTTGAATCTTTAATTGTATGTGTATTTATATGGATTGAATTAAAAACCATATGCATATATATATATATATATACTACTGATGAGAAAATTGGTTGGAAGGCACTGTGTGTGCGGGAATATAATCGCCAAGCATTGTGTGTGCGAGATCGGTTGAAAGGCACTGTGTGTGCGGAATATAATCGCCGAGCACTGTATGTGCGATATCGGTCAGAAGGCACTGTGTGTGCGGAAATATAATCACCGAGCACTGTGTGTGCGAGATTGGTAAAAAGGTAAGAATAGAGACAATTATTCAAAGTAAATAAAGGCGTCAGGTAAGTTTGGCAAACGATTCATCATCTTAATGTGAAATTAAGTAGGTTAATTCCAATTGGCCATGAAGTATGTGACTATATGATTACCTCGATTTTTGATTTAGGATTGAATGAATATGGGATTGATGAATGTTAGTCTTGGTTTCATGTTGGTGAATTGAATTATTCAATAGTTAGTTTGGAAATTTAAAAAATGATGTAATGCATATTTGTGTATTTTACCTTCTTGTTTAAACTTACTAAGCTATCTAAGCTTACTGGGAGTATTTATTTCATGGTGTTTTAGATCTTGAAGTTGCAGCTTAAACTCGGGAATCCTTGTCGAAGTCAAACACGCTATCAACTTTTGGTACTCTTTTGTAAATGAACCTAATAGTATGGCACGTATAAGCTAGCTTCTCTAGAATAAACTCACATGCTAATTTGCAAATGTAAATATAAAGGCCATGCGAAAATGGCTATACTTCTATGCTTGGGAATGAATTGGTTATGCTTGATCATGCTGTTAGCATCTATGTATGTTCGGTCTTGATATAATCTCAATATGGAAATTAAATTCATGTTTTATTTATGTAAGTTACAAGTGAATTGTATTAAGTGATAGGTACTAAGTAAAATCATACATGTTATAGCGAATTCGGTGTGTTAATTATCACATGCCGAATGTAATATGGAAATTATAATGGAACATGTCAAGAAGGATATATGATCATGTGCGTGTGGTAACTTATATTATCTTTGGTTTCTTGATATATTTGTAATGGCATATAATTATAACCATTGATGTGTATGCATAAAATGGCCGATTGAAACTGTAACACCCCAAACCCGGCCTAGACATTAAGCCCGAATCTGGTGTGTCACATGGAATTTTTTTTTTTCAAACCATCTTTGAGATTGTTAAAAACTTGTTTGAGAATTACAGCCTCTTTGTTAAAACCCAAAACACTTAAGCAATTGTTATTTACTTGAAAACGTAATTTTCTTTAAAAACCTTTTTGGTTGTGAAAATATATTTGAAATAAACAATTTACAAAAATGGGACGTTTGGGAATAGAGTTGCAGAAGCATTTTGAAAGAAAATCTGAGGCCTGATTACAACATTTAACCCAAAATAGTAGAGTAATAAAATAAACAAGAAAGAAGTTCGAAGTCCAACTAAACCATTTCTAAAGTATGGTCTCCATCGAGTCATCCAAGGCCCAAGTCCACGTCACTGAGCATTACCTGAAAAGGTTAAGAGAAAGGGGTGAGTTACAAGAACTCAGTGTGTAATCCCGTTACCATCATCCACTGGGTCGGAACACACATAGCAATATTTTGGGCCTAAGCCCATTTACAATTATAACATAATAACATGTATATAATATGCATAGATATGCAAATCCCAAACCAAACCTAATTTCCATCCGCTACACACCACCCGTACCAACCAGCACACCTGTGGGGATCAAGTCAACCCACCCCGCCAACACACCAATCGCAAGCATAAAGCCATTTAAAATGTTTGTGGCAGAGCCACCGAACTAGATTGTGACAGAGCCACCAAACTAGATTGTGGCAGAGCCACCGAACTAGATTGTGGCAGAGCCACCGAACTGGACTGTGACAGAGTCACCGAACTAGATTGTGGCAGAGCCACTAGCACTTCTCTTCAATTTTATCCCAACCCATGCAATCATGTATGCATATGCAAAGCATAACAATATTCATAGAATAATTTCATCATAAGGCCCATAATACAAGTTGGCCCATTAAGCAATCTAGCAATTTGGCCCATTAATCAATCTTAACAATTTGGCCCATTAAGCGATCTAGCAAATTTTTGCCCATTAATCGATCTAGCAAATTTTGGCCCATTAATCGATCTAACAAATTTTGGCCCATTAATCGATCTAGCAAAATTTGGCCCATTAATCACATGAGGCCTTTTTTTTTTTCAAATTTCACACTTGGCCAATTTATCAAAATAATTCATATGGCCCAAAATATCACTTTTTAACAAAATAACCCATTAAGGGCAAATTCGTAATTCCCACAACCTTAATACCAGTTTCATGCATTTACACAAAAAGTGTTATTATACCGTATTTTCCGATTTTACAAATTTTACGATTTATTCTAATGCTTACGATATAATATCTAACCCATGAGATAAGTGTGAAATTACACACTCTGGCCCATATCACAGATATTAAACTGCCCATATATCAAATATCACATTTGGCCCGTAAAGGGTATTTTCGTAATTCGGTCCATAGGGACATTTCGTAATTCGGCCCATTAGGGGCATTTTCCTAATTCGGTCCATAGGGACATTTCGTAATTCTGTAATTGTACCCACTAAGGGTAATTCGGTAATTTACTCTCTAAGGGAAATTCAGAAATTTTACCCACCAAGGGTATTTCGATAATTTTGCAACCCAGGGGTATTTAAGTAATTTACCCTCTAAGGGTATTTCGATAATTTTAAAACCCAAGGGTATTTTAGTAATTTACCCTCCAAGGGTATTTCAGTAATTTCGCAACCCAGGGAATTTCGGTAATTTACCCTCTAAGGGTATTTCAGTAATTTTGCAACCCAGGGGTATTTCAGTAATTGCACAACCCAAGGGTATTTCGGTAATTTGCACAACCCAGGGGTATTTTGGTAATTTGCACAACCCAGGGGTATTTCTGTAATTTACCCTCTAAGGGTAATTTAGTAGTTTTACCCACCAAGGGTAATTCGGTAATTTACCTTCCAAGGGTATATTCCGTAGTTTTACCCACCAAGGGTAATTCGGTAATTTACCTTCCAAAGGTAAATTCGATAGTTTTACCCACCAAGGGTAATTCGGTAATTTACCTTCCAAGGGTAAATTCGGTAGTTTTACCCACCAAGGGTAATTCGGTAATTTACCCTCCAAGGGTAATTTCGGTAACTTTACCCACTAAGGGTAATTCGGTAATTTACCTTCCAATGGTAAATTCGGTAGTTTTACCCACCAAGGGTAATTCAATAATTTACCTTCCAAAGGTAAATTCGGTAGTTTTACCCACCAAGGGTAATTCGATAATTTACCTTCGGTAGTTTTACCCACCAAGGGTAATTCGGTAATTTACCCTCCAAGGGTAATTTCGGTAATTTCATATCCAACGGTGTTTCCGAAGGCCTACTATCGCCTCGAGTGGCACAGGATTCTATTTGGGTCTCTTCGAAACTATTGGGTCAAAAATCCATTTTAGGCCCAAACGGGGTAATTTCGCAATTCTGGACTTAACTACTAATTTGGGCATAAAAATTTAAAATTGTCCATCTGTGTTATACTGACTAAATTGATTATAACTTGAGTTAGGAAACTCAAAATTTAGATCCGTAAAATTTCCTTGAAACTAGACTCATATATCTTCTTATTGTAATTTTTCCAGAATTTTTGGCCTAGCCATTTAGTACAGTTTAATTCTTAAAGTTTCCCTTGTTTCACTGTCCAATGATTCTGACCTCTCTTACCTTAATTTCAAATATCTCACTGTAAGGTTTTCATATACTGCTCCAACTTGTTTCTCTTGAAAATAGGCTCACTAAGGAATCCATACATATAAATTATAACCCATAATTCACTTTGTACAATTTTATATGATTTTTCCAAAACAGATCAGTGAACCCCGAAGTTAATTTCCTTCTCCGTTTCTTCCATATTAAAATAGACACAGTAAGCTTTAATTTGATATCTTATTCACTTTCTAATTCATTTTCTCTATTTTTAGTGAGTTTTCAAAAACACATCACTGCTTCTAACCGAAACTGTTTTATTACGAAATACGATTACCACTACGATCATACGCACGCCCGAGTGATTATGAATGTCGGTTTTTGGTTTTCTTCGGTATTTCGACCGATTAACAGCATATTTCATACAAACTTTCAGATAAATGTGAGATTACACACCATTTCAGATATTTATATGGAAGGGTATGAGATTACACACCTTATTCGGAATCCGTAACGCGATGCTCTCCTCGACACCAAAAATCCGAGTCACCTATTATGAGGGATAGGTTTTTGATTGAACCTTTGATAAAGTACTTCGAGACCTTGGAACCAGCATAAAATCTCTCATGGCAAGTCCCTAGACTCTCAACCATTTTACAAATTAGTCCCCTCATTAGCTAGCTTAAGTTTTGGGGATTCCAAAAGTACAATTTTTTATCAAGCAAGATCATAAAAAATCACTTACTTGTGAGGAGAAATGTTTGCTGAAAATTTTGAGCTCCATAACCCTTATTTCTCTTCAATTTTCGGTGGATAAAGATGTAGGAATAGTGAAAAGATGATAACATCTTTATTCCTCTTATTCTATTAATTTAAAACACCTAATATCACCAACTTTTGACCAAAATAAATGCTCTTGTCCCTATATATATATATATATTTTGGCCGGCCTACTCATTTAAACAAAGCAAATTGTACTTTAAGGGCCTCCAATTAATATTTCTTAGTCAATTTGCACCTCTATCAACTAAAATTAAACTTTAGCACTTTATGCAATTTAGTCCTTTTTTCGAAATTAAGCCCTCAATCGCTAAAATTGAGACACCAAAAATTTCATGCATGTTTATAAACATGTTATACACATAGAATAACATGAAAATAATTTTCACTATTCTTGGTTTAGTGATTTCGAGATCACTCTTCCGACTATCCCCTAAATCGGGTTATTACACCCTCCATGCATTTTTTTTCACCTACCCCATTCTTTTCAAATCTCATCATTATATATTTTTTTTCACCTACTCCATTATTTCAAATTCCATCATTATTATTTTCCCACTTCTTTATTATCCTTTTTCTTTTATTTCTTTCCTTTCTTTTTCCTTGTTTTCCTCCTTACCTTATCTTTTTAGTCATCATTTCATTTTTCTTTTATTTCTTTCCTTTAATAATGTCATGGTTGACACTTGGTAGAGCACACAAAAATAAATCCAAAATTTGCAAAAGATGGGATTTGACCCTTTTCCCTCAAGGTACTTCACTTGATGCCATAACTTCCTTGCCATATGCTCATTTATGCTAGCAATTTACTCTTTTATTTCCTTAAGCCTTGATGCCACTTACTATCTCTCCTTAATAGGCTTAAACACAAACTTTCACTAAGGCCCAACTTGAACTCGAAACTTCAAAGAACTCCGTAACATTCCAAAATCACCTTACTAATAAGTCTCACTTGAAATAATGCCATTCTCAAATTCCCATAAATTTTAAACACTCCTACGCCCAAGGTCCATTGGGCCCAATCCTACTAGGCCCAATTTAGGGATGTTACAGAAACATGGTAGGAAATTTTAAATCATGGAGAAGTCGAATGGGAATAGAATCATGTAGGCAACTAATGTTGTAGGATTATTTGGATTGATGCGAATTGAATGATTAAATTGAGTCGCATATGGAAAGGTTGTATATCATTGCAAATGGTTTTGGTTAAGTCAATGAATGAACTTTAGTCGATGGGTATGAATTGATACCATAGCATGGAACAAAATGCCTAGCTTGTATGTTGGCTTGTTGATGTATATTGAGGTGTTTTGTCTTTGTGGAATGTTTGGGCCATTGCAATTTGAAAAGGGGGAAAGGTTGATTTCCTATTCTTTATCAATGTTTCGGTGATCTTTGCTAATCCTAGTAAAGCATAGGTTGAATGTATGGCTGAAGGTAGAAATTATTGAATGTTGTTCTTATTTAATAATTGGGTTAGTAATACCCGTAACTCTAATCCGGCGACAGACACGGGTTAGGGGTGTTACAATTTAAGTGTTGAAAAATTAAGGGTCCGTTTGTTTACATGTAAAAGGTTTTACGGAAAATATTTTCTGCATTTTCTTGTATTTTTTTCACAAAAAATAGTTTGGTCAACAGAAAATGACTTACAGGTCAAAGTAAAATAAGCTCTCTTTTTTGTAAAATGACTTACCCTTTTGAAAAGCATAAGTCATTTTCCGAAAAAGAGCTCATTTATAGATAATTTTATTTTTTATAAAAATTAACTTAAATAATAAATTTTATTTCTATTTTTAAAAATATTTAAAATATTATTTTTTAATATTATTATACATACATATTTAATTATTTATATTTACTCATATAATAAATTATTAATATAATATATTATTTTAATAAATTATTTAATATTTCAATTTTATTTTCATAAAATAATTTTAAATAATATTATTCACATATTATTGAAAATATTCAATATTAATATTTTAATAATAAATATTTATTACAATTATAAATATAAATAATAAATGTTTTGTAGTATAAAGGTTAAAATATGTCATAAGTCTATGTACATTTCACAGATTTGTAATTTAGTCTTTGTACTTTTATTTTCAAGAATTTAGTCCCTTTACTTTTCAAATTTGAAAATCAAGTCCAATTGTTGACATCGTTATTTTTTTTTGTCAATTTTGTTGATGTCACATTTTTTAAATAAAAAATATCCACTTAGTGGTCATGTAATTAAAAAATGGCGTTGTAATGAATCTGAATTTAACATAATATTTTTAATATATGCAAAAACAATATAAAATATAAAATTATAGATAAAAATAAATTCAGTTAAACAATGAAAAATAAGAAAATTTCAAATGTATGTTTGTTTAATTGAAAAAAAAAACTTTTATGAAATATTTTAAAGAAATCTACCAAACAACGGAAAATATTTTACACAAATTTATCCAAACACCAGAAAATATTAGCTTTTCCAGAAAAGTAAATCATTTTCCAGAAATCATTTTTCGGAAGTCATTTTCAGTGAAACAAACGGAGCCTAAGTATTGAATTTTTACTGCTAAATTTTATAAGTGTTGAATTTATATTACAAAATTATTTGGTAAATTAGTAAATATAAGTTTTGAATATAACTATGTTGTATGATAAAAGTAAATATTGATTTTTTAAAACTTAATTATTTTTTATTAATATAATAATTTATATTATTTTGGGTATTTTTAATGAAAGATAAAGTTATTACTTTGAATATTTCATTTTTTTAAAGAATATGATAATTTATTCTAATTTTTTAATAAAACAAAATGAGCTTAATATTTTCAGCATTAAGTGATATGTAGCTACCTACCTATTTATCTTATTCAACACTCTTATATTGAAAATTTTATATTAAGTAAAAAATTAAAATGATTATCAAACACATTTTGTAACATCCTGAAAAGGGCCTATGCATTTTCAGTTTAATTGTATGAAATGACAAGTTTAAGCACTGTGAATAAATTTTTGATAATTTTGGAAACCTAGAAATGGATGGAAATGGAAATGAAAATGGAAATGAACATTTTTGGAAACTTAAACATTTTTGGAAACCTGAACATTTTTGGAAATGATCCAAAAATGGAAACTTGAACATTTTAGGAAACTTGGAAATGTAAGAAAAATGGCAAGTTACAGAGCCGATCGAAAATTTTAGGAAACTTAGAAATGATGCAGAAATGTCAAATTTTAAAGTTCAAAATAGGAAATAAGGGCAAGGGGGCCTTAAAAGAAAAAGTTGGAGAATTTTGGCACACAATCAGGCTTGGAAAAGTGGCCTGAAGATGCCACTTAGGGCCTATGGAAATGGCGCCATATGCAGGAGGTGTTGGGCCTGGGTTCGAGTCACTTAGGAAGCAAATAATGAGGTTTTATTTTTGCTTCCAAGGCTAAGGGGTGGACGGCACAAGCCTTCTAGAAAGGAGGTGTTTTAATTCCATAAATATGTGAATAATAAGTGATAAATAAAGGATTATTTTTCTAAGGAGATAATTGATGGATTAAACACTTTTATTTTTAAATAAAAGAGATAATATTATCACAAGGAAGATTGGTGGCCAAGTCAAGGACTCTTGGCCTAGCAATTTCGGCTAAAGAAGGAGAATTAAAGGATTTTCTCTCATCTTTTCCTAAGTGTGCCGAAATTTCCCAAGCTCTCTCCCCCTCTCTGCCGAATTCTCTCTAGCAAAATAACCTCTCTTTCATTCATACTTTCCTCTCTAAAAACATTCTATTTTCTTCTCCGTTTCTATTGTCAAAGTCGAATCTTTGTTGACTCTAAGGAAAGGAGCAATCAACTACAACATAAAAAGGGTAAGATCTGTGATAAATCGATTGTTATTCCTTTTCTTTCTATCGAAATCAAGGTACTAACCCTATTAGCAATTTGGCCGATACTTGAAGGGTTTTTCGGGATTTCTAGTACTATCAATTTCAAGGAAGAGATCATCCGGGATTTGTAGATCTACGGTAAGAAAAACATGTATATTCGGTCTAAGGCCATATTTTATTTATTAATGTTAGATTTAATCTAACATGAAGATATAGGAATTTCGACAGCCCCAAAAAGGAGGCAAGAAATTAGTTTTGGGAATCTCATCACAAGGTAAGGGATATTCGGCCAAGGCTTGTTTTTGGTATTAAGGATTATTTCCCATTATTTCAAAAGCCAGAAACTGACATGGTTACATGATTAGTGTTAGCAGATTTCAAGGAAAATAATACTAGCAAATTTTTGGGACTTGATCATCCAATTCGGCAACAAGGTGAGTATTAGTAATACAAATCCTACTAGGATTTGGTTTTCTTTAAGCCAAATAGGTTTGTTAATATGCTTTAATGATTGGCCGAATATAGGAGTTAAAAATCTAGATCGGTAGATCGTTCTTCGAGATCTCAAGGAATCCAATAAGCGAATCAGGTGTGTACCCATACTAATCTTCAATAAGTTATATGGCAATTATTAACTATATGAATATGCATAAGAATGTGAATGTGGTTAAGCACCACAAATGTGGTAAGAAGTACTCAGGTACGTTTCCTACTTCTGCTAGGATTACGAATATGATATATTTTGAACATATGAATAGTAACATGAATGAGAATTAAGTATGTTATGCATGATATAAAATTTATGGGGCATTCAGGATATATGTGAAAGGGGAAGAAGGTGTTGACTTCGGTCTCACCAACGGAATGTGGTGACTACGGTCACAAAACTTGAATATGGTAACTTCGGTTACATTATCTGAATTTGGTAACTTCGGTTACATTATTTGAATATGGTGTCTAATGACACAAATTATATGGGCGATGAGCACGTCGACTGCAGCGACTGCCTTCGATGGTGTGTAGCGGATGGAGGGTTGACTTAGTAGTCCCCACGGTGTGATTGGCAGGTACGGGTGGTGTGTAGCGGATGGACCATTAGGCTTGGGTTGGGTTGCATCATCATTTATCTCTATATGAATATGAATTCGATATGAACATGTATGCCTGATTTGTTGAATGTTAGTACTGTGTGCACATTGAGTCTGTTGACTCACCCCATTGTGGGGCTATTTTTCAGGTGATGAACAGTGACTGACCGGGACGGTAGACCTTGAGGTGGCCATGCTTCACTCGAAGATTTTATTTAGAATTTGGACTTTATATTTTCTGAGCACTTTTAAATTTTATTTTTGGGTTTACTTGATGTAGTAAGGCCATAAGGCCCAAGTGGATTTCTTTATTTTTCTTTACTTTTAATTATCATGTTACGAACTATCTTGATTTAAGTTTAAGAAAAATGATTTCTTTAAAAATAAACCCTAAAATTATCTTGTCACCTTAATTAAATTGGACTTTCGAAATTGACTAAATGGGTTCCCAATCTAAGCCCAACTCAAAACAATATTTTTTCCAAAATTTCACTAAGTAACAAAGAACTTGAAAACCGGTTTACTTAAAGAACATACCAGATCCGGTTCAGGCTCGTGGGCCGGGTGTGGGGTGTTTCACATTTAAAATATTAAATGTTGAAAATTTTCGTTTTCAATTAAATGAAATTTTTCAATGGTTTATTAAATACACTTTTAATGAATTTAATAGATATCGTTTGATGAGTGATTTAAATTTTAAAAGTATATAAGCTAAATTTAATCAAATAAAAGTATAACGACTAAATCCAAGCATTCGTTAAATACAAAGATTAATATCAAAACTTAACCTACAAATAATTAGCCCGATTAACTTTTCCGATTAAAAAAACTTATTCAAAAACACCCTTTTCAATAATATGAGTTAGAATGGATGTTGTTTAAACAAGTTTGTCAGTACGGTGGGTATTATAAAAATAGAGATTAAATTATGATAAATTAAAATATAAGATTAAAATATAGTAGAGGGATCAAAATAAAAATTGGACCATTTTATGTAAAGGGCAGGAAAATCTTGACTTAATAATAAAAATTCGATTTTCAAATGTTTATTTTTCATGTGTATCGATTCTTCTATGTTTTTAACAACTCACTTAAATAATATATATTTTTATGAATGGCGAAGTCTAGAAAACTTTTACATTACTTCATATTTACATAAACATAAACTTGAAGGCTTTTTCCCACAAAAGGAACAAAATTAATTTGCATTTATTAAACTTTTCTTATTCATGAAGTATTAATTGAATTAAATTCAGTACAATGTGTCTCTGGAGTTGATGCTATTTTTAAAAGTGTCTTAATCTTTGTACCTAACAAATATTTTTTTAACAATTTCGGTTATGATTATATCTGTTTTTTTTTGACATAATGCTTAAAATTATCCATAGCTCCTCTTAAACCCATAAAATAAGAGGATAATGCACTTTAACGAACTCGATTTTATGTCCTCTTACATTTATCATAATACCGATGCCAATTAAACTAAGACTTAATCGATGTTATGTGAGTGCTTTAATCTATCTAATTGATGCCAATAAAATTAAAAGAGTACATTTGAGTGTTTCAATCCCATACATAATTCTTTAGTAGATGATATATATTTTTAATGGTAGATTAATATTAAAAGGGTTTTAGTCTTATATATTTGAGAGTTTGGTAAGAGATTTAAATTAAATCTTTGTAACTAAACATGTGTAAAAATAAAAGAAATTTTAATTTTGAGTAAATTGGTTCCTCTCAAAGAAAAATTGTAACATCCAAAAAAAAATTATTTGGGTGTTGTGATAAGAAAACACAATTATGGCAAATGAATGATGGAGAAGAAAATGGGGAAAACACAATTATAGCAAATGAATGATGGAGAAGAAAATGGGGAAAAACACAATTATGGCAAATGAAGGATGGAGAAGAAAAGGGGGAAAACACAATTATGGCAAAAGAATGATGGAGAAGAAAATTGAGAAAACATAATTATGGCAAATTTTGACTTTTAGGGGAATGGATGTGGATAGTTTTGGCCAAATTTCCTATTTGCAAATCTTGTGTTTTTTTTCTCCCAATTTGCTATTTCCATTGCTGAAACCTCCTGGCACAATTGTGTATTTTTCAATCTTTCTTCTCTTTTGTTTGGTCAAAACCTTCATCCCTTATTCATCTTTCTTGGATAGCCGAACAACCTATCATCCATCCAACCTCCCATCCTTTCTTTTAACCATTCCTCTAATCTTTTCTCTTCTCTAAACCAATACCATCATTAAATCACATATTCTTGTTTGATTATTCCCCATAGCCGAATATCAACATATATTTTCCTCCATAACCGAAATTTCATCTTTTCTCTATTTCTTCTTCTCATCCATATTAACATCCACCTCTTGATCAATCGTGATATAATGGGAGGCCGAACATCATTCTAGCCTTAAGTCGAACGGAGAAAATCGGATCCAATATTAATAAGGGACAAATCACTCGATATATTCAACCTTCGAACATAGTGGTCAACGACGAGTGGTTCATTAGGAAATCGAAATCAGGTGTATAATCCCTTACTTTCCGAATACATGTTTGAAATGGGGTGTGTAATCTCATACCTCTCTAAATGTTTGCATGAAATGTTCTGTGAATCGGTCGAAAGACTGAAAAGCCGCAAACCAGCATCTATGGCCACTCGGGCGTACGTATGTTCGAAGTGGTAACCATATTTTTGTAACAAAATAGTTTTGGTTAACAGCAGTGATGTGATTTTGCAAAATCACCAAATATAGTGGAAATTAAATTAGAAAGTGAAGGAGATATGGATTGGAAGATAATTGAGTCTATTTTCTTATAAAAGAAACAGAGCAAGCAAAGGATTAGTATATTTTGAGATTTTTATATTTTTGTGAGACTGGTTCAGAGTGATTTCGAGATCCCCTATTCTGACTTGGAAAAATCACTATAAATTGTAGAAAATTAATTACGGGACATGGTTTATATTATTAGAATCCTTAGTGAGTCTATTTTTATTCGTATCAAACGAAACCAGTATTTGAGTTCTGTACAATAAGATATCTGAGATTTTATGAAGAGAGGGAAGAACTGTCAAACAGTGAAATAGGGGATACTTTGAAGAATAAACTGTACTAATTGGCTTAGCCAAAAATTCTGGAAAAATTATAGTAAAAAGTTATATAAGTCTAGTTTCAGGGAAAATTTACGGATATAAATTTTGAGTTTCCTAACTCGAGTTATAGTCAATTTTGAGTTTCCTAACTCGAGTTATAGTCAATTTTGAGTTACAGTTTCAATTTTTGTGCCCAAACGAATTACCCTTGGTGGGTAAAATTTATGAAATACCCTTGGGTTGCGAGGTTACCGAATTACCCTTAGTGAGTACGATTACCGAATTATGAAAACGCCCTTACGGGTCGAATTACGAAAATGCCCCTAATGGGCTAAATTACGAAATGTCCCTATGGACCGAATTACGAAAATACCCTTAATGGGTCAATTTGATAAATTGCTATATGGGTCAATTTGATAAATTACTATATGGGCCAACTTGATAATTTGCTATATGGGTCAACTTGGTAAATTGCTATATGGGCCAATTTGATAATTTGCTATATGGGCAAATTTAAAAAAAAAACTGCTAGATCGATATATGGGCCAAAAACTGCTAGATCGATATATGGGCCTTTTGTTAAAATTCATTATGTGAATGTATTGTTATGTTTTATATATATACATGATTGCATGGGTTGGGAAAATTGATGAAGAGAAGAAAGGCCTGTTGCCAAAATTTAGTTCGAGTGGCCCTGCCACAATCTAGTTCGAGTGGCTCTGCCACAATCTAGTTCGAGTGGCTCTGCCACAATCTAGTTCGGTGGTTTAACCACAATTTTTAAAATGGCTTTATGCCTGCGATTGGTGTGTTGGCGGGGTGGGTTGACTTGATCCCCACAGGTGTGATGGTTGGTACGGGTGGTGTGTAGCGGATGGAAATTAGGCTTGGTTGGGAATTGCATATCACATGCATTTTTATATTTGATTTATATAATGTACATTTGTAAATGGGCTCAAGCCCAAATATATGTTTATATGGTTATGGCCCAGTGGACACGGTAAGTGGGTTACACACTGAGTTCTAAGTAACTCACCCCGTTTTCTTACCCTTCTCAGGTAATGACAATTGATGGAGGCTTGGGCCGGGGATGACTTCGTGTGGAGGCCATACTACGAATGATGAGTTAAAAAAAACTTTGAACTTCTTTTAAGTATTTTTTTTATCTAAGTACTATTTCAATTGCGATGTAATAAGGCCTCTGGTATTATTTTTATGGGTTTTTATTCGTGGATGGATTTTAATATGTTTTAGTTACTTAAATGGGGCTGTTTAATTCTTGTAAATGTTTTCTTAAACTTACGTATAAAAAGGGTTTTCTTAAATATCACTTACTCGTAAAATTCCCGTGAAAACTCTTTTATAAATTTATTTCAACCAATTATTTAAGTTTTATCCAAATTATTTCTCTGAAAATCAAATTGTAAACTCTCTTGTTTTAAAATCATGGTTTTCAAATAAATCTCGATTTTTGATAAACTCCGTCATCAAAAATCGTTTTGAAAAAAAAATTGTTTATATTAAAAGCATTGATGACTGGACGTAAGTTCGAACTGTGTGGCATGCGAAGTCTGGTCTTAACGTATAGGCCGGGTTTGGGGTGTTACATTTTGTGGTATCAGAGCCAGTTTCAAAACTCGGCTGTGGTTTAGGTTCAACAACAAATTTTGTTTAAAAACTGTTTAAATTTCTAGATTTTATGTGTTAAAGGTAGTATGGCACAACGAGCATCCAGCACCAAGTCAAGTAAGTATTTGTATATTAAATATTTATTATTGTGATATGACCATAGAAACACTCTAGAACTTCTAGTTTTAGATGTTAAAAACGATATAGATTGAGACTATAGGAAGTGATTGCGAAAACAACTTTACCTCTTATATCTCATAAAATATCGTTAGTAAATGCTGAAATAGTATACTGATTCATAAAACTTGAAATTAGATTAAACCAAAATACCCAATATGAGCACTAGAGGACGTGGACGTGGATGTGGCAGACGTGGCCGTGGTAGAGGCCGAGGTGCTAGGGTGGCGTCTGAAGCGTCGGGTCTTATGCCGGAAATGGATGCACCTGTGTCAGCTGGGAGTGAGACTGGATCTCATGATCATACAAGAGAGGATAATGCTTTGACTCAAGCAATGTTGCGATTCTTAGAAAGGGTCACTGGGGTTAGAACTGGTCCAGCAATCCGTGGATCAATCTCGGAATGACTTAAATCAAGTGGTGCCGAGGTTTTTAGAGGTGTCTCGGGTGTAGCTCCGAATGTTGCAAAATATTGGCTCGAGGCTGTAGACCGGATTATGGATGATATGGAGTGCACTGTCGAGTAGAAACTGAGAGGGGCTGTGTCCTTGCTAAGGGACGAGGCGTATCAATGGTGGCTTACGGTTCGAGAAGGCACCGAGGCTGCATTGATTACTTGGGATTTCTTCAAAGCTGCTTTCCAAGGGAAGTACGTCGGGACAAGTTATGTAGATGCCCGGAGGAAGGAATTCCTGAATTTGGTTCAAGGAAATAAGACGGTGGCAGCCTACGAGGCGGAATTTCTTCGTTTGAGCCGTTATGCTCGCACTATAGTATTGACCGATCATGAGCGTTGTGTACGCTTTGAAGATGGGCTGAATGATGAGTTGCAGGTACTGATAGCCCCACAACAAGTACGGACTTTTGCCTCGCTTGTGGAGAAAGCCAAGATAACCGAAGAGGCTAAGAACTCAGAACGCCAGAACCGGGAAAGAGTTAGAGGCAAGAGGGATATTAGGTACACGGGCTCTACTAAAAGGTTTCAGAAGAGGCTCCGAAATGATCAGTCAGCTCAAGCTAGAGCACCTGTGACTACCAATCAGAGTCGAGACTGTGCTGACTGTGGGAAGCAACATCCCGGGGAATGCTGGAGGAAAACTGGTGCCTGCTATAAATGTGGTTCCAAAGACCATCAGTATGAGAATTGCCCTCGACGGACTGATACGACTCCAGAAGCTCGTAACCCTGATGCTCAGCCAGCTAGAGGCACTCAGCAGCCACCGAGAGGCCGTGGGCCAGGTCGTGGTGGTAATGGTGTTGGATGTGGTCAAGGTGCACCAGGTCGAGGAAATGGCTTTAGAGGTAACGCGGAGGCAAGACAGCCGGGGTTGGTCTATGCAGTTAGGCGTCAGGAAGATGGCGATGCACCTAATGTGATAACTGGTACGTTCTTCATCTTTGATGTACCTGTCACTGCTTTGATAGATATCGGGTCTACCCACTCGTATGTTGCTAATTCTATATCTGGAAACCTGAATATTAGATCTGAGATTACTGATAGAGAGATTACGGTACTTAGTCCTTTAGGACAGTCGGTAATTGTGAAATAAACTGTTTAGAGACGTGCCCTTAAAAATCCAAAGAGAATATTTCTGGCGGATTTGATGGAATTGCCTTTTGGCGAGTTCGATCTTATTTTGGGAATGGATTGGTTGGTGAAGCACCAGGCACAATTGGATTGTGCTGAAAAGCGGATGTTGATAAGAACTGTGGATGATGAGGAGGTAGTTATGATTGGTGAGCGAAGGAACTTTTTGGCAAATGTGGTATCTGCTTTGAAGGCAAAAAAGATGGTGCGGAAAGGGTATGGAGCATTCCTAGCCTTCATTAGTGCTTCGGATGCCAAAGAATTATCGGTGGAAGGTGTGAGAACGGTGAAGGAATTTCCAGATGTCTTTCCCGAAGAACTTCCGGGTCTACCTCCAGATCGAGAAGTAGAGTTTGGTATTGAGCTTTTGCCCGGAAGGCTCCGGTGTCCATTGCTCCTTATAGAATGGCACCGAAAGAGTTAGCAGAGCTTAAAGCTCAAATTCAAGAATTGTTAGATCGGGGATTTATCCGACCGAGTGTGTCTCCGTGGGAGCACCAGTTTTGTTCGTCAAGAAGAAGGATGGGTCGATGCGTATGTGCATTGATTATAGGCAGTTAAATAAATTGACGATCAAGAATAGGTATCCATTGCCGAGAATTGATGACCTGTTTGATCAATTGAGAAGAGCTCCAGTTTTCTCCAAGATTGATTTGAGATCGGGTTATCATCAACTCAAGGTTAAAGAGGCGGATATTCATAAGACAGCATTCCAAACTCGTTATGGACATTATGAGTTTTTGGTTATGCCGTTTGGTTTGACCAATACACCAGCTGCATTTATGGACATGATGAACCAAGTCTTTCAACCCTATCTAGACCGGTTCGTAGTGGTGTTTATAGATGATATCTTGGTATATTCGAGAAATGAAGAAGAGCATGACTCACATTTGCGCATTGTGTTGCAAATTTTGCGGGATAAGCAACTTTATGCCAAATTCAGTAAATGCGAATTTTGGTTGAAGGAAGTGACTTTCTTGGGGCATGTGGTGTCAGCCGAAGGAATAAGAGTTGATCATCGGAAGGTAGAGGCTGTGTTAGAATGGAAACCACCGAAGTCAGTGGCTGAAATTCAGAGTTTCCTAGGGTTGGCTGGTTATTACCGGCGTTTTGTTGAGGGGTTTTCACTGATTGCTACACCCCTAACTAAGTTGTTGCGAAAAGGAGTACCGTATGTATGGACCGATAAACAACAAGAAAGTTTCGAGAAACTGAAGAAGATTTTGACGGAAGCGCCAGTACTGATTCAACCTGAGGCTGGAAAAGAGTTTACCATTTACTGTGATGTGTCACATACGGGTTTAGGATGTGTGTTGATGCAAAGTGGGAAAGTGGTGGCGTATGCTTCTCATCAGTTGAGGCCGCATGAAGTCAACTATCCTACTTATGACTTGGAGTTGGTTGCGGTGGTGTTTGCTTTAAAGATTTGGAGGCACTATCTCTACGGTGAGAAGTCGATCATTTATACGGACCATAAGAGTCTTAAGTACCTCCTTACTCAAAATGAGTTGAACTTGAGACAACGAAGATGGGTAGAGTTGTTAAAAGATTATGACTTCTCAATCGAGTACCATCCTGGAAAGGCTAACGTGGTGGCAGACGCGTTGAGTCATAAGGTAGTATTGGAGTTGAGAGCAATGTTTGCTCATCTCAGTTTGTTTGAGAATGGCAGTCTGCTAGCGGAACTTCAGGTGAAGCCTCTGTGGTTGGAGCAAATCAAGGAAAAGCAGTTATCAGATGAAAAGTTGGGTCCTTTAATGCAACAAGTTGAAAGTGGTATAATAGGGGATTTTGGATTGAACAAGGATGGCGTACTATGTTTTCGTGGAAGAGTTTGTATGCCCATGGATTTGGATTTGAGACAAATGATTCTACGGGAGGCACATATTAGTCCTTATGCTATGCACCCTAGAGGAAATAAGATGTATCGGGATCTTCGTGAGCAGTATTGGTGGCCAGGGTTGAAACGGGAGGTTACTGAATTTGTGGGGAAATGCTTGACTTGTTAACAAGTGAAGGCGGAACATCAGTTACCATCGGGATTATTGCAACCGATAAAGATCCCTCTATGGAAATGGGAACGGATAACGATGGATTTTGTTAGTGGGTTACCGTTAACACCTACTAAGAAAGATTCTGTTTGGGTGGTAGTTGATTGATTAACGAAGACTGCTCATTTTCTACCAGTTCGTACGGATTACTCGATGCAGAAATTGGCTAAGCTGTATGTATCTGAGGTCGTGAGGTTGCATGGGGTACCAGTGTCTATCATATCAGACAGGGATCCCAGGTTTACATCACGATTTTGGAAAGCTTTACATGAGGCTTTGGGAACAAAGTTAAACTTTAGTACGGCTTTTCATCCTCAGTCAGATGGTCAGTCAGAAAGAGTAATTCAGATTTTGGAAGACATGTTGCGTGGTTGTGTAATCGACTTCAGAGGTAGTTGGGAGGATTTCCTACCGTTGGCAGAGTTCGCGTATAATAACAGTTACCAATCCAGTATCCAAATGGCACCCTATGAAGCGTTATACGGTTGTAGGTGTCGTACTCCTACTTGTTGGACTGAATTGGGGGAACGACAGTTGTTAGGTCCTGAGTTGATATCTGAGACGGAAGAAAAGGTAAAGGTGATTCGAGCGCGGTTAAAGGAAGCTTCGGATCGACAAAAATCGTATGCGGATCTGAAGCGTAAGGATATTGAATTTGCGGTGGGAGATCAGGTCTTTCTGAAAGTCTCACCCTGGAAGAAGATTTTCAGATTTGGAAGGAATGGCAAGTTGAGCCCTAGGTTCATTGGACCGTACCGTGTGTTGAAGCGTGTAGGACCAGTGGCCTATCAGCTTGAATTACCTCCGGAGTTGAGTCAGATTCATAATGTCTTCCATGCTTCTATGCTGAGGCGTTATAGATCGGATCCATCGCATATTGTACCAGTGGAAGAAGTAGAATTAAGGTCAAACTTGTCTTTCGAGGAGGAACCAGTGAAAATCATAGACCGTGATGTTAAGGTGCTAAGAAAGAAGACTGTACCGTTGGTTAAAGTTCTGTGGCGTAATCACGGAGCGGAGGAAGCTACGTGGGAGCCTGAGGACGTAATTCGGCAACAATATCCTCACCTCTTTTAGCCAGGTAAATTTCGAGGATGAAATTTTCTTTAAGGGGGTAGAATTGTAACATCCAAAAAAAAATTATTTGGGTGTTGTGATAAGAAAACACAATTATGGCAAATGAATGATGGAGAAGAAAACGGGGAAAACATAATTATGGCAAATGAATAATGGAGAAGAAAATGGGGAAAAACACAATTATGGCAAATGAATGATGGAGAAGAAAATGGGGAAAAACACAATTATGGCAAATGAAGGATGGAGAAGAAAAGGGAGAAAACACAATTATGGCAAAGGAATGATGGAGAAGAAAATTGGGAAAACATAATTATGGCAAATTTTGACTTTTAGGGGAATGGATGTGGATAGTTTTGGCCAAATTTCCTATTTGCAAATCTTGTGTTTTTTTTCTCCCAATTTGCTATTTCCATTGCCGAAACCTCCTAGCACAATTGTGTATTTTTCAATCTTTCTTCTTTTTTGTTTGGTCAAAACCTTCATCCCTTATTCATCTTTCTTGGATAGCCGAACAACCTATCATCCATCCAACCTCCCATCCTTTCTTTTAACCATTCCTCTAATCTTTTCTCTTCTCTAAACCAACACCATCATTAAATCACATATTCTTGTTTGATTATTCCCCATAGCCGAATATCAACATATATTTTCCTCCATAACCGAACTTTCATCTTTTCTCTATTTCTTCTTCTCATCCATATTAACATCCACCTCCTGATCAATCGTGATATAGTGGGAGGCCGAACATCATTCTAGCCTTAAGTCGAACGGAGAAAATCGGATCCAATATTAATAAGGGACAAATCACTCAATATATTCAACCTTCGAACATAGTGGTCAACGACGAGTGGTTCATTAGGAAATCGAAATCAGGTGTGTAATCCCTTACTTTCCGAATACATGTTTGAAATGGGGTGTGTAATCTCATACCTCTCTAAATGTTTGCATGAAATGTTCTGTGAATCGGTCGAAAGACTGAAAAGCCGCAAACCAGCATCTATGGCCACTCGGGCGTACGTATGTTCGAAGTGGTAACCATATTTTTGTAACAAAATAGTTTTGGTTAACAGCAGTGACGTGATTTTGAAAAATCACCAAAAATAGTGGAAATTGAATTAGAAAGTGAAGGAGATATGGATTGGAAGATAATTGAGTCTATTTTCTTATAAAAGAAACGGAGAAAGCAAAGGATTAGTATATTTTGAGATTTTTAGATTTTTGTGAGACTGGTTCAGAGTGATTTTGAGATCCCTTGTTCTGACTTGGAAAAATCACTATAAATTGTAGAAAAATAATTACGGGACATGGTTTATATTATTAGAATCCTTAGTGAGTCTATTTTTATTCGGATCAAACGAAACCAGTATTTGAGTTCTGTAAAATAAGATATCTGAGATTTTGTGAAGAGAGGGCAGAACTGTCAAACAGTGAAACAGGGGATACTTTGAAGAATAAACTGTACTAATTGGCTTAGTCATAAATTCTGGAAACATTACAGTAAAAAGTTATATGAGTCTAGTTTCAAGGAAAATTTACGGATCTAAATTTCGAGTTTCCTAACTCAAGTTATAGTCAATTTAGTCAGCATAACGCAGATGGACAGTTTCAATTTTTGTGCCCAAACGAATTACCCTTGGTGGGTAAAATTTATGAAATACCCTTGGGTTGCGAGATTACCGAATTACCCTTAGTGAGTACGATTACCGAATTATGAAAACGCTCTTACGGGCCAAATTACGAAAATGCCCCTAATGGGCTAAATTACGAAATGTCCCTATGGACCGAATTACGAAAATACCCTTAATAGGTCAATTTGATAAATTGCTATATGGGTCAATTTGATAAATTGCTATATGGGCCAACTTGATAATTTGCTATATGGGTCAACTTGGTAAATTGCTATATGGGCCAATTTGATAATTTGCTATATGGGCAAATTTAAAAAAAAAAAACTGCTAGATCGATATATGGGCCTTTTGTTAAAATTCATTATGTGAATGTATTGTTATGTTTTATATATATACATGATTGCATGGGTTGGGAAAATTGATGAAGAGAAGAAAGGCTTGTTGCCAAAATCTAGTTCGAGTGGCTCTGCCACAATCTAGTTCGAGTGGCTCTGCCACAATCTAGTTCGAGTGGCTCTGCCACAATCTAGTTCAGTGGTTTAACCATAATTTTTAAAATGGCATTATGCCTGCGATTGGTGTGTTGGCGGGGTGGGTTGACTTGATCCCTACAGGTGTGATGGTTGGTACGGGTGGTGTGTAGCGGATGGAAATTAGGCTTGGTTGGGAATTGCATATCACATGCATTTTTATATTTGATTTATATAATGTACATTTGTAAATGGGCTCAAGCCCAAATATATGTTTATATGGTTATGGCCCAGTGGACACGGTAAGTGGGTTACACATTGAGTTCTAAGTAACTCACCCCGTTTTCTTACCCTTCTCAGGTAATGACAATTGATGGAGGCTTGGGCCGGGGATGACTTCGTGTGGAGGCCATACTACGAATGATGAGTTAAAAAAAACTTTGAACTTCTTTTAAGTATTTTTTTTATCTAAGTACTATTTCAATTGCGATGTAATAAGGCCTCTGGTATTATTTTTATGGGTTTTTATTCGTGGATGGATTTTAATATGTTTTAGTTACTTAAATGGGGCTGTTTAATTCTTATAAATGTTTTCTTAAACTTACGTATAAAAAGGGTTTTCTTAAATATCACTTACTCGTAAAATTCCCGTGAAAACTCTTTTATAAATTTATTTCAACCAATTATTTAAGTTTTTATCCAAATTATTTCTCCGAAAATCAAATTGTAAACTCTCATGTTTTAAAATCATGGTTTTCAAATAAATCTCGATTTTTGATAAACTCCATCTTCAAAAATCGTTTTGAAAAAAAATTGTTTACATTAAAAGCATTGATGACTGGACGTAAGTTCGAACTGTGTGGCATGCCAAGTCTGGTCTTAACGCATAGGCCGGGTTTGGGGTGTTACAAAAATTATAGTACTTTAATCTTTGTCAATTTCAAATGCAAACAACTAAGGACAATTAATCATAGTGTTAATGCTTTCTGTTAATTGTACATAATTTTGATTTGTATAATAAAAAATCCCAATTTAACAAATTTAGCCAGCAACATTTGTGCAATGTGTAAATGTTGAGGCTAAATTTATTGATTTTTTTAGAATCAAGACCAAATTAACAAAATATTCAAAATATGTAACATCAATGGCTAAATTTGTTATTATACCAGTCAAAAGTGTGTACAATTTATAGTTATAATTAATTGTCCTTAGCTGTTCACTTTCAAATTTGATAAGAACTAAATTACTCCAGTTTTTAGAGGGACTAATTTAGTTAATATCAAAATTGAGAGAGGCGAGAGGGGTCGCTTCACCAATTTTCTTAATTTAAAAAATTACACTTATAATGATTAGACAAATGGATGTCCAGGTTCAAATGTACTTGGACATCATTTCTTCAAGTTATTTTGCACTTAATTTTTAATAACTTTTATTTATTTATTTTTTTTAGGTGGAACTTCTACGTTAGCAACCATTGCTGACGTGGACTATCGTGTCAACACCAAAATGACTAATTCAATAGTAGTTATCAGACACATCAACACATTAACGATTAACTATGGAAACCGTTAGTTAAAGTACTATAATAACTTAATTTGATGTTTTTTTGGCGAAAAAGCTTAATTGATTCTTAAAAAAAAAACACTTTTTTTTTAACTTTAAACCTAAATAATACTATAATAACTTAATTAAGCATAATAAAAAAATGCATTACCTACTAATTAAGGATGATACAAAAGCGTTCCAATTGGCAAACTAACCATCTCAATTTAAATTAAGGTTCAATTTGTTTGGTTTAAAATGGTTTTTGAAAAATGTTTTCTCTACTTTCCTATATTTTTTTCATAGAAAATAATTTGATCAACGGAAAATAAGTCATTTTTACTGTAACATGACTTACATTTTTTAAAAGCTTAAATTATTTTCCAAAAAAGAGTTCCTTTATGGTTGATTTTATTTTTATATAAAAATTAACTTAAATCAAATTTAATATTATTATAATAATATATTTTTATTTTTAAAAATATTTAAAATTAATAAAATAATATTATAAAATATTTTAATTTTCAATATTATTAAACATACATATTTAATTATCTATATGATATTTCAATTTTATTTTAATAATAATAAATGTTTTGTAGTATAAAGGTTAAAATATGCAATAAGTCTATGTACTCTTCACAAATTTATAATTTAATCCCTATACTTTTATTTTTAAGAATTTAGTTCATCTACTTTTCAGATTTGAAAATCAAGCCCAATTGTTAACATTATTTTTTTTTTCAATTTTGTTGATGTCACATTTTTAAATAAAAAATACTCAGTATTCATGTAACTAAAAAATTACGTTGTAATGAACATGAATTTAAAAATTTATTTTTAATAATCCTAACAGGTGAACCTGAGTTCTAATATATAAAGAGCAGGTCTAACCCAAAAACAAAAGTACGTGGACTAAACATGTTTTAACCTAGTATAAAATTATGATTATTTTAATTATTTTAATATGAGTATTTGTTTAAATAATGCTTACATTCATTTATCCCTTACAACTTTAATGTGTCAATATGTACTCTCATATATGTAATATATGTAATTTAAATTAAGTTTTAATTAAGCATTATTTATTATTAAGTTTATATATGATATTGATTATTACAAAATATTTTCTTATTACAAAATAAATTTTGATTGTTAAAAGGAAATTACACTATAATATTTTATAACAATTATATTTATGTCGTATTTGTTTTACAAAGAACAATGTAAAATATAAATTTATAGATATATATAATAAACTCAATTAAACAATGAAAAGATGAGAAAATCTCAAATGTATGTTTGTTTCATTGTAAACAACTTTTATGAAATATTTTCAAGATATTTACCAAATGACAGAAAATATATATCTTGAAAATATTTTACATAGATTCATCCAAATATCAGAAAGTATTAATTTTCTCGGAAATGTAAGTCATTTTTTAAAAATTATTTTTCGAAAATCATTTTCAATAAAACAAATGCATTAATGAGTAATAACTCTTTACCTAATTCAATACTTATATAGATATATATATAAACACAAATCACAACCATTTAAGTTCTAACTAAATAAGGTCTTTAAACATTAATTAATGAAATTTAAAAAAAAATTATTCTTTTTAACTTTTTTTTACACATGGCAGCTTGTTATTAGTTACAAAATGATATTAATAATTTTCTAATGAAAATTTGGATTGAAGCAACAAAATATATAAAACTAAATGCTATCATTTAACTATTCATCTCATTTTTTTTAATGAATTACAATAGCAAGACAAAACTTGAACAATAAACATGATTAGCACGACTTGAACCTAGACAAATTATCCATCTCGATTTTAAATAAAAAGCAAATGCATTAATGAGTAATAACACTTTACCTAATTCAATGCTTGTAAAACAAGACGCAAATCACGACCATTTGAGTTCTAACTAAACATTAATTAACGAAATAAGTTCACTATACGCACCTAACCATTTGAATTCTAATTTAATGCAAGGTTTTTTTTTCTTGAGAGTTTTACATTTATAAACATAATATAATTATAAATATATTTTTAAATAATTATAAAGTATAATCAAATCAATACAGAATATAAATTGATAAAAAAAATCAAAATATAACCGGACAATATTCACACATGAAAAATTTGTGCATACTGAAACTGAAGCAATAAAACTAGACAATTATAAAGTTAGTGAGAGTAACGAACTTGAATGCTAACACAACCTACTAAACAGTAATAGTTAGGTACAAACATGAAGAAGCGCCATGTCTAATAGTTGCATGCCGTGTTTGTCATGAAAAATCCAACGGAGAAGAAATATAAATGACAAATACCATTCAACTTTTGGTACCAAAAAACTACTAGAAATTCACCAACATAATCAACTAGTAGTAATAATAGCCTAGCCCTGACCACTAATAACAACATCCTAATTTGTTTATTCGAAAATGTATTATTTTTTACAAGAGTTTTACTCATTATCTTGATTTTAAATTTAAATTTGTATTAATTATTCTTTATTTTATGATCAACCACTTTAATTTATGAGTATTAAATAAAAATTTTCCTCATGTTTTTATATTAATAGCCAAATGTAACATAAAAAATTAAATAAATTAATTTAATGATTATATTTTATTTTTAAATATAACCATAAAAGATAAATAAAATAAAATTTTAATTATAAAATATTAAAATTTTGGTATGCACCATTACAAATTAGTATTGGTCGAAATGGATTGATATTGCTGAAACACATTAAAATTTTAATATGGAACTCAACCTATTTGATACTAATTTAAAAATGAAGTGATACTCACGACTAGTCAATTAGGGATTCATACATTTAATGTTTCTAAATACCTAATATTTTGGACACATTTAATTATGGGTCGGGCCATCCGTCAAGGTTCAAAAGCCCGCTCAAAAAGTGGGAAGGTTGAACAAAAAAATAAGGCTCATTTAGAAAACGGGTTGGGCCTCAGACAAACTTTTTTTGTTCAGGCCCGACCCGAATTTGACAAAAAACAATTATGTTGTTGTTTGCTGTTGTTTACTACTATTATGTTGCTGCTTTGTTACTGTTATGTTATTGTTTTGCTATCATTTTACTATTATATTGCTACTATTTTGTTGTTATTGTATAAATATTGTATAATTTTTATTTTGTTGTTAATTTTACTATTAATTTGAAGACATTTGTTTGTAAAGTTACAACTATGTTAGTGTTATTTAAGTATAAAAATATTTTTTTATATGTATTTTCAATTTGTTGGGAAATATTTGTTTTACTGTTTTTAGTCTATTTGATGTATTATATTTTTTAAGTTTATTTTTATATAAAAAATCTAAAAAAATTTAATGCGGGCGGGTCGGACTCGGATTAGACTTTGACAAAATTTTAGACCCATTTTTCAAGCTTGGCGGAACCTAAAAAATGAACTTAATTTTTTGCACTAACTCAGGTCAACCCAACCTATGATCAGTTCTAATTTCATACCATTACTCATCCCTTTACGTGTGAGAAAAACGTGCATTTTTACAATTTTGCATTAAATAAGAGAATTTCCCATTTTGCTAGGTCTTTATAAAAGGGTCTTTCAATCCTCAATTGATCATCTCAAAATCCCTTTCTTACATATCATGTTTAACATGGAATTTATTGAAATATATTTGCTTATATTTCTTCTTTTAATCTTTGCTATCACCAAGTTCTTGAACCGAGCAAGATGTAAACACTTGAATCTCCCACCAAGTCCACCAACTCTTCCAATTCTAGGCCATCTCCATCTCCTCAAGGAACCCTTCAACCGGTCCCTCTTTGCCCTCTCGCAAAAACACAGCCCAATCTTTTCCCTCAGGCTCGGTTCACGCCTCGCGATTGTCGTATCATCCCCGTCGGTTGTCGAGGAATGCTTAATCAAAAACGACGTCATTTTCGCCAACCGTCCTTACTTCTGGGTTGGCAAGTACATTGGCTACGACTACACCACCCTCGGCTCGTCCCCTTACGGTGACCATTGGCGAAACCTTAGACGAATATGCAAGCTCGAAATCTTCTCCGCCAATCGTTTGAACTCATCTTCGATTATTCGACGAGACGAAATCAAGAACTTGTTGCGGAAACTGTATCATTCTTCGAGTGAAGATAACTTTGTCAAGGTAGAGTTGAAACCATTGCTGTCAAAACTAGCGTTTAATATAACAATGAGGATGATTGCAGGCAAGCAACATAAACCGCAAGCAGTAAAGCTTCATGGTCTCCTACAAGAGCTTTTGAAGCTGGGGATCTCACCAAATGTAGGAGATTTCTTTCCATTTTTACAGTGGGCTGATTTCTTTGGATACAAGAAGAAAGTGGTAAAATTAACGAGAGAAATCGATCGATTATTGCAATGCTTGGTCGATGAGCATCGAAGGAACAAAGATGGTTTCGAGAAGGAGGATACGATGATCAGCCATTTGCTTCGTTTGCAAGAATCGGAAGCTGAGTATTATACTGATGAAATTATCAAAGGGATTGTCCAGGTTATATATGAAGTCATTTCAAAATCATATATTTAAAAAAAATTAAATTTAAAAATATGTATAGGCCTAGGGGTGTAAATTTGACATTGGTACTCGCAGGCTACTCGAGTTCAACTCGAAAAAAATTCAAACTCGACTCGATAATTATCAAGCCGAGCCTGAGCTATCGACCAAGTCGAATTTGAGCTTACCAATACTTAACTCGAATAGCTTGCGAACTTTATCGAGCTTTTCATTTTTTTATATTATTAAATTACATTACTGCTTTTAATATATATTATTAACCTTAAGCTTAATCATTGAAAACGAGCTCGAGCTTGAGCTTGAGTGCAAAAATTAGAAAATGAACTTAATTGAGCTCGAGCTCAAGTACAAAAATTAGTAAGCGAGCTTAATCGAGCTTGAACTCGAGTAGCTCGATTGTGTCTTGAGCCAAACTTGAGTTTAAAAATAGATATTCAATCGAGCTTGACATTATTCGGGCTCGGCTTTGTTTGATTACACCCCTAATAGGCCTAAACGTAATTAAGTTAGTTACTTATAAATATAAACTGGGTAAGAGAAAATTTCATACTCATATATGAGTTCAATCAAAGTTGGATAATTATATTTAGTGTTGAACTTGATGTCATATATGAGTTCGGTCTAACCAAGCTCAAGAACATCTCTAGTCATCAAACAACTTCTGTTAAGAAGAGTTTAGCCATCAAGTGTTGGATGCAGTGGTAAGACACATTGCATTCTTAAGGAAGGAACATTGATTCAAACCTTGGAGACGATATTATTGCTAGGGACAGCTATGAATCCCGAACTAAATCATAAAATAGATATAAAAAGAAGTTAAGGAATTCGAACTGTATTAAGATGATCCATGCAAAGTTACCATTAGATTAGAAATTAGGGTTTACTGAAATAGTTAATTTCCTTCCAAAGTTTAACTTGCTGAGTTTTACTGTCTCACTTAACCAAACTCTATTAATGATTTTCTTTTTTTTTTTTTAATAATTATCATGCAGGATATGTTACTTGGAGGAACCAACACCGTAGTTATAACATTAGAATGGTCCATCTCATTTACTCCACAATTTAAACACATTGCAAAAGAGTAAATCCGAACTAGATTTCCATATCCGTCACGGTAGATTGCTAGACGAAACCGATCTCCCGAGACTACGTTATCTACAGAACATAATCTCAGAGACCCTGCGGTTGAACCCGGCAGTGCCACTTCTTGTTCCCCACGTCTCGTCTGATCGTTGTAACTTATTAGGGTACAACATTCCCAAGGGTACAATGTTGCTAGTGAATGCATGGGCGATCCATAGGGACCCTGTTGTGCGGAAGCGTGTAAAAGAGTACAATTATTGTACTGAAAAATCACACCGAGTTCAATTCCCAGGGAAGAGAGGTGGATCACGAGGATCACTTAAGTACCAAATCTTTCCTAGCCAGAATATCCCTCTATCGTAATTTAATAGCACAATAAATAACTACAATCAGACTCACAAGATATGAAAAATAAATAATAAAGAACACCAGAATTTTAACGAGGTTCGGCAAATTTCGCCTACGTCCTCGGGCACTAACAAATATATTTCACTCCAAAATTACAAGTGAAAATATACAAATAGGGAGAGAGAACAATGCCTTAAGTAAAGAATGACAAATTGTGGGATGAAGAAAATGAGAAATGGTTAGGCCTATTTATAGTTGAGGTTCAGGGATCAACTTGCAAATTACCTATTCAAATAGGGACCAAAATTGCAATTATCCCATGCCAAAAAAAACTTTCGGTGCCTAACTATTGCCAATTTGCTTCCAACTTGCTATAGCCCCCATCTTTGACTTTTCAAAGATGGGCTATAGCCAATAATCTCCACCTTGAAGATTTGATTAGGATAATCTTATCTTCACACAATTCTTTCTTCCTTTGCCAACAATACTTGATAGTGCCTTCTTCAACTGTTAAACTCGCAGGATATTGATCAAGTTCAAACAATGTTCGAACTTGGTTGCTGTTACCACCTTGGTCATCATATCTGCGGGATTATCTGCAGTCTTAATCTTCTGAAGGCGAATCTTCCCTTCATCAATAATTTTTCGCACAAAATGGAATTGTACGTCGATATGCTTTGTACGTGCATGATAGACTTGATTCTTTGCTAAATGAATAGCACTTTGACTATCACAATACACGTTAATATGCTCCTGAACCAATCCCAAGGTTTTAACCATACCTTGTAACCAAATAGCTTCCTTTACAGCCTCTGTTACAGCCATGTACTCGGCTTCTGTGGTTGACAACGCAACTGTAGACTGTAGAGTAGACTTCCAACTGATTGGTCCTCCAGCAAGTGTAAACACGTAACCGGTGGTTGATCTTCGTTTATCCAAATCACCAGCATAGTCAGAATCAACGTACCCAATAACACCTTCACCAAGTGTATTATCCTGCTCGAACAGTAATCCAAAATCTACGGTCTTTTGAATATACCGTAGAATCCATTTCACAGCTTGCCAATGTCCTTTTCCAGGATTATGCATATACCTGCTCACTATACTAACTGCCTGTGAAATGTCGGGTCTTGTACACACCATAGCATACATTAAGCTACCCACTGCATTAGAATACGGAACTTGCAACATGTATTCTCGTTCTGTATCCGTCGAAGGAGATAGTTGTGCAGAAAGCTTGAAATGAGAGGCCAACGGGGTACTTACAGGTTTTGTCTGCTCGTTAATGCCAAACTGCTGTAGTACCTTCTTCAAATACTGCTTCTGAGACAAGCTAACTCTGCCATGGGCTCTATCTCTACATATTTCCATGCCAAGAATCTTCTTAGCTTCACCAAGATCTTTCATTTCAAACTCAAGATTGAGTTCAGTCTTCAATCTCTTAATCTCAACTTTGCTCTTAGATGCTATTAGCATATCATCAACATATAAGAGCAAGTATATGAAAGTTCCTTCTTGTAGCTTCTGGAAATACACGCAATGGTCAAATTTACTTCTTGTGTACCTTTGCCCTTTCATGAACTGATCAAATCGCTTGTACCACTGCCTCGGGGATTGCTTCAATCCATAAAGCGACTTTGTCAGTTTGCAAACCCAATTCTCTTTACCAGCAACCTTGAATCCATCTGGCTGAGTCATATAGATTTCCTCTTCCAAATCACCGTGTAAAAATGCGGTCTTCACATCAAGCTGAACTAGTTCAAGATCATATTGCGCAACCAAGGCTAGCAAAATCCGAATAGACGAATGCTTCACAACTGGAGAAAACACTTTATTGTAGTCTATTCCTTCTTTCTGAGCATAACCCTTTGCTACCAATCTAGCCTTGTACCGAATTTCATTTTTACCAGGAAATCTTTCCTTCTTTGCATATACCCATTTGCATCCAATTGCCTTCTTTCCCTTGGGCAGTGTCATCAACTCCCAAGTCCTATTTTGATGAAGAGACTGCATTTCTTCATTCATGGCTTGCTTCCACTTTACACCATCAGGGTTACTTATTGCTTCTGTGTAAGTAGAAGGAGCATCATCATCTGCAATTGGAAGTGCATAGGCCACTATATCATCAAAGCGAGCAGGCTTACGAATCTCTCTTCTTGGTCTCCTATATGCAATTGAATCTTGTTGCTATAGAAGTTCTTGGGTTGGAACTTCTTCATCATTTATTCTTCCACTATTAGCTGGATCCTCATTAACCTTTTCAAGCTCCACCTGCTGCAAAGTACTACTGGTTTTGTCATCCTTTTGTGAATCCTTTAACATGGTTGATTCATCAAAAGTCACATCTCTGCTAAAGACAATCTTCCTTGTATCTGGACACCAGAGACGATATCCTTTTACTCCACTAGTTATACCCAAGAATAATGCTTTCTTTGCTCTTGGGTCTAACTTTGATTCTTTTACATGATAATATGCAGTGGAACCAAAAACATGTAAAGAATCATAATTAGTAGCAGATTTACCAGTCCACATCTCCATAGGAGTTTTGCCATTTATTGCAGTTGATGGCAAACGGTTAATTAGATGGCACGCATATGTAACAGCCTCAGCCCAAAATTCCTTGCCCAATCCAGCATTGGACAACATACATCGAACTTTCTCCAGTATAGTTCGATTCATGCGTTCTGCCACCCCATTCTGCTGTGGTGTATCCCGAACAGTGAAGTGTCGCACGATGCCCTCATCTTGACATACTTGAAGAAATGGATCGTTTTTGTACTCAGTACCATTATCTGATCGAAGTCGTTTGACCTTTCGACCAGTCTGAGTTTCCACCATCTTCTTCCATTTCAGAAATGCATCCAAAACTTCACTTTTTCTTTTCATTAGATACACCCATACTTTTCTTGAATAATCATCAACAAAAGTAACAAAATAGTGCATACCTCCCAAAGAAGCCACTTTGGTAGGTCCCCACACATCACTGTGAACGTAGTCCAGAATTCTTTTCGTAATGTGAATTGCTGAACCAAACTTTACCCTCGTCTGCTTGCCCAGAACACAATGTTCACAGAATTCCAATTTGCAAGAATTTGCACCTTTCAACAAGCCTTGCTTCGCCAAAGTCTGCAAAGCTTTTTCACCAGCATGTCCCAATCGCATATGCCATAACCTGGTAGCCTCTGAATCTACATCTTTCGTAGAAACTGTTGATGTTGATCCAATAACTGTACTTCCATTTAAAAAGTACAAGTTATTTCTTCTTGTGCCTTTCATCACCGTCAAATTCCCAGCTGCTACCTTTAGTAATCCATCTCTCAAAGTGATTTTGAGCCCTTTAGATTCTAAGGCCCCTAATGAGATGAGATTTTTCTTCAAGCTGGGTACGTAGCGAACATCAGACAAGACTTGGATTGAGCCGTCGTAATTCTTCAATTGGATTGTACCTACTCCCATTGTCTTACAAGCACTGTCATTGCCCATAAGAACAACTCCACCTTCTAGTTCTGTAAGACTAGAAAACCAGTCCTTATTAGGACACATATGGTAAGTACATCCCGAATCCAAAATCCATTCATCAGTATGACATGCCATTGCCATGCCAACCAAGCTAAAGTCTGACTCCTCATCATGTTCTGCTACACATGCATTAGAAATAGCCTTGCCCTTTTGTAACTTAGGACAATTCTTTTTCCAATGCCCTTTCTCACGACAAAAGGCACACTCATCTTTGGAGAGTCTCCCTTTGGACTTTCCCCTTCTACCAGGCTTGCTGCTGCTTGAACGACCTCTTGCTGTCAAGACTTCTACAGTTGTATCTCTGTGATCTCTCTTATCTTTCTTTCGAGTCTCAGATCTATACAAAGCACTACAGACTGCATCAAATGTGATTGTATCCTTCCCATGAAGCAATGTGGTGGTAAGATGATCATATTCATCAGGAAGGGAATTCAACAACAATAATGCCTTGTCTTCGTCTCCAAATTTCTCATCCAAATTTAGCAAGTCTGCTAAAATTTTATTGAATGAGTTCACATGGTCATTCATTGACATACCGGGTGCATACGTGAATCGAAAAAGTTTCTTTTTCATATAAAGCCTATTTTCAAGGCTTTTCATAAGAAACTTTTTTTCCAATGTATCCCACAATTTCCTCGCTGATGTCTCCCTCATGACAGAGTACTTCTGCTCTTTGGCCAAACATAGACGGATTGTACCACAAGCTTGTCTATTAATCTTGGCCCACTCCTTGTCATCCATATTGTCAGGTTTTACTTCAAGGGCTATATCTAGCTCTTGCTGACATAAGACATCCAGGATCTCACATTGCCACATACCAAAATTATTGGTACCATCAAATTTCTCTACTTCAAATTTTGCATTGGTCACCGTAGTCCTTGCTGATGACGATGCCTGTGCCATTTTTCTCCTCAATCCCAACTACTGTATACGTGAACAGTACCGTATACGTGAATAGTGCTGCAAACGGTCGTACTCCCCAAGTACGAATCTAGCTCTGATACCAATTGTTGTGCGGAAGCGTGTAAAAGAGTACAATTATTGTACTGAAAAATCACACCGAGTTCAATTCCCAGGGAAGAGAGGTGGATCACGAGGATCACTTAAGTACCAAATCTTTCCTAGCCAGAATATCCCTCTATCGTAATTTAATAGCACAATAAATAACTACAATCAGACTCACAAGATATGAAAAATAAATAATAAAGAACACCAGAATTTTAACGAGGTTCGGCAAATTTCGCCTACGTCCTCGGGCACTAACAAATATATTTCACTCCAAAATTACAAGTGAAAATATACAAATAGGGAGAGAGAACAATGCCTTAAGTAAAGAATGACAAATTGTGGGATGAAGAAAATGAGAAATGGTTAGGCCTATTTATAGTTGAGGTTCAGGGATCAACTTGCAAATTACCTATTCAAATAGGGACCAAAATTGCAATTATCCCATGCCAAAAAAAACTTTCGGTGCCTAACTATTGCCAATTTGCTTCCAACTTGCTATAGCCCCCATCTTTGACTTTTCAAAGATGGGCTATAGCCAATAGACCCAAGGGTATGGGATGAGGCAACATGTTTTAAGCCAGAAAGGTTTGAGAACGGTCGGGCCGAGGGTTATAAGATGATGCCGTTCGGGTTAGGAAGAAGGGCTTGTCCCGGAATGGATTTAGGCCAACGTGTTGTGGGATTGGCTTTAGGGTCATTGATTCAATGCTTTGAGTGGAAACGAGTAAGTTCAAAGAAAATTGATATGGCGGAAGGGAGAGGACTAAATTTACCAAAAGCTAAGCCTTTAGAGGCCTTTTGCAAAGCTCGCAACACTGCAAAGGAGCTACTTTCATGAATAGTTATGGTATTCGTTTTATGTCAGTCAGCTTTTAGTTTTAGTCCCCCTACTATATTTAAATTTTGGATTTAGTCCTTGTATTCTAATTTAGCATAGAATGTCATTAAGTAGTAAAAATAAGGTAAAATTCTACAATTAGGCCCTATATCTTGCAAAAATTGTGGGTTTAGTTCCGATGCTTTTATTTGATTTTTTTTTTTTTGCTTCATTCAAAGTAATCTGTTGTAAATAGAACAAGAACAACAGTTAAAGGAGCAACTTACAAAATACCACAATGAAACATTTCCTACAATTGAAAACTAATATACGACATCAAACGTAATACTCACCACCAAGCTTTAAATATGTTAACACGATTAATATCTGCTACATTTATTTGATCAATTTTAGTCACTATACTTTTCAACTTTTGAAATTTGAGTCCTGACGAAAAAAGTAACAATTAAATTTGTTTGGTTAAATTCAATTATTAGTTTTGTACTATGCATACAATTGTAAATTTTGTCCGTCTTCTCCAATTGGATAATTCTAAGTCCCTATCCTTTTTACATTTTGAAATTTCAGTCTTGACACAAATGACAGTCATTAATCCATTAACTAGATTTTTTAGTAAATGATATGTGGAAATAAGAAGTCGACACTGCATTGCACATAATAATATGTTTGGTGCATCAAATTTTGGAAGTGATAGAACTTAACTTAGGGTGTGTTTGATATACTAAAATTTAAGTGTTGAAAAATTAAGTACTGTATTTTTACTACTAAATTTTATAAGTGATGGATTTATATTAAAAAATTATTTGGTAAATTAATAAATATGATGATTGAATATAATTATGTTGTATGATAAATGTAAATATTGATTTTTAAAATTATTCATTTTTTAATTTAATCTTATTAATATAATAATTTATATTATTTTAGATAGTTTGGATGAAATATAAATATATTAATTTGAATATTTCATTTTTTTAAAGGGAGGATAATTTATTCTAATTTTTTAATAAAACAAAATTAATTTAACACTTTCTACAGTAAGTGATATGTAGGTAAATGGAATTTAAAGAATTGTGATAAATCAAATATTGCAAAGCCCCGGTATCTATCGATTAGAATTGGATCATAACGAAATTTCGGTCTATACTGATACCATAATATGAAATTGGGGGGGGGGGGTGAGGTTAGAATTAGAGATTGATAGAAAAGCAAGGATATGGGCTTGTGTAAGTAGGAAACAAAAAATATCTATTCTAGTTCTATCATCAACTATTGGTTCGAATCTAAGAGAAATTCTAAAGAACGTTTGCTACCCTAAGATTTTCTTGTTTTTCTTGACCGATAAGGAAAAAGAAATTGGGTCAAAAGAAAATGCCATTTTGAAGTTTTATCAACAATTTTCTTGTGTAGGCAGGGATCCAGTATTTTCTAAATTCTTGTGTAAGAAATTACAAAAGAAATCTTCCAGCAAAGATGTGAATTAGGAAGGATTGGTCGACGAAATATGAACTAGAGATTGAATCTTAATATACCTCAGAACAATACATTTTTGTCCACGAGATATATTGGCAGGTGCGAATCGTTTGATTGGAATGGGTACACTTGATGATATGAATCAATTCAAAAATAAGACCAACTTATTTTATTGAACACTTTTGTATTGAAAATTTTATATTAAGTAAAAAATTAAAATGGTTATCAAACACATTTAAAATATTAAATGTTGAAAATTTTCGTTTTCAATGAAATGAAATTTTATTTTTCAATAGTTTATCAAATACATTTTTAATAAATTTAATAGATACCGTTTAGTGAGAGTTGAAATTTTAAAATTTGAGAAATACATAAATTAAATTTGATTAAATAAAAGTATAACGACTAAATTCAAATCTTCGTTAAATACGGGGACTATTATCAAAAGTTAACCTACAAATAATTAGATCGATTAACTTTTCCGATAAAAAAAAACCTTATTTAAAATATGAGTTAGAATGGGTGTTCTTTTTAAACAAGTTTGTCAGTACGGTATTAATTAATTTATAAATAGAGGGATTAAATTATGATAAGTTAAAATATAAGATTAAAATATAGTAGAGGGACCAAACCGGAATAGGACCATTTTATGTAAAGGGCCGGGAAATCTTGACCCAGTAAGTTTGGGCTGCTTGGGCTGGTTTGTGATTCGAATTGGTTACTCGTCAACACCACTATTTTTTTAATATTAAAAATTATATTCTATTATATTCGTAATTTTTTAATTATATTTAAATAAAAGTAAATTTTTAATTAATAATTAATAATCCGAGTGGGACCGAGTTGACTTAAAATACACTGAGTTTGAATTTTGGTGTATGATATGAACATAACACCTCTTATCATTGGACCGTTTGCTATAAAGTCAAGAGTGTGATTTTCAATAATAATAATAATAAAACTATGTTTGAGTTTGATGTTTGGATTATTTATTTGCAATAATAATTAATTGTTGATTTTTTTTTTCACTTGAAAACAATTTAATTCCCATTTTAATTTGAAAAAAAAAATGACTTTTTATCACTTAAATTTTTTTTTTTTTAAAAAAAGCACTCATCTCTCCCTCTTTTTTTAACTTTCGTCTTTCATGATATTTATAGATTAGGTTAGGTCAGATTAAGTGGAGATTTGATTTTAAGAAAAAAAAAATTTCACAAAAAAAAGCTTGAGTTTCACTCAACTAAGTTTATTCAAATAGTTCATTTCACTACTTAAAAATAATAAATTATTAAAAATAAAATTTTATATTAATATTTATGTAGTTTTATAATTAATTTTTAGAGGGTATTTGGTACATTGGCTATATTTTTTTTATTTCATAAGCAGTCTTAAAAATTTGACATATATCTATCTTATTTTAAATATTTTATTATATTTATATAGGACACTTGTCAACTCTTGGCACTATTTGTGGACAGGGGCGTAGCCAGGGGGCTGGCATGGGCCCTGACCCCCTTAAAATGTAAAATTGCTTAAAAGGCTCTTAGAATTTTTTAAAAAATTCAAATTAATAAAAGTAAAATTGCACTTTGGCCCCCTAAAATTATAAAAATTCAATTTAATCCTTTACAAATTATAAAGATTTAAACTATAAAAAATTAAAATTTTATCCGCCCCTAAAAAATTGTTCTAGCTTCGCCCCTGCTTGTGGAGTCTAAAAACTCGACAGTGTAGCAAATAATTTTTCATTAGTTTCAAATAAAAATTTAGGTCAGAAAGGTCAGCTCGAGAATAAAATTTTTTTATCCAAGCTTAAGTTGATCAAGCCGAACAAAATCACCCAACCCATGATCAAGTCAAAACACAATTAAAATAAATTATTTTTTTCCCTAATATCTATAAGGTAGAAGTTGTTTCATAAAAACTCATACCCCAATCTTTATACTCTTTAAAGTTTTGAATTTAATTCCCCTATATTTTTGGAAGTTCCAATAGAATTAATATTCCACTTTAAATTTCAAATCAAAACTTCTAATGATAAAACATAATGTTACATATTGAACTTTAATAAAAATTCATAAAAATGCAATCAACAAGTAAAAAGGACTAAAATTTTAAAAATAGAAATAAAGAGACTAAATCTCAAAAATCCAAAAATATAGTAACTAAAGCCATATTTATACCTAGGAACTCATCTTGTTGTCGGCTTTATGTTAAATTTAGACGAAGTCATGAAGAATTAAAAAGAAAAATCCACAAAATTGATTCTAGATTTCTACGTTCTCATGCAAGACAAAGAGTCATCTTTCTAATACCCCTTAAAAGAAGTCATGGATTTCATTTGATGGATGAATAAAGCTTCCAAGAAGAAATTCACTGGAATTCTTTAAACATCTTCCATAAATGAATAAACCCATGTGCAAAAATCTATTGTATTTGTTGTGACTTGGTGCATTTGGTAAAAGCGAACATTTTAAGTTAAATATTCAGATTTAAGATTCATAATGTATAAGTATATTTATGAATTTTTAATCTTATAATATATTATTGTTATATGTGGGTTTTAATCTGATTTAGCAGACATTAATTTACATTGTTTTTGTTGATTTGTGTTGTAATAGTTTATATTCAAATTCACCCTCCCTGACTATAAGCAATTGACTATAAATTAAATCCTTAAAACATTATATGAGTGTATTCTTAGTACTTTTTTTTATGAGATGAGGCTTATGGATGTTTTAATGTTCGTCGCCACCTGCAAGTGTCACGTCAAGAACTCTGAAAAAAATGGCATTGTGTAATCTCACATTGAGAAAAAAAATCTATCGATATATAGACGGGTGCACTGCAGATAGGGGTGTAGCATGAGGATGGCAGGGTTCTATCATGTATTTTGAGAATAGAATAATGACTTGCGGTCGGTAGTATCAGATCAATACTTGTGTGTTTGATTTCACTTTAAGTGCTCCTAATGAGGACAATTAAATTGGACCAGCCGTAACGAAAGGATAGCAAATCAAGAGATTAGGTTGAGCACCCAAATGAGTGGGCCAAGAGATTAGACTAACTGGAATGAGAGGTGTGTGCATCACAAGATTGAGTAGGAAAAGAGTATCACCGAAATATCTTAGAAATTTGATAATATTTTCCCTAAATTGTGTAGATTATTATTCTTTTAATTAAAATAATTTTACCATTTCTTTTCAAATTGCTTTCAAACCCATCCCCATCAATTAAAAATGCATGAAATTCTAACACATTTCCCTAATAAATAGTCTTTTTCACACATATTCTTCAATGAAAAGGATTGGGCCCGATTAACAAGTTTGACAAAGTCACGTAAATTTATTATAAAAAGCTACTACTTTTAACCTACGAACACGTTATTAACGATTCGTGAATAATTAAACCTGCGATTAAAATCACGCTTGGTCTAATTTTTCCCCCAAACAGACTTTACATTTTGACTCAATTTTGTATATATAACGTTTAAACGAAAGAAAAAATAAGCAAAAATAAGCATAATTTAGATAATTTATTATCCTAAAGAAAATAAATGGACTTCTCCGAAATTTGGGATCAGTTTGAAAATTGTGAATTATTTTATTCAAAGTAAGGTTCCAACTTAATTCCAAATCAATTAATCACCGATCAATTTTCATAAATGAAGTGACAAAAAAACTTATATTCAAATTTTCAGTTGAAATAAGTGTTTTTGGAATTAGATTAATGGTCGAACTGATCAGTCCAACCAATGTGTCCGCCTTAAATTAAATAAATTGTTAAAATTTAATAAAATAAAAAATTATAAAATGTGGTTCAACTGATTTTTTAGCCCCATTCAACTAGTTTGATCAGTTCATGGGTCAATATTTTTTCTTTGCCTCTCTTTGCACCAGTACCTTAATCGATTCTTGATCTGACCAATTAGTTTAATTTGATTATGAAAATATTGATTGAGATTCAATGTATGAACAAACCTCTATCTCTACTCTCTATAAATAAAACTTCAAATCAATTATTGATTTTTAAAATAATTTTGTTGTGCAAACTTTATTATTATTTTTTAATGTGTGGGAATAAATCATAGGTATTGAGAAATCACCTTTTTTACGAGACTTTGAAGCAAATGAAAACGCGTGGGTGATCATACCCTAAAACCTTTATAAAGGAGATCAATTGAAACACCATCCCACAAACACATTTTTTTTGTTTCTGAAGTCTTTCCATAATTATTAAAGAATCTAAGCAAAGCATTATTGAAACTATAGTTTCAAAAGCTTCCTAAACATGGCTAAACATTTAGGGTTCTTCATCTTTCTCATTGTGGTGCTAACATTTTCGAATTTCGAACGTGTTGAATGTGGAATCCTCAAACGTGCTCATCGACGAGGTTAGTAATAAATCGTTTCTTTTGGGTTTATTTCGGTTTTCTTTTTACATGAATTCTGAAAGAGTATCAATTTGTTTATGATATTAGGGTATGCAAATTTGGCCACCCTTGGTGTTGTGTGCAAATGTTGTTATGGTGAGGGAGGTGAATGTAGGAGCTCATGGGATGCTTCTTATTCTTGCCCAAAGCTTAAATGTCTTCCATGGAAGTATCAGTAACCATTTATATGAATATATGAATAATATTATTATAAGATTAAAGCTATGTTTTCTTACTATAAATATCAATTTCAGATAACGAATTAATGATGATACCCTATATTAGTTATTTTTAAATACAATAAAAATAAAACATTTCAAGTTTTGCTTGTAATTTTCATGATGATTTTCATTTTTTTTTCAGAATAGTGGCACAAATGGGTTTTGCTTTTGTTCATATTTGAGTTATATATATCACCAAATAAAAAATATTTTAAAAATTGTTGAATGCTATTAGAGAAAAATATTAAAAAAAAAAGATTGTTGAATTAGTGAATTTGTGAAAATGAGTGATTTTTTTTTTTTACTTTTTACTCTTTGTGAATTTTGCTTTGTTAGAAAATATTTAAGAATTACTAGATTATGATATAGTAAAAGAAATTTATATAACAATTATATTTATAAAATAGATTGATATAAAATATAAATGAGCAGTTTTAGTTGAAATGGTAAAGTTAAGATATTGAAAATTACGGTGCTTTAGTTCAAATCTTGTCAAATATATATATTTTTTTAGATTTTACCCTCATAATAATGTTTCTTGTTTTATAAAAAGAATAAATTTCTAGTAATTTCTCAACTGAGTTGGATCTCAATTGTCTTTGTTGATGGGTGATACCAACTTAATTAGCACTAAATAATAATATAGATTAAATTAACTTTCTATCCTAGAATATAAAATGACAAAAATATCGTCATAATAATGTTCCTTATTTTATAAAAAATGGGTTTTCCATAATTTCTCAATTAAGTTAGAACTCGTTTGTCTCAATTGATGAGTGATACCAACCAGTCAACCCTAAATATTACTATAGATTAAATTAACTTTCTATCTTAAAATATAAAATGACAAAAATATCGTCATAATAATATTCCTTATTTTATAAAAAATGGGTTTTCCGTAATTTATCAACGAAGTTAGAACTCAGTTATTTCAATTGATAAGCGACACCAATTCTGTCAATCCTAAATATTAGTATAGATTAAATTAATGTTCTACCCTATCCTCAATTATTTATATTAACTCTTATTTTTTTCAATTAAATTATCTCAATTAATTCGTGACACTAACAAAATAAAATATTTAAATAATAATATTCATCATGTAAAACAAAATAAAGTATACACTTGTAAAGCTTTTTATACCATTTATACTTCAACATGGACAATCATATTTATGAGAATTTGAAAACATGAAAAGTTAGGCCATAGATTCTGACTAGCTAAGAATGTTCTCTCTTTCTTTCACTTTGTATGCAAATTGACTATTGGATCAAATTCTCAAATGTGAGGTTTTGAATTTCTAGCAGAATTTATGTATATAATTTGGTAAACTAGTTTCAATTGAATTGGGGATTAATTACAACCATTTATACTTTTTGACATTGTGAATCTACAAGGTTTCTTGATATGATTGGTAATTCTCTAAAAAGCATTAATTCTTTTTAAGATTTCTGTATATTATATCTAAAATAATTTATTGGGTTGATGTCACGAGTTAATTTAAGATCAGTTCAGTTGTGAAATTATTAAAATATCCTTACTTTAAAAGGCAATCAATATATCTGTACTATATAAAATGGCTTACTACTCCACTAATAATCGTTGGTTAAAAATAATTTTCAAATAGGCGAAGTCTTTGTCTACCCCTACCTTCGTCTTACAAAATGGTGTAATTCATTTTTAGTCCCTCTAGGAAACTAATAGTTCAACATAGGCTTTTTTAATATAAAATTTCTGGTTTTGGCCCCCATAATTTATAATTTTTTATCTTGGCCCCTTAAAAAACAATTTTTTAAATTTTCCCTATAAACTTAAAAATATATATAAAATTATTCTTCCAAAATGATTATATAATTGTTAATTGTCAATCTTGTCAAATCTTTTCATCACATATAGAAATTACTAAAAACAAGGGAACACCAGTGGAGAATATATATAATTTCATAAAGTAATTTAGACACATTTTTAGGAAACAAATTTATGCTTTTGAAATTTAACACTCAAGTTGTTTGCAATAATTTAGAGAATTGGCATCCATTGCCTAACATTATCAAGGGAATCCTTTTACATTTTTAGTATATTGATTAATCATAGAGGAAATGTTTGGTTGGTGCTCTCAAAAGGGTAAAATATATAGATAGTCATTAATTATTAAAAATTTTCATTTTAGACATTAAAAATAAAAAGTTAGAAATATAAGCATTTACATACATAGTTCGAAATCACAAACAACAAGCTGACATGATAGTTAAAAAATCGGTATAATAATGAATTTAGTCCTCAACTTGTTAATGCAGATCAAACAATTATTTCTGAAGAGTATTAGAGTTCAATGAAAGCATTGCAACTAGATGCTTACACAATCAACAGCCATCGGATGCAGCAAGGGTATGCAGCAACCAGCTGTTGGTTTTTACATCAAATTATACCATCTACATGACATGAATTTGGATCTTTGCGACAGAAACAAGATATGAGCAACAAGTAGATTACCAAGGTTACTACCTGTATCGTATAGTAAATGCAGTGGCCAATGAAGCTATGGTGTTTAGCATCGCATACCATAGCTTTACAATCGGGACGAAACGGGGCTTACACCCCACGCTCTTTTGCCAATTCTGTGACATTAGCCCCAGGCCACACTTTGGACGTCTTGCTCTACGCTAACCAAAATCTTGCCCATTATTACATAGGTCTGGTGGGGGAGGGGAAGAGGGAGGGGGACGAGGTGAGGAGGGCATTTTACTTTATTTTATATAAGATTAAGATTAATATAAAATTTAAATTTATTATTATATATTTTTTTTTGAAAATATCTATGTATTTTTATATATTTCTTTGAATTTTTTAGAATTAGGATTAAAGTGAAAACAATTGTAACTTTTGAGGGTTAATTTTTTAAAATTATGATTAAATCGGTATATATAATATATAAAAGTTAAGGGTTAAATTTTTTATTATAACAATTGTTTAATTGTTTGTTATTTTAACGAGAGTGATCAAAATGTTCGAATTATATACCATGAATACTTAAATTGCAAACTTTTTATTTTGAATTCCTAAAATAAATTTTTTTTAATAACTATCTTTGTGATTTACCCTATTTAAAAATGTAAAAAATAAAACCATCCAAATAGAACATTATTAGATTCATGATTTTATTTTCTACACTTATCATAAAACCTTTAATCGTTTAATAGGTTAACTAACTATGTATGAATTTATATATATATATATATATATATACTTTCTTTGAAAGGATATTATTTTTTATCTTATCATATTTTTATATAATTTTAAATAAAATAATTAAAAATCACATATTCAAATATCGAGCATATGTTTATAATGTTTATATATAAATTTTTTATCATTTCACCAATAGTTATTGTTAAATAAATTCTAAAAAATATTTTATTTCACCCACATAATGGATGCGATATAGTCTAAATTTTTAAAGACTTTAGCAAATGTCACAAGTATATTAATTTCTACAATATTAAAATTAAATATACAATAAAATTTAGTAAAAATTTATAAAATTGAAATCATTTTCGACCCGACTCGAAAATTTTAACGGTAAAAATATCTAATTTTATGAAAATAAATAAATATATATAAATAATTGATTTTTTTAATTTTAATTTTTTTTTTGTGTGGATGATTTGAACCTTGCTAGTCGACATCTATGTTCCAAAATTCATTGAAACAATTCATTGTACTTCTCACATGTTAAAGGAGGCTCCCTATGCCCAAAATTAGGAATAAGAATCTTATGATAGACTTCAACAACACTGTTTTTCAGCTTTGACGTGGATTTCAAAATGGCCAAATGTTCCACCAAATTCAATAACCAATAATTGGAATTTCTAACTAAGAATGTTCATTTGCAAGATAGATCTAATAATTCATACATTTGTATTAGGTTAAATTATGTCTCTATTTTTTAAAAATTTGAAATTTAATCTCTTTATTTTTCGTATTTTAAAAAATCAGGTCCGATGATTAATAATGTTAAATTTAAGTTGATTATGTTAGAACAATTATATTTCGATATGATAATCGTTTATATCATGTAAATTTTAAAAGTGGGAGGGATTCACTTACACTTGTACACCCTTTCGTATATTTTGTATGACTAATATTCTAATGATCTAAATGTCATATTTTATATTCTATTTATATAGATTATACATATCAAAGTTGATGCAAATTAAATTTTGTCAGACTATTTGTTTTATATAAAAAAACTTTCAATACTTCAATAAAATATTAAAATATACAATATTTTAGATCGATTTAAAATTTTACATGCATGACAAGTACAAATATATTGATGAATTCAATGGTTAGTTTGTTAAAATATTAATCATACGAGTGTTAATTTTTAAATATATTATTTTAATTATTTTTTGGTATCACGTAATCAAAATATTTTTTAATTAAAGATTGCATTTTCTTGGGCATATATACTTAGCTATCACAATGGAACCCAATGGAACTGATAATAAAAGTATATATTTTTTATTAAAAAGTTAGATACATGAAAACAGAGGTGGCGACAGAGGCTGTCAAGTATTTTTGCCTCCCTCACAAATAGAAAAAAAAATAATTATTCTTTAATTTATAAAAATTTGAAAGCTATAAAAGTAGTACAATAATAAAATTATATTATAATTCAATTTTGGTCCTTCCATAAAAATTTCGAAAAGGAAAATATGTTTACTTCTTTTGAATGTCTCAAAACTTGCATTACGCATAAAGTTATTGATTTAATCCATGCTTTCGGATGAATCATTCTTAATCCATGGACTTTCCAAATTTCAATATTGACGCAAAGAATAGTCCTTACATCCATTAATTAGCTTCTTCTTTTTTTTTTTGTAAATAAATGTAAAAAATTAATAAATTGACATTATATTATATACGCGATCATATGTTTGCATCATCTTATTTTGGAAACAATAGAACTTAATGAATCTAATGGCTATTGTTTAGCCAGGACTAAAGTTTTAAAATTCGAAAAACTGATCAAATTAAAATATAAGGACTAAATCCACAATTTACACATAATACAAGAATTAATTGCAAAATTGAACCTATATTAATTTTTTTTAGAAAATCAGTACATTTATATTCTGCTTTTCCCTGAAAACAATATATTCGGTCATTGATTCTTGAAAGATATGTAAGGAAGATAAATAGATAGATTGCTTAATATACCCATTGCATTGGATGAGGGTGTCATCTGTGATTCTTCCAAAAGTTGAAACAAAACAAAACAAGATAAATAAATAATTTTTTAAATTCAATAAATATAAATAAAGAGATGATGTTGAAAAGACTAAAGGAGTCAACTGTTAATTAATTTTATAACATAAAGCGTATCCCCACACATCAACCAAAAATGAAAAATAATTAATTAAAAGGAAAAATATTTTTATATAAATTTCACAAACAAAATTAAGGGTTGGTTTGAATAGGCGGTACATTTATTTTCGTTTAGTGTAAAAATAACAGTGACGGTGAGACTAGATACTGTAATGATACTGTAGCGTGAGAAAAATAATAAACTAAACGCATCGCACTGCACCGCCCATCTAAATGCACCCTAAATGAATCTATATTGTTTGTAGAATATAAAATTTCACATGTAAAAAAGTAATCAAGTCCGAAGTTGGGTCAAATATTTTAGTAAGTTTCGATAAAAATGTTAAATTCGAGAAATAAATTTGAGTAATAAAATTAAACTAATTTAAAATATGAATTGGACTTGAATTTTAACATTTAAGATTTGAGCATGATCCCCTTTGACCCGATTTTAATATTGTAATATATTATCAAATTAAATTAAATATTAAAAATATGATAAGTTATCTATTTTAAAATTTTAATGAAAGGAAAAACATATAGCTTATTAAATATTAAATAAAAATAGTATAAATTATTTTTTATTTTTTAAGAAATATGAAAGAGTTTAAAATTAGTTTAAGATTAGTTTAAGTTGTCAATCTAGAAATATGGGTGATACTGAGTAAAATTTAATGCTAATATTTTGAACTTGGTTAGATTTGGACAAACATATATTATACTAGGAATATGATTTTGGATTGACTTTTTAAAATTTCAAAATAATATTATTTTAATTAATTTTATACTTTCATAAAATGAAATATCTTTTTCAAATTTAAAGCTTGAATTAAATGTTTCAAATACTTTCATAAAAAGAATTGATTAAGTAAATGGGAGTGTTTTGATTCTTTCTCTAAAAATATTTAAATCGATATAATGTTTAAAACTATTCATAACTTTTTTTTTTGTGAAAAGAAATAAATTACACGAAAGTAATTAAGCTAATTTCTCTAAGAGGGAATCTTCAAACAGTCTAAGGCCTAATCTCCCGTTGCAAACCATCTTGACAAATCCATCTATGATTTTATTCTCCTCGCAAGATTTAATGTGGATTGTTATGCGGGTTGCAATATATAATATTTAATGTTTGAAATTATTTAAAAAAAAGATCAATAATCAAATTTATTTTTATCTTTTTAGAAAAAGGTTGAGGGTCAATTTTATTTGAAAAAAATAAAGATAAAATTGTTAAATGATATAAACATTAAGTTTTAAAATATATTATTATGCTTATTTTTAATTATTTTATTTAATTTTCATAGAAAAATAATTTAAAAATGAAAGCACCATTTTATTAACATTAATTGCTTTACTAAAATTGATTCTGAATGAATCTCGAATTGACTCAGTGATAGCAACTAGATGAAACATATTTATTATAATAGTAGTAGAGTATTATTATGGTGTCTTCTTGTGATTTTATTTATAAAAGAAAGAAAGAAAGAAAGAAAGAAAGAAAATGTAGTCATATTCGTGCCCATGCTTCCTAAATGGCTTATAAATAGCTTTAGCCCGTTTGCCAACTTCCACATCTTGCAGTCTTTCGCTCTCTGTTTGCCAATTCCTCTATGTTTGTGTTTGGTCTCCTTTTTTGAGGGACTTTTTACTGTTGACACATCTTTCAAACATCAGATCTTTGGTTGACAAAGAAAGCCTTTTTCTTCTTTTTTTTTTCAATTTCTCTTTTAACAATCTGATATGGAAAACAAAAGTCAAGTGAATGGCTCTTCTTCTTCTTCTTCATCTTCTTTACATCATCTCTTTTCTCCTAAGGACTCTTCTTCATTATCCTCCACTAGTGAGATTCTTGGGAGTATTTTCCCACCTCCACCACCGGTAAAACACTTTTTTTTTGAAATACCCTTTACTCTTTTGGCAACTGTTATGCCTGCAAATATGTGAAACTTTGATGGGGTTTATGTATTTTAAGTTAATGATTGTTTAAAAATATGTATATCAAATGTTTGACTATATTCACTGAGCTGCAAATGTCTAAATTATGTTCTCTTTCTGATTTCAGGTTCAAGGGAAGGCCTCTATTCACTCAGGTATTAGGGGTGCATGGAATAATTGCCTTTCATTGCCTCGTATGCTTGTTTCTTAGATGAAATATATATATATGTGTGTGTGTGTGTGTGTGTGTGTGTGTGTGTGTGTGTGTATGGAGTCAAATTAATGGTGATAGCTAAGTCACAAAGTTTGCTTTTTTGCTTGATTCTCAAGCAACTTAATGACATATGAAGTTGGATGAGGGAATATAATTCAAAAGTTGCAAAAAATGTTATGTTGTAGATCATACCACAGATGGAAAGGGACAAAGCAATGGCACAACCAACAATGACAAGAGTTCATCCATTTATCACAGTGAAACAATGGAACCTTGCTATCTCAGCTCATCTATCTACTATGGAGGCCAAGAATATTATTCTCCAAAGCAGCAAACCACTGATGCTCCCCTATATGTAAGTGTATTTATACATAACAATATTCCTTAAACTGATACCCTTTTACATGCCAAACTTGAGAGAATATTGTGTACTTTACACAGACGTTCTGCATCTTCTTTTATACTCAATTCTTGGTCTTTTTCTTTTACAGTTCAGGAAGGAAGGGGAAGAAGATGATCCCATTGGAATCAATTCTAATGGTGCTTCAAGGGGCAATTGGTGGCAGGGTATGAAGCTATGAAATTCTTTTACGCATTAGCGATAGCTGAGTTACTTATATTCATGCCTGACATTCGCAACCGAGTTGGAGTAACATAGAATGATAGTACGGAATAGTGTTTAATCAACTATTGTTTCTTTGAACAGGCTCACTGTATTACTAACGTCTCCTTCCAAAATAATGCAAATGTGTCAACTCAAGGTATAAATTAAAACTTTGTCATCCCATTCTGTTATGCATTTTGAGCTTATATGTTATTATTTTAATGTGGTTTAGGTGATTAAATTCATGTTTATGAACCATTTTGCAGGAATGGTAGAGCTTGATCAACCTTATTATTATGGATAATAAGTTAGTAGATAGCTAGCATAATAGTAGAAGCATATACATGTATATGTATGTGTATTTGAATGTATCTAGGTCAGTGAGTGTCGTATCTTGTTCTTCTACTTTTGTTTTGGTTGACTAGTCTTATCTTCGTGTACTAAACTATGCTTGTGGGAATTTTTCCCACTAGGAAATCTATTAATATAGCTATAATATTGATGTATACATTATCTTTAATGTTCATGCTATAGTTGAACATCCATGTCTAACGCATATCTAGACATGAGTATCGAGATACAACTCCAAAAACCCTTCAAAAATATGGAAAATTAATAAAAAAAGGATCAAATATATTCGTGCTCAAAATCGTATCTAACACTAACATTCAATTATGACAGAACATATATTTATTACATTTAGGCATAAGGTAAAGAGCAAAAACAACAATAATCTTCATTCAAGTTTCTAATTACAAAATTTGGATAGTTGTTACGACTTCATAAAATATTAAGTATGACATTATTTATATTATGTATATAAGAAAAAAATTGAGGATGAAAGACCAAGTTTTGACAACAATCGATGCATTATTTGTGAGGTATGCATAGTTGGCAAAGTTAAAATTTAGTAATGATCAGAGACTAATTGTAGTTGTGAGGTAAAAGATTTCACCACATTATATCGTGTAGTGAATCCAAAAGCACCTAATACCATCATATCTAAGTATATGAAAGATATAAAGACTCTTGAATCAACCACCACCAAAAGTTAATCAAGGATCTCTTGTGCCATCGCCCTGGTATTCCCAATCATGTTATTCAACACTTAAAAGTGAATATAACTCAACCTGGTACATAAAATTAAAAAGTGGATGTTCAAAATCACTATCAACAAAAGTAAGAGTAACAAATCGTATAACTTCGTAGAATAATGTAAACACAATGCTTCATTGATGTTGAACTAGAGGAATCGATCTTATGACTCCATGGTTAAGACAATCACCAATGGAGTTCATCTCACTTGACTACAGACGACTAAACTATAAGGCATCCACTTTAGAGTCCACGTATGTTGGTTTATTTGTAATTGCAATTAGGAATTGGATTCCTAATAGGCAGAGGAATACAGTTACCAAGAAAATGACCACTCTCTTGTGGAAGATTTATGATGCCACACAGTTCAATTTGGGAAAACTCATCTTTCAGAAGATCATCAAGCATGCGGATAGAGTGTACGCCAGGCTATGTCTTCCTTTCCCTCCAATTTTTCAGAATTTGCTTAAGCAAAATTCTAAACTTGTGTTAGCCACTAAAAAGTATGAGAGGAAGTTTTTAGATTTTAATATTCTTACAAGTAGCTTGAAGGGAAGCACACCAAGGCCAATCCAAGAACCGTGCCTCCAGATAAAGTACGTTCTGGAGAAGCAGTGTCTGCACTAGTTGGCACAAAGAGTGGCACTCTTGGGCAAGTTTCAATCTTTGTGTAGAGGATGTTGCAACATCTCACTGCTGAAATTGCCTCACAAGAACAGTTCATTTAACAACTTGAAGCCAATGTACATCGAGCAAAGGCCTTGAGGAATGATTTTTCTTTGGAAAAATTGTTGTGGCGGAGTTCCCAGGGACCACAATGGAGTTTTGAAAGCTTTATTCTCTAGTACGTTGGAAGACATCGAACAAGGACAAGCGGAGTTGATGGCGATCTCCCAGGCACTAGAGTGTTTTATCAAATGAAAAGGCGATGACTCGCGTGGTCTCGTTATTGAATCAGATTCTGCGCGTGCAATTTCTTGGTGCTCAAACAATCAACTTTGCCCAAGCTTGTATTGTATGATCCCCAATTTGTATTGATGCTGATGTTAGTCCTGAGATGAAAAGGTGGGCTGGTTTCTTGGCAAAAGTGGGGGCTGATCGTACTGAATCCTTTGTAGCATCTGTTCAAGTTTTCTGGTATTCTAGCTTGTATTCTCCTGATTTTTAAACAAAAGAAGAAGAAGAAGAAGAAGAAGAATCAACTTGGAAGAGCGATATAGCGATGTGTTAGGGACGGTAGTCTTTTGGGGGGTTCGTACTTTGCTTAAGAGTATATCCAAAAAGGGATATTTCCTACCGAATAGTCCACAAGGACAAAAACTCATTGCTAAAGTCATGTTTTTCTCTGGGAAACAAAATAACCAAGCAGATTGCTACTATATTCTCAAGCATATTCGAAGTGATTAAACGCCAAGGAAACCAAAATTCATAAATCTGCAGCTAAAAACAAACCAAAACTGAAATACCATAATTAAAGTAAAGAAATGTCTTAAAAGTCGGAACACAATTCTCCAAACCTACAAACCATCGAAAAGGCTAACATCTCAGACATATTATACAAACAATAACAGCAATATCAAGAAGCTCACAAGTAATAATTCTCATGCTCTTGCATTCCATTGATTGAAACTAGGCTCTCAACATAAACAAAAAGGGATTTGGACTCTCGACAATCCCAAGCACCTTAAGCTCTTGGGTGGAGGGGTCAAACAAAATTACTTCATAATTTGTTTAAAAGAAACATTTCACCATTACTCCGAAAAATCCTAATGGGTTGACAACTCCAAGAATAGAATACTAAATTGTTTAGTCCACACTCCATTCATAACCCATAAATCAAAAAACTTGTTAATTCTTTCCACTGTTTAAGCAAGAACATCAAGCCATCCATTAAACACCAATACCCGAAGGAAATTATATTGTGGGTAAAACCCGATAAATTCTGGGATAGGTGAAATCAAAAACTTCTCATTAGCAATGTCAAATGAAAGAATCATGTCATTTTCATCGGGATAGTACCCATCGTTGTTTTTCAATAACAAATTCCATCTAAGTAATTATTACCCAAATCTAAACCACTTGGGGGTATATGTTGGTGTTATGAACAGCAACCAACAAGTTTAGCTGAAGCTTGAGCAGCAAGCCTTGTGACCTGCAGAAGAAACAAAAGCAGAAATTTGCTAAGAAAAACAAGAACAAGAAAAGAAACAAGAAAGATGCAGCATATGTGAATGAAATATGATATTTTTCATTTAAAAGAAACTTTGGCATATTGCCATTACATATATCAGTCATTGACAAAACAAAACAAAGCAAGTTTCCACCTAATACTTACCTAATACCACTAAGTAAGCTTTGAAACTAGTAAAACTTAACTTGAACACATAAACAAAGCTGATTTATCAGCTCAATCACTACCTAATTACATCAAAAGATTTACCAACTAAGTCCTAAAAGAACTAAGTTACAAACTATAAACTTAAAGCAACAAAAATAAGTTAAATTTGGATAACATCAGTAAGCTTCAGCTGCTGCAAGCTTGGCTCGACTGCATGGAGAGCTCCTTGTTGCATGAGCTGCATGGAAGGCCATCTTCTAACACTCCTCCTTAGTCTCCATGCTGCAGACTCCTAACTACTCCCTTAGTTTAATGAACCTTGATACATTTAGGGCCTTTGTGAAGATATCAGCAATCTGTTCCTCAGAATTGCAATGGATCAGCTCCACCTCTCGAGCTTGTTCCATTTCCCTTACCACATGTGGCATGATGCTAAAGTGCTTAGTTCTACCATGGAAGACAAGGTTCTTTGCAATTGCAACAGCAGACTTGTTATCACAAAAAATCTCTATTGCTTGCCTTTGATGTTGGTTCAAATTGGCTAGGATTTTTCTTAGCCAGATGGCTTGATTAACAGCATTTGCAGCTGCAACATACTCAGCTTCTGCTGTTGACTGAGTTGATTGTTCCTTTGAACTCCAGGAAAGCATTACTGAACCAAGTGTAAATGCATAACCAGAAGTACTCTTCATGTCATCTTTTGAACCAGCCCAGTCACTATCAGTGTAGCCTATCAGCTTTAGGTTTTCAGCTTTGCTAAACTGTAATCCATAGCTCAAGATGCCTTTAATGTACCTGAGCACTCTTTTTGCTGCTTGAAGATGCTACTTGTTGCAGCAATGCATGAACCTCGATAGTACACTTACAGCAAACATGATATCTGGTCTGGTTACTGTCAAATACAATAAGCATCCAACTAGACTTCTATAGGCAGGTTCATTTTCTTGTTCATGGTCTCCTTGGCTTGATAGCTTTTCTCCAACAGCAACTAGTGTGCTTGTTGCTTTACAGTTCTCCATTGAGAACTTGTTTAAAATCTTCATAGCAAAAGCTTTCTGACTTAGATAAATTCCCTTATGAGTTTGTGTGACTTCCATGCCTAGGAAGTAGGACATCAACCCCAAGTCAGACATTTCAAACATTTGTTGTATTTTGTTCTTGAAATCAGTCAATATGATCTAATCTCCTCCTGTCACCAAGAGGTCATCAACATAAAGGGACACAATAAGCTGTGTTTAGACCTAAGATGAATTAGTTCTGAATCCATTTTTGAATTAATTCACTCGTGACGTTCATGGTGTGACTTACCTAAATCCTAATTCAATTACTAACCATGCGTATATAACTCATGTGCTTTGATATAAGTGTAGGCTTATATTCTAAATATGATTGAGCAGGTAACTGATATGCTGGGTAGATGACTTATGTATGGCATGACTTTACTAACAACAAATGAAATTAATATCTCGATTAATGAGTTAATGACATCCTCTCATTGGCATTGTGTAGATTGATAAATATGGAAAGTGGCCACAAGTAGACCTATGTATGGGACGGGCCACCTGGCCCGGCCCAAAGGCCTGCCCGAAAAGTGGGAGAGTTTGGGTAAAAATATAGGCCCGAAAAATGGGCTTGGGAAAAATAAGGCCCGTTTAGAAAATGGATCGGGCCTCGGCTAAGCTTTTTTTCCCCGAACCTAGCATGACTTAACCGAATATGCAAAAAAAACTATTTTTTTACTGTTTTCTTGTTTTTTTTCACTATTTTGCTACCATTTCACTATTACGTTGCTACTATTTTGTTGTTATTGTTTAGATAATACTTGATTTATTGTTAATTTTGTTACTATTTTAGAGGCATTTATTGTTACTTTTGTTACTATTAAGTTGCACTTATCTTAGTGTTATTTAAGTATACATATTTTTTAAATTTATTTTCAATTTGTTGGGAAACATTTATTTTAATATTTTTAGTATTTTTGATGCATTACATATTTCCTAAAAATTTATATAAAAAATAATATAAAAAATTAATACGAGCGGGTCGGGCCCAGGTTTTAGCATTTTTATCCGAGTCAAGCTTGGGAAAAATTTTGGCTGAACCCAAGCATAGCAACAGGCATAAAATTTTGGTTGGGCCTAGCTCGAACCCAACCGGACCAATGATCACCTCTAGCCACAAGTTTCTTGTTTTTGAACAGGCAATTTATCACAATCATTAATTGGCAGTGATCATATTAATCATTAAGAAGACACAATTGTGACAATGAGATAAAATAGGATTGTATTGAGTGGATGAATTTTGTAACAACCTGAATTTTTGGGCCTGTGCGTTTAATGGGTGAATATGTGCAATGAGTAAATTTGAGTATTAGGAGTCCAAATTGGGCTCAGGATTGGACCAAAGCCTTGGTTAAATTTTTTGTTTGGGTATTATAGGGCTTAAAAGATGGTATTGGTGCTTTAAGTTGCAAAGTGGACTTGTGGCCCAGTAATAGGTGGTGCGGCAGAGAAGTTATAAAATGGCGCCATTAGCAAAAGTGGAGGCCCAAGTGGTTGGCCGCAAGGGGCCCATGTCTTTGGGCCATTTTCGGCACTTGGAAGGGAGCAAGGAGAGGGACGACAGTGAGGCTTAGTTTTAGGGGGGATTAAGTGGCTAGGTAATGTGGATATTATTCTGATAATAGTAAGGAGAGGTGGTGTTATCTAGACCTCTTCTAAAGGTGTGAATAGATTAAGATAGAGGAGAAAAGATAGGAGCTATCTGCTGAGTGCAGCGTTGGCCGAAATTCCATCTCCTGGAAGGGGGGAGGAAATTGTTTCTATTTGCCATAGGGGGTGCCGAATTTTCCCCTATTATTTGTTCAATCTTTAGTTATCAGGAAGGGCACTTCCGGAATTTGTTAGGTAAGTGCCGAAGTTCTCTATAAATAGGGGGTGGTACTCTTCAATTTCGGCATTTGGAACCCCATTCTTTTCTCTCATTCTCTGTGTCAAAATTCTCAGTCTTTCTCTGCAATTTCTGTTAGTTTCTTCTAAAAGCCGAAAATCACCTAAGCCTATTCTTGTTCATCTCTTTTTCAGACCTTTCTTAAAAGCCGAAACCTTTCACTTCACTTTTTGTTTCCATTCTTTTCCTCTTGTGCCAATTTTTCCATAAAACCGGGATCTTCCTGGAGTTGCCGATCTCCCTGTGAAGGTAAGAACCGATTTCCTCAGATCTATTTCTTTCTCTTTCAGTTTTTGAGAATTAAAGCCAGGAGGCTACTAAGGTTCGGTCTAACGTTTCCACTCCTTTCATGTTCTTATTTTGGGCGATGACGGGAATTGAAGTAGATCTCTTAGATCTAAAAGCCGAAAACACTAGCCCCTAAATCTCATATCACTTTTTGGGATTTCAAGGTAAGGATTTCAATTCTCCTTAAGATGATCAACCGTTTTCTTTTCGTTAGTCGTATCTTAACCTAATATTTCATTACCAGCCTCTGAACAACACATTAGGCAGATAGCAGCTGTGTTGACTACGGATAGCGTCGACGTAGAAAGTCTTGTTCTAACGATAATCAGGTGTGTAGATCTCTATCACACTATTTGTTTTGTATGTATATCTGTTATGGGCTAAAAGCTGAAAAAATAGGCTGTATGAACAGTCGTATTACCCAAAAAGGGTAGGCAAAGGATGCCAGGTACGTAAACATAGAAACTCCTCTATGTGTATCGATGAATGTGCTAGATTGTGAATCCCTAAGTAGTATATTGTTTGCTTTTGCATGAATACACGCATGGGATGGGATTATTATGATGAAGGGGAAGAGCATGATTATAGGTCACTTGGTGATCGGTGGTTTAACCACAAGTTTAAATGTTAGGTCACTTGGTGATCGGTGGCTAAGCCACGTATTGAAATGTTAGGTCACATAGTGATCGGTGGCCAAGCCACGCTTAAATAATTCCTGATTAATAGGAATAGGCAGTACGACTGTCGTTATGGTGTGTAGCGGTTGGTGGGTTGATTGTAGAAATCCCCAAGGTGTGATGGTTGGTACGAGTTGGTGTGTAGAGGATGGACATTAGGCTGGGATGGGCCATGATGTATATTTTGTTACCCTCGTATACGGGCCAAGGCCCATAATGTGTTTGTGGGCTCAAGCCTTTTTTTATGTTTTCGGGATTTGCACACTGAGTTTTGGTGACTCAGTTTTATTTAAGTGAACTTATTTTCTGGTTTATTTAAGTTTTATTTTGGGAACAATTATGTAATAAGGCATCCAAAGCTTAGGTTATCGTTTTATACTTGTTAATGCCACATTTTATAAAATTGTGATTCAAAGTCTTAATTATATGAAGAGATAAAAATGGGATTTTCGAATAAGTTTTAATAAAAGGTATTTTTAAAAAAAATATAATACTACAAAGACTTTCTACAAATGTCACCTAATTAATGAATACCTACAGAAACGAATTAAGTTTTAGAAAACCATTCTAAGTAAAGTTTTCAACATTTAACTCGTAGCATACCAGATTTGGTCGTAACGTATGGGCCAGGTTTGGGGTGTTACATTTTGGTATCAGAGCCCAGTTACAAAGCTCGGGTTGTGAAATGGGTCCAGTAGTGATTTGAAAAGAAGAATGATGTGAAATTGGGTTGAGATATGGCCGTCGAGTCTACCGGCACCCGATCCACGCAGGTAAGTATTCTAACTCTTGTTGTGCTATACATGTTGGGTTGATGGGCTCTATGGACGTAGTCTAGTATGTTAGGCATAAATGGACCTTAGGCCTAGTCAAACAACTCTTCAAATTTCATTAGACTTAATCCAACTAAACAAACCCGTGAACAAGCCGCTGGGTTAGGGTGTGGCAACAAGCATACGCATGTCTAGGATTGGATTCAGGGAGAGCTTGGTACTTAAGCAGTCCTAGTGACTCACCTCCTCTTCGCTAGAATCCTACCTGGTGCGTAGTGACTGTTCACCTTAGCCATGAGGACTTGTTGACGGACCAAAGTTTATAATTAAAACCCGAAAGGGACCAGCCACCCTATTTCACAAAAAACCACTAAAATACCCCTAGTTTGGTAAAAATTTTTGAAATACCCTTGATTTGTGAAATTTCTTCAAAATACCTTGAATTTGTAAAATGACCAAAATACCTCTGGTTTATGAAATTACCAAATTACTCCTAATTTTTAAAAAGACCAAAATACCCCTAGTTTGTAAAATTATCAAAAAACCCCCGATCTACAAAATTACTAAAATACCCCCCGGTTTATGAAAAAAATTACCAAAATACCCCTACTTTGTGAAAATATCGAAATACCCTTATTTTGGAAAATCACCAAGATACCCTATTTTGGAAATTACGAAAATACCCCTGTAGGATAAAATTACGAAAATACCCTTAGGTAGTGAAATGACGAAAATACCCTTATGTGATGAATGTGAGTTCATGGATGTTGCTTGTCTGTTGATGGATGAATGTATATGATTCCTAGAACTAGGAGATACGGACTTGAGACTGAACTCATAGATATAATTGCGAACTCGAAAGAACTACTTTTGAAATTACTGTTCATAAGATTGTTCGTGGTTAAATAGTGAAAGAAAATTAATAATTCATAAAATTTCTAATCAGATAAACGCGAATTGGTAGAATGAGTACAAGGGGCCGAGGACGTCCGCCGCGTGGTCGTGGTAGGGTAGGATGACCGTGTCAGAACCAGTAGGATCTGATCATGGGTCGGGGAACGAGATCCAGCTGCGGAGGTGGAATTTCAAGACCAGACGGCCGGAGATGATGCGGTATCTCAGGCGATGTTAAGGGTTTTAGAGAGGGTTGCTGGGGCAGGCATGGGCACAGGAGCCTAGAATTCTGTGTCGGAGCGACTTAGAAACAATGGGGCAAAAGTGTTTAGGGGAATTTCTGGTATAGCCCCGAGTTCAGCTGAGTATTGGTTGGAGGCGGCTGAACGTATAATGGATGACCTGGATTTCACGGAGGAGGAGAAGTTGAAAGGGGTTGTATCTCTCCTGCGGGACGAAGCATATCAATGGTGGCTTACGGTTAAGGATGGTACAGCAGCTAACCGTATCACCTGGGATCTTTTCAAAACAGCGTTTCAGAGTAAGTACATTGGATCGAGTTATGTGGATGTGCAGCGTCGAGCATTTCTGAATCTGGTCTAGGGAAGTAGGTCGGTGGCTGTGTATGAAGCAGAATTCTTACGCCTTAGCCATTATGCTCGAGGGATGGTGGCTACAGACCATGAAGGTTGTGTTTGATTTGAAGACGGTCTGGGAGATGATCTGCGTGAGTTGATAGCCCCATAGCGGGAGAGGAAATTTGCTGTCCTTGTGGAAAAAGCTAAGATAGCTGAAGAGGTTAACTGGACGAAGTTACTGAATCAAGTTAGAGATAGGGGTGGAAATAAGAGAAATTTAGGATCATCTAGGGCAGCTGGGCATGCTTAGAAAAGACCCAGGTCAGATGGGCCGAGATGAGATAATAGATCTGCTGCTGCTAGTCAAACATAGAAGTGTGGCCGATGTGGTAAATTCCATGTAGGAGAGTGTTGGGCAGGCAGTGGGAAGTGCTTCAGGTGTGGATCTACGGACCACCAAGTTAGAAACTGCCCACAGCAACGGGACAGTGAAGGGCCCACGGGTCGAGGGAATGCACAGCTTGGCAGAGGAGGTCAGCAACCACCAAGAGGTCGTGGTCCAGCCAGAGGTGGTAATGGTTCCTGTCGGGGCAATGGAGCATCATGCAGAGGGGCAGGAAACACTGAGGCAAGGCAGTCGGGGTTAGTCTATGCTGTCAGACGTCGAGAAGAGGCTGACGCACCGGATGTAATCACCGGTACATTTTTGATTTTTGGATTGCCTTATACTGCATTGATTGACATTGGGTCGACGCATTCATATGTTGCTAGTAGAGTGTCTGAAACTTTAAGCGTAGATTCTGAGATTTTCTCTAGGGAAATGACTGTAGTTAGCCGATTAGGACATTCTGTGGTGGTGAATAAGCTTTATCAGGAAGTACCCTTAGAAGTTCAGGAGATAGTCTTTCGAACGGTTCTAATGGAATTACCATTTGGAGAGTTTGATTTAATTTTGGGCATGGATTGGCCTGTGAAGTATCAAGCTAATTTAGACTGTGCAGCCAAGCGCATGGTGTTAAAAGCCCCTGAGGGTGACAAAGTGTTGGTGATAGGAGAGAGGGGGAACTGTCTGTCGAATGTGGTGACTGCCCTAAGAGTAGAAAGGATGGTGAGAAAAGAATGCGAGGCAGTTTTGATGTTTGTTTGGGCTCTGGAAGCCAAGGAACTAACTGTTGGGGACGTCAGAAAGGTGAAGGAATTTCTTAATGTTTTCCCCGAAGAGCTTTCGGGATTAGTTCTGGATCGTGAAGTGGAGTTTGGTATTGATCTTCTTCCGGGAATAACGCCAGTATCTATTGCTCCATACTGGATGGCGCCAAAGGAGTTAGTGGAATTGAAGGCGCAGATTCAGGAGTTGTTGGATAGAGGGTTTATTCGACCAAGTGTGTCGCCTTGGGGAGCACCGGTGTTATTCGTTAAGAAGAAGGACAGATCAATGCGTATGTGTATTGATTATCGCCAACTGAATAAGTTGACCATCAAGAACAAATACCCGTTGCCGAGGATCGATGACTTGTTCGATCAATTGAAGGGGGCCTCAGTCTTTTCGAAGATAGATCTGAGGTCAGGGTACCATCAACTTAAGGTCAAGGAGGTAGATATTCATAAAACGGCCTTTAAGACTCGCTATAGTCACTACGAATTCATGGTGATGCCATTTGGGTTGACCAACGCGCCAGCAGTGTTTATGGATATGATAAACCGAGTGTTCCAAACCTACTTGGATCAGTTTGTCGTAGTGTTTATAGATGAAATCCTGGTTTATTCAAGGTCAGAATGGGAACATGATTCACATCTTCGGGTAGTTTTGTAGATTTTAAGAGAGAAACAGCTTTATGCCAAATTCAGTAAGTGTGAATTTTGGCTGAAGGAAGTTACTTTTCTAGGGCACGTTGTGTCAGCAGAGGGGATTAGGGTTGACCCTCGAAAAATTGAAGGGTGTTGGAGTGGAAGCCACCTAGGTCTATGGCTGATATTCGGAGTTTTCTGGGTTTGGCCGGGTATTACAGAAGGTTTGTGGAAGGATTTTCTTTAATTGCAGCACCGTTGACTAAGTTGTTACGAAAAGGTGTTCCATTTGTTTGGTCTAATAAGCAGCAAGAGAGTTTCGAGAAGTTGAAGAGGATTTTGACAGAAGCTCCGATGTTGATTCAGCCGAGGCCGAAAAAGAGTTCGTGATTTACTGTGATGCTTCACATACGGGACTAGGATGCGTGTTGATGCAAGATGGAAAGGTTGTCGCGTACGCATCTCGGCAATTAAGACCGCACGAATCAAATTATCCCACTCATGATTTGGAGTTGGCGGCAGTGGTTTTTGCTCTGAAGATCTGGAGGCATTATCTGTACGGGGAGAGATCTGTCATTTATACCGATCATAAGAGCTTAAAATACCTATTAACCCAGAAGGAGTTGAATATATGGCAAAGAAGGTGGATCGAGTTGTTAAAGGACTATAACTGCTCGATCGAGTATCATCCGGGTAAAGCTAACGTGGTGGCGGACGCTCTAAGTCTAAAGTAATCTCTGACTTGAGAGTGATGTTTACTCACCTCAGTTTATATGATGATGGAAGGTTATTAGCTGAACTTTAAGTGAAACCCTCATGGGTCAGTCAGGTTATGGAGAAGCAGCAGACTGATGAATTGCTAAAGGAAAAGTTTCCGGTAGGATCAAGTGATGGACCGACAGAATTTAGTATTAATGAGGAAGGGCTATTATGTTTTCAAGGGAGAGTGTGTATGCCGAAAGATCCAGAATTGAGGCATAGGATTTTGCATGAAGCGCACGGTAGTGCATAAGCTATGTACCCTTGAGGGAGTAAGATGTATCGAGATTTGCGAGATCAATTCTGGTGGCCGGGCTTAAAGCGAGAGGTAACTGAATTGGTGGGTAAGTGTTTGACCTATCAACAGAACATCAATTACCATCAGGATTATTACAGCCGGTGAAGATTCCACAATGGAAGTGGGAAAGGATCACAATGGACTTTGTTGGTGGGCTGCCCCTCACGCCTACTAAGAAAGATTTGGTTTGGGTGATTGTGGATCGCTTGACGAAGTCTGCTCACTTCATACCAGTACGGGTCGATTACTCATTGCAGAAAGTAGCTAAGCTATACATAGTGGAGGTAGTGAGGTTGCATGGAGTACCGGTATCAGTCATATCGGACAGGGACCCTATGTTCACGTCGCGATTTTGGAAGGCTCTGCATCAAGCGTTGGGTACGAAGTTAGATTTTAGTATAGCGTTGCATCCTCAGACCGATGGTCAGTCTGAGCGGGTAATCCAGGTCTTAGAGGACATGTTAAGGGGTTGTGTCATTGATTTCAAGGGTAGTTGGGAAAAATTTTTGCCCTTAGCATAGTTCGCTTATAACAACAGCTACCAGTCTAGTATTCAGATGGCGCCCTATGAAGCATTGTACGGGCGAAAGTGTCGTACTCCTATTTGTTGGACAGAGTTAGGGGAACGTCGGATTTTGGGTCCGGACTTGGTCACCGAGACAGAGGAGAAGGTTGAAATGATTCAGGTTTGACTTAAGGAGGCGTCAGACAGACAGAAGTCCTATGCTGATTTAAAGCGTAAGGACATAGAGTTTGTAGTGGTGACAAGGTATTTTTAAAGGTGTCGCCGTAGAAAAAGGTGCTAAGATTTGGGCGGAAGGGTAAATTGAGTCCCAGATTCATCGGACCTTATCGGATGTTGAAGGAGTGGAACCGGTGCCTATCAGCTTGAGTTACCTGCTGAGTTGAATCAAATTCACGATGTATTCCATGTCTCTATGCTGAGACGATATCGTTCAGATCCATCTCATGTAGTGCCTGTGGAGGAAATCGAGGTAAGATCTGACCTATCCTTTGAGGAGGAACCAGTAAGAATATTGAATCGTGATGTTAAGGTATTATGTAGAAAGACGGTTCCATTGGTTAAGGTTCTATAGCGGAATCAAAGTTCTGAGGAAGCTACTTGGGAACCAGAGGAAGCGATGTGGCAGCAATACCCTCATCTATTCTGATCAGGTAATTTCGAGGCCAAAATTTCTTTAAGGAGGGTAGAACTGTAACATCCTGAACTTTTGAGCCTGTGCATTTAATGGGTGAATATGTGTAATGAGTAAATTTGAGTATTAGGGGTCCAAATTGGGCTCAGGATTGGGCCGAAGCCTTGGTTAAATTTTTTGTTTGGGTACTATAGGGTTTAAAAGATGGTATTGGTGCTTTAAGTTGCAAAGTGGGCTTATGACCCAGTAATAGGTGGTGTGGCAGAGGAGTTATAAAGTGGCGCCATTAGCAAGAGTAGAGGCCCAAGTGGTTGGCCGCAAGGGGCCCATGTCTTTGGGCCATTTTCGGCACTTGGAAGGGAGCAAGGAGGGGGGCGACAGTGAGGCTTAGTTTTAGGGGGGATTAAGTGGTTGGATAATGTGGATATTATTCTGATAATAGTAGGGAGAGGTGGTGTTATCTAGACCTCTTCTAAAGGTATGAATAGATTAAGATAGAGGAGAAAAGATAGGAGCTATCTGCTGAGTGCAGAGTTGGCCGAAATTCTATCTCCTGAAAGGGGGGAGGAAATGGTTTCTATTTGCCATAGCGGTTGCCGAATTTCCCCTATTATTTGTTCAATCTTTAGCTATCAAGAAGGGCACTTCCGGAATTTGTTAGGTAAGTGCCGAAGTTCTCTATAAATAGGGGGTGGTACTATTCAATTCCGGCATTTGGAACCCCATTCTTTTCTCTCATTCTCTGTGCCAAAATTCTCAGTCTTTCTCTGCAATTTTTGTTAGTTTCTTCTAAAAGCCGAAAACCGCCTAAGCCTCTTCTTGTTCATCTCATTTTCAGACCTTTCTTAAAGCCGAAGCCTTTCACTTCACTTTCTGTTTCCAATCTTTTCCTCTTGTGCCGATTTCTCCATAAAACCGGGATCTTCTTAGAGTTGCCGATCTCCCTGTGAAGGTAAGAACCGATTTCCTCAAGTCTATTTCTTTCTCTTTTGATTTTTAAGAATTAAAGCCAGGAGGCTACTAAGGTTCAATCTAACATTTCTACTCATATCATGTTCTTATTTTGGGCGACGGCGGGAATCGAAGTAGATCTCTTAGATCTAAAACCGAAAACACTAGCCCCTAAATCTCATATCACTTTTTGGGATTTCAAGGTAAGGATTTGAATTCGTTATGGTGTGTAGCGGTTGGTGGGTTGATTGTAGAAATCCCCAAGGTGTGATGGTTGGTACGGGTTAGTGTGTAGAGGATGGACATTAGGCTGGGATGGGCCATGATGCATATTTTGTTACCCTCATATACGGGCCAAGGCCCATAATGTGTTTGTGGGCTCAAGCCTTTTTTTGTGTTTTCGGGATTTGCACACTGAGTCTTGGTAACTCACCCTTTTATTTCAGGTGAGCAGTAGATCGTGGACATGGGAGCCGAGGCAGACTCGAGGGGCTAGAAAGTTTTATTTAAGTGAACTTATTTTCCGGTTTATTTAAGTTTTATTTTGGGAACATTTATGTAATAAGGCATCCAAAGCTTAGGTTATCGTTTTATACTTGTTAATGCCACATTTTATAAATTTATGATTCAAAGTCTTAATTATATGAAGAGATAAAAATGGGATTTTTGAATAAGTTTTAATAAAAGGTATTTTTTTAAAAAAATATAATACTACAAAGACTTTCTACAAATGTCACCTAATTAATGAATACCTACAGAAACGAATTAAGGTTTACAAAACCATTCTAAGTAAAGTTTTCAACATTTAACCCGTAGCATACCAGATCTGGTTGTAACATATGGGCCGGGTTTGGGGTGTTACAATTTTAGGTGTTACAAATTTAACTCAGAGGAATCAAGGATATCATATGAGGATAACAGATACATGACGAGGTCATTGAACAAATCAGTTGGATGAATTGCTGTCATAAAGAATATACAATAAAGAGTTTTCAATCATGATACTTCTTATTGATTGACTGCACGATTAAGTAAATTGTGAATTGTTAGAAAGATGCTTCTATACATAATTGTGATTACTCGAGCCTAATTGTATATGCATGATTGGTCCTCCGCCAGCTCAACAAAAGCTCAATCAGACTGCATTTGTATCAAAAAAAATTATATGATTTTGGAAATAATTTGATTGAGTTGATTTATTTGATGCGGAATTAAATTAGGTAGTCGTGAGAATTGTTCAAGTAGAGAATTTGATTGAATAATTTTCTTAAAAAATTAATTTGAAAATCTTAGTGATTTTTTGAAAAATTAATTTTGATTAAGTAAAATTAGAATAATCAAATTAATTAAAACAAATATGACATTTTTTAAAATTAATTTTCAAGTCAGACAATTGGCCCAATGGGTAATTGAACTTGAAAATTCTATCCAAGAACCAAACTCAAGATTGAAGCCCAAAACTAGTTGAACAGTGCCCTGTGTGTGAAACAGGTTCGACAGTCCAACCGGTGCTTGGAGCGGACAGGACGGGTCATCGTTAACTTGGATTGAATTGACCGCTGCAACAGCAAGGCATGTGAATGCCTGGCCAATTGTGCCCTGGCCATGGTAGCAAGCTATTCGAACAACATGCTAGGGGTTTTAGCCAAACCTATCGGGAGGATCGGGCCTAGCGTGAGGATGCCAAGCCAAGGGATGCTGCACACAGTGTGGTTGGTTGTGTGAATGACCTGCCTAGGCAAGCACCTATTGATTAGGGAATAGGGGAGGATGAGCATAGGGTTAGTCGTTCGATTGGCCAACACCGCCCCAACCATAACATAGGCAGTCTCGCAAGGAGCCATCAAACCAGCCAGGCCCATTCGGGCAAAATGGCAACAGCTCAGGTGTCAAGGGAAGTGTCGCTAGTGATGGTATCATTGGGCACGTTGATTCCAACAATGGGGATTTGCGGCCAATAGATAGCCGGCGGCAGTGGTTCTTTGACGGTAGAGAAGTGAAAAAATTAGACTCCTTATGGGACTCTACAGGGTAACTTGATTTTAAATTAACTTTTCTAAAGATAATATTGTTTTAATTTCATATTTATCTAGAGAGTATTTTATTAATTTAATATTCATATGATATATTAATTTAATTTAATATTTATATTTATATAGATAATACTTTATTGATTTAATATTAATGTGAGATATTAAATTTATTTAATATTTATCTTGATAATAATTTAGTAATTTAGTATTAACGTGATTAATTCTAATCCTAGTTAAACTCTCTCTAAAGATTATCATCATACAATTGATTTTATGAAAAGTTGTAAAGACAAAATTTTCTAAAGAAATTATTTTAAAAAATTTCTAGAGATATTTTTTTGTATTTAAAAATTGACCCCAAAAGTTTAGAGATTTATGAAGTTGTGCCACTAGTAACTTTGTGAAAAAAAATTTGATTCGAAGCGAGCCCACAAGCAGCAGACATGAGCTTGAGGATAGCGGAGAAGACTACTCGATCGAAGCGTTCATACTAGACAAATCATAAATGTAATATTTTGATTAAGTGTTTATTACTTTAGATAATACAACCAAGATCTTGTTTTGAATTTTTTTCCAAACTCTAATTTTTTTTCTTAAACCTATTTTTCATTGCGTTTTCCAAACCTGATCTTCCAACAATTTGTAACACCCCTTACCCGTATTCTATGATGGAACCGGGCCTGAGGTATTACTGCATAAAATCCTCATAATCGCCACTTAGGCTTATCGTGACTACTCTCTTAAGACACCTCAACAACCTCATCCTCGACTTACGAGGCCTCACTCATACACACGAGGGCTTTCGAGACTATATCATAACTTTTCAATATCTTATAATTTTTCTCTTTTATACAGGGCTCACACGCCCGTGTAACATGAAACATGCCCGTGTGTACACACACACGCCCATGTATTCAACTCGTGCTTAAAACCCAAGCATTCAGCCAAAGTCCCACGGTTAAGGCACACGCCCGTGCACACTACCCGTGGTGCATCTGGACTACTTCACACGACCTTAAAACCTAGTCACACGCTCGTGTGGCTAGCCCGTGGCCCAAACTACTCAGTTCTATCAAATTGACACGACCAAGGCACACATCTATGGTTTGACCGTGTGTCACACATGGCCTAGACACACGCTCGTGTGTCTATCCACATGAACAAGAACAAAGCCTTTTGCTAAGTTCTTCTCACCCCTAAAGTATACTCTTCATACACTCATTCAACACATCTATAAACAACTCAAATAAAATCATAAGCTTACATAGATATCTACAATCTTTTTATATATAAAGTAGCCAACAACTATGGCATTATACAAAAAGACTATCCATCTAAAGGCCAACACATCTTAGCCATTTACAACAAAATTTACTAACTTGTCTAGCCCCTATACATGCCATATACAAAACATTGAGTCTCATGTACCAGAGTGTGCTGATAGTGGTAGCGATCTTCCAAGTGATCCTCGTATCTCGAATCAACTGTTTTACTCTATAAGACAAGGGAAAAGAAAGGGAGTAAGATTTGAGCTTAGTAAATTTACACATAAACAATTAAGCATCATAGTATGCTGAAAAACAAATAGCATTATACTAACATGTAAATACACAATCATGCTTACTCTTTCTATCCCTTACCACAATTCCAACACCTCAATACTCGTAACCATTGAAATGCACCCCTGCATTCAATATCACATTTTCACAATATACAACACATCATTATTTCTTGATAATACATCCACACAACTATTTTACTCAATAATGTAACCACACAGCTAATCCACACAGCTGATGTCTCAGTGGTTCCGCACTTAGCCTACCACTATCATATAATAAGGTAGTATCGCACTTAGCCTACTACAAATGTAATATTAGTGATTTTGCACATAGCCTACAAGACGATATACCGAACGATAGCATCATACATAGGTAGCTCATCGTCAATATGCTTTAGGATGGTATCGCACTTAGCCCACCATCTAGCATTATCACTACACATTCACATGTCTACTTACTCAGTCATTTATTCATTCGCATGTCTGCTACATTCATTCTACTTGAACCACATAGGTTCTAAATCATTCTCAATCATTCTACACACTAGCTAGCATCAACAAATTGTAAGTATAAATGCATTTTTTATACATAGACTTACCTCGATACTCAAAAGTATAGAAATGTGCAATTTAGTCCACCACCTTGTCTTTGCCTCGGTTTTGGTTCGGGCTTCGTCTTTCTTGATCTATAATAAATAAATTAGCTTATTCAATACATATATTGACTAAATTGACCCACATCTCATACTTTAGCAAAATTACTTTTTTCCCCCAAACTTTTCCATATTTACACTTTTGCCCCAAGGCTCGTAAAGTGATTTTTATTCAACTTTCTAGCCGAATCACTCACTCAACTAAAGTATTCATCAATACTCACTACATCACACATGTATGACCAAACTTAAGACTTTCACAATTAAGTCCTTACATGCATTTTCATGGAAAATCACTTAGCAAAAGATGTTTCTACTACATCAAGCTTTCATATTCTTCCATAAAACATAAAAATGCATGCATGTCACATAGGCACATTTTTGAACATCCATCATATCATCAAATAGCTAAAAATAGCTTACTCATGCTACTAGGACTTCAAAAATACGAAGAACATAAAAAACGAGACTTAGATGCACTTACTAGCAAGCTTGAAAAGTTTGAAGAACCCTAACAATGGCTCTTGAAAATTTCAGCAGCCTTGGAGAAGAAGATGAATGAATTTTGTCATCTTTTCCCCCCTTTTAATCATTTAATAACCAAATGACCAAAATGCCCTTTTTTATAAACTTCCTATTTTAACCCATTCATGCCTAATTTTGTCCAAAAATTAAAAATTGGGAAAATTCTCATTAAGGACTTCTAATTAATATTCAAAAGCAATTTCACACAAATAACTTCTAGAATCTCACATTTTGCAACTTTTGCAATTTAGTCCTTTTTAAAAATTCAACCACAATTTGACAAAATTGCTTCATGAAACTTTCACACTAGCATGCATACATGGTATAAACCTCAAAAAATCATACATATAATTCGAATTTATGGTCTCGTACCACTATTCTGACTAGACCCTAAATCGACATGTTACATAATTGGTATCAACGTCAGGTTGTACTCTATCTATAAGTATAAACAAGTAATCAAAATAGATTTCTCTTCTTGTTGAATAATTAGACAAAATAGAATGTGACATTCTTTAGATCTTATGCATGTTTGGAGTTATTTATGGGAATGGATGCAGTATTATATATTTGTTATTTTTGCCAAGGTTGTGGTTCTCAGGAAATAGACTGTGAACTATCATCTCCACATAGGACTATTTGTTTTTTAAATTCATAGATTTCTTTTGATTTCAAAACGAACATAGGACTTAAATGTATTTTTTTCAAATGGAGTCCATGACAAGGAGAAGATGGAACGGTGACGGTTGAGGACCAAATGAATGCCTTATGGTGAACAACTATGTAATTTTGTTTTCCATTTACTTTTTAGAAATAGAACCATGGAAACCTTGACTAACAATTTTATTTTAATTATTCATTTCTTTACATATATATGTTTTATAATTGTTTATTATATTATGTTATATATATATGAAATGATTCACAGTTGATCGATTAAAAATAAGAACTGTGGTAATGAGAATTTACATGTCTAGGATAGGCTCTTGCAAGGAAAGACTTGGTTTTTAAGCAATCAAATAAGACCCACTTTCCTTCTTAGGACCCTATCTAGTGCACAGTTCAAATTCACTTCTTCGATTTTTCCCTTAAAAGAAAAAGTGTGGAGAATGAAAATTGTTTGTTTTTATGATTGATTGATTCTTCTTTTAAATGAATATGAATATTATAAAATTATCATAACATGTCATGCACATACTGAAAGTATTTCATATAAATTAGGTAAGAATGTCACTATGAGTACTATTGTATCATCATTTTTTAAATATGGGATAAAACTTCAGATTTTTTTTTTTAAAATGTTGAATGGGAGAGGTCCCTGAACAAGACCTACAATCTCCATTGATGGTCCGTAAGTGATACCATGATAAAGTTTCGAGCTGGTTCCTACCCTAGCCGCACCCCAAGGTAAACTTTATCATGTAGGTTCACTGGATGAGATTTCCTTGTAAGGACAAATGGTGATACATGCATGGAAGATGTAAAAATTATTAAAGTCCATTCACCAAAGCTTTCAAGTTTAGGAAATTAGCAGACTTGTGAGAACTTTTTAGATGGGATCTAGGAATTTCAAGGTTGAGATGCTTTGATGACGTTCAAAGATCTATCTCTTATCTTTTAAATGCGCTTTGAATCACTTGATTTTGAGTTCGAAAGATCAAGTTATGATCGTTTTAACAAAAATTGGCCAAACAGAATTTTTGGACATGATTATGACGGGAATTATGAGTTTTGAGATTAATTTTTATTATATATGAACCCAATATTGTATTTATCAAATCTCATTATTTTTTTATTATTTCAAATTTTTTATAATTATTAAGTATTTTAAGTTATTTAGGAGTTTTATGTCAATAAGAAAGTTTAGTTTAAAACTACTTAGGAGTTTTATTAGATTTTATTTAGTTAGCCTATATAAAGACATTTGCATTGCACACAAATCATTCAATTCATTATTATTCAACTTTTCTTTTGTGTTAGTAAATTCTCTTTGAGTTTTTCTTTTGAGAATTTCTTTTAAGTTTTCTTTTAGAAGAGTTTTAACAATCTTTTCAGATTGTAGGGATGATATTCAAACATTTTTCTTGCCAAGTTTTTTTTCTTAGAGGGGAAATTAGAGCCACGTGAAGAGAGTTGTGGATTTTTTTTTTGTTTCCAAGGCTTCTTAGGACTTTTACACGCCATGTTCTGACAAAATCTCAGTTTCTTTTCGAATGTCTAGAGCCATAAGTCAAATCCGTGACTTGAACAACTTTACAATCCTCTTTCATATGATCTATTCTCGTTCTTTATTATTTGGTATCAGATTTGAGTGTTTTAGTTGTTCTTATAAAACTGATTTCCAGCAAATAGCCTCAAAATAATTTTTTTTACCCTGACAATTTTTGGAAAAAAATATTTTTCAATGGGTAAACATTTTTCAAATGATCTAAAATTTTACATACTGTATCTTAGCACTATTTTAGAATATAAAAAATTATTTCCAACCAAAAAATGATTGAAAAGTAAAAAAAAAAGTAGAAAATAAGAAAAAAGAAAAAGAAAAAAATATTATGTGGGTTGAGTCACAAATGAAAGCATGTTAATGATGAATGTTGAGTCAAAGGTTACACACTCAAAATTGTCTCTTATTAAATACTTTCCCAAGAATCGATATTTAAGTTAGAGATAATGACCAAAAGTTCAACGGTCGTTGGTTCATGTGGAGTCTTGAGAATAAAGATTCACGAACTAATTGGATGTAATCTGTAACAGCCCAAATACGACCCTAACCGGAATGGTGGTTTCGAGACCACAAATCCGGGTTAAAAAATCTCTTAATATTTGTTTGTTGATGAGCTATGTGTGCTGAATTGTATGAATTTGCTTGTTAATGTGATCGAATTGAGAGAAAAGATATAATCGATATAGTATGAAAGTGGCATTAATTAATTGAAAGGGGGCTAATTTAAGTACTTTATAAAGAAAGGGACTTGCATGTCTAATAACCCTAAAACTAGGTGAGTGGACGGCATGATGATGATTTTATATGTTTAATTTAATTGTTTTAGTTAATGATATTATTATAATATTTTGAATTATGATTATAATAAAGAAACATAAAAGAGTTAGTGGATATCATCTTCCACCTTTAGCTCTCCATTGCCGAAACTCATAAGGGAGAAGAGAAAACTTAAGTTTTCATTTGTTCGGTCATTGCATGCCATATTGAGGTTAGTATTTGAGCTTTATTTTTGAAAATTTTTGCATTTTTGAGTTCATTGTCTTGAGTACTATTAAACCCATGGTGAAAATTTTGATTTTAATGCACGTTCAACATTCGGCCATTGAAGTATGTTATGTTTTATAATGGTTGATGGTTGTAAACAAAATATATGTGTTAGGTTATTACATTTGGTGTTGGGAAATTTTGAATAAATAGGGCAATTAGGACTAAATTTTCAAAATAGTAGAATGAGGGGTTAGATTTTAGAAATTTTGAAATATAGAAACTTGAATAAGTATAAGGAATATTCGGCCCTTGCTAAAAGTTTGTCAACTTGGCATATTTTGCATTAAGTGAAAATTTGATTAATTAGTAAAGATGCAAAACATGTGGGATAAATTGGAAAAAATTGCTTAATTATGTATTTTGAGCTAAAATAAATAAAATTCTATTTGAATGAGCTCATTTTGAAATTTATTTAGATCAAGAACGGAGAGAACTGGAATCAGATCGGGGAAAAACAAAATTAAACGAATAGCCGAAAAGCTCAATTCGTCAAATTTTGAGGTAAGTCCCTAAGCAATCGGATTAATGCGAAAGTTCTTTGCGTGCATATATATATTTTGGTAATATAAATACCTCTATTTTTTTTATCTTGGCCGAATGTGGTATAAAGTATTTTACATGGTAGTTAAATTACTATGAAATTTCAAATTTATACTTATATGCAATTGTGGCAAGAAGACGAATACACAATATTTTGGATATGTGATAATCTTACGAATATGGATTCATGATGATACACGTACATATATACTTATGCCTTATGTACGTTCTTGAGAAAGTTAAATGAGATAAGTTGATATTATATGTGATGGCCGAATGTGATAATATCATGTGGATGTGTATATATATGTATAAAGGTATATATATATATATATATATATGGATGGTTTAGATGATTGAGGTAGGATTAATGACATGTTACCGTATGTATGACAATATATGTATTCGGTTTGAATAAAAATCTTGGGTTGACTTGTGGATAACTAGAAAATAGGAAATAAAGAAAGATATTATGATCGAACTTGCATTATTATGCATACAACTTGTTATAAGATGTGAGATCGTTTAATATGTTTAAATGTGATTGCTAATTGGTCACCTGTGCGCGGAATGTAATAAGTAACGACTTTGTGTGAGCGATATGTTACGAGATGGATTAAGTAACGACTCTGTGTGAGCGATATGTTACGAGGTGGATTAAGTAACGGCTCTGTGTGAGCGATACGTTACGAGGTGTAATTAAGTAACGGCTCTGTGTGAGCGATACATTACGAGGTGGATTAAGTAACGGCTCTGTGTGAGCGATACGTTACGAGGTGGTTAAAAGATCAAGTATGAATAAAATTTATTAGAGAATTGTTATAGCTAATGATTTTATGCGTAGGCAATTGTACGAGTGAATTATCATGCTTTATACCAAATGGTTAGGTTTGGAAGGGTAAGTACATTAAGGGTAAGTGTTATGCTATTGAAATGAGACGTGGGTAACCTAAATGTTAAGTTGATGAATTAGTGAATGTATATGACAGGTATGTTCATTATTTCTCATGCGAAGGTGATATACAGAATGTATTATAGGTATATGAGGATGAAAAAGTTTAACTCTTAAATGGAGTAATAATTATAGTATATTAATTTAAGTAGGTTTGAATACTTGGTGCAAATATTTTACATATGCATGTGATAATAATTTGCTTAAACTTACTAAGCTTCATATAGCTTACCGTTGTGTTTGTTTGATTGAGTATAGATTTTGAAGCAAGCTCATATCCGGGATCCTTGTCGAAGTCAAGCACACTATCAACTACTTTTGGTACTTTATTAGAGTTGATCTTTAAAAAAAATGGCATGTATAGTTTATAATACTCTTTTGAGTTCTTGTTTTTTGGGATTTGGATGTATATAAAAGCCATGTGAAATGGCTAAATCTTGATATGTTGGACCTATATGAATTCAGGTTTAGTAATAGTTCACTACCAAAGTGTAGTTCATGATGTGTTATACTCAGTTTTAGTTCAAATGGTATTAATAAACATGTGTTGTGCCTTGGTAGTTAAAATGAGGTATCCGAATAGCTAAATAAATTTGTAAATGATGGCATAGTTGTTTGTAGAGTCAAAATGTGATAAATTTACCATTGTAGTATGTTCGAATATGCATGTCTGTTCGGGTTTGGGTATGGTTTAGTAATACTTCATGAACCGTTCTGGCGACAGTTTCAGGTTAAGGGGGCGTTACATTTTATTGGTATCAGAGCTACGGTTTAGGCGATTCTCGACTAACGTAGCTCGTGAGAGTTTAGCTGTACATGCCATAATTTACAATGTGATAGTGTGATGACTTCTGACAGTGAAATGTATTTGTTTCTTATATATAGTAATGGATCTGGATCCCGAGCCAGCATTAGCTGATGTTGTCGAGAGCGTGGCGCCTGCTCCCGCACAAGGGACTGCGTCGGAAGAACCTCGACCTGTTGCTAGTGGCCCAGATGAGAGGGTAAAGCAGGCCTTCCATAATATGATGAGCGATTAGTTCAGTCATTATTTACGAACCACTCCGACTGTTCAACCACCCCTGAATCCAAATGTTCCACCTGTAACACCAATGGTACCTTCGGTTGCCAATCCTGAGCGAGCAACTAAACCACCTATTGATCGTATTCGAAAGCATGAAGCTCAAGAATTTAGAGCTGAAGATAATGATGATGCGGAGCGAGCTGAATTTTGGCTCGATAATACTATCCGTGTTTTTGATGAGTTGTCTTGCACACCCGATGAGTGTTTGAAGTGTGCCATAACATTATTGCGAGATTCTGCCTACTACTGGTGGAATACTCTCGTGTCAGTTGTTCCGAAGGAGAGAGTAACCTGGGATTTCTTTCAGACTGAATTCCGTAAAAAGTACATAAGTCAGCGCTTTATAGATTCCAAGCGTAAAGAATTTCTTGAGCTCAAGCAGGGTCGTATGACGGTGTCTGAATACGAACGCAAGTTTGTGCGACTTAGTCGCTACGCTCGCGAATGTGTATCCTCTGAGGCTGCTATGTGTCAGAGGTTCGAAGATGGTTTGAATGAAGATATCAAACTTTTGGTTGCCATTCTTGAAATTAATGAGTTTGTTGTGCTAGTTGAAAGAGCTTGTAAAGCGGAAGAACTAGGGAAAGAAAAACAGAAAGTTGAAGTTGAATCTAAAAAATTTAGAAAGAGATCCGCGGGCAGATTTTCGCAGATGGCAACAAAGAAGTTCAAAAATGATAGTAGTCGATCGAAGTCTAATACCGGGATTTCAATTCGAGAACAACCACCAGTGAGTTCGCGAGCTACATCTGTGGCTAGTGTTGGCAATGCTCGATCGAGCAAACCTGAGTGTCAGCAGTGCGGTCGACGACATTTCGGAGAGTGTTGGGGTAAATCTTTTAGTCGCGCTTGTTATCAGTGCAGTTCGCAAAATCATTTTGTTCGGGATTGTCCTGAGACTGTTGAGAAAGGGTATTACTCAAAGTACGAGATCGAGTGGTACTACAGCTAGAGGTAGACCAGCTCGTAGTGGGGGAGGTAGGAGCGGTGCTCAAAGGGGAACTTCAAATGCGGTTATTCGAGCAGGTACCCGTGTACCGGCTCGAGCTTATGCCATTCGTACTAGAGAGGAGGCTTCATATCTGGATGTTATTACTGGTAATTTCACTCTCTTTGATACTAATGTAATTACTTTGATTGATCCCGGTTCAACTCATTCGTATGTGAGTGAAACATTTGTATCCAGTAAGACTCTACCTGTTGAGTCTACTGAGTTTGCGATCCGTGTGTCCAGTCATTTGGGTCGTTGTGTAATTGTTGATAAAGTATGTAAAGGTTGCCCATTGATGATTCGAGATTCCTGCTTCCCAGCTGATTTAATGTTATTGCCTTTTGACGAGTTTGATATAATTCTAGGAATGGACTGGCTAACTTCGTATTATGCAGTGGTGAATTGTAAAAGAAAGATTATTGATTTGAGATGCCAAAACGGTGAGATCATCCAGGTTGAATCTAATGATTTGAGTGCGTTACCTACTGTAATATCCTCGATGTTAGCCCAGAAGTATGTGAAAAGAGGATGTGAAGCTTATTTGGCTTATGTGCTGGATAATAAAGCATCCAAAAAACAAATTGAATTAGTACCAGTGTGTGTGAATACCAGATGTGTTCCCTGAAGAACTACCAGGTCTACCACTAGTGCGAGAAATTGAGTTTGGCATTGAACTAGTTTCCGGGACAACTTCGATTTCGATAGCTCCGTATCGAATGGCACCAACTGAATTAAAAGAATTGGAAGCACAGTTGCAAGAGTTGACAGATAGGGGTTTTGCACGACCGAGTTTCTCACCGTGGGGTGCACCAGTTCTGTTTGTGAAAAAGAAAGACGGGACTATGCGAATGTGTGTTGATTATCGGCAGCTGAATAAAGTGACAATAAAGAATAAATACCCTTTACCCCGAATTATGATTTGTTTGACCAGTTGAAAGGGTCTTCAGTAGTTTCAAAGATAGATTTGAGATCGAGCTATTATCAGTTGCGAGTCAGAGATACGGATGTGCCAAAGACTGCGTTCCGAACGAGGTACGGACACTTTGAGTTTTGGTTATGCCTTTTGGACTTACTAATGCACCTGCTGTTTTTATGGATCTGATGAATCGAGTCTTCAGACAGTTTTTAGATCGGTTTGTAGTAGTGTTTATTGATGATATACTGATCTACTCCAAAGATGAAACCGAACATGTCGAGCATTTGAGATTGGTGCTACAAACTTTGCGAGAAAAACAGTTGTATGCAAAGTTTAGTAAGTGTGAATTCTGGATGAAGGAAGTTAGTTTTTTGGGTCATGTCGTGTCAGCATCGGGTATTCGTGTTGACCCGAGCAAAATATCAGCCATTATTGATTGGAAACCACCAAAGAATGTTTCTGAAATCCAAAGCTTTCTGGGACTTACGGGTTATTATCGATGATTTGTGAAATGTTTTTCTATAATAGCTACCCCGTTGACCAAGCTATTGCAGAAAGATGTCAGGTTCGAGTGGTCGGAAAGGTGTCAGGAAAGCTTCGATCAGTTGAAAGCCCTTTTGACCGAAGCTCCAGTGTTAGTACACCTTGAATCGGGTAAAGAATTTATTGTTTATTCTAATGCTTCTTTGAATGGTTTGGGTTGCGTTTTGATGTAGGAAGGCAAAGTTGTAGCCTACACTTCGAGACAATTGAAACCGCATGAAAGAAATTACCCGACATATGACTTAGAACTCGCAGCTATTGTGTTCGCATTGAAAATTTGGCGTCACTATTTATACGATGAGAAATGTCATGTTTACTCGGATTACAAAAGTCTGAAGTATTTGATGACTCAAAAGATCTGAACTTGAGACAACGCAGATGGTTAGAACTGTTGAAAGACTATGAGTTGGTGATTGACTACCATCCGGGGAAAGCTAACGTTGTCGCAGATGCGTTAAGTCGAAAATCATTGTTTGCTCTTCGTGCATTGAACACGCAGATGGTTATGTCCGGTGATAGTTCGATCGTAGCCGAGTTAAAAGCAAGACCGATGTTTATTCAGCAAATTTGTGATGCACAGAAAGCTGACAAAGATATGACTGTTAAACGAGTTCAGTGTGAAAGTAATGCAGAGTCAGAGTTTCGAATTGATGAAAATGACTGTTTGAAATACAAAGGCAGAATGTGTGTTCCGAGAAACGTGGACTTGATTCAGATGTTATTGAATGAGACTCATAATAGTCAAATGTCGATACATCCGGATAGCACGAAAATGTATAATGATTTGAAACAATTCTATTGGTGGCCTGGTATGAAACGGGACATATCAAATTTTGTATCGAAGTGCTTAGTTTGTCAGCAAGTGAAAGCCGAGCATCAAGTTCCATCAGGACTTCTTCAACCGATTATGATACCTGAATGGAAGTGGGACCGAATCACTATGGACTTTGTGTCAGGATTGCCGTTGGCGCCGAGTAAGAAAGATTCAATCTGGGCTATTGTTGATAGATTGACGAAATCAGCTCATTTTATTCCGGTACGTACAGATTTCTCACTTGATAAGTTGGCTGAATTGTACGTATCGCAAATTGTAGGTTACACGGAGTACCTATCTCTATTGTTTCGGATAGAGATCCGAGGTTCACATCGCGGTTTTGGAAGAAACTGCAAGATGCTTTAGGTACCAAGTTACATTTTAGTACAGCTTTTCACCCTCAGTCAGACGGTCAGTCTGAGCGAGTTATCCAAGAACTTGAGGATATGTTGAGATGTTGCGTTCTTGAGTTTGAGGGTACGTGGGAACGATACTTGCCTTTGATTGAATTTGCGTATAATAATAGCTTTCAATCTAGTATCAAAATGGCACCCTACGAAGCGTTGTACAGTCGTAAATGTCGTACACCCTTATACTGGACTGAACTCAGGGAAAACAAGATGCACGAGGTTGATTTGATTAAGGAAACCGAACAGAAAGTGGCAGTAATTCGTGATAGCTTGAAAGCGACATCGGATCGTCAAAAGTCTTACGTGGATTTGACGCGTAAGGACATTGAATTTTAGATTGGAGATCGAGTATTCTTGAAAGTGTCGCCGTGGAAGAAGATACTCAGATTTGGTCGCCAGGGAAAACTGAGTCCGAGGTTTATTGGGCCCTATGAAGTTATTGAACGTATCGGGCCGGTTGCGTACAGATTGAGGTTACCGTCTGAATTAGACAAGATTCATAATGTTTTTCATGTGTAGATGCTTCGACGCTATAGATCTGACCCTTCTCATGTAATTAGTCCAACTGAGATTGAAATTCAGCCTGATCTGACTTATGAGGAAGAACCGATTCGTATTTTAGATCGTGAAGTAAAAGAATTACGAAACAAGAAGATATCGTTGGTCAAAGTGATGTGGCATAAACACGGGATAGAGGAGGCAACTTGGGAAATCGAAGAATCAATGAAAGAACGTTATCCTCACCTATTTGCCGGTAATATTTTCGAGGACGAAAATTTCTTTAGGGGGAGTTGTAACAGCCCAAATACGATCCTAACCGGAATGGTGGTTTCGAGACCACAAATCCGGGTTAGAAAATCTCTTAATATTTGTTTGTTGATGAGCTATATGTGCTGAATTATATGAATTTGCTTGTTAATGTGATCGAATTGAGAGAAAAGATATAATCGATATAGTATGAAAGTGGCATTAATTAATTGAAAGGGGGCTAATTTAAGTACTTTATAAAGAAAGGGACTTGCATGTCTAATAACCCTAAAACTAGGTGAGTGGACGGCACGATGATGATTTTATATGTTTAATTTAATTGTTTTAGTTAAGGATATTATTATAATATTTTTAATTATGATTATAATAAAGAAACATAAAAGAGTTAGTGGATATCATCTTCCACCTTTAGCTCTCCATTGCCGAAACTCATAAGGGAGAAGAGAAAACTTAAGTTTTCATTTGTTCGGTCATTGCATGCCATATTGAGGTTAGTATTTGAGCTTGATTTTTGAAAATTTTGCATTTTTGAGTTCATTGTCTTGAGTACTATCAAACCCATAGTGAAAATTTTGATTTTAATGCACGTTCAACATTCGGCCATTGAAGTATGTTATGTTTTATAATGGTTGATGGTTGTAAACAAAATATATGTGTTAGGTTATTACATTTGGTGTTGGGAAATTTTGAATAAATAGGGCAATTAGGACTAAATTTTCAAAATAGTAGAATGAGGGGTTAGATTTTAGAAATTTTGAAATATAGAAACTTGAATAAGTATAAGGAATATTTGACCCGTGCTAAAAGTTTGTAAACTTGGCATATTTTGCATTAAGTGAAAATTTGATTAATTAGTAAAGATGCAAAACATGTGGGATAAATTGGAAAAATTGCTTAATTATGTATTTTGAGCTAAAATAAATAAAATTTTATTTGAATGAGCTCATTTTGAAATTTATTTAGATCAAGAACGGAGAGAACTGGAATCGGATCGGGGAAAAACAAAAGCAAACGAATAGCCAAAAAGCTCAATTCGTCAAATTTTGAGGTAAGTCCCTAAGCAATCGGATTAATGCGAAAGTTCTTTGCGTGCATTTATATATATTTTGGTAATATAAATACCTCCATTTTTTTTTATCTTGGCCGAATGTGGTATAAAGTATTTTATGTGGTAGTTAAATTACTATGAAATTTCAAATTTATACTTATATGCAATTGTGGCAAGAAGACGAATACACAATATTTTGGATATGTGATAATCTTACGAATATGGATTCATGATGATACACGTACATATATACTTATGTCTATATGTACGTTCTTGAGAAAGTTAAATGAGATAAGTTGATATTATATGTGATGGCCGAATGTGATAATATCATGTGGATGTGTATATATATGTATAAAGGTGTATATATATATATATATATATATATATGGATGGTTTAGATGATTGAGGTAGGATTAATGACATGTTACCGTATGTATGACAATGTATGTATTCGGTTTGGATAAAAATCTTGGGTTGACTTGTGGATAACTAGAAAATAGGAAATAAAGAAAGATATTATGATCGAACTTGCATTATTATGCATACAACTTGTTATAAGATGTGAGATCGTTTAATATGTTTAAATGTGATTGCTAATTGGTCACCTGTGCACGGAATGTAATAAGTAACGGCTCTGTGTGAGCGATACGTTACGAGATGGATTAAGTAACGGCTCTGTGTGAGCGATACGTTACGAGATGGATTAAGTAACGGCTCTGTGTGAGCGATATATTATGAGGTGGATTAAGTAACGGCTCTGTGTGAGCGATACGTTACGAGGTGTGATTAAGTAACGGCTCTGTGTGAGCGATACGTTACGAGGTGGATTAAGTAACGACTCTGTGTGAGCGATACGTTACGAGGTGTGATTAAGTAACGGCTCTGTGTGAGCGATACGTTACGAGGTGGATTAAGTAACGGCTCTGTGTGAGCGATACGTTACGAGGTGTGTTTTAGTAACGGCTCTGTGTGAGTGATACGTTGCGAGGTGGTTAAAAGATCAAGTATGAATAAGATTTATTAGAGAATTGTTATAGCTAATGATTTTATGCGTAGGCAATTGTACGAGTGAATTATTATGCTTTATACCAAATGGTTAGGTTTGGAAGGGTAAGTACATTAAGGGTAAGTGTTATGCTATTGAAATGAGACGTGGGTAACCTAAATGTTAAGTTGATGAATTAGTGAATGTATATGACAGGTATATTCATTATTTCTCATGCGAAGGTGATATACAGAATGTATTATAGGTCTATGAGGATGAAAAAGTTTAACTCTTAAATGGAGTAATAATTATAGTATATTAATTTAAGTAGGTTTAAATACTTGGTACAAATATTTTACATATGCATGTGATAATAATTTGCTTAAACTTACTAAGCTTCATATAGCTTACCGTTGTGTTTGTTTGATTGAGTATAGATTTTGAAGTAAGCTCGTATCCAGGATCCTTGTCGAAGTCAAGCACACTATCAACTACTTTTGGTACTTTATTAGAGTTGATCTTTTAAAAAAAAAATGGCATGTATAGTTTATAATACTCTTTTGAGTTCTGTTTTTTGGGATTTGAATGTATATAAAAGCCATGTGAAATGGCTAAATCTTGATATGCCGGACCTATATGAATTCGGGTTTAGTAATAGTTTACTACCAAAGTATAGTTCATGATGTGTTATTCTCAGTTTTAGTTCAAATGGTATTAATAAACATGTGTTGTGCCTTGGTAGTTAAAATGAGGTATACGAATAGTTAAATAAATTTGTAAATGATGGCATAGTTGTTTGTAGAGTCAAAATGTAGTAAATTTACCATTGTAGTATGTTCGAATATGCATGTCTGTTCGGGTTTGGGTATGGTTTAGAAATGCTTCATGAACCGTTCTGGCGACAGTTTCGGGTTAAGGGGGCGTTACATAATCCATGTTCTTGCTTGTTAATCATGGAACCCCAATGAGACATGATTGATGGGTGTGAGAATGATTATAGCAATAGAAAAATGTATTTTTCAAGGTTTCAATATAAGACGCATGCATCATACTACATTCTAGATATGTACCCAACATACTGGCTATTGGTTCGATCATCTTTAGAGTATACGCCTCCACTTATATAAAATCACATAAGTTACAAACGCATAGTCAGTGGCTAACTCATGATTTAGGTAAATCACATCATGAACACCGCAAGTGAATTAATTCACAAATGGATTCATAAATAGTTCATTTTAGGTCTAGTCCAATGTATTGTCCTTCCAATGAATACATCTATGTCTCTATCCGTGAAGTCAACTACTCCAGTAGCCAAGACTAGCAATCGCCCCAATTGGAATTGTAGACGACATAATAATCCTTCTAAGTATTTAAATCAAATGCTCACTTTGATTCTTTTACGAGATTACAGATTCGTTTAGATTATCTACTAAAAAAAAGTTGTCTTTCTCGCAATGTAAACATTCTTCTAGTGTTACTTATCATCAATTTGAACTTAGAAAATCAATAAGCTAATATTTGTTTGTCATAATTTTGCTATACATGCAAAACATGATAGACAAAAGCACAAAAGACATAACAGTGAAATGTGAAATTAACTTCTTTTATTCATCGTTCAAATACATAGAAAATAATTACATGTTTAATATAATATGAGCACACTTCCCAACAATTTTAAGAAGAATTTAATTTCTATAGTATATTTATTTAATGGCTGTTATTCTGTTACATTTAATAAAGGGATTTCTATTCATAAAATCATTTTTTTGATCTATAATGGATGGATGAAAAACAATCTCTATTTTATCAAACAAAATAACTATTCGATGCTTCAAATTGAAATGGTGAATAAAAAGTTTAAAACTTCTTACTCTAATGAGGGGTACCCATCACACTTAAGATTTGGTCACATTAACTAAGAAAGAATCACTAAACTCGTGAAAGATGATCCCTTAATTAGTATGCTTAAAGAAATTATTCTTCCAAAATGTAACTTATACTTGAAAGGTAAAATGACTAAGAGGACTTTTAATTTGAAAGGCACAAGAGCTAACCGGCCCTTAAATTTTGCGCACATATGTGATCCCAGCCAGAATATAAAAGATCAATGGTTGAAGATAAGCCATTATTGTTTAAGTGGTAGCTTTTGCACAATACTGAACCTCCATGCCACGAGAAACAGTCAAGGGTTTATTTACAAATTTTTTAATTCCACGTTAGTTTTCCTTTAAAAGAAAAACATAAAAGGCAAGCATTTAGTACATTAATTACATTTTTTTGGTTACGGCTACCTATAATGTTTTGAAGTTACAAAATTTCCTTATTTGTCCATGTGAAAAGGCAAGCTAGCACTTATGTGTTTATATTGATTTTTGGAAAGATTTTTCCCAACCCCACACTCAGATAAAGTCGAAAGAATATTTACAATCCGCTAATGGAAAAATCATTATAAAAGTCAATTATAATTAAAATTAAAGAAATTACAACTAATATATTAATAGATTCTTTTATGATTACATTTATGCACATAAAAAACTCGAGGTTTAAAAAATAATATGTGTGTTATTATAAATAAAAATTTCATATAGCAAATTATATGGGATTTTTATTTTTATTTTGTTTTAAATGTTTTATTGTTATTTATGTCAATTTTTTCTATTACAAATGTGCTACAAGAGAGATGTACAAGAATATAATATGTAAGAAGGTGGAGATGATCAAATCTTTCAGCAGGGATGACGAAAAGGAGGCTAGTAGGAGTTTTGGTCCTCTAATGGTAAAATCTTTAAAAATGAATGATACGTTCTCCAAAGTTGTATTTGTCCTCTCGGAGACATGAAAACCAATGTAATGTGGCGGAGATTATTGGAGCAGCTCGTCATGCTATGTTTGGATAATTCCATATTTGTATGGGTCACCTTTTCCTATTATTTTTCCATGTAAAGAACAAAAGAAAAGAAAGCACTCTCTCCTTCTTATTAATAACATTTTATATTTCTTATTAAATACATTGGACAATCGTGGCAAAGCTACATAGGGAAACTTATGATATCCGATAGGCTATTACATTGGCCATGATATAAATGGGAACAGTTTTTAAGTGTTCCAAGGAGATTAGATGATGTCAGTCTTTCATAACATATATACATCTCCGAGAGTAATAATTGTCTATTGTTTGTTCTATTTCTATTACACGAAATTTGGGGATATGCGTGTATAAGCTGAAAAACTGCATTCACAGCTTGTTGGACTGTATAGGTTGAATCAGGTGTGAGTCCCATAACTAGATCACAGATTTCATTAAAACAAATAAGAGACAATAAAGTATATTAAACACAAATAGAAATGTGAAGGGAAAATAAAAACAAATTAGTTGATATACCTGGAGATAATTTTTTCTTAAGTTGTATGGCGAATTGAAAGTATGACAGAGGTTGTTGTGCAAAGTCGGAACATGTGCCATGTTTTATCCATTCCTTATACCAAAAGCTAAAGTCTGACTTTCCCAGTATCAAGTTTGGCCATAGTCAGAGCAAGTCTGCCCAAAGAACTGGATCACTTTGCAGCAAACCCTTTTAAATTAAATACAAAAAATCTGGTTAGATGACAGATAATTTACTTAATAGTTTTAGACGAAGAATGTACGTATGCGTACTCGGATTTGCGGTTGATCTAGATTAGGTTTCAGATAGATGCAACGATTCCTTGGACCATAACCCGGCACCGGCCTGTCATGAGCGTCTTGCGCCCAGATTCCATATATTTTACACTCGGGTAGGATTGGGCTTTTACAGTTAAGAGTAGATTTGCACACTGAGGGAGGCCACTGAAGTGCTAGTTTGTAGAAACTTACCACTTGAATTCGTGGCGGCTGGGGTACTACAAATGCTACCCATAATGAAAAATGATACAATGCATTTTTACAAATTTACAAATCAAAAGAGAACTACACCATTTATAGATATTACATGCATGGATGGTTGGGCTGAGACCGGAAGATTGTGCTTTGCAAGTAGCTGGTTTATGATCACCTTTATAAGCTTCACACACATATTTCACAAAGTTTTCCAAGTCCTGCAACTATGAAATAAATATTGAAGTTACTTGTCACAAAATGTTTACATCGCAATCACACCAAGAGAGAAATAAACAAACTCACTTGTTTGAGTGGCTGATTATTCACCACCACCCATGGCACATATTCTTGAGGTGGCTTCAGATGTGTAGTTTCATTAGCATATTGCAAAAGAAGCTGCATTTTGTTAATTTGGAAAATCAATGTTAGAAAAAGCAAAGGAGTATTAGTTAAATGCTAAGACATGCAGCCAACCTTGTATCCAAATCCAGTAGTATAGCATTTGTTGATTATCTCCTCATTCAATCTCAGTTTTTCACTGCAATTTTTCCATAGTGCTTCAACTGGCCCCCTTTTAAGCTTTGTTGCCCTGTGCAGCGAATGAATTCCAAGTGCTCTTTCTGCACCACAGTAGAATAATTAAACACGAGTTCAAGACGAGTGCAAATGCTTTTGGCTAAAAGAATTTACCACACCAGGCCAGAAATGGATGACACTGTTGAAGTTTGGATAGCATGCAGCTACAAGGACAACAAAAATAAACCATGCAGTCGAGCCATGCATGCAGAAGCTGCTAAAGCAAGTGCAGCTGTTATGTTTAAGTGTTAAAATTAATTCCTATACAGCATCTAGAAGCAGCCCATGCAAACTTACTATGCTGAAACCATTATTTTATGTGATCCAAATCTTTGTTTTGTTGTAATTTAATTTAAGTGATGTATTAGGTGAGAATAAGTGTATTAGGTGAAAATAAGTGTATTAGGTGAGAATAAGTGTATTAGGTGAAAAAAAGTGTGTTAGGTGAAAATTAAGTGCTATTTGTTAGCTATAAAACAATGAAGTTTAGTAATAAAAATAAATGAGTGTTTTTCATTCAAGTTAATGCTCCCTTTCTTGCTTCTCTCATTTTCTTAGCAAATTTTCTATTTTTTATCCTATTGGAAGCATAGAGCCTTTCAGCTCAAGCTTCAGTTTTAATCACTGTTCGTTATCTAAAGTTCCAACAATTGGTATCTAGAGTCGTATTCTCAGTGGACCTGTTATAGTTCAAATTTGAAAACAAATGGCTGCCAATTTTTCACCAGCTACACCACCAGTTTTCAATGGAGAAGGGTTCCACATGTGGCAGGTTAAGTTGCGGACTTACCTGCAGGCCTTCGATCTGTGGCAAGTTGTGATCTCAGATGTTGAGCTAGAACCCCTTCGAGCCAATCCAACGGTGGCTCAGATGAAACAACATGCTGAAGAAAGGACCAAGAGGCACAAGGCCATGTCATGTATCCAGAACTGTGTATCAGATGTCATCTTCACCAGGATCATGGCTTGTGAAACACCAAAGCAGGCCTGGGACAAACTCAAGGAGGAGTTCCAAGGCATTGAAAGAACCAGGAAACAACAGCTTCTAAACTTGAGAAGGGACTTTGAGAATCTCAAAATGAAGGAAGAAGAAACAGTGAAGCAGTATTCAGACAAGATTATGGCTGTAGTTAACAGCATAAGGTTGCTAGGAGAAGAGTTTACTGAGGCAAGAATCGTGGAGAAGGTGCTCTCAACATTACCTGAGAGATATGAAGCAAAAATCTCATCCCTTGAGGATTCGAGAGACCTGGCTACCATCTCCTTGACTGAGCTAGTTAACGCCTTGTATGCTCAGGAACAAAGAAGGGCCAGCAGAAATGAGGAACACCAAGAATGTGCTTTTCAAGCCAATGCCAAGTTTGCCTCAAGAACATCTGTCAATCATGGCAAGATGACTTGGAAAAACAGGCCTAAGCCTGATGCTGCAAGAAGTTGTGATCAACTTTGCAGATTCTATAAGAAGGCTGGTCATCCAGAACAAAGATGTTGGTTCAGACCAGATGCAAAATGCCTACACTGCAACAAGATGGGCCATGTTGAAAGGGTTTGCATAAACAAGGGCAGACCAAGGTAGAATCAACCACAACAAGCTCAAGCAGAGGCTCAAGTAGCTGAAGAAGGGAGTGATTATGAAGAGCAAATGTTTGCTGTTTCATGCTCAGCTGGTCAAAAAAGGCTATAAATGGATGGTTGATAGACAGTGGTTGCACAAACCACATGAACCCTAATGCTGGCATTTTTAAGACAATTGACAGAAGCTTCAAAACAAATGTGAAGGTCAGAAATGGACATTTCATCAAAGCTGAAGGCAAAGGAGATGTGCTGATAAACACTCCTACAGGTACCAAACTTGTTACAAATGTCTTGTTGGTGCCTGAAATTGATAGAAATTTGCTAAGAATTGCTCAACTGCTTGAGAAAGGTTATTTAGTCATGTTCAAAGGCAAAGAATGCCAGATTACTAATCTGAATGAATCAAACCTCATGACAGTCACAATGACTAATAAATGGTTTGAGGTTAACTGGTCAAGTGGCTCAAACTTGGCCTACACAGCCTCAACATAAAGGCTTGGTCATACCAATGACAAATCAATGGCTAGAATGATTAATCAAGATCTGGTTGAGAACTTCACCAACTCAGTTGAGGAGGAGAAGAATGAACCAAAGGCAGTTTCTAAAAATCTTGCATCAAATCAAGTTGAAGCTGTTCAAAATGGTCCTAAAATGGACATTAATGACATACCAGTCAGGGGCACAAGGACCTTGGCTGAAATTTATGAAAATGCACATACTGCCATAGTCAAATCAAGCAACTTTAAAGAAGCTAAGGTAGATGAAAGATTGAAACAGGCTCATCAAGCCTGGTATGCTCAAATTAACAGTTATCTGGCTGATTTGGGAATTGAAAAAAGTGTTAATAACCCAACACCATATGTCAAGAAAAATGAAGCTGAAACACAGCTCATTGTATCCCTCTATGTTAATGACCTGAAGGTAACAGGAGGAGCTAAACACAATGCTGATGGTAATGCGCAACATGCTATCCAAGGAGGAGAGTTGAAGTTTGGATAGCATGCAGCTACAAAGATAGCAACAATAAACCATGCAGTCGAGCCATGCATGCAGAAGCTGCTAAAGCAAGTGCAGCCATTATATTTAAGTGTTAAATTAATTCCTATACAGCATCTAGAAGCAGCCCATGCAAACTTACTATGCTGAAACCATTATTTTATGTGATCCAAATCTTTGTTTTGTTGTAATTTAATTTAAGTGATGTATTAGGTGAGAATAAGTGTATCAGGTGAAAATAAGTGTATTAGGTGAGAATAAGTGTATTAGGTGAAAATAAGTGTGTTAGGTGAAAATTAAGTGCTATTTATTAGCTATAAAACAAAGAAGTTTAGTAATAAAAATAAATGAGTGTTTTTCATTCAAGTTAATGCTCCCTTTCTTGCTTCTCTCATTTTCTTAGCAAATTTTCTATTTTTTTTCCTATTGGAAGCATAGAGCATTTCAGCTCAAGCTTCAGTTTCAATCACTGTTCGTTATCTAAAGTTCGAACAGACACAACTATGTATAGTGTTTAAGTAGCATTCTTCTTCTCCATGCTGCACATTGTTGCATAAACTATAATTAGTTATAGTACCAAAAAGAAATTGAACTTCATTAGTTAATAATGAATATACATTAAAAATAAAGAAGGGAGTTGTAAACCTGGCAATGGATTTCAGCATTGCCCCAAGGGACCAATCTTAGATTGATAATGGTATGGAGGTCAGTGTGGAAGACCTTGACAGGGTCATTGGGGAGGCACAATGCTGGCCTAAACTTGTTTCATAGTACAGTGACAAAGTAACCTTGTCTTTAACATTATCTAAAGTGGAATGGGAGGGAGAAATAATCATGAATATTGCAAGAGCAGCCAGAATATAGAAGATCAATGGTCAAAGATAAGCCATTATAGTTTAAGTGATAGCTTTTGCACAATGCTGAACCTCCATTATGAAAGGGTTTTTATAGTTGAGAATGGGGATGATGACTATTGTTTTCTTTCCATTTCAGTAAACCATGTGACGAGAAACAATTAATGTTGTTGCTATATCTAATGCAGACAGGTTTCAGTAAACCATGTGATTATATAAGTTGTACACTTTTTTAAAATATTAATTGTAAAATTTATGGCCCCATACACATTGCATTGGCTGTTCTTATTTAGCTCAATTAATGGATGCATCCATCTTTGAGCAAAGCTCAAACTGGGTTCCAAAAGAAGGAAAAAGTAATGCTTAACCATGTGCCAATTAACAATTTTTTTTATTTTAATCTTCTTTTTTGTGGATTAAAACAATTCACTGTAGTCCTCATATGTTATGGTAGACTTCAACAACACAAATTTCATCTTTCATGTGGATTTTACAATATTCACTTTTTCCCCAACTTTTATATTCCTTTCCACTTTATTTTAAACCATATTTGTGGATATTTATACAGATTTGTTAAAATAAAAGAATTATATATCTCGTCATCTAAATTTAAATTAAATAGTACATATTTTATGATAATTTTGAAGTTTAACGAAAAAAATTAAAATTCAATTGTAACAATTTTCAAAAATCTAATGATAAAAAATTTAAATATTAAGATAAATATTCTTTATGATATTGAAATGATATTTATATTTATGATAATGTTATTTATCTTTGTGATAATTAAATTTATCTAGCCATTTCAAAGTATACTTAGGATTCTAAATTTTATTTATTTAAAATTATTAAAATTAATAATTATTTATGTGTCAATATCTAGCCCATTAATAAAGATCATATCACTTGGGAAAACTTATTTGGAGAATCAGATTAGATCGAATCACCCTTATCTAATCCTTTGAATCAAGGAAGTTGTATTAGATCGTTGAAGTCTTGGTTTCCAAGAATCCTTATTTACCTTGCTGCTTCTTATTATATTATATTTCCTTAGTTAATATGTTGTTTAATAGAGATTGTGATAGATCGTGTCTATTTTAGCAAGTCTCAAACAACTCTATATAATTAAAAGGCTAATAAACCATAAATATAACATGTTTTAATCCATGCTTAGTATGTGTTTGGATGATTTATTATATAATTTAGTGAATTTGATGCTCCTAATCCTTTAATTTCATGTTTTATACTTAGGAGAGCATAGGGGAACAAAAGGAGTGGAAAACGTGCCAAAAACAGACAAAACAGGCTGATTTAAAGATCCACACGGCCAAGACCATTTTCACACGGTTTGAGCACACGCTCGTGTGAGACACACGGGATGGCCACACGCTCGTGTCGATATCGCTCCCTGTTTCCCAAACACGTGAAAAAAAGCCAATTTTAGGGTTTCTGAGCATTCTAAAGTCTATATAAACACACTAGAAGTAGACCTAAAAGGATACACAGAGTATAAAATAGAAATTACTCAAAGAACGTGTAACACCCCAAACTTGGCCTAGAAGTTATGTAACAGCCCAATTACGACCCTAACCAAAACAGTGGTTTCGGGACCACGAACTCCGAAGTTAAAATATTAATAATAAATAATTTTGTCTGTAACACCCTGGTTTAGGGGCTAGGCAATTCGGGTATAATTCCAGTGTTGGAAGGTTTTTGGGTGTTTTTGGATGTGTTTTAGAGGTTTAAGAATGCTTCGATGAAAGGGAAAGGCTTTGGAAAATTTTTGATTTTTAGGGTATAAAGGGGAAATAGGGCGGGAAGGCCTTAAAAATAATTTGGGGGAGTTTAGAACGCAAGAAGCAGCTTGGCGGAGTGGCTCTCATGCGCCACTTAGGCGTTGAAGGGGAGAAAGGGCGCTGGTTCGAGTGGGGGCAGCGGCATTTTGGCGTTTTTATTTTTGTTAGTTGGTGATGGGCTGAAGTAAGAAGGGTTTAAAGTTAAATGTGGGGGCTTTATGTCAAGAAATTCAATGTGGCCGAATGGCCTGGGGCATGGAAGAGGGGGGTTGGTGCTAGGTTCGAACCAAGGCAGTGGCAATTGAAGTTTTATTTTATTTTATTTTATTTTTTTTTTTGGTAGCAGGTTGGTAAAGGTGTGGACGGCACATGGGAGAGCTAAGGTGGTTTAGTCCTTTTCAAATTCGGCTGGAAGGAGTGATAAGGGTTGGGTTTATTTTTTTTATTATTTTAGATAGTGGTAGGATAATGGTAGGATTATTATTTTGAGTTTAAAATTTGTAATTAGAAGATGAATTGTTGTTACTTTATTTTAATAGATAAGGTTAGATGGGTGTTGCTTAGTTTTGAATTCGGCTGGTGAGTAGGCTGGCTTTATTTTTTTATTATTTATTTTATTTTTGTTAAATATAGGATTATTTTACTTAGTTTAAAATTAGTGATTAGGAGATAATGGTTAGTTTTTTTTTGATTTAATGAAGTGATAAAATATGGATAAATAATGGGGGAGTTGGCTAATTCAAAATTGATTTGAATTAGTGGCCATAAGTGATGGCCGAATGCTGGATTCTTCACGTGGGAAGGTGGCCGAATTCTATAAATAGGGGGGAAGTGCCGAAATTATTCTTTTAGTTTCTTGATCAAAAAGTAGTAGTTGTGTCTCCTAAATTTTGCTAATAGCCGAATGTCCACTTGAACCCCCTAAACCTTATATTTTGTCTACTTCTATTTCTTTTGTTCTTAAGCCGAATATTCCATCTTGTTTTAGAAGCCTAGCCGAAACCTTCAGCCTCTCTACCTTCTTTCTTTTTCGCCAAGCTTGAAGCTGAATATAGGAAAGGTGGTGCTGTCGACAGTTAGAACTCGTGGACTAGCACAGGAGTGCCAAAACCAAGGAGCTAAAAAGGGATTCTCTCAAGTTTGGACTCATCAAGGTAAGGTGGTGGTAAGTATTCGGCTAAGGGCCACATATTCCTATGTCTTCAAGTTAAGCCGAAACTAATGTTGTTTTATTCAGGGATTCCGGCAGTTCAAGGGCTAGTGCAGTTTCGGGAATTCGGTAAGTAAGGTAGGGGCTTGTGATATTCGGCCTTAGGCCATTGGATGTGTTCTGGTGTTGACCGAGTGTTGACTATGTTTATAGGACTAGTCGACAGAAACAAAGGAAAGCCTTCGGGATCTCAATTTATTTCGGTAAGGATGATTAGTAAGTGACTTAGATTCGTTAATAGTAGATTATGACTTTGTTGATTAATCGTGTGGTTCTGATTAAGTATCGTCGATGGATGCGAGTGCCAGTCAAGAGGGGAAAGGGAAGGTCACTATCCCGAAGTTTAAGAAAAGAGCTGTCTCAGCAGTTCGTGATTGGCCATCGGGGTGTGGGCCAGCAGCAGAAAACTATAGGCAGATAGCGGTAGTCTCGCTAAACGATAGCGTCGGGATCGAGGGTTTAGAGCTTCAGATTATAAGGTGTGTAGTTAGACCATTGTTTCTGGGATTTGTATGATATCTGTTGTGCTATATGTTTACTAATGAATGCAGTGCCATATGTGTATTGGATACCCTAAAGGGGTATGATGATGACCAGGTTAGTAGCAAATTGGTTAATATGTGATAATTGATTTTTAATATGTGAGTATGCCTATGATTGTGAATATCATGCACATGCATCATCTCCGCATTATATTATGTTACATGTGCATGGGTGGGTTTTTGAAAGAAGGTACGGGTGTACTTCGAGTACGTGGTTGATGTCAGCTTTGTGCTACATCGTGGATTGGCGCTGACTGAGGTCGCGTTGTGGATCTTTGCGATTTAGTTCGCGTGGTTACCTTGATCGATATCGGCTTTATGTCATATCGTGGCTTGATGGGTTGCTATGTGCCCTATCGTGGTTTGATGTTAGCTATACGCTACATCGTGGATGGCATTGGTTGCCTTTTTGGAGGAAAAAGGAGAGGGTGACTCGATAGTCCCCTGGTGTGTGGTAGGCTGGATAAGGGGGTGTGTAGCGGATGGACCTTAGGATTGGGTTGGGTTTCATGTTGCATTACTCCGTTATGAAATGGTATGGAAAAGGGCCTAGCCCAGTACTTGAATGTGGATTGAATGTGGGCCAAGCCCTTGCATTTGATAATTGGGTTGATTTGTGGCTAGCATGTGGGTGGATATCAGTGGTTTTAATTACACACTGAGTCTGTATGACTCACCCAATTATTTATCCAACATCGCAGGTAACAGAATGATCGGACCGAGTTGGAGTGGATACAGGGTGGCCCATGCAAAGGACGTTTTAAACATTTTCTTTATGCATTTTAATTTGAAGTACTTGAATTCATTATTCTTGTAATAAGGGCCACTTTTATTTAAAGTATTCTACTTATGGTTGATAAAGTGTATATCGTACTTAGAAATATCTTTTCCAAATAATTTATATTATAATAAAATATAATAAAGTTTTAATTCAAACCAAGCTTATATTATTTAATAGTTTTAATGGAATTACTTCCCGAAAATAAACAAAATTTTTCAAGAATCATTCTAAATTCAAAGATTTTTCAACCGTCATTCCGCAGTGACATAACCAGATCCGGTCAAGGCTCGTGGGCCGGGTTTGGGGGTGTTACATTGTCCCTCTATTATTTTCTAATTTGATTTATATATGATATGTGTTTAAGTGTGTTTTAAAAATGATGAATTAATTTGTTTACGGGATGCTTAATTTTAAGTAAGGGATTAGATTGTGTATGAGTAAAGGTAGCTTATATTTAAAGTAGGGGATTAAATTGAATTGATGCTTTATGAAGGGACTTGCATGTCAATTTGACAAATGTTCATGCTAGTGGACGGTACTATGATTGCATATATATATATATATATATATTAAAATTTTTAGTTAGTGGTTTTTTTAAACATTTTATAATATGATTAGATTAAAGAAATAAGGAATAAAAAAAAAAGAGTATCATCTTCTTTCTCTCATTCATCCACCGAAATTAAAGAGAAGAAAAGGGAAAAAACTCAAACTCCATTTTTGGCCATTGCATGTTCACTTGAGGTTAGTTTTGAGTTTTATTCTTGTATAAAGTATACATCTTTGTGTTAGTCTTTCTAAATGCTATCAAAAACCATGTGGGAATTTTAGGGTAGAAGCATGAGTTAGGTTAGGCCATGGTTAAATGTTTTTGTTTTTGTTTTTTCATTTTTTTTCGTTTTTGGGGGTGCTTAATGGATGAATAGAACTATATGTGTGAAATCTACATGTTATAGTATAAAAATTTTACATGAGAAATTAAAATAGGAGTATGATAGCTTGAATTTGAAAATTTTTGAAATTGAGGGATTGAGTTGCTAAAATTGATTTGTTAACGGTTACATGGACTAGTAGAACATTCGGCTTTAAAGAAGGATAATTAAATTTTGGATATTTGATGAGTTTTGGCATTTGGGACTAAATTGCTTATGTGATAAAAGTTAGGGGTAAATTTGTAAATGAGCTAAATTATGTGTTTACGGATCAAATTGAATGGAAATGATCTTAAAAGAGCTTAATTGAACTTGTTTAGATCAAGGTTCAAAGGAAAAGGGGTTGGACAAAGGAAAGGCTAAACTAATCGAATAGCCAGGACGCTCGAATGCATCGACTACCGAGGTAAGTTTATAAGCAATTAGGTTTAATCGAATAATATTTGAAAATGAGAAGTATACGATTTGCTAATGAATTATTAGTGGAATTACCGAATGAAGAATGGGAATATTAAAATACATTGTTTGAATGGAGTCTATTATATGCATGTAAGTATGTGTATCTATTGACTAGTTGAATTAAGCATATTGAAATTGGTTTCTCTTCAGTTGTTGAATTTGATGTGGATTGGGGTTTAACATTCATGTTAGCTGAATGTGTGGATGGTTTCTATGTGATAATTGGTAGCACTGGTTGGGATAAACAATTGTGATTTGAGTAGTAGTAATTAAATATGGATATTGGAAATAGGTGATGGAATTGAATAGTTATTTTAGCATATATATATAGGTGTGGCCGAATGTGATATAAGGTGATAAAAGATAGAAGTTGTTTGAACTTTTAATTGTAAGGGTGTATATATATATGGATGAAATTGAAATCATATGCATATATACTTTTGATGAGAAATGGGTTGAAAGGCACTGTGTGTGCGGAAAATTAATTACCGAGCACTGTGTGTGCGATATCGGTTGGAAGGCACTATGTGTGCGGAAAATTAATTACCGAGCACTGTGTGTGCAATATCGGTTGGAAGGCACTGTGTGTGCGAAAAATTAATCACCGAGCACTGAGTGTGCGATATTGGTTGAAAGGCACTATGTGTGCGGAAAATTAATTACCCAGCACTGTGTATGCATATCGGTCGGAAGGCACTGTGTGTGTGGAAATATAATCACCGAGCACTGTGTGTGCAAGATCGGTAAAAGGTAAGAATAGAGGGAATTATTAAGAGTAAATACAGGCGTCAGGTATGTTTGGCGAATGGTTTATCATCTTAATGCGAATTTAAGTAAGTTAATTTAAATTGGCTATAAAGCATGTGACTATATGGTTACTTCGATTTTTGATTTGGGATTGAATGAATATGGGATTGATGAATGTTAGTTTTGGCTACATGTTGATAGATTGAATTATTCTATAGTTAGTTTGAAGACTAAAGAAATGATGTAATGCATATTTGTGTACTTTACCTTCTTGCTTAAGCTTACTAAGCTATCTAAGCTTACTTGGAGTGTTTATTTCTGGGTGTTTTAGATCTTGAAGTCGCAGCTTAAACTCGAGAATCCCCGTCGAAGTCAAGCACACTATCATCTTTTGGTACTCTTTTGTAAATGAACTTAATATTATGGCATGTATAAGCTAGCTTTCCTAGAACAAATTTACATGTTATTTTGCAAATGTATATACAAATGCCATGCGAAAATGGCTATATTTCTATGCTTGGGATTGAATTGGTTATTCTTGATCATGTTGTTAGTATCTATGTATGTTCGGTCTTGATATAATCGTAGTATGGAAATTAAATTCTTGTTTTTTTCTATGTAAGTTATGAGTAAATTGTATTAAGTGATAGGTACTAAGTTAAATCATGTATGTTCTAGCAAATATAATATATATAAATCATCAAGTGCCAAATGTAATTTGGGAATTGTAATAGTACATGTCAAAAAGGATATATGATCATGTACTTGTCGTGATTTATATTATCCTTGATCTTTTGATATATCCATAATGGTTTATAAGCATAACCATTGACGTGTATACACAAGATGGCTGATTGTAACATGGCGTAGAATTTAAATTTATGGAGAAGGCGAATGGGAATAGTATCATGTATGCAACTAATGTTTTAATGATTATTTGATTGATATGAATTGAATGAGTAATTGGTTTGCATATGGATTGGGTGTATATCATTGCAATTGGTTTTGGTTAGGTCGATGAATGAGCATTGAGTAGACGGGTATGAGTTGATAGCATAGCATGGGATAAAATGCCTAGCTTGTACGTTGACTTGTTGATGTATATTGAAGTGTTTTGCATTTATGAAATGTCTTAAAATTTTAGCTTAGTGTCAAGGGTGATAAGGGACTTAGTTGTAAGTCAAATGCATGATACTTGGTGGTTTAATTATAAAATCTAGTAAGAGTTAGTGGCATTATAGACCTAGAGGAAAAATTCAAAAATGTTTGGATGTTGGTAATTTAGGTATGATATGTTTCGGCCATTGCTATTTGAAAGTGGAAAAAGTTGATTTCCTATTCTTTATTAATGTTTCGGTGATCTTTGCTAAGTTTTGTAAAGCATAGGTTTGAATGTACGGTTGGAAGTAGAAATTATTGAATGTTGTTTTTACTTAATAATTGTGTTAGTAATGCCCGTAACTTTAATCCGGCGACAGACACGGGTTAGGGGTGTTACAAGTTAGGCCTGGATCTGGCGTGTCACATTGAAGTATTTTTCGAAACCCATGTTTTCAAAGAAAACCCTTCTTGTTTAAAAGCTTAAGTAAAAATTCCAGTTACGTTAGTTTATTCTTAAAACATGGTACATTGAAAAATTATTAGTTTTATTCCCAAAACATCTTTTCAATTGCGGAAGCTAATTTTGAAAGCAATTGATTTACTAAAAAGATTAAGTCGCAAAACCATTTTGAAAAGGTTGCGAAAACATAGTGTTGTTTTAAAAATAGTTAACATTCTGGGAAACCGTGATTTACTTCTAATGGATATAATTCAAAGTAAATAAAAAACCCAAGCTAAAATCGAGAACCTTAAAGAGGCCTTATTACAAAAATGGAAACCTAAAACGGAAACTAAAGCATAAATGAAGTCCAAAGGCAGTCGTGTGGTCACCTTCGAGTCCATCGCAACACCGATCCTCCTAATGTTGGGGATTATTTGCACATTTAAAAAGGGGGTGAGTTTGCGAAAACTCAGTGTGTAATCCCCTTACCAGAGTAACAGTTAGTATACAGAAATAGAAACTGAAACAGTCTGGGCCAAAAGCCCTTTACCAGTAATAGTACAATCTAGTGTAGAGCAGAGCATACGTGGGCCAAGGCCCACTACAATATCATTTGGGTCACAGCCTATAATAGAATCAATTGGGCCTAGCCCAAAACAATAACAGAACAAGTGGCCTAAGCCCAGTACAGTGACTGATCTCATAAACAGATATGCAACAGTATGAGGATGCATCCCACCCCGATCTAGGCAACACACCATCCGTAACAACCCTACACTCCATGAGGATAAAATCGACCCACCTAGCCAACACACCAAGCTTAGCATCGATTGCTGCACTAAGTCAATAGAACGGCTCGGACCTTGGGCAGAATAGCTAAAAGCCATAAATATCGCAGAAACGCTACCAATTAACAGAATGGCTAAAATTCTAAGGATAAAAATTGCAGACATGAGCTTGAGGATAGCGGAGAAGACTACTCGATCGAAGCGTTCATCCTAGACGAATCATAAATGTAATATTTTTATTAAGTGTTTATTACTTTAGATAATACAACCAAGATCTTGTTTTGAATTTTTTTCCAAACTCTAATTTTTTTTTCTTAAACCTATTTTTCGTTGCGTTTTCCAAACCTGATCTTCCAACAATTTGTAACACCCCTTACCCGTATTCTACGCTGGAACCGGGCCTGAGGCATTACTGCATAAAATCCTAATAATCGCCATTTAGGCTTATCGTGACTACTCTCTTAAGAAACCTCAACAACCTCATCCTCGACTTACGAGGCCTCACTCATACACACGAGGGCTCTCGAGACTATATCGAAACTTTTCAATATCTTAAAATTTTTCTCTGTTATACAGGGCTCACATGCCCGTGTAACATAAAAGATGCCCGTGTGTACACACACACGCCCATATATTCAACCCGTGCTTAAAACCCAAGCATTCAGCCAAAGTCCCACGGTTAAGGCACACGCCCGTGCACACTACCCGTGGTGCATCTGGACTACTTCGCACGACCTTAAAACCTAGTCACATGCTCGTGTGGCTAGCCCATGGCCCAAACTACTCAGCTCTGTCAAATTGACACGGCCAAGGCACACACCTGTGGTTTGACCGTGTGTCACACATGGCCTAGACACACGCTCGTGTGTCTATCCACATGAACAAGAACCAAGCCTTTTGCTAAGTTCTTCTCACCCCTAAAGTATACTCTTCATACACGCATTCAACACATCTATAAACAACTCAAATAAAATCATAAGCTTACATAGATATCTACAATCTTTTTATATATAAAGTAGCCAACAACTATGGCATTATACAAAAAGACTATCCATCTAAAGGCCAACACATCTTAGCCATTTACAACAAAATTTACTAACTTGTCTAGCCCTTATACATGCCATATACAAAACATTGAGTCTCATGTACCAGAGTGTGCTGATAGTGGTAGCAATCTTCTAAGTGATCCTCGTATCTCAAATCAACTGTTTTACTCTATAAGACAAGGGAAAAGAAAGGGAGTAAGCTTTGAGCTTAGTAAATTTACACATAAACAATTAAGCATCATAGTGTAACATCCTGAATTTTTGGGCCTATGCGTTTAATGGGTGAACATGTGTAATGAGTTAATTTAAGTGTTAGGGGTCCAAATTGGGCTCAGGATTAGGCAAAGGCCTTGGTTAAATTATTAGATTGGGTATTATAGAGTTAAAAGGTGGTAATTATATTTAAAATACCAACGTGGGCTTGTGGCCCAACAATAGGTGGCACTGTAAGGGAATTAGAAGGTGGCGCCATTAATAATTAAAGAGGCCCAAGTTTGGCCACAAGGAGCCCATGTTTTTGGGCCATTTTCGGCATTTAAAATGGAGCAAGGAGTGACGCCACACACAAGGAGTTAGGGGCCCAAAATTTAAGTTTCATGAAGCCCAAATCTTTTAATTTAAGTAAGTCAAATTTCGGCATTTAGGTTTGATGAGGTGGACGGCTACAAGGCATAAAAATAGGAAGATATGTATGGATTTTATAATTGATAATATAGAAGATAAAGAAAAAAAAGAAAAGATAGGAGCTTATTGAATTTTTAATTATTAGGAAGGGCGTTTTCGGTTTTATATAGGAGGTGCCGAAATTCCTATAAATAGGGGGGCTAGCTCCTTGATTTTGACAATTAAAAACCCTAATTCTCTTATTCTTTGCGCCAAAAATCCCTAGCCTCTTCCTCTACAATTTCTTTCTTTAAATTCTTCAAAAGCCAAAACCTCTCCCTTCATTCTCTTTTCTCTCTTCTTCATTCTTTTTCCCCTTGAGCCTATTCCTCTAAAAAGCCGAAAACTCCATTATTCTCTTCTTTCTTCTTAAAGCCGAAAACTCCATCATTCTCTTCTTTCTTTTAAAAGCCGAAAACTCCATTATTCTCTTCTCTTCTTTCTTCTAAAAGTCAAATATCTATAGATTTCTTTGAATCATCTTCTCTTCCTGATTTTCACAAAAAGCCAGAATCCTCTAGGAGTAGCCAAATCTTCTCTAGTAAGTAGATCTCTTAGATCTAAAAGCCGGAAACACTAGTCCCTGAATCTCATATCTCTTTTTGGGATTTCAAGGTAGATAGCAGTGGTGTTGGCTACGGATAGCGTCGACTTAGAGGGTCTCGTTATAATGGTAATCAGGTGTGTAGATCCTTATCACATAAGTTTTATTTTGTATTATACCTGTTAGGGGCTGAAAAGCCAGAAAATGAGGCTGTATGAACAGTCGTGTGTAGATCTCTAACACACTAATAATCTGTATGAATATATGTATGTTTATGTTATGGGCTAAAATACCGGAAAGTGGCTGTGTAGACAGTCGAATGAAACCCAAAAAGGGTTAGGCAAGGAATACCAGGTACATAATCATAGAAACTTCTCTATGTGTATCGATGTATGTGAAAGACTGTAATCTCTTAGGTAGTAGATTGTTTGATTTTGCATGCATGTATGCATGGGATGGGTTTGATATGAAAAGGGGAAGAGCATTATTGGTCACATGGTAATCGATGGTAGAAAACCCACCTAATGAAATGTTAGATCACATGATGATCGGTGGTAGAAAACCCACCTAACGAAATGTTGGATCACATGGTGATCGGTGGTAGAAAACCCACCTAATGAAATGTTAGATCACATGGTGATCGGTGGTAGAAAACCCACGAAATGAAATGTTAGGTCACTTGGTGATCGGTGGTAGAAAACTCACGTTAAAATTCCTGATTGATAGGAATAGGCAATACAGCTGTCGTTTTGGTGTGTAGCGGATGAAGGGTTGATTGTAGAAATCCCCAAGGTGTGATGGTTGGTACGGGTTGGTGTGTAGAGGATGGAATTCTAGGATGGGTTGGGCTTTGCATCATTTATTATCTGTCACGTGGTTATGATTGTTGCCACTGTGTTTGGGCCAGGGCTCATAATGTGTTTGTGGGCCCAAGTCTTTTATGTGTATTCGGGATTTACACACTGAGTCTTGGTGACTCACCCTATTATTTTTCCCTAACTTTTCAGATGAGCAGTAGATCGTGGACATGGGAGCCGAGACAGACTCGAGAGGCCATCAAGTTTTTATTTCTATAGATTATTTTCGATTTTTCCTTTAAGTTTTATTTTGGGAAAATTTAGGTAATAAGTGCCCATAGTTTATATTCGCCTAAGTAGTTTTTTTTTAATATTTGCAACTTATGAATTTATGTCAGGGGCTTATTTATACCTAATAATAATAATATAAGGTTTCTTTTCAAATGTCACTTATTTATTCAAATATTTTCTAATTAACTTACGATTTCCAAAACCAACTTAGCAAAAGATTTTAACGTTCAACCCGTAGCATACCAGATCTGGTCGAAACGCATGGGCCGGGTTTGGGGTGTTACACATATTATGCTGAACAACAAATAGCATTATACTAACATTTAAATACACAACCATGCTTACTCTTTATATCCCTTACCATAATTCCAACACCACAATACTCGTAACCATTGAAATGCACCCCTGCATTCAATATCACATTTACACAATATACAGCACATCATTATTTCTTGATAATACATCCACACAACTATTTTACTCAATAATGCAACCACACAGCTAATCCACACAGCTGATGTCTCAGTGGTTCCGTACTTAGCCTACCACTATCATAAAATAAGGTAGTATCGCACTTAGCCTACTACAAAGGTAATATTAGTGATTTTGCACATAGCCCACAAGACGACATACCTAACGATAGCATCGTACATAGGTAGCTCATCGTCAATATGCTTTAGGATGGTATCGCACTTAGCCCACCATCTAGCATTATCACTACACATTCACATGTCTACTTACTCAGTCATTTATTCATTCGCATGTCTGCTACATTCATTCTACTTGAACCATATAGGTTCTCAATCATTCTCAATCATTCTACACACTAGCTAGCATCAATAAATTGTAAGTATAAATGCATTTTTTATACATAGACTTACCTCGATACTCAAAAGTATAAAAATGTGCAATTTAGTCCACCACCTTGTCTTTGCCTCGATTTTGGTTCAGGCTTCATCTTTCTTGATCTATAATGAATAAATCAGCTTATTTAATACACATATTGACTAAATTGACCCACATCTCATACTTTAGCAAAATTACTTTTTTGCCCCCAAACTTTTCCATATTCACACTTTTGCCCCAAGGCTCGTAAAGTGATTTTTATTCAACTTTCTAGCCTTTCATGCTTAGCTGAATCACTCACTCAACTAAAGTATTCATCAATACTCACTACATCACACATGTATGACCAAACTTAAGACTTTCACAAATAAGTCCTTACATGCATTTTCATGGAAAATCACTTAGCAAAAGATGTTTCTACTACATCAAGCTTTCATATTCTTCCATAAAACATAAAAACGCATGCATGTCACACATAGGCACATTTTTGAACATCCATCATATCATCAAATAGCTAAAAATAGCTTACTCATGCTACTAGGACTTCAAAAATACGAAGAACATAAAAAACGAGACTTAGATGCACTTACTAGCAAGCTTGAAAAGTTTGAAGAACCCTAACAATGGCTCTTGAAAATTTCGGCAGCCTTGGAGAAGAAGATGAATGAATTTTGTCATCTTTTCCCCCCTTTTAATCATTTAATAACCAAATGACCAAAATGCCCTTTTTTATAAACTTCCTATTTTAACCCATTCATGCCTAATTTTGTCCAAAAATTAAAAATTGGGAAAATTCTCATTAAGGACTTCTAATTAATATTCAAAAGCAATTTCACACAAATAGCTTCTAGAATCTCACATTTTGTAACTTTTGCAATTTAGTCCTTTTTAAAAATTCAACCACAATTTGACAAAATTGCTTCATGAAACTTTCACACTAGCATGCATACATGGTATAAACCTCAAAAAATCATACATATAATTCGAATTTATGGTCTCATACCACTATTCTGACTAGACCCTAAATCGACATGTTACATAATTGGTATCAACGTCAGGTTGTACTCTATCTATAAGTATAAACAAGTAATCAAAATAGATTTCTCTTCTTGTTGAATAATTAGACAAAATAGAATGTGACATTCTTTAGATCTTATGCATGTTTGGAGTTATTTATGGGAATGGATGCAATATTATATACTTGTTATTTTTGCCAAGGTTGTGGTTCTCAGGAAATAGACCGTGAACTATCATCTCTACATAGGACTATTTGTTTTTTAAATTCATAGATTTCTTTTGAGTTCAAAACGAACATAGGACTTAAATGTATTTTTTTCAAACGGAGTCCATGACAAGGAGAAGATGGAACGGTGACGGTTGAGGACCCAATGAATGCCTTATGGTGAACAACTATGTAATTTTGTTTTTCATTTACTTTTTAGAAATAGAACCATGGAAACCTTGACTAACAATTTTATTTTAATTATTCATTTCTTTACATATATATGTTTTATAATTGTTTATTATATTATGTTATATACATATGAAATGATTCACAGTTGATCGATTAAAAATAAGAACTGTGGTAATGAGAATTTGCATGTCTAGGATAGGCTCTTGCAAGGAAAGACTTGGTTTTTAAGCGATCAAATAAGACTCACTTTCCTTCTTAGGACCCTATCTGGTGCACAGTTTAGATTCACTTCTTCGATTTTTCCTTTAAGAGAAAAAGTGTGGAGAATGAAAATTGTTCGTTTTTATGATTGATTGATTCTTCTTTTAAATGAATGTGAATATTATAAAATTATCATAACATGTCATGCACATATTGGAAGTATTTCATATAAATTAGGTAAGAATGTCACTATGAGTACTATTGTATCATCATTTTTTAAATATGGGATAAAACTTCCAATTTTTTTTAAATGTTGAATGGGAGAAGGTCCCTGAACAAGACCTACAATCTCCATTGATGGTCCGTAAGTGATACCATGATAAAGTTTCGAGCTGGTTCCTACCCTAGCCGCACCCCAAGGTAAACTTTATCATGTAGGTTCACTGGATGAGATTTCCTTGTAAGGACAAATGTGATACATGCATGGAAGATGTGAAAATTATTAAAGTCCATTCACCAAAGCTTTCAAGTTTAGGAAATTAGCAGACTTGCGAGAACTTTTTAGATGGGATCCAGGAATTTCAAGGTTGAGATGCTTTGATGACATTCAAAGATCTATCTCTTATCTTTTAAATGCGCTTTGAATCACTTGATTTTGAGTTCGAAAGATCAAGTTATGATCGTTTTAACAAAAATTGGCCAAACAGAATTTTTGGACATGATTATGACGAGAATTATGAGTTTTGAGATTAATTTTTATTATATATGAACCCAATATTGTATTTATCAAATCTCATTATTTTTTTTATTATTTCATTTTTTATAATTATTAAGTATTTTAAGTTATTTAGGAGTTTTATGTCAATAAGAAAGTTTAGTTTAAAACTACTTAGAAGTTTTATTAGATTTTATTTAGTTAGCCTATATAAAGGCATTTGCATTGCAAACAAATCATTCAATTCATTATTATTCAACTTTTCTTTTGTGTTAGTAAATTCTCTTTGAGTTTTTCTTTCAAGAATTTCTCTTGAGTTTTCTTTTAGAAGAGTTTTAACAATCTTTTCAGATTGTAGGGATGATATTCAAACTTTTTCTTGCTAAGTTTTTTTCTTAGAGGGGAAATTAGAGCTACGTGAAGAGAGTTGTGGATTTTTTTTTGTTTCCAAGGCTTCTTAGGACTTTTACACGCCATGTTCTGACAAAATCTCAGTTTCTTTTCGAATGTCTAGAGCCATAAGTCAAATCCGTGACTTGAACAACTTTACAATCCTCTTTCATATGATCTATTCTCGTTCTTTATTATTTGGTATCAGATTTGAGTGTTTTAGTTGTCTTATAAAACTGATTTCCAGCAAATAGCCTCAAAATAATTTTTTTTACCCTGACAATTTTTGGAAAAAAATATTTTTCAATGGGTAAACATTTTTCAAATGATCTAAAATTTTACATACTGTATCTTAGCACTATTTTAGAATATAAAAAATTATTTCCAACCAAAAAATGATCGAAAAAGTAAAAAAAAGTAGAAAATAAGAAAAAAGAAAAAGAAAAAAATATTATGTGGGTTGAGTCACAAATGAAAGCATGTTAATGATGAATGTTGAGTCAATGGTTACACACTCAAAATTGTCTCTTATTAAATACTTTCCCAAGAATCGATATTTAAGTTAGAGATAATGACCAAAAGTTAAACGGTCGTTGGTTCATGTGGAGTCTTGAGAATAAAGATTCATCAACTAATTGGATGTAATCCATGTTCTTGCTTGTTAATCATGGAACCCCAATGAGACATGATTGATGGGTGTGAGAATGATTATAGCAATAGAAAAATGTATTTTTCAAGGTTCAATACAAGACGCATGCATCATACTACATTCTAGATATGTACCCAACATACTGGCTATTGGTTCGATCATCTTTAGAGTATAAGCCTCCACTTATATAAAATCACATAAGTTACAAACGCATAGTCAGTGGCTAACTCATGATTTAGGTAAATCACATCATGAACACCACAAGTGAATTAATTCACAAATGGATTCATAATTAGTTCATTTTAGGTCCAGTCCAGTGTATTGTTCTTCCAATGAATACATCTATGTCTCTATCCGTGAAGTCAACTACTCCAGTAGCCAAGACTAGTAATCGCCCTAATTGGAATTGTAGACGACATAATAATCCTTCTAAGTATTTGAATCAAATTGTAACATCCTAAAAAAAATGAATTGGAGCATGATTAATGGAAGCCCTGGCAAAAGCATGAAAATTTCATAAACAAACAAAATTTGAGATAAGCATGGGTTGATTTTTAATTTGTAAAAATCCTTCAAAAGAATGTGCATAGAGGGAGTGGCTATTAAGGTGAAAAGATGACTAATAAAAAGTTACCTTTTGATATAATTAGTGGTAATGTTGACTCACCACTAATTAAATTTCCTCATGAATATGCATATTTCTTGTCATGGTGGGGTAAACATATATTTTGTGATAAGGGGTATGAGGTGGATGGCATGAGAGATGAATTAAATTCTTTAAAATTAGGTATATTGGATGAACATTCAGCCCTTCAATTTTGTTTGTAAATGAAGAAGTAGAAACCTCTTAGCCAAATCTCTTCTCCTTTCTTGTGTATTGGACATTTCTTCCTTTGGTTGAATCTGTGCTCTAGTAGTTTGGCTGAATAACACATCCTTGCCAACTAATCTTTAGCCTTAATTCAAATCAGTGGAAGTCGGATATATCATAGTTAAGGTAAGGAATTTCTTCATGGTTTATTTTGATCTCTCATTGCTCGGTTATTTTGCAAATCGGATCGAAGGTTATGACTAATCAATTATTTTAGGGATTTAATCAGTTGCTCTTCTCTATTCGTTGACCTTTGGAAGTAGTGGTAAGTCAAAATCCTCTCCCTAAACAACTACTTTCTCTCATCGTGGTATTTTTTCTGATCGAGTGTTAAGGTGTCATAGGTGTCGACGATCAAGAAGGTTTAGTCCTTACCGTAATCAGATGTGTAATCCCTTACTTTCCGAATACATGTTTGAAATGGGGTGTGTAATCTCATACCTCTCTAAATGTTTGCATGAAATGTTCTGTGATTCGGTCAAAAGACTGAAAAGCCGCAAACCAGCATCTGTGGCCACTCGGGCGTACGTACGTTCGAAGTGGTAACCATATTTTGTAACAAAACAGTTTTGGTTAGCAGCAGTGACGTGATTTTGAAAAATCACAAAAGATAGTGGAAATTGAATTAGAAGGTAAAGGAGATATGGATTGAAAAATAATTGAGTCTATTTTCTTATAAAAGAAACAAAGCAAGCAAAGAATTAGTATATTTTGAGATTTTTAGATTTTTGTGAGACTGGTTCAGAGTGATTTCGAGATCCCCTGTTCCGACTTGGAAAAATCACTATAAATTGTAGAAAAATAATTACGGGACATGGATTATATTATTAGAATCCTTAGTGAGTCTATTTTTATTTGGATCAAATGAAACCAGTATTTGAGTTCTGTATAATAAGATATCTAAGATTTTGTGAAGAGAGGCAGAACTGTCAAACAGTGAAACAAGGCATACTTTGAAGAATAAACTGTACTAATTGACTAAGCCAAAAATTCTGAAAAAATTACAGTAAGATGTTATATGAGTCTAGTTTCAGGAAAAAATTACGGATCTAAATTTCGAGCTTCCTAACTTGAGTTATAGTCAGTTTAGTCTGTACAATGCAGATGGACAGTTTTGATTTTTATGCCCCAAATTAGTAATTAAGCCTAGGTTGCGAAAATTTCCATCATACTTTTAGAGGGTAAATTACCGAATTACCCTTAGTGGGTACGATTACAGAATTATAAAAACGCCCTTATGGGCCAAATTACGAAAATGCCCCTAATGGGCTGAATTATGAAATGTCCCTATGGATCGAATTACGAAAATACCCTTAATGGGCCAATTTGATAAATTGCTATATGGGTCAATTTGGTAAATTGCTATATGGGCCAACTTGACAATTTGCTTAATGGGCCAATTTGATAAATTGCTATATGGGCCAATTTGATAATTTGCTATATGGGCCAAATGTCTTATTTGATAAATGGGACATATTGATATGTGATAAATGGGCCAAAACTGCTGGATCGTTAAATGAGCTAAATTGCTATTTTGACTAACGGGCCAAATTAATACTTGTGATATGGGCTTTTTGTTGAAATTTACCTTATGAATATATTGTTATGCATTATATATATATACATGACTGCATGGGTTGGGATAATTGACGAAGAGAAGAAAGGCCTGTTGCCAAAAAAAAATCTAGTTCGGTGGCTCTGCCACAAATATTTTAAATGGCTCAATGCCTCTAGTTCGGTGACTCTGTCACAATCTAGTTCGGTGGATCTGCCACAAATATTTTAAATGGCTCAATGCCTCTAGTTCGGTGACTCTGTCACAATCTAGTTCGGTGGCTATGCCACAAATATTTTAAATGGCTTAATGCCTGCAATTGGTGTGTTGGCGGGGTAGGTTGACTTGATCCCCACAGGTGTGATGGCTGGTACGGGTGGTGTGTAGCGGATGGAAATTAGGCTTGGTTGGGAATTGCATATTCCATGCATTCTTATATTTGATTTATATAATGTACATTTGTAAATGGGCTCAAGCCCAAATATATGTTTATATGGTTATGGCCTAGTGGACACGGTAAGTGGGTTACACACTGAGTTCTAAGTAACTCACCTCGTTTTCCTTACCCTTCTCAGGTAATAATAATTAATGGAGGCTTGGGCCGGGGATGACTTCGTGTGGAGGCCATACTACGAATGATGAGTTATAAAAACTCTGAACTTCTTTTAAGTATTTTTAATTAAGTACTATTTCAATTACGATGTAATAAGGCCTCTGGTATTATTTTTATGGATTTTTGTGCGTGGATGGATTTTTATATGTTTTAATTACTTAAATGGGGTTGTTAAATTTTTATAAATGTTTTTCTTAAACTTGCGTATAAAAAAAGGATTTTTCTTAAATATCACTTACTCAATAAATTTTGTGAAAACTCTTTTATAAATTATTTCAACCAATTATTAAAGTTTTAACCAAATATTTCTCTGAAAATGAAATTGTAAACTCTTATGTTTAAAAAAAAAAATCATGGTTTTCAAATAAATCTCGATTTTTGATAAACTCCAACTTCAAAATCGTTTTGAAAAAAATTGTTTTCATTAAAAGCATTTATGGCTAGACGTAAGTTTGAATTGTGTGGCATGCCAAGTCTAGTCTTAACGCATAGGCCGGGTTTGGGGTGTTACACAAATGCTCACTTTGATTCTTTTACGAGATTACAGATTCGTTTAGATTATCTACTAAAAAAAGGTTGTCTTTCTTGCAATGTAAACATTCTTCTAGTGTCACTTATCATCAATTTGAACTTAGAAAATCAATAAGCTAATATTTGTTTGTCATAATTTTGCTATACATGCAAAACATGATAGACAAAAACACAAAAGACATAACAGTGAAATGTGAAATTAACTTCTTTTGTTCATCGTTCAAATACATAGAAAATAGTTACATGTTTACTATAATATGAGCACACTTCCCAACAATTTTAAGAAGAATTTAATTTCTGTAGTATATTTATTTAATGGCGGTTATTCCGTTACATTTAATAAAGGGATTGCTATTCATAAAAATCATTTTTTTTATCTATAATGGATGGATGAAAAACAATCTCTATTTTATCAAACAAAATAACTATTCGATGCTTCAAATTGAAATGGTGAATAAAAAGTTTAAAACTTCTTACTCTAATGAGGGGTACCCGTCTCACTTAAGATTTGGTCACATTAACTAAGAAAGAATCACTATACTCGTGAAAGATGATCCCTTAATTAGTATGCTTAAAGAAATTATTCCTCCAAAATGTAACTTTTACTTGAAAGGTAAAATGACTAAGAGGACTTTTAATTTGAAAGGCACAAGAGCTAACCGGCCCTTAAATTTTGCGCACATATGTGATCCCAGCCAGAATATAAAAGATCAATGGTTGAAGATAAGCCATTATTGTTTAAGTGGTAGCTTTTGCACAATACTGAACCTCCATTATGCAAGGGTGTTTAAGGGTTGAAGAAAAACATAAAAGGCAAGCATTTAGTACATTAATTACATTCTTTTGGTGACGGCTACCTATAATGTTTTGAAGTTACAAATTTTCCTTATTTGTCCATGTGAAGAGGCAAGCTAGCACTTATGTGTTTATATTGATTTTTGGAAAGATTTTTCCCAACCCCACACTCAGATCAAGTCGAAAGAATATTTACAATCCGCTAATGGAAGAAGCATTATAAAAGTCAATTATAATTAAAATTAAAGAAATTCCAACTAATATATTAATAGTTTCTTTCATGATTACATTTATGCACATAAAAAACTCGAGGTTTAAAAAATAATAACATGTGTGTTACTATAAATAAAAATTTCATATAGCAAATTATATGGGATTTTTATTTTTATTTTGTTTTAAATGTTTTATTGTTATTTATGTCAATTTTTTCTATTACAAATGTACTACAAGAGAGATGTACAAGAATATAATATGTAAGAAGGTGGAGATGATCAAATCTTTCAGCAGGGATGACGAAAAGGAGGCTAGTAGGAGTTTTGGCCCTTTAATGGTAAAATCTTTAAATATGAATGGTACGTTCTTCAAAGTTGTATTTGTCCTCTCGGAGACATGAAAACCAATATAATGTGGTGGAGATTATTGGAGCAGCTCGTCATGCTATGTTTGGATAATTCCATATTTGTATGGGTCACCTTTTCCTATTATTTTTCCATGTAAAGAACAAAAGAAAAGAAAGCACTCTCTCCTTCTTATTAATAACATTTTATATTTCTTATTAAATACATTGGACAATCGTGGCAAAGCTACATAGGGAAACTTATGATATCCGATAGGCTATTACATTGGCCATGATATAAATGGGAACAGTTTTTAAGTGTTCTAAGGAGATTAGATGATGTCGGTCTTTCATAACATATATACATCTCCGAGAGTAATAATTGTCTATTGTTTGTTCTATTTCTATTACACGAAATTTGGGGATATGCGTGTATAAGCTGAAAAACTGCATTTACAGCTTGTTGGACCGTATAGGTTGAATCAGGTGTGAGTCCCATAACTAGATCACAGATTTCATTAAAACAAATAAGAGACAATAAAGTATATTAAACACAAATAGAAATGTGAAGGGAAAATAAAAACAAATTAGTTGATATACCTGGAGATAATTTTTTCTTAAGTTGTATGGCGGATTGAAAGTATGACAGAGGTCGTTGTGCAAAGTCGGAACATGTGCCATGTTTTATCCATTCCTTGTACCAAAAGCTAAAGTCTGACTTTCCCAGTATCAAGTTTGGCCATAGTCGGAGCAAGTCTGCCCAAAGAACTGGATCACTTTGCAGCAAACCCTTTTAAATTAAAAACAAAAATCTGGTTAGATGACAGGTAATTTACTTAATAGTTTTAGGTGAAGAATGTACGTATGCGTACTCGGATTTGCGGTTGATCTAGATTAGGTTGCGGATGGATGCAACGATTCCTTGGACCATACCCGGGCACCGGCCTGTCATGAGCGTCTTGCGCCCAGATTCCATGTATTTTAAACTCGGGTAGGATTGGGCTTTTACAGTTGAGAGTAGATTTGCACACTGAGGGAGGCCACTGAAGTGCTAGTTTGTAGAAACCTACCACTGGAATTCGTGGCGGCTGGGGTACTGCAAATGCTACCCATAATGAAAAATGATACAATGCATTTTTACAAATTTACAAATCAAAAGAGAACTACACCATTTATAGATATTACATGCATGGATGGTTGGGCTGAGACCGGAAGATTGTGCTTTGCAAGCAGCTGGTTTATGATCACCTTTATAAGCTTCACACACATATTTCACAAAGTTTTCCAAGTCCTGCAGTAAATATTGAAGTTACTTGTCACAAAATGTTTACATCACAATCACACCAAGAGAGAAATAAACAAACTCACTTGTTTGAGTGGCTGATTATTCACCACCACCCATGGCACGTATTCTTGAGGTGGCTTCAGATGTGCAGTCTCATTAGCATATTGCAAAAGAAGCTGCATTTTGTTAATTTGGAAAATCAATGTTAGAAAAAGCAAAGGAGTATTAGTTAAATGCTAAGACATGCAGCCAACCTTGTATCCAAATCCAGTAGTATAGCATTTGTTGATTATCTCCTCATTCAATCTCAGCTTTTCACTGCAATTTTTCCACAGTGCTTCAACTGGCCCCCCTTTTAAGCTTTGTTGCCCTGTGCAGCGAATGAATTCCAAGTGCTCTTTCTGCACCACAGTAGAGTAATTAAACACGAGTTCAAGACGAGTGCAAATGCTTTTGGCTAAAAGAATTTACCACATCAGGCCAGAAATGGATGACACAGCTATGTATAGTGTTTAAGTAGCATTCTTCTTCTCCATGCTGCACATTTTTGCATAAATTATAATTAGTTATAGTACCAAAAAGAAATTGAACTTCATTAGTTAATAATGAATATATATTAAAAATGAAGAAGGGAGTTGTAAACCTGGCAATGGATTTCAACATTGCCCCAAGGGACCAATCTTAGATTGATAATGGTATGGAGGTCAGTGTGGAAGACCTTGACAAGGTCATTGGAGATAAAGGAGGCACAATGCTGGCATAAACTTGTTTCATAGTACAGTGACAAAGTAACCTTGTCATTAACATTATCTAAAGAGGAATGGGAGGGAGAAATAAGCATGAATATTGCAAGAACAGCCAGAATATAGAAGATCAATGGTCGAAGATAAGCCATTATTGTTTAAGTGATAGCTTTTGCACAATGCTGAACCTCCATTATGCAAGGGTTTTTATAGTTGAGAATGGGGATGACGACTATTGTTTTCTTTCCCTTTCAGTAAACCATGTGACGAGAAACAATTAATGTTGTTGCTATATCTAATGCAGACAGGTTTCAGTAAACCATGTGATTATATAAGTTGTACACTTTTTTAAAATATTAATTGTAAAATTTATGGCCCCATACACACTGCATGGGCTATTCTTATTTAGCTCAATTAATGGATGCATCCATCTTTGAGCAAAGCTCAAACTGGGTTCCAAAAGAAGGAAAAAGTAATGCTTAACCATGTGCCAATTAACAAATTTTTTTTTATTTTAATCTTCTTTTTTGTGGATTAAAACAATTCACTGTAGTCCTCATATGTTATGGTCGACTTCAACAACACAAATTTCATCTTTCATGTGGATTTTACAATATTCACTTTTTCCCCAACTTTTATATTCCTTTCCACTTTATTTTAAACCATATTTGTGGACATTTATACAGATTTGTTAAAATAAAAGAATTATATATCTCGTCATCTTAAATTTAAATTAAATAGTACATATTTTATGATAATTTTGAAGTTTAGTGAAACAAAAAAAATTAAAATTAAATTGTAACAATTTTCAAAAATCTAATGATAAAAAATTTAAATATTAAGACAAATATTCTTTATGATATTGAAATGATATTTATATTTATGACAATGTTGTTTATCTTTGTGATAATTAAATTTATCTAGCCATTTCAAAGTATACTTAGGATTCTAAATTTTATTTATTTAAAATTATTAAAATTAATAATTATTTATGTGTCAATATCTAGCCCATTAATAAAGATCATATCACTTGGGAAAACTTATTTGGAGAATCAGATTAGATCGAATCACCCTTATCTAATCCTTTGAATCAAGAAAGTTGTATTAGATCGTTGAATTCTTGGTTTCCAAGAATCCTTATTTACCTTGCTACTTCTTATTATATTATATTTCCCTAGTTAATATGTTGTTTAATAGAGATTGTGATAGATCGTTTCTATGTTAGCAAGTCTCAAACAACCCTATATAATTAAAAGGCTAATAAACCATAAATATAACATGTTTTAATCCCATGCTTAGTGTGTTTTTGGATGATTTATTATATAATTTAGTGAGTTTGATGCTCCAAATCCTTTAATTTCAAGTTTTATACTTAGGAAAGCATAGGGGAACAAAAGGAGCGGAAAACGGGCCAAAAACAGACAAAACAGGATGATTTAAAGATCCACACGGCCAAGACCATTTTCACACGGTCTGAGCACACGCCTGATAAATCGTAAAAGTAACATATTTTAATCCCGCATTTAGCACATTTTTGGATGATTTAGCCCTTATTTGTGTAAAAAGGTGCTCTTAACCTTTTCTTTTCATGTTTCATACTCAGGAAAGCACCCGAGGACAAAAAGAACGTAAAACGGGCTTAAAACGGACCAATTTGGGCCAAACAAGAAATTGACACGGCCTGGACTTCAAGCAACACGACCGTGCCTCATGGATTAGCTAGGGCACAGCCGGATTACAACTCACACGGCCGTGCCTAAATCAACAGAATTGAAACACGGCCCAACCACGATTTACACGGGCGTGTGACCCTAGGCGTGTCCGATTCATGGGCATGAGGAATTTCATTCAAAAAAGGTTACTTGGGGAGAAAGAAATGCATTCCAAGAGCCTATATAAAGACCTCAAGTATGACCTAAAACAGGGCGGTCAATAGGGCAGTCAGCTAAGCCAAAAGTTGAGCCAGAAGGTCAGATTCGTGGGAATCATTCGAAGATAGCCAGTTGATCCATTTCAAGAAGTCGGAATTCTACTCAAGATGGTGGATCTCTCCTTCAATTCCTTCAGGGGGTTTTAGGGATTTTCTATGTTTTGTTTTATCTCTTCTCTTGAGATGTTTTCTTTTATAGTTATGAACTAAACCCTTCAGATACCTGAAGGGGATGAAACTTAGATGAATCTTGTTATCATTTTATGAACTATATGATAAATATTTAGTTTGTTCTTAATTATGTGTGCTTAATCCAAATTGAATGTGCTTAAGTGGTGGAGCAAAAGTCCCTGTTTAAGAGTAAATCTAGCATAATTAAGCGGAGTTGATCGCGCGCCTAGAGATAGGGTGACGAGATTTTTCCGGATTAGGGTGAAACCTAATATGGGAGTCCATAGATCGATTTACTGCTATTCTAGGGGGTTATTAATGTAGAAAGAGATTTTTGTTAATTAATCTAGGGTTAGACGTTATTCGCCTCGAGAGAGGGTTTAATATAAGTTAGGGAGTCTCACGGATCAAGCTAAGTGAATAAATCGTATGGTTCAGTGTTAGATAACAAGTGAAGTCTAGGTGGATTCTTCCTAGGGTATCATCTAAATCAACTGAGTTTTCCAACAGTCTTTCCCAAGTTTCATTCTTTTTGTCTTTGCATCTGATAACATGATTATTTTGCATGGTTTCTTGTATTTAATTCAGTGTATTTCTGAAATTAATCCCTGCTAATTTGCATTTTTATGATTTAATTCTTGTTAGGGACGCAATTGATCGGAAACATGCTGAAAAGGGCTAAATTGAAAGAAAATCATGGAAATTGGGCCAAATCAAAAAGATGGAGAGAGCCAAGGGCTCATCATGCAATTGACTTTGTAAAAAGCTAAAATTAGAAAATTCTATTTTAAGTTTATTTTTATTTTATTTTATTTATTTTTAATTTTATTATTATTTTAGATTTTATATTAATTAATCTAGGCTATTTTTAGTAAACTCCATTAGTATAAATAGGGGTTAAATGTAATTGGAAAAGCATTCAATCAAATTCTCTCTTTTCTATTCCTATTTGGAGTTGTTTTTCTCTCTTTTCCTATTGCAAATTAGAATAGGATTTCTTTTATTTTTCCTTCAAGCCAACATCAACATCCTTCCATTTTCCAATCCAATTGTTGGTTTTTCCAAAATTGGTTTAATTACCTTCCAAGTCCCCCTTCCTTCCTAAAATTCCATCATCCTTTAAACCAAGCCAAAACACAACCTTCAAGCATGAGTGAAATCATGCGACACTAAACCCCGTTTTCAGCCTTAAGCCGGTATTAACCCCGTCAAAAAAAACCCGTGAGTTACGAACCCGAGCTATTCAACTCCCGATTTCCGATACTTATTATTTCTCCGGATTAAGAGTATGACTTCGTCAGCTCATAAAGTCAAGTCATACTAAGTCAAAAAAGACGTCATTTGAGTTAGTGCGGCTAGACATACAGTTGGAATTCCGAAAGGATCGATTGTCTAATTGGTCTTCCGTGAACACATTGGCGTGCCAAGTGGGGATTGCTGTTTGGTTCTGTCAAGGGAAGTAGTAACCGGATTTAAATGTCCCAACGTTTGAGGGCATTGGTTCGAGCTAGGCTCTTCTAGAACGCAAAGCTGCCGAAGTTCTAAACCACGAACGTTTCGTAGGTTGCTCGATCGGTAAGGGTTAGTTATAGGACGTTCCATAACTAATTTACATAAGGAAGAGTTGGTGTCCGAGGCGTCCTTGGTAGCTATAACTAGCTTATAGGAAAAGACGAGTTCATCTAATTTCGAGGATCGGGTCAAAGGCGGAAAAGCCCGTGCTTAAGGCTGAGCTAAGTTTTATCGATTTCTTTTTAGACTATTTCAATTTATTTTCTTATTTAATCTGTTACTTTTTACGCTTTTATTTTCTGTGTCTGTTTCAGGTTTAACATTTTACTCCCCCCCAAACGTCGCGGGCACGACAATTGCCTAGACACTAACCTGGTCAAGAGATAGACGATTTTTCAGTAAAACCAGTCCCTGTGGGATCGACCCTACTCCCTATACTGCTAAAATTTGCAACTAGGTGTAGGTTTATATTGGTGGAATCGACAGCCATCAATTTTGGCGCCGTTGCCGGGGACTGGCAACACTTACGATTGTTTAATCGTCTTCATGACCAGATCTTCATCAGGAAGTCTCGAATACGACCCAGAAATTGAGAAATCAGCGCGAGCGCGACGAAAGGAGACAGAAGCTCTTAAACGTGCGGGTAAAGCAGAAGCTGAACTAGGACAAGGGATCCTAGAATCTGACGTCGAAAAATTGAGCGAAGCAATTCGTACAGAGGCAATTTGACGTGGGAAACAAGTCGAAGTGGTTGGAACTGAGACCGAACCACTTCTTGAAACGAAAGAAGAAAAAGGCAACCTCGGTGAACCAGTAAGGATGGTGAACCGAACCATTCGTCAACTAGCCGCTGCTCCCAACGAGCAAACACCATTATGCATCAATTATCCTACCGGAGGAACCCCGTTCGAGCTGAAATCAGGCTTGATTCACCTTTTGCCCACCTTTCGAGGCCTGAAGAATGAAAATCCGCACACCCACTTGAGAGAATTCCACATGGTCTGCTCAAGCATGAAACCGCAGGGAGTACCCGAAGATGAAATCAAACTTCGGGCCTTTCCTTTTTCTTTAGTTGATACAGCAAAAGAATGGTTATTTTACTTACCCCCCGGTTCTATCACAACGTGGGATGACTTATCTCGTGTTTTTCTTGACAGGTTCTTCCCAGCATCACGAGCAGTTGAACTTCGGAGGGACATAGTGGGAATTCGCCAAATGGAGAGTGAATCGCTCTACGACTATTGGGAGCGATACAAAAAACTGTGTGCAAGTTGCCCTCAACACGGGTTGACCGAACAGTCACTCCTTCAGTATTTCTACGAGGGATTGCTCCCTATGGAAATGAAAATGATCGATGCTGCTAGCGGAGGGGCGCTTGTCAATATGACTCCTCAAAGGGCGAGAGAACTGATATCCACCATGGCAGCGAATTCTCAACAATATCGGCCAAATTCGGAACCTACAAGACGGGTTCATGGGGTAAACGTTTCATCTTTAGAAGATAAGTTGGATAAGCTTACCAATGTTGTTCAATGTTTGCTTACAGAGAAAAAGAATCCGACCTAACTGTGCGGAATTTGCGCTACATCTGAACATCCGACGGATTCATGCCCAATCTTTAACGACAATTCAGTGGCACCTGTTGATGCTGTCGGAGGTTTTCCGGGACCTCCTCAAAGACGTTATGATCCTTTCTCCAACACCTACAATCTTGGGTGGAAGGATCACCCCAACTTGAGTTACGGAGGTAATCCTCGATATAATCAATCGTACCAACTGAGACCTCTGCAATCACCACAACAGCAACCCAAGCCATCTCTAGAAGCTATTGTGGAAAGACTTGCCGCCGATACTGCAAAATATCAACAGAGGACAGACGCATCAATACAGGAGTTGACCAATCAGGTTAGTAAACTCTCGATGGCAGTTAATCGCTTGGAATCTCAAGGTAAATTACCTTCCCAGACAGAGCCGAATCCTTGACAGAATGCAAGCGCAATAACTCTTCGTAGCGGAAAGGTTTTAGAAACGGTGCCAACCAAAAGTCATGGGCAAGACAAGGAACGAGAAAGGCAAGAGATGGATCCAATAGCTAGGTCGGAGTCAGAAATTCAGAAACCAATTGTGATTCCACCTCCTTTCCCAGGGAGACTTTCCAAAGATAAGAGAGAGAAGGAGGAAAAAGAAATCCTCGAGACATTCCGGAAGGTGGAGGTAAATATCCCTTTACTCGACGCTATCAAACAAATCCCTCGTTATACGAAATTTCTTAAAGAATTATGTTCTAGCAAGAGAAGGTTGATAGGTAACGAAAGAGTAAGTGTTGGAGAAAATGTCTCTGCAGTACTGCAAAAGAAAGTTCCTCCCAAATACAAGGACCAAGGTATGTTTGCTATTTCTTGTGAGATAGGTAATGTAGGCATTAAAAAAGCCATGTGTGATTTAGGGGCTTCAATTAATGTTATGCCTTACTCTACTTATAAGTTGATTAATGCGGGTCCTTTGAAAGAAACAGGAGTAATAATTCAGCTGGCGGACAGGTCAGTCGTTTATCCCGAGGGGCTGTTTGAAGACGTCCTTGTTAAAATTAACGAATTAGTTTTCCCTGCAGACTTCTACATTATCAATATGGAAGATGATAACTCAACTAATTCGTCTAAAATTTTACTTGGAAGGCCGTTTTTAAGTACCGCAAGCGCAAAGATTGATGTTCGGAGCGGAACGCTGACAATGGAATTTGATGGCGAAATAGTGAAATTCAACGTCTACGAAGCCATGAGTCATCCTAACTCACTATTAAATATTTCTAGCATTGATATTATAGATTGCTTAACTCAATCTTATTATGAATATCATAATCTTGATGAGTTGGAAACTGTCCTTTACAGAAGCATTGACATGGATGTTTTACGTCATCTGGAGGAATTAGCCGTCATTGAAGATCCGTTGCGAGAAATGGTCAAACACTTAGAAACGCAACCATCATTGACGAACCAAGGTAATCCATTTGAACTATTACCTTCCCCAACTAAAATGTTACCTTCAATTTTGCAGCCACCAACCTTGGAGCTTAAAGAATTACCGGACCACCTTAAGTACGTCTTTTTGGGAGAAAAAGACACCCTACCGGTGATAGTGTCAAAGAAACTGACCAAAGACGAGGAGGAAAGTTTAGTTCGAGTTCTGAAAAATTATAAGGAAGCCATAGGATGGACGATAGCCGACATAAAGGGACTAAGTCCGTCCACATGTATGCACAAAATTTTCATCGAAGAGAACGCGAAACCAAAGAGAGATGCTCAAAGACGCCTTAATCCGCCCATGATGGAGGTAGTAAAGAAGGAGATCCAGAAGCTGTTAGATGCTGGAATGATATACCCAATTTCCGACAGTAATTGGGTTAGCCCGGTCCACGTCGTGCCCAAGAAAACTGGCGTGACAGTGGTGAAAAATTCGTCAGGAGAGCTGGTTCCTACACGAGTCCAGAATGGATGGAGGGTTTGCATCGACTACAGAAAATTGAATACAGCAACACGAAAAGACCATTTTCCACTTCCTTTCATCGATCAGATGCTCGAACGATTAGCTGGTAAGACCCATTACTGTTGTCTCGATGGATATTCAGGATTTTTCCAGATTCCAGTGGCTCCGGAGGATCAAGACAAGACGACTTTCACGTGCCCATTCGGAACGTTTGCATATAGACGAATGCCGTTTGGACTCTGCAATGCTCCGGCCACTTTCCAAAGATGCATGGTGAGCATATTTTTCGATTATGTCGAGAAAATCATCGAAGTCTTCATGGATGACTTCACGGTATACGGTAACTCTTTTAACTAATGTCTTGATAATCTTGCTAAAATACTACAAAGATGCCTAGAATTTAATCTTGTTTTAAATTATGAGAAATGCCATTTCATGGTTGACAAAGGGTTAATTTTAGGTCATATAGTTTCCTCGGAAGGAATTATGGTCGACAAGGCAAAAACGGATATTTTTAACTCATTACCTTACCCCACATCTGTGAGGGAGGTTCGTTCATTTCTTGGCCATGCAGGATTTTACCGATGGTTCATGAAAGATTTCTCGAAAATCGCGCGACCACTTTGCAGCCTGTTACAAAAGGATAAAGAATTTGAGTTCGATCAGACTTGTAAAGACGCATTTGACGTGCTGAAGCAGAAATTGGTCTCTGCTCCCATTGTGCAGCCACCAAATTGGGACTTCCCGTTCGAAATTATGTGTGATGCCAGTGACCAAAGTGTGGGAGCTGTTCTCGGCCAAAGAATAGGGAAAGAGCCTCATGTTATCTACTATGCTTCGAAAACTTTGGATGCTGCCCAAAGCAATTACACAACCACTGAGAAAGAACTATTAGCTATTATGTTTGCTTTAGATAAATTTAGATCTTACTTATTGGGAACTAAAGTAATTATCTTTTCTGATCATGCAGCTTTAAAGTACTTGATAGGGAAGAAAGAAGCAAAACCCCGACTGATCAGGTGGATTCTACTCCTACAAGAGTTTGACTTTGAAATACGAGATAAAAAAGGATGCGAAAACCTAGTAGCCGATCATTTGAGTCAATTACCGATTCCAGTAGATGACACACCATTGAAGGACAACTTTCCAGATGAAAACCTGTTTAGAGCAAATGCGATTCATCCTTGGTACGCAGACATAGTAAATTATCTCGTAACAGGTACTATTCCTTCAGATTTACCAAGGTCTAAAAGAGATAAGATTAAAAAGGATGCACGGTATTACATTTGGGACGATCCTTACCTTTGGAAACATTGCTCAGACCAGGTAATTCGACGGTGTGTAGCTAAAATAGAGGTACAGTCTATCTTAACTTTTTGTCATTCTTATGCATGTGGAGGACACTTTGGACCTAAATGAACTGCACACAAAATTCTCGAATGTGGGCTATTTTGGCCGAATATATTTCGTGATGCCTTTTTATTTTGCAAAACATGTGAAAAATGCCAAAAAGTTGGCAACCTTGGTCGTCGAAGTGAGATGCCCCTTACTCCCATTCATATTTGTGAAATTTTTGATGTCTGGGGCATCGACTTTATGGGTCCCTTCGTTTCTTCTTTTGGTAATTTTTATATACTCTTAGCTGTTGATTATGTCTCTAAATGGATAGAGGCAAAAGCCACTCGTAATGATAACGCTAAAACTGTGGTTGACTTTCTTAAAAGTTTCATTTTTTCCAGGTATGGCACTCCACGAGCGATAATCAGTGACAGAGGAACTCATTTTTGCAATAAGCTCATAGGTGCACTAATGGAGAAATATGGAGTGACTCAACGAATTGCCACTGCTTACCATCCACAAACGAACAGACAAGCCGAAGTGTCGAATCGAGAGATCAAGTCCATTTTAGAAAAGACGGTCAAACCCAACAGGAAGGATTGGAGTTTGAGACTGAATGACGCACTTTGGGCCTATAGGACGGCTTACAAAGGACCAATAGGCATGTCGCCTTACCGACTCGTTTTCGGTAAACCGTGCCATCTTCCAGTCGAGTTAGAGCACAGGGCATTTTGGGCAGTTAAGCAATGTAATATGGAGATGGAGTCTGCAGGAAAATATCGGAAGTTGGACATCCAAGAACTCGAGGAAATTAGAAACGACGCGTATGAAAATGCTCGAGTTTATAAAGAAAAGACGAAGGCGTTTCATGACAAAGTCATCACTCGAAAGCAGTTTTCAATAGGACAAAAAGTTCTCCTATATGACTCCACCTTAAAAATTTTCGCTGGTAAGCTTCGATCCAAATGGATAGGACCGTTTATTATTACTAATTTATTTTCTAATGGTGCAGTGGAAATTCAAAGTGAAGAAACACGAAAGTGCTTTAAGGTGAATGGGCAACGATTAAAACCCTTTTTCGAGAATTTTCAAACACACACAGTTGAGGAGATTATTCTTAACGAGCCCGACAATTGAATAAACAGGTCGTCGAGCTAACGACGTTAAACAAAAGCGCTTTTTGGAAGGCAACCCAAATTTCTTTTCATTTATTTAATTTTAAGTTTTAGTAGATCTAGTGTGTAAATAAATAATTTTTTTACTTAGTTTAATTAGTTTGATGTTTTCAGAAATCCGTCACCATCGCAGCACCCATCGCCGTCGCCATCGCACTACCTTCACCGATGCCACTGCACTACCATCGCCGTTTTCCCCCGCTTTGCTATAAGGTTAAGGTGTGGCAATGGGTATATGCATGTCTAGGATTGGATCTAGGGAGAGCTTGGTACTTAAGCGGTCTTAATGACCCACCTCCTCTTCTCTGAAATCCTACCTGGTGCATAGTATCTGTTCACTTTAACCAAGTTTCCATAATCTTTGATATCCTGCCAAGCCGTTACCCCCAACATCGACAAAATCATTGAAGCCACACATGGGGAGTACTCTTAACTTTTCATTTTTACTTGTTATTTGAGCTGCTGTTTTTCTTTTCTATTATATGATGCATGCTTGAGGACAAGCATAGAATAAGTAGGGGGGATGAATTTAGTAAGTATGCATGGATGGTTGATTGATTTTTGCTGCATGATTCTCTTTTGCATATGTTCAATCTTGCGTTGAATTCATTCAGCAGTTTATTTTGACGATGAGCCTTTAATCTCATACTTAGTCAACTAGGACAATTGGGTAAATTTTTTTTTTTGAATTTAAATGCTCAAGTATATAGATTAATCGTCACTTGTGTTTTAAGGTTGATGTATGTAACTAGATTTTCATGAATTGATTGTTTGAAAAATATTTGCTTGTGCACGGAAAAAAAAAAGAGAAAAAAAAGAAAAAAAAAGGGAAATTAAATAAATAAATAAAGGCTCAGGTTATGAGTGAAAGTCTCGAAAATGTGACCGGATTGAGTAACCGGGATGAGGTGCTTGGGTTGTCATCTTATCTCGCGTAAAAAGGTTTGAGTGACGAGTCGACGGCTTCATAACACTCCGCTAACGGAGCCCAATAATAAAGGCTGCTTGAACTGAGTAACCGGGATAGGGTGCTTGGGTTGTCATCCTAGTTCGCGTAAAAAGGTTTGGCCATGTCTAGTTTATTTTTCTAAAGTACAATTAATTAATAATGCCTTGCAAATTATTGGATTCAAACTCAATCTAATTATCTAGTTCGCATACTTCGATTTTTATGACACTAGTTTTGTTGATTAAACTATATGTTCTAAGCATTTATTTAATTATTTTTACCTTTGTTGTCTATATTGAGTATGGATGTGGAAAATAGGCTCGGTTCTTAATAAATTGTGGAATTAATTTTAATGCTTGAAAGAACAACATGCTTGAGGGCAAGCATGAGCTAAGTAGGGGGATTTTGATAACATGATTATTTTGCATGGTTTCTTGTATTTAATTCAGTGTATTTCTGAAATTAATCCCTGCTAATTTGCATTTTTATGATTTAATTCTTGTTAGGGACGCAATTGATCGGAAACATGCTGAAAAGGGCTAAATTGAAAGAAAATCATGGAAATTGGGCCAAATCAAAAAGATGGAGAGAGCCAAGGACTCATCATGCAATTGACTTTGTAAAAAGCTAAAATTAGAAAATTCTATTTTAAGTTTATTTTTATTTTATTTTATTTATTTTTAATTTTATTATTATTTTAGATTTTATATTAATTAATCTAGGCTATTTTTAGTAAACTCCATTAGTATAAATAGGGGTTAAATGTAATTGGAAAAGCATTCAATCAAATTCTCTCTTTTCTATTCCTATTTGGAGTTGTTTTTCTCTCTTTTCCTATTGCAAATTAGAATAGGATTTCTTTTATTTTTCCTTCAAGCCAACGTCAACATCCTTCCATTTTCCAATCCAATTGTTGGTTTTTCCAAAATTGGTTTAATTACCTTCCAAGTCCCCCTTCCTTCCTAAAATTCCATCATCCTTTAAACCAAGCCAAAACACAACCTTCAAGCATGAGTGAAATCATGCGACACTAAACCCCGTTTTCAGCCTTAAGCCGGTATTAACCCCGTCAAAAAAAACCCGTGAGTTACGAACCCGAGATATTCAACTCCCGATTTCCGATACTTATTATTTCTCCGGATTAAGAGTATGACTTCGTCAGCTCATAAAGTCAAGTCATACTAAGTCAAAAAAGACGTCGTTTGAGTTAGTGCGGCTAGACATATAGTTGGAATTCCGAAAGGATCGATTGTCTAATTGGTCTTCCGTGAACACATTGGCGTGCCAAGTGGGGATTGCTGTTTGGTTCCGTCAAGGGAAGTAGTAACCGGATTTAAATGTCCCAACGTTTGAGGGCATTGGTTCGAGCTAGGCTCTTCTAGAACGGAAAGCTGCCGAAGTTCTAAACCACGAACGTTTCGTAGGTTGCTCGATCGGTAAGGGTTAGTTATAGGACGTTCCATAACTAATTTACACAAGGAAGAGTTGGTGTCCGAGGCATCCTTGGTAGCTATAACTAGCTTACCGGAAAAGACGAGTTCATCTAATTTCGAGGATCGGGTCAAAGGTGGAAAAACCCGTGCTTAAGGCTGAGCTAAGTTTTATCGATTTCTTTTTAGACTATTTCAATTTATTTTCTTATTTAATCTGTTACTTTTTACGCTTTTATTTTCTGTGTCTGTTTCAGGTTTAACATTTTACTCCCCCCCAAACGTCGCAGGCACGACAATTGCCTAGACACTAACCTGGTCAAGAGATAGACGATTTTTCAGTAAAACCAGTCCCTGTGGGATCGACCCTACTCCCTATACTGCTAAAATTTGCAACTAGGTGTAGGTTTATATTGGTGGAATCGACAGCCATCAGCATCTTAGTTTAGTGTTTCATTAATTTTAGATTAATAAACCAATCACTTCATATTTTAGGCTAAATAATAGAAAGAAAGTGAGTAGTAGTATTTTTAGTTCCTTTGGGTTCGATAATCCGGTCTTGCCTAAGCTATACTACTATTCGATAGGTGCACTTGCCTCAATCGTTGTCATAGTAGTCTCTAGGTTCGATCATTCTTATTATAAATATTAAAACTCGACTGTTTGACACGATCAAGTTTTTGGCGCTGTTGCCGGGGAACTAAAATATTAAGAAAGCTCTATTTTTATTACTTTAGCCATTATTTTCGTAATTTATTTTTTCTTTTATTTTGATTTTTGATTTTGCTAAAATTGCTTTCTTCTTTTTCCTACAGGTACCTCTAGTTTATGACTAGAAGGAACCCGAGAGGACCTTTAGTATACGAAAGCGATATTGAAGCTACCACTCGTAGGAATCGCAGAGAAACTAGGCAAGCCCTAGACTACCAAAGAGAAGAACAACAAGACAGATCCAATCCTACTGAAGGGATAGACGAGAACGATCCTCCATTGGAGGATGCGCATGAACAAAATGCTCCGTGTACTATGTATGATTATGCTAAACCGCATTTAACAGGAGCAGACTCGAGTATTGTTAGGCCCACTATAGCCGCTAATAATTTTGAATTAAAGCCTAACACTATTCAAATGATTCAACAATTTGTTCAATTTGATTGTTTGCAGGACGAAGACCCGAATACTCATATAGCTAATTTTCTAGAGTTCTGTGATACTTTCAAAATAAATGGCATTACTGACGATGCCATTCGTTTTTGATTATTCCCTTTTTCATTAAGGAATAAAGCCAAACAGTGGTTACACTCGTTACCACGAGGGTTAATTACCATATGGGATCAAATGACCGAAAAGTTTTTATTAAAATATTTTTCGTCGGCCAAAACAGCCAAATTAAGGAATGATATTTCTTCTTTTGTGCAGATAGATTCAGAAACATTATACGATGCATAAGAGAGATAAAAGGAGCTTTTGAGAAGTTGCCCATACCACGGATTACCTTTGTGGCTTCAAGTTCAAACTTTTACCAACGGTGTGAATCCTTCAACGAGGCAACTAATTGATTCAGCAGTCGGTGGAACACTGAACAACAAAATTCCTGAATCAGCTTACGAGTTTATAGAAGAGATGTTAATAAATAATTATCAACGGCGAACTTCAAGGACAAGGCCAACCAAATTAGCTGGAGTTTTCAACCTCAACGCAGTAACCATGCTATCAAATCAAGTGGAGATGATAAATAAAAAGCTTGATAGTTTTTGTTCTTCGCAGGCACATCCAGTTATGCAGTGCGACGCAAGTGGAACTGTGGCGAATTCTGAGTACCCACCCTACCAACCAGGCATAGAGAGTGAACAGATGAACTATATAGGTAACAATTTCAAATCTAATAATAATCCTTATAGTAATACTTACAACCCAGGTTGGAGGAACCACCCAAATTTTTCGTGGGGAGGACAAGGAAATTAAGGAAATCAAAGACAGCAACCTCCTCCAAATTTCCAAAATCAGCCTTTTTCGCAGGAAAAGAAGCCAAATCTTGAAGAGATGTTGACAAAGTTCATGGCAGACAGATATTCCCATTTCTAAAAGACCGAAGCAAAGCTTAATGAACAACAAGCATCGATAAAAGGGATCGAGAACCAAGTCAGAGAACTTACTAAGTCAGTTGGATTACTCACTGAGATGGTATGTGAAATACGGGCGGAAATCTTTTCTAAAAGGACAGACAAGTAAAAGTAGTTACACTGAGGAGTGGAAAGGAGCTAATCGAACGAAGAAAAGGGCATAGGAGTTGAGGATGATACTCCAGTGCACACGGAGAGTAAACCATCAGTTCCATATCCAGCAAAATTGAAGAAAGAACGATTAGATGCCCAATACGGTAAGTTCCTTGAACTCTTTAAACAAATACATATCTATTTACCTTTTGTTGAAGCTATTTCACAGATGCCGAAGTACGCCAAATTCTTAAAGAAACTCCTAACGAATAAAAGGAAGCTTGAAGAAGTATCAATGGTGGAGCTTAATGAAGAGTGTTCAGTCATCCTCCAAAATAAACTACCACAGAAATTAAAAGATCCAGGGAGTTTCACTATTCCTTGTTTAATTGGTAGTTTAAACATTAAGAAAGCATTAGCAGATCTAGGTGCCAGTATCAACTTAATGCCTTATAAAATAAACAACTAGATCTTGGGGAACCAAAATGCACTAGGATGAGTATTCAGTTAGCTGATAGATCTATTAAATATCCTAGAGGAGTTATTGAAGATGTATTGGTAAAAATTGATAAATTTATTTTCCCTGTTGATTTTGTTGTGCTTGACATGGATGAGGACATTGAAGTTCCTTTAATTCTAGGGCCTCCTTTCTTAGCTACTGCTAGGGCAGTTATCAATGTAGGCGATGGCAAACTTACATTAAGAATAGGCGATGAAGAAATTATTTTTCAAATTTATGATGCCATGCGATATTCAAAAGAACAAGATGATTTCTGTTATTTTGTTGAAACTACTGATCATATTATTCAGAACTCATTACAGGAAATCATACATGATGACACGATGGAACTGCGTCTTACTCAAGAAGAGGGTGAAGAAGATGAAGTTAACGAGCTACAAACACCTTCATCTATACAAATAGAAAGAGAAAGCATCGAAATCAATGACGATTCAAGACAGAAACCTTCTGTTGAGGAACCACCCAAATTAGAATTAAAACAGCTGTCGAAACATTTAGAGTATGCATTCCTTGGGGAAAACTCTACACTACCAGTAATTATCTCCTCAGAGTTAAAACTCAAGGAAAAAGAGGAGTTGCTACAGGTACTAAGGGAACATAAAAGAGCCATAGCTTAGAAAATCTCAGATATTAAGGGAATAATCCCAACATTTTGTACCTACAAAATTTTAATGGAAGATGAGTACAAGCCATGTGTGCAACCTCAAAGACGATTAAATCCCAACGTCGAAGAAGTTGTGAAAGCTGAGGTAATTAAACTTCTAGATGCTGGAATAATTTATCCTAATTCTGACAGTAATTGGGTAAGTCCTGTGCAGGTTGTCCCGAAGAAAGGAGGTATGACTGTGATAGCTAATGAGAAGAATGAACTAATTCCTACCAGAACAGTCACAGGTTGGAGAGTCTGCATTGATTATAGGAAGCTAAACGACACCACTAGGAAATATCACTTTCCTTTGCCTTTCATTGATCAAATGTTAGAAAGATTATCTAGGCATATGTATTATTGCTTCTTAGACGGACTCTCCGGATATTTCCAAATCCCAATAGCACCTGAAGATCGAGAGAAGACAACGTTCACATGTCCATACGGTAGTTTGCTTATCGTAGAATGCCTTTTGGATTATGTAATGCTCCTGCTACTTTCCAGCCTTATATGTTGGCAATCTTTGACGAACTTGTGAAGGACATCATGGAGGTATTTATGGATGATTTCTCAGTATTCGATAATTCTTTTCATCTTTGCCTTAAAAATTTAAAACGAGTTCTAATGAGATGTGAGGAAACAAACCTTGTTTTGAACTGGGAAAAATGTCACTTTATGGTATAAGAGGGAATTGTATTGGGACATAAAATTTCTAGAAAAGGAATCGATGTAGATAAAGTAAGGGTCGAAACAATAGAAAAATTACCTCCTCCTAGCTCGGTTAAGGCTATTAGAAGCTTTTTAGGACATGCAGGATTCTATAGAAGATTCATTAAAGACTTTTCTAAAATAGCTAAGCCGTTGACAAAATTGCTAGAAAAGGATGCACCTTTTAACTTTGATCAAGAATGTCTAGATGCATGTAACACCCTTAAGTAGAAATTAATAAACGCTCCAATTATAATTGCTCCTGATTGGAATCTTCCTTTTGAACTAATGTGTGATGCAAGTGATTTTGCAGTAGGTGCAGTTCTAGGACAGCGAAGAGACAAACACTTCTGGCCAATCTATTACGCCAACAAGATATTAATGGTCACGCAAGGAAATTATACCACCACTGAAAAAGAATTATTAGCCGTGGTCTTTGCATTTGATAAATTTAGACAATATTTATTGTTATCTAAAGTTGTCATTTACACTGACCACTCTGCTCTTCGTTATCTTTTAAATAAACCAGATGCAAAACCTCGAATCATAAGATGGATTTTACTCCTGCAGGAATTTGATTTGGAAATTAAAGATAAGAAAGGAGCTGAAAATCTTGCAACAAACCACCTATCTAGACTAGAGAATCCACATATAGAAGAACGAGAAAAGATAGAGATAAATGACTCATTCCCTGCGGAGCAATTATTCTCTATAACTAACTGCGAGGTACCTTGGTTTGCAGATATTGCAAATTTTCTAGCTGCTAATATCCTACCAAAAAGGTTAACACATCATCAAAAGAAGCGATTCTTTTCTGATGTGAAAAACTATTTTTGGGAAGATCCCTTTCTTTTCCGTATATGTGCAAATCAGGTGATTCAGAGATGTGTTACAAAGATAGAAACAAGCAAAATTTTAGAGCACTGCCACTTCGGACCATCAGGAGGACATTACAAACAGCGCACAAAATACTCGAATTAGGTTTTTATTGACCCACTTTATTTAAAGATGCCAACAGGTATGTCGCCTCATGTGATAAATGCCAAAGAACAGGTAATATTTCCAAACGCAATGAAATGCCTCAAACATACATGCTATTATATGAAATATTTGACATATGGGGTATTGATTTTATGGGCCCATTCCCTAGTTCATTCGGGAATAAATATATCTTAGTGGCAGTCGATTATATGTCAAAATGGGTGGAAGCTGAAGCTTTGCCCACCGATGATGCCAGAGTAGTAGTCAAGTTTTTAAAGAAATTATTTTCTTGATTCGGAACACCTAGGGCAATAATTAGCGATAGAGGTACCCATTTTTGTAATACCCAATTCGATAAAGTCCTGAAGAAATATGGGGTACACCACATGATAGCCACCCCATATCACCCTCAAACCAGTGGGCAAGCAGAAGTAGCAAACCGAGAACTAAAACACATTCAAGAGAAAATGGTTGAAACAAATAGAAAAGATTGGGCATTAAAAGTAGATGACGCCCTATGGGCCTATAGAACAACGTTTAAAACTCCCTTAGGGACATCCCTATATAAACTTATCTACGGAAAAAGTTGTCATTTACCATTCGAGTTTGGAACACAAAGCTTTTTGGGCTATAAAATTTCTAAATTATGATCTTAAAACTGCAGGGGAGAAAAGAATGATGCTAATAACTGAGCTAGACGAATAGAGAGCCGATGCCTACGAGAACTCAAGACTATACAAGGAAGCAACTAAGCGATGATGCGATGCTCATTTGAAGAAATCAAAACAATTCGAAGTAGGGGACTTAGTCTTGCTATACAACTCAAGGCTTAAATTGTTTCCTGGGAAATTAAAATCAAGATGGTCAGGGTCATTCATGGTCAAAACAATTTTTCCCTATGGCACAATCGAGGTAACTCACCCCACTCAAGGCACATTCAAGGTAAATGGTCACTGACTCAAAATCTATAATGGTGAAAATATTACAAATATGAGAGATGAGCTTCAACTCCGTGAATCTTCTTACAGAACTGAAAACAGGGTAAGTCTAGCTTAAGACTTTAAACGACCGCTTCTCGGGAGGCAACCCGAGCACCGACTTTACTAACAATATTGATTTTTACTTAGCTCCATACTGACAAAGTGCAGGTTTTGACCACACAGCCGTGCACACGGGCGTGCCCGTGGCCGTGTGGAAGCCACAAGACAGCACACGGGCGTACTAAAACTCGTGCACGATAAGAGGTAAACTTTTCCCAAACACGGGCAGGCCACGACCGTGCCTCTAACCGTACGAAGATACTGACTTGCCTACCACGGGCAGACCACGGTCGTGCCTTAGATCGTGCGAAGATACTGACTTGCCTACCACGGGCAGACCACGGCCGTGTCTTAGACCGTGCGGAGATACTGACTTATAGAACATAGGCTGAACATGGCATTTGTACCTTACCATGCCTAGTTTAACACGGGCGTGCCACTTAAACCACGGCCGTGCCCAAATACCTAAACGCGCCCAAAATTTAAAAATCGCAAAAAACACGGGCACTTTAAAACAGAGCACGGGCGTGGCATTTGCTCGTGTCTCCTCCCCTATTTAAACAAATTAAACCGGTCACTTTCCCAAAACCAACTCTAAAAAAAATTCAGCCTTCCTCCTCCCAAAATCTGGCCACACCCATATTCCCCACCTTCCCTTAACTCCCATTTCTTCTCTCAAAACACACTACAAACCCACCCCACGCCCGCACCACCGCCGTGCTGCATCAACTCCATGCCCCTGCCACCATCGTGTTCGTGCTGCAACTCACTCCATCGTCATGCTCAACCCGTGTCCAGCAGAAACCCACCACCAACACCCCTGGTTCCTTCAATTATTTCACTTTTTTAACTAAAGTTTGCTAAATTTGATTTTATTTATATTTTTTGTTTAGTTTTAAGCATGATTTTTCTCATGTGTATTGCAATATGATATTTATGAATATTATATATATTTGCAACATCATTGTGATAAGTGCTATTAGTTATTTGATTGATATTTCTCATGTCATATTTTTTTATGCTACTACAAATTCCTATTTTGAATTGATTGCTTATTCAAATATCTTGGATTTGGATTACATTTTGGTACAAACCTTTTCTCTTTTTCAGGCACCATGTCATCATCACGACCCAAACGATCCACAGCCGCCCTAAGCAAGAAAAGAAAGGGGCCCGGATCATCCTCAGCAAGTGCCTCTTTTAAGCTACGACACCAATTCCTACGATTTTCTCAGAGGGCTCAGGAAGAGTGTTACAAGGCAATTTGGGATAGACCCCTCGGCACCGGTAGGTGCATCCATTGGGACGCACTGGAACAAGTCAGGCTCATGACCGATATTTGAGCCCTCATCTCAACCGACCCGTGGGAGTAGTTTTTCTCAATCATCTAGCCCACATACTTGGTACTCACCATCTAGTTCTGCGCCACCTTCTCCTTACAGACAATAATGGCACAGTTCGACGACCTTGGCATAGTCCAATTCCGTTTAAGGGGTACGGTAAGTCGACTAAGCGTACCACAATTCGGCTCGGTGCTCTGACTCTATACACCGGAATTTATAGAAGCAAACCCACTCTTTGAGTTAAACCGCCAGCTCCACTGCATTCCCCTCTATTGCTGGCGTAGCTTACACTCCAGCACGGGCGTCTGCGACCCCAGTCGTTCCAAGGCGACAGCTCTCGCCCCGTACTTGAGGTACATTCACGCCATTCTAGCTTACACCATTACAGGATGTTGTGAGAGCACCAGCGTGGTAAATCGCCACGACGTATATTACTTATCGTGCATGGTGAAAGGACACGTGTTCGACCTTGCATACTTTATCACTGGTGCAATGCAGTATCAAACAGAGGCGCACAGGAAGGGAATCTTATCGATGGGACCGTACATCATACGGTTGGCTAGGCACTTTGGTCTCCTCGACACCGAGTCTCAGACTTCATCGCTCATGCTGATCGGACAGATGGTACCCCAGGGTATCTAGACAATGTTGCACATGAGGATGATTAAACATCATCGTGGGACCGACCCTCCCCAGTAAAAACTAGCCACCGACGAGGCAGAGCCCGAGGACATTACTGATGATGTCCCACCTTCGACACAGGAGGCACTAGCTCAAAGCCAGCGGCCCGTCCATACAACAGATTCTTTGTCAGAGATTTCTGCACACCTCACCCAGTTCGAGCAATACTGTACCCAGCAGTTCACCGACATCGCTCGACGATTTGATGGGATTGAGGCCGTCCTTTAGTAGATCTGCCAGCACTTTCACATCACAGCTCCGACACCACCACAGGACCCGGCGGATGATGAGGACCTTTGAGTCCTTCTATTTATCTATCTTTATTTTCTCTTTAATTTATTCTGAATTTCATTTTATTTTTACTTTTATTTTCATTTTTACTTTTTATTAATTTTTATTTACCTTTATTTGATCTTTTTCCTTATATATTGCAATTTTATATTATGGTTATCATCTGATCTTCGAGCATGCCTAGCATATATTTATTTAATTACGCCTCCGAGATATCTAACTGATGACTTCGCAGTTTCAATTGCACACTCCGTATAAACGAACAAATCACTAGGAGTAATACACTACTACATAAGTCATCTTTTACCATGACCTCTGCCAACTCCAGGATCATCCAGATTTCAGGGAGTGTTACTTATCCCCTTATCTTTTGATTTAAGTATAACATGATTATATATCTTTGTACATTGAGGGCAATGTACATCTTAAGTGTGGGGGGTAAAATTACCTAACTTTTTGCATTATTCTCAAATCCCTGAATTTAGTCTTGACTTTATGTAATTTTCTCATATTACTAAGTAGGGCGAAATTTCGAATGATTTATGATTCTTATTGAATGTTTTAGATTAAGTCATATATAATTGTGCATTGATGATTTATACTTTAAGATACTAAAGAATCAAGCATGATAAGTCTATTTTTCAGAATTAAAAACTTGCTAGGTTGATTGAACTGAATCTGAATGTTACCTTGAAATTTGAAATTTACAAGGTTGATATCAAAATACCCATAATTTTTGTAAGATTTTGAGCCTTATAGAGCATATATTTCTTTTTCATGCTCACTCTATTGTTTATGAGTATGTCAACTTCGATTTGTTATTCTAGAACTTGCCTCGTTTATACATGTCGAGACCACACATTTGATTTGATATACAGAGATGATTAAGGCACCTAGGATTTAACCCACTTACTCCATAAAAAAGCCCACCTTCATAATTAACCCCTAGTAAACCCCGTTGATCCTAACAACCCATTTTATTGACTTACTCACTAATATTAACCCAAAACCCTTTGTATTTGTTATCAACATTCTTTTTTACTACCCTTTATATCGAGATTTGATTTGATTTGATTAAGTTACCTGATTATTTTATTTTAGTTTAAGAATTTATTTTGTATTTAGTTTGTTCTTAAAAAATGAAGTATATTCAGTATTAGTGAGCTTGTACATTTAAATTCAAACTATTTTAGAAGAAGCCCGTATTATCAGTTTCAAAGTTTCAATTCATGTAATTATTTATTTCAGTTTGTTGCTTTTAGTTAGGTAATTTATCAATTCGATCTCGATTTTAACCTTCTAATTCAGCCTATATCCCCACCTTTAACCTAAGCCCCGTTACAACCCTAATTAAAGACCTTTTGATCTATGCATCATCTCATATTATAGTGGTGGAGATTTGATCAGGCAAGCCTATGGGATTAACTTTTCAAGTTCGACTTTTGAGCGTTTTTTCCCTGAACCTTAAACACTTTGAGAGATTTGAGTGAATCCTTAGTGAGGATGTCAATCCTTGTCGGTTTTGAATCAGAGGTAATTATTTAGATAAGGGGAGACACCTATGTTTTTGTGCTACAAATTCAAGACTTATATTGTTTGAATCTTCAAGACTCTTTAAGTTAAATTATCCATGTATAAATTATCTATGAATTATAATGAGACATTTTTTATAGGAATTATGAATTATGGAAAGTTCGTTTTAATTATATGTTGAGAATTTTTGCTTGAGGACAAGCAAAAGCTTAAGTGTGGGGGTATTTGATAAACCACAAAAGTAACATATTTTTAATCCCGCATTTAGCACATTTTTTGATGATTTAGCCCTTATTTATGTAAAAAGGTGCTCTTGATCCTTTGTTTTCATGTTTCATACTCAGGAAAGCACCCGAGGACAAAAAGAACGTAAAACAGGCTTAAAACGGACCAATTTAGGCCAAAGAAGAAATCGACACGGCCTGGACTTCAAGCAACACGACCGTGCCTCATGGATTAGCTAGGGCACGGCTGGATTACGACTCACACGATCGTGCCTAAATCAATAGAATTGAAACACGGCCCAACCACGATTTACACGGGCGTGTGACCCTGGGCGTGTCTGATTCGTGGGCATGAGGAATTTCATTCGAAAAAGGTTACTTGGGGAGAAAGAAACGCATTCCAAGAGCCTATATAAAGACCTCAAGTATGACCAGGGCGGTCAATAGGGCAGTCAGCTAAGCCTGAAGCTGAGCCAAGGTCAGATTCGTGGGAATCATTCGAAGATAGCCAGTTGATCCATCTCAAAAAGCCGGAATTATACTCAAGACGGCGGATCTCTCCTTCAATTCCTTCAGGGGGTTTTGGGGATTTTCTATGTTTTGTTTTATCTTTTCTCTTGAGATGTTTTCTTTAATAGTTATGAACTAAACCCTTTAGATACCTAAAGGGGATGAAACTTAGATGAATCTTGTTATCGTTTTATGAACTATATGATAAGTATTTAGTTTGTTCTTAATTATGTGTGCTTAATCCAAATTGAATGTGCTTAGGTGGTGGAGCAAAAGTCCCTGTTTAAGAGTAGATCTAACATAATTAATCGGAGTTGATCGCGCGCCTAGAGATAGGGTGACGAGATTTTTTTGGATTAGGATGAAACCTAATATGGGAGTCCATAGATCGATTTATTGCTATTCTAGGGGTTATTAATGTAGAAAGAGATTTTCATTAATTAACTTAGGGTTAGATGTTATTCACCTCGAGAGAGGGATTAATATAAGTTAAGGAGTCTCACGGATCAAGCTAAGTGAATAAATCGTATGGTTTGGTGTTAGATAACAAGTGAAGTCTAGGTAGATTCTTCCTAGGGTATCATCTAAATCAACTGAGTTTTCCAATAGTCTTTCCCAAGTTTCATTCTTTTTGTCTTTGCACCTTAGCTTAGTGTTTCATTAATTTTAGATTAATAAACCAATCACCTCATATTTTAAGCTAAATAATAGAAAGAAAGTGAGTAGTAGTATTTTTAGTTCCTTTAGGTTCGATAATCCCGTCTTGTTTAAGCTATACTACTGTTCGATAGGTGCACTTGCCTCAATCATTGTCATAGTAGTCTCTAGGTTCGATCATTCTTATTATAAATATTAAAACTCGACTGTTTGACATGATCAATGCTCGTGTGAGGCACACGAGCTGGCCACAAGCCCATGTGGCAGCCCGTGTCGATATCGCTCCCTGTTTCCCAAACACGTGGAAAAAGCCAATTTTTAGGGTCTTTGAGCATTGTAAAGTCTATATAAACACACTAGAACTAGACCTAAAAGGACACGTAGAGTATAAAGCAGAAATTACTTGAAGAACGTGTAACACCCCAAACCTGGCCTAGAAGTTAGGCCCGAATCTGGCGTGTCACATTGAAGTGTTTTTGGAAACCCATGTTTTCGAAGAAAACCCTTCTTGTTTAAAAGCTTAAGTAAAAATTCCAGTTACGTTAGTTTATTCCCTAAATGTGGTACATTGAAAAATTATTAGTTTTATTCCCAAAACTTCTTTTCAATTGTGGAAGCTAATTTTGAAAGTAATTGATTTACGAAAAAGATTAAGTCGCTAAACCATTTCGAAAAGGTTACGAAAACGTAGTGTTATTTTATAAATAGTTAACATTTTGGAAAACCGTGATTTACTTCTAACGGATATAATTCAAAGTGAATAAAAACCCCAAGCTAAAATCCAAAACCTTAAAGAGGCCTTATTACAAAAGTGGAAACCCAAAACGGAAACTAAAGCATAGATGAAGTCCAAAGGCAGTCGTGTGGTCACCTCCGAGTCCATCGCAACACCAATCCTCCTAATGCTGGGGATTATCTGCACAGTTAAAAAGGGGGTGAGTTTGCAAAAACTCACTGTGTAATCCCCTTACCAGAGTAACAGTCAGTATATAGAAACAAAAACTGAAACAGTCTGGGCCAAAGCCCTTTAACAGTAATAGTATAGTCCAGTGCAGAGTATAGCATACGTGGGCCAAGGCCCACTACAATATCACTTGGGTCACAGCCCATAACAGAATCAATTGGGCCTAGCCCAAAACAATAATAGAACAAGTGGCCCAAGCCCAGTACAGTGACAGATCTCATAAATAGATATGCAACAGTATGAGGATGCATCCCACCTCGATCCAGCCAACACACCACCCGTACCAACCCTACACTCCGTGGGGATAAAATCGACCCACCCAGCCAACACACCAAGCTTAGCACTGATTGCGGCACTAAGTCAACAGAACAGCTCGGGCCGTGGACAGAACGGCTAAAAGCCATAAATATCGCAGCAACGGTGCCAGTTAATAGAACGACTAAAAGCCATAAATAGAATGGTTACAAACCATAATCAGGATGGCACAGAGCCATAATCAGGATGGCACAAAGCTATCGATAACTGTAATAAATTTCGCACATAGCCATCAGCGACGGTAATATAATCGGTACATAGCTACGGGTAATTATGATCGACACTGAGTCATCAATATATATGTTAGGCACATAGCCATGGGTAAATACGATTGGCACAAAGCCATAATCAAGATGGCACAGAGCCATATTTAGGTTGGCATAGAGCCAAAATCAGATTACGTGGCCTTAAGCCGTCAGTCGGTCCACAGTCGTCTCAAGCGACCTGTGCGACCTTACAAATCAATACTGGATCCACAATCGTCATGCGACCCGTGCGACCCTATCAGAACTTCCTCCGTATCAATGTCCCAACCCTATGTAATATGTTGTGTATGTCATGCTCAATCATTACACGTGTATGCAAAATGGCCATGCTCAGTAACAGTCATTTAAACATATATTAAAAGCATATCAGTCACACGATCACAGTCAAGTCAGTTAAAACAGAGTCATATGATCACAGTCAAATCAGTCAAATTCATAATTTAAGTCAGTATTTACCCACAAAGGCAAAACAGTCATTTTACCCTATAAGGGTATTTCGGTAATCCTACCATACACGGGTATTTAGGTAATTTTGCAAACCAGGGGTATTTTGGTAATTTCATAAATTAGGGGTATTTCAGTAATTTCACAATATGAGGGTATTTTGGTAATTTTACAAATCAGTGGTATTTTAAAAATTTCACAATTCGAGGGTATTTCAGTAATTTTACAAATCAGAGGTATTTCGATAATTTCACAAATCGAGGGTATTTTAATAATTTCACAAATCGAGGGTTGATAAACCGTAAATTACACATATTTTAACCCTATGCTTGGCTTATTTTTGGATGAATTCTTATTAGATTTGATGAATTCGATGCTCATAATCTTTTAATTTCATGTTTTATACTTAGGAGAGCTTAAGAGTCAAAAAGAACGAGAAATGGGCCAAAATAGGGACAAAATGGGCCTACCTTAGATACTCACATGGCCTGGGCTATCTTCCACGGCCATGTGTTTCGAGCAACAACCGAGACATGGCCTGGACTATCGACCACGGGTATATCACACGGCCGTGTGTGGTGAGCAGGATCGACTACGACCAAGGGAGTCCAACACGGGCGTGTCACACGGACATGTCCCTACCACAGCAAGGATGAATTTTATTCAGAATAGGATACTTGTGGGCCAAGAAAGGCATCACAAAGCCTAAATAAACACCCTAGGGGGCAACCTAAGGAGGGAGGTCGACAGGACGTCGAATAGACGCCGAGTAGAAGCAGAAAATACTCTAAGACAGCCGTCGGGAACAGCTTAGGAGAAGGATCTCCATCATAAAAGTCATAAATCAACAGAAATTTCATCCTAATTAGTAATATGAGAAAATTACTTAAGAACAATGCTTAATTCAGGGATTTTCAAATAATACTATAGTTAAACCCCCACACTTAAGACGTACATTGTCCTCAATTTACAAATATAGATGTTAGCAAAATAATAATAAAATCATAAAATAAGGAGAGAAGTGAAACTTCCTGAATTTTGGATGGAGTCAATGAAAAGAAATCGGATAGCATTGGGCGGAGGTTAATGTTGGGGAGCGTCTCGAACCTATTGAAATTGAATCCTCGAAGCAGCCGGCCTGATTTTATTATATCCTAAGCTAAATCTAAATGGCATGAAGAATAAGAATAAAATAATAAAAAATAGATAAATAAATAAATAAAATAAAAATAAAAGTAAATAATGGAAAATGAAAGAAGGAAGATAATTGGAAAAGAAAAAGTAAAAAGGGGGTTTAAATAGAGATGCAGCTCGTGTTTTGGGAAAATTCTTGTCTTGTTGCCACACGTCTACGGCCACGCCTGTTTACCTACCTGTGGTGCCCACACGGCCACGGCCATGACTGTGTGCAAGGCCGTGTGGGTATGGAAACCTACGCCTAAATATGAAAAGAAAATAAAACTAAACTAATTAGTAGGGTTAGTGCTCGGGTTGCCTCCCAAGAAGCGCTCGTTTAAAGTCTTGAGCTAGACTTACATGTTATTTGTATGGTCATGGTGGTTTGAGGAGGTGAAAATCCTTTCTCATGCGATCAACTCGGTTTTTAATATAAAGTTTAAGTCGAGTAGTGTTTACCTCAAAAGTGCTGAATTTAGAATTGCTTACCTCGACTGTCCCATATGGGAAGATATTGCCTACCTCGAAAGGGATTTCTTTGGTTGTATTCAGGTCTAATGTAGTGATTCGAGGATTCATTTTATTTAACAGTACCTGGTCTCATATTTTGAGGTGGTTTGATGTTCCTAGGAGCTCTTCTAGGGGCTTCTTCGGGTTGACATCGTGTGGTTCTGGTTTCTCTTTGAAGTGTGTCTTCCACTCTTCTAGTTTGTCGACTTTAAGGCTACGTTCCTTATGTAATACTTCCTTGTTGGCACGAGGTCTATGTTCCGGCTCAGGTTTGTAGCTTTGTGGTTTTTCCTGCAATGAATGTTGAATAAATTGATCATCAACTAAATTCACTTTCTCACCTTCATCATTCGATATTTTGGCCGAGTCAAGAGCTTGTAGACTGATTGATTCGTCACCTACACGAAGGATGAGTTCTCCTGCGTCGACATCAATTTTAGTTCGACCAATTGCTAAAAAGGGTCTTCCTAAAATTAAAGGAATATTATTGTCCTCATCCATGTCTAAAACTATAAAGTGTACTGGGAATACGAATTTATCAATTTTGACTAGAACATCTTCTATTATACCCCTAGGAATTCTGTTAGTTTTATCAGTTAATTGAATGCTCATCCTAGTTTGTTTGGGTTTCCCTAGACCTAGTTGTTTAAACATTTTATAAGGCATAACATTGATGCTTCCCCCTAAATCAGTTAAAGCATTATCAATAGATAAACTACCAATTAAACATGGAATTGTAAAACTCCCTGGATCTTTTAATTTCCGTGGCAGTTTATGTAACATCCCAAACCTGGCCCAAACGTTACGACCAGATCTGGCATGCTACTGGTTGAAATGTAAAAAAAAACGAGATTCTTTTATCTCCTTTAAAGAGAGCACGGATTTTATTTGAAAACTCTTCGATAACGTGTTGTGTTGGAAACTTAGCTTTGTTGGTTTTGGAAACCTTGGTTTGATTAATCAAATATTCGTTAACTAAGTGATTTTTTTCATGAAAACCATTGCTTTGCGTTAAGCGTGTTTGAAACTCCCATTTCATTACTTCTTATAATTAAGACCTTGAAATATAACTTTAAAATCCATAATCATTAACAACTATAAACTGGATATTTAAGCCAAGGAGGCTTTATTACATACCAACGCCATTAACTCCAAAATAAAATGAAAATAAAATTAAAGAATAAACCGGAAATAAATTGACTTAAATAATAGACTCTATGGCCCCTCGAGTCCGTCTCGGCTCCCCTATCCACGATCTACTGCTCACCTGAGAGGTTAAGGAAAATAAAGGGGTGAGTCACCAAGACTCAGTGCGTAAATCCATGCATCACATAAATGGCTTGAGGCCCATAAACACATTCTGGGCCTTGGCCCACACAAAATGGCAACAGAACAGGTGCATATGCTGAATGACCCAACCCAATCTAAAATTCCATCCTCTACACGCCAACCCTTACCAGCTATCACACCGCGGGGATTTCTACAATCAACCCACCATCCGTTACACGCCAATTTGACAGCCATTCTGTCGATCATATTATTCAGGAATCAAATTAACGTGGCATAGCCACCGATCACTATTGTGACCTAAATATACATATCGTGGTTTAACCATCAATCACTAAGTGACCTATTAACATGCTCTTCCCCTTCATCATATCAATCCCGTATCCCATGCATACACACATGCCATAACAAAGATAATATACCATTTACAAAGTAACAGGTTAACACATACATCGATACACATAGAGAAAATACTATGTTTACGTACCTGGCATCCCTAGCCTAACCCCTACGGGTTATTCGACTGTCCACACAGCATTTTCCGGCTTTTCAGCCCATAACAGGTATAATACAGCAAAACTTATGTGATAAAGATCTACACACCTGATTACAGTCAAGATGATACTTTCTATGTCGACACTATCAGTAGCCAATACGACTGCTAACTGCCTATGGTCTTGTTCTGAAGCCAGTCCACAACCCGGTGGCCAATCCCAAACCGCTGACACAGCTCGTTTCTTAAACTTAGGGATTGGGTTTACAGATCCAATCCCCTTCTTCTCTTGATAAACATTTGATCCCATCAAAAGACCTTATCAGTTGCTACCATCACAACATATGGTTGTTAATCCATAACATAGGGTTAAGATCACAAATACGATAACCAAACCTAACGAAAATCTAAAGAGAAACCCTTACCTTGAAAGAGAAACACCACCTACCTTAACACAGGAGATTCGGCTAGCCCCTATATGATTTCGGCACTTAGCACAATAGAAGAAGCAATTTGGCAATATCAGGGGAGAAAAGAGCTGAAAATAAACAAAAAGAACTATAAGTGGGACCTAGGAGTTTTCGGCTTTAGAAGAAATCAAAAGAAAAAAATGATGTAGAGAAAGATTATGAGGTTTCGGCTTGTGGAAGTAAGCAGAGAAGAGAACAATGAACATTCGGCTTTAGCATAAAAGTGGAGATGAGAGAATGGGATTAGGGGTTTTGACTTTAGTAGAAAATGAGAAAAAGAGAATGGCGGAATAAAGACCCAAATGCTGAAAATGAAGAGATATTCCCCCACCTAAACACAATTTCGGCACTTACTACACAAAAGCCGAAAATGCCCACTCTGAAAAATCAAAAGCTCATCCTATCAACAGGGAAATTTTGGCACCCCTAAGCCACATCAAAATCAATTTCCCCCTTCCTCTTAGTTTTGGAAATTCGGCCACCACCTTGACCAACAGATAACTCCTAAACTTTCTCCCTTATCTTTATCTGATCACCCATCCACAAGAGGCATAGATAACACCACCTCTTCTTCTCTTTATCAACCACATTATCGGCCACATTATCCACATCATCCAACTTAGTTAATCTCCCTATTTTTAAGCATCCTAGTCGACCCCAACTTTGCTCCCTGTTAACGCCAAAAATTAATTAAAGTAAATGGGTATCTTACGACTCGAACCTCCTCTCCAAGCTCCCTTGTGGCGTCACCTTGCTGAGCCTTAAGAGGCGCCTCCTTGCCTCTTTATCACATCACTTCTTGTGTCTTAAAGCACAAATAATATCTTTTAAGCTCTAACCCAGATGGCTCTCCACTAAAGTGCCCACACAGAAAAATTTTGACTAAGGCCTCGGCCCAACCCTGAGCCCAATCTAAACCCCTTAAACACTCTTATTAACACAGTAAGCATAACAACTCATTAAATGCATAGCCTCCCCAATTCAGGATGTTACAGTTCTACCCCCTTAAAGAAATTTTGGCCTTGAAATTACCTGATCAAAATAGATGCGGGTACTGCTGCCGCATCGCCTCCTCTGGTTCCTATGTAGCCTCCTCAAAACTGTGATTCTGCCATAGAACCTTAACCAACGAAACCGTCTTCCTTCGTAATACTTTGACATCACGATCCAGGATTTTCACTGGTTCCTCTTCAAAGGACAGGTCGGGTCTTACTTCAATTTCTTCCACAGGCACCACATGGGATGGATCCGAATGATATCGTCTTAGCATAAAGACATGAAACACATTGTGAATCTGGCTTAACATTGAAGGTAGCTCAAGCTGATAGGCTACCGGTCCCACTCGTTTCAACGCCCGGTACTGTCCAATGAATCTGGGACTTAATTTACCTTTTTCGTCCAAATCTTAGTACTTTCTTCCACGGCGACATCTTTAAGAAAACCCTGTCACCCACTACAAATTCTATGTCTTTACGCTTCAGGTCAGCATAGGACTTCTGTCTGTCCGATGTTTCCTTTAATCGAGCCCGAATCAATTTAACCTTCTCCTCTGTCTCGCTAACCAGTTCCGGACCCAAAATCCGATGTTCTCCTAATTTCGTCCAACAGGTAGGTGTACGACACCTCCGCCCGTACAATGCTTCATAGGGCGCCATCTGAATACTAGACTGGTAGCTGTTGTTGTACGCAAACTCTGCCAACGGTAAGAACTCTTCCCAACTACCCCTGAAATCAATGGCACAACCCCTTAACATGTCCTCTAAGATCTGAATTACCCGCTCAGACTGACCATCGGTCTAAGGATGAAACGTTGTACTGAAATCCAACTTTGTACCCAATGCTTGATGCAACGCCTTCCAAAATCGTGATGTGAACCTAGGGTCCCTGTCCGATATGATTGATATTGGTACTCCATGCAGTCTCACCACCTTCGCTATATATAGCTTAGCCAATTTATGCAAAGAGTAATCGACACGTACTGGTAAGCAGACTTAGTCAAGCAGTCAACAATCACCCAAACCGAATCTTTCTTAGCAGGTGTGAGAGGTAGCCCACTAACAAATTCCATGGTGATCCTTTCCCATTTTCACTGTGGAATCTTCACCGGCTGCAACAACCCTGATGGTAACTGATGCTCCGCCTTTTCCTGCTGACAGGTCAAACACTTACTCACGAATTCGGTCAAATCCCGCTTTAGGCCCGGCCACCAAAACTATTCTCGCAAATCCCGATACACCTTACTCCCTCCAGGGTGCATAGCGTATGGACTACTATGCGCTTCTAGCAACATCTTACGCCTCAAATCAGGATCTTTCAGCATGCAAATTCTTCCTCGAAAACATAGTAGCCCTTCCTCATTCACACTGAATTCTGTTGATCCATCACTTGATCCTACCTGAAACTTCCCCTTTAGCAACTCATGGGTCTGCTGCTTCTCCTTAACCTGACTGACCCAAGAGGGTTTCACTTGAAGTTCAGCTAATAAACTCCCATCATCGTATAAACTGAGGTGAGCAAACATTGCTCTTAAGTCAAAGATTACTCTACGACTTAGAGCATCCGCCACCATGTTGGCTTTACCCAGATGGTACTCGATCGAGCAGTCATAATCCTTTAACAACTCAATCCACCTCATTTGCCTTAGATTCAACTCCTTCTGGGTCAAAAGGTATTTTAAGCTCTTATGATCGGTATAAATGACGGATTTCTCCCCGTACAGATAATGCCTCCATATCTTCAAGGCAAAAACTACTGTCGTCAATTCCAAATCATGTGTGAAATAATTTGATTCATGCGGTCTTAACTGCCGAGATGCACGCAACAACCTTTCCATCTTGCATCAACACGCATCCTAGTCCCATGTGCGAAGCATCACAATAAATCACGAACTCTTTTCCAGCCTCTGGCTGAATCAACACTAGAGCCTCTGTCAAGATCCTCTTTAACCTCTCAAAACTCTCTTGCTGCTTATCAGACCAAACAAACGGAACCCCTTTCTGCAACAACTTAGTCAACGGTGCCGCGATCAATGAAAATCCTTCAACAAACCTTCTGTAATACCCGGTCAAACCAAGAAAACTCCGAATTTCTGCTACCGACTTAGGCGGCTTCCAATCCAACACTGCATTAATCTTCCGGGGATTGGCATAGAGCTGCTTCTCCCTCAGCATCTGCAAAACCACCCGAAGATGTGAATCATGATCATCCTCCGATCTTGAATAAACCAGGATGTCATCTATAAATACTACGACAAACTGATCCAAGTAGGGTTGGAACACTCGGTTCATCATGTCCATAAACGCTGTTGGCGCGTTGGTCAACCCAAATGGCATCACCATGAATTCGTAGTGACCATTGTGAGTTCTGAAAGCTGTCTTATGAATATCTGCCTCCTTGACCTTCAGCTGATGGTACCCTGATCTCAGATCTATCTTTGAGAAGACTGAAACCCCCTTCAACTGATCGAACAAGTCATCGATCCTCAACAACGGGTATTTATTCTTGATTGTCAACTTATTCAATTGGCGATAGTCAATACACATCCACATTGATCCATCCTTCTTCTTAACGAATAACACCGGCGCTCCCTAAGGCGATACACTTAGTCGAATAAACCCTTTATCCAGCAACTCTTGGATCTGTGCCTTTAATTCCACCAAGTCCTTCGGCGCCATTTTGTATGGAGCAATAGATACTGGCGCTGTTCCCGGAAGAAGATCAATACCAAACTCCACTTCACGGTCCGGAGGTAATCCCGAAAGCTCTTCTAGGAAAACATCAGGAAATTCCTTTACCGTCCTAACATCCCCGACAGTTAGTTCCTTGGCTTCCAGAGCCCGAACAAACATTAGAATTGCCTCGCATCCTTTTCTCACCATCCTTTCTGCTCTTAAGACAGACACCACATTTGACCAATAGTTTCCCCTTTCACCTCTCACCAATACTTCGCCACCCTCGGGGGTTTTTAACATCATACGCTTGGCTGCACAATCTACATTAGCTTGATACTTCACCAGCCAGTCCATGCCAAAAATTAAATCAAACCCCCTGAAAGGTAATTCCATCAGATCAGTCAGGAAAATTATTCCCTGAACTTCTAAAGGTACCTCCTGATAAAGCTTATTTACCACCACCAAGTGTCCTAATAGGCTAATTACAGTCATCTCCCTAGAGGAAATCTCAGAATCTACGCTTAAAGTTTTAGACACCCTACAAGCAACATATGAATGCGTCGACCCAATGTCAATCAATGTAGTGTAAGGCAAACCAAAAATTAAAAATGTACCGGTTATGACATCCGGCGCGTCAGCCTCCTCTCGATGTCTGGCAGCATAGACCAACCCTGGCTGTCTCGCCTCAGTGTTTCCTGCCCCTTTGCTTGGTGCACCACGGCCCTGACCAGAACCGTTACCACCCTCGGCTGGACCACGACCTCTCTGCGGCTGCTGACCTCCTCTACCCGGCTGAGCATACCCCTCACCCACGGGCGCTGTACCGCTTCATGGCTGTGGATAGTCTCTAATCTGATGGTCCGTAGATCCACACCTGAAACACTTCCCACTGCTCGACCAACACTCACCTAAATGGAATTTACCACATCGAACACACCTCTGTGTCTGACTAGTAGCAGCAGGTCTCTCAACCTGACTCAACCGCTCTGACCTAGGTCTTTTCTGAGTTCGCCCAGCTGCCCCTGATAATCCAAAATTCCTCTTACTTCCACCCCTATCTCTATCCTGATTCAGTTTTTCTGTCCGCTTTACCTCCTCAACTATCTTAGCTTTTTTCACAAGCACAGCAAATTCCCTCTCCCGCTGTGGAGCTATCAGTACACGCAGATTATCCCTCAGACCATCTTCAAATCGAACACAGTGTTCATGGTCTGTGCCCACCATCCCTCGAGCATAACGGCTAAGGCGTAAGAATTCCGCTTCATACGCAGCCACCGACCTACTTCCCTGAACCAGATTCAGAAATGCTCTAAGCTGCACATCCACATAACTTGACCCGATGTATTTACTTTGAAACGCCGTTCTGAAGAAATCCCAGGTGATACAGTCAGCCACCGTACCATCCTTAACCGTAAGCCACCATTGGTAAGCTTCGTCCTGCAGGAGAGATACAACCCCTTTCGGTTTTTCCTCTTCCATGAAATCAAGATCATCCATTATACGCTCCACTGCCTCCAACCAATACTCAGCTGTACTCGGGGCTATACCAAAAATTCCTCTAAACATTTCTGCCCCATTGGCTCTAAGTCGCTCCAACACAGATTTTCGAGCTCCTGTACCCATGTCTGCCCCAGCAACACTCTCTAAAACCCGTAACATCGCCTGAGATACCGCATCATCTCCGGCCGTCTGGTCCTGAAATTTTACCTCCACAGCTGGTGGAACTAGCATCCCATCTCCTGACCCATGGCCAGATCCTACCGATTCTGACACGGCCATCTTGTCCCTACCACGGCCACGCGCCGGACGTTCTCGACCCCTAGCGCTCATACTACCGATTCACTTTTAACTGTTTAGAAGTTTTATGAATCAATACTTTCTTTCACTAATTAATAACAATCAATCTTATGAAAAGTAGTTTAAATAATAGTTCTCGCGAGTTCAGAATTACATCTACAAAGTTCAGTCTTAAGTCTGTATCTCCTAGTTCTATGAATCACATACATTCAACACCCACATGCGTCCTAACAGAATATCACATAAATGCATCAAACATACGAGTAACATCTATAAACTCACCTTCGTCACACAAGGGTATTTTCATCATTTCACTACCCAGGGGTATTTTCATAATTTTACCCTACAGGGCATTTTCACAAAATAGGTCTTGGTAATTTTTTTTACAAAATAGGGGTATTTTGGTATTTTGGAAAAATTTTTTTAAATTTCGATAATTTCATAAACCAGGGGCATTTTAATAATTTTGTAAATCGGGGTATTTCGGGTAAATTTGCAAAACATGGGTATTTTGGTAATTTTCAAAATTAAGGGTATTTGGTCCCTTTCGGGTTTTAGTTATGGTCTTCGGCCCATCAACAAGTCCTCGAGGCTAAAGTGAACAGACACTATGCACCAGGTAGGATTCTAGCGAAGAGGAGGTGGGCCACTAGGACCGCTTAAGTACCAAGCTCTCCCTGAATCCAATCCTAGACATGCGCATGCCTGTTGCACCACCCTAACCCAGCGACTTGTTCACGGACATGTTTAGTTAGATTAAGTCTTATGAATTTAAAGAGTTGTTTAAACTAGGCCTAAAGTCCATTAATTCCTAACATACTAGTCTACGTCCCCATAAAGCCCATCAAACTCAACATGCATACCTTATCAAGAGTTAGAATACATACCTGCGTGGATCAGGTGCCGGTAGACTCAGAGGCCATATCTCAACCAAAGCATTTTCACCAATTTTATAAACTGCTACTAAACCGATATCACAGCCCGAGTTTTGCAATCGGGGTCTGATACCAAAATGTAACACCCCAAACCCGGCCTAAACGTTACGACCAGATCTGGCATGCTACTGGTTGAAATGTAAAAAAAGGAGATTATTTTATCTCCTTTAAAGAGAGCACGGATTTTATTTGAAAACTCTTCGATAACGTGTTGTGTTGGAAACTTAGCTTTGTTGGTTTTGGAAACCTCGGTTTGATTAATCAAATATTCGTTAACTAAGTGATTTTTTTCAAGAAAACCATTGCTTTGCGTTAAGTGTGTTTGAAACTCCCATTTCATTACTTCTTATAATTAAGACCTTGAAATATAACTTTAAAATCCATAATCACTAACAACTATAAACCGGATATTTAAGCCAAGGAGGCCTTATTACATACCGACACCATTAACTCCAAAATAAAATAAAAATAAAATTAAAGAATAAACCGGAAATAAATTGACTTAAATAATAGACTCTATGGCCCCTCGAGTCTGTCTCGGCTCCCCTATCCACGATCTACTGCTCATTTGAGAGGTTAAGAAAAATAAAGGGGTGAGTCACCAAGACTCAGTGTGTAAATCCATGCATCACATAAATGGCTTGAGGCCCATAAACGGCCTTGGCCCATACAAAATGGCAACAGAACAGGTTCATATGCTGAATGACCCAACCCAATCTAAAATTCCATCCTCTACACGCCAACTCTTACCAGCCATCACACCGCGGGGATTTCTACAATCAACCCACCATCTGCTACACACCAATTTGACAGCCATGCTGTCAATCATATTATTCTGGAATCAAATTAACGTGGCATAGCCACTGATCACTATTGTGACCTAAATATACATATCGTGGTTTAACAACCGATCACTAAGTGACCTATTAACATGCTCTTCCCCTTCATCATATCAATCCCGTATCCCATGCATACACACATGCCATAACAAAGATAATATACCATTTACAGAGTAACATGTTAACACATACATCGATACACATAGAGAAAATACTATGTTTACGTACCTGGCATCCCTAGCCTAACCCCTACAGGTTATTTGACTGTCCACATAGCCTTTTCCGGCTTTTCAGCCCATAACAGGTATAATACAGCAAAACTTATGTGATAAAGATCTACACACCTGATTACAGTCAAGATGATACTTTCTATGTCAACACTATCAGTAGCCAATACGACTGCTAACTGCCTATGGTCTTGTTCTGAAGCCAGTCCACAACCCGCTGGCCAATCCCGAACTGCTGACACCGCTCGTTTCTTAAACTTAGGGATTGGGTTTACAGATTCAATCCCCTCCTTCACTTGATCAACATTTGATTCCATCAAAAGACCTTATCAGTTGCTACCATCACAACATATGGTTGTTAATCCATAACATAGGGTTAAGATCACAAATACAATAACCAAACCTAACGAAAATCTAAAGAGAACCCGTTACCTTGAAATCTTGAAAAGAGGTATGGGACTCAGAGACTAGCAGTTTCTGGCTTTTGGGATCTAGATGATTCGATCTACTTTGATTCCCGAAATGTCACCCCAAAGAGAAAACGCAAGAAACAGTCAATCTCAGACGATGGTTAACCGAAAGAGAAAAGCGAAAAGAAACACCACCTACCTTAACACAGGAGATTCGGCTAGCCCCAATAAGATTTCGACACTTAGCATAATAGAGTAAGCAATTCAGCAATATCAGGGGGGAAAAGAGTCGAACATAAACAAAAAGAACTATAAGTGGGACCTAGGAGTTTTCGGCTTTAAAAGAGATCAAAAGAAAAAAAAAAGATGTAGAGAAAGATTATGAGGTTTCGGCTTGTGGAACTAAGCAGAGAAGAGAACAATGAACATTTAGCTTTAGCATAAAAGTGGAGATGAGAGAATGGGATTAGGGGTTTCGGCTTTAGCAGAAAATGAGAAAAAGAGAATGGGAGAATAAAGACCCAAATGCCGAAAATGAAGAGATATTCCTCCCACTTAAACACAATTTCGGCACTTACTACACAAAAGCCAAAAATGCCCACTCTGAAAACTCAAAAGCTCATCCTATCAATAGGGAAATTTCGGCACCCCTAAGCCACATCAAAATCAATTTCCTCCTTCCTCTTAGTGTTGGAAATTTGGCCACCACCTTGACCAACAGATAACTCCTAAACTTTCTCCCTTATCTTTATCTGATCACCCATCTACAAGAGGCATGGATAACACCACCTCTTCTTCTCTTTATCAACCACATTATCAGCCACATTATCCACATCATCCAACTTAGTTAATCTCCCTATTTTTAAGCATCCTAGTTGACCCCAACTTTGCTCCCTGTTAACGCCAAAAATTAATTAAAGTAAATGGGTATCTTACGACTCGAACCTCCTCTCCAAGCTCCCTTGTGGCGTCACCTTGCTGAGCCTTAAGAGGCGCCTCCTTGCCTCTTTATCACATCACTTCTTGTGTCTTAAAACACAAATAATATCTTTTAAGCTCTAACCCAGATGGCTCTCCACTAAAGTGCCCACACAGAAAAATTTTGACTAAGGCCTCGGCCCAACCCTGAGCCCAATCTGAACCCCTTAAACACTTTAATTAACACATTAAGCATAGCCTCTCCAATTCAGGATGTTACAGTTTATTTTGTAGAATTGCTGAGCACATTGCGTTTAGCTCCATATGCGATGCCTCGTCTAGCTTCTGTTTGTTTGTCAACAGCTCTTTTAAAAATGTTCTATAATCGGGTATCTATGAAAGAGCTTCGAGAAATGGTAAGTTAATATGTGTTGTATCTCTTCAAAGCTTCGGGATATGGTATACGAGGTTGGTACTCTGTAATTACTGATTTTGGTATTTCATGACTCACCTCAACCTTACCTTCACTTACCACAGGTTCTTCCTTTGGGTTTGGTTCGTCTAACCCTTCACTTTTTTGGGCGGTGATGGCTTGAATTTGTTCCTTTGGGTTAGATTCAGTGTTGCTTGGTAAGATACCTTGTGGTCTTTCTGAGATCAGCTTAGCAAGCTGACCTATTTGATTCTCAAGCCCTTGATTTGGCGCTTGTTGATTTTTAAGCACTATTTCAATGTTCGAGATAAATTTCATTAGCATCTCCTAATGTTCGGCTTCGTTTCCTGCTGGTGAGGTAGTTGTTGAAAACCTGAAGGAAGTTGCGATCTTTGATTACCTTGACCTTCCCACGAGAAATTGGGATGGTACCTCTAACCTGCATTATAAGTGCTACTATAAAAATTATTTTGAAGTCTAGAATAGTTACCCATATAATTGACTTGTTCGTTCTCCATGCCGTGTTCATAGGGTGGGTACTCAGGATTCACCACGCCTCCACCTGTTTTGTTCTTCATGCCATGGTTGTAGGGTGGGTATTCTGTATTGCTTATCCTTCCTCCATTTGTATCGTACTGCATCACTGGATGTACTTGTGTAGAGCTGCACAAACTGGAAATTTTCTTACTTAAAAGCTCTATCTGGTTTGATAGCATGGTTATTGCGTCGAGGTTGCAGACACTGGCGGCTTTTGTTGGCGTTGTCCTCGTAACTTGCCACTGATAGTTATTAAGTGCCATCTCCTCTATAAACTGAAATTATCTACCAAAATCAAATAAATAAATAAATAAATTAGCAAAGTAGAAAAAAATAATAAAAAAATAAATAAATTGCAATAATAATATTAATAATAATGGCTAAAGTAATAAAATTCGAGCTTTCTTAATATTTTAGTTCCCCGGCAACGGCGCCAAAAACTTGATCGTATGTCAATCGAGTCTTAAAATTTATAATGAGAATGATCAAACTTGGAAACTAACTCTGACAACGACTTAAGGCAAGTGCACCTATCGAACAGTAGTATAGCTTAGGCAAGACCGGATTGTCGAACCCAAAGGAACTAAAAGTACTAATACTAACTTTCTTTCTATTATCTAGCCTAAAAAATAAAAGGAATTTTGTTATTTAATCTAAATTAACTAATTATTAATCTAAAGACACTAAGATAAAAAGAATGAATTGGGGAAATACTGTTGGGAAAACTCAGTTGACTAAGACGATACCCTATGAGGAATCCACCTAGACTTCACTTGTTATCTAACACTGAACCAGAGGATTTATTCATTTGACTTGATCCATAAGATTCCCTAATTTATATTAAACCCTCTCTCGAGGCGAATAACGTCTAACCCTAGGTTGATTAATTGAATTCTCTTTCTAATTAAAACCCTAGAATTGCATTAACTCGATGTATGGACTCCCATATTAGGTTTGACCCTAATCCGGCAGATTTTCATCACCCTATCTCTAGGCGCACGACCAACTCCGCTTAATTATGCTAGATCTACTCTTAAGCAAGGACTTTTGCTCCACCACCTAAGCACATCCAACTTGAATTAATATTCTGAAAATATCAACACAAGAATTAAGCACACATAATTAAGAACAAATCAAATATTTATCATATAGTTCAGAAAACAATAACAAGATTCGTCTTAGGTTTCATCCCCTTCAGGTATCTGAAGGGTTTAGTTCATAATGATAAAAGAAAACATCTCAGAAGAAAAGATAAAACAAAACATAAGAAAACCCTAAAACCCCCTGAAGGAATTGAAGGAGAGATCCACCTTCTTGAGTATAATTCCGGCTTCTTGAGATGGATCAACTAGCTATCTTCGAGTGATTCCCCACAAATCTGACCTTTCTGACTCAGCTTAACACCCTCGGACCTAAAGTCTTGAAGTCCCCTCCTAGGTCATACTTAGGGCGTTTATATAGGCTTTGAGATGCCTTACTTGGCCTACAAGTATCCTAATTCGACTAGAATTCCTTTTTTCCTCTAAGTATCCTAATCCAAATAGAATTCCTCTTTCCCAAGGCAGGGACATGGCCATGTCACATGCCCATGTAAATCGTGGCCAAGCCATGTTTGGACTTTTAATGAGGCAAGGTCGTGTGTCTTAGGCCCAGGCCGTGTCAATTTCGTGCTTTGGCCCATTCGGCCCGTTTTAAGCTTGTTTCTCATTCTTTTTATCCTCGGGTGCTTTCCTGAGTATAAAACATGAAAAGAAAGGATAAGAGCACCTATTTACATAATTCAGGAGATAAATCATCAAAAAGTATGCTAAATGTGGGATTAAATATGTTACTTTTACTGTTTATCACCTGTTGAGAAGGCTAAGTGCGGATTCTAAACCTCAAGAACCCTTTTTGGGGATTTTCGACAACCTTGGCTAGATGGGTTTTAGTGGCTCATGGTTGTTGTGGAAAAGAAAATAATATAATAAAAATAGAGACTTTATTAAAAGGAAATATGGAAAGAACAAAAGACTTTTGGGGAGAGAGTTTTCAGAAAAAAGAAGAATAACAATTTGAGTCACCTCTCCCCCTATTTATAGTGCTAGGGGAGATAGTCTAATCCTACTTAAACTACCAAAAGATAAATACATTTAATTAAAAATAAATAAAGATAAAATCCTAAAATAATCCCTAATAATTATCTTAGTATTAATTATCCTAAGATAATTAAAATAGAGTTTAATAAAATAAAATCTCTTCTTTTTGCAATTCAACCCTTGTGTCTTCCATGCTTGCACTTTTGGCACCAACTTTTCCCTATATCGCAATTGGCCCATTTTATCTTTAATTTCATGCTTTGGCCCTTAATTTCACTTTTTCCTTCAATTTAGTCCCTACAGATAAAAGACCATAAATAGCCCAAATTAGTAGGATCATACTCAAAATAAATATGCAATTAGCACATAAAAATATGACGTTCTAGAGTAATATCACAGTCGACGCCTCCGGTGGTGCATCAGGGAGGTTCGGCCATCTCGCGTAGGTTGCATTTTGCTGAAGGTCACGACGCTTCCATGGTTGGGAGGTATAGAGGTGCCAAATGGGGGTTTAAGTCCCCCAGGATGAGTTATCATCCAAATCCTTTTATTTTTTGTCAAAATAATAATGATGATGGTCCAAACAATTTTGTTGTTGGTCAACATGGTGGAATAGCCGGTCAAAATTACTTGTTTGATGGTCAAGATAGGCACATGGGTCAGCCTAGTGGAGTGGCAGACCATTATTATGGTCAGACGTCACGTAGGCCACCTGCTTATATGCAGGCTGCAAATAGTGCTAAGCCATTTGGGCCGAATGTTTATGGGCAAAATTTTGGCCCTATAAGGCGTGAAATTGGGCCAAATGCTTTTAGGCATGGTTCTGGCCCCATGACCCACAAAACCACGAGCCCAGGTGTATACAGGCTTCGATCCTTGTATTGGACTTCCTCTACTCGGTGATCTTCATGCATTTGATTTCTCTGACACGCCCAGGTCAAACATTCACACTGCTGAAGTCGGCTCTAATGATGGTGGTAATGATTCCTATATTCTCATGCCTGTCGGAACTGCATCGTGGTATCCTGACTCGAGTGCAAGTTATCATATTTGCCGGGACCCGAAGGCGCTTCATGACACAACACCGTATTCAAGTATGTCTTCTCTTTTAATGGGTAATGGCAACCCTGCCTCGATTTCGTTGGTCGGTACTAGTTTTTTACCCACTCTGTCTCAATTACTGCGCTTATCAAATGTGTTGTGTACCGAGTATGCGAAAGAATCTTCTGTCGGTTTCACAATTTGCTAATGATAATAAAGTATTTTTTGAGTTTCATCCTACATATTTTGTTAACAATAACATAAAAACGGGGGTGATCCTGCTGAAGGGCCACATACGTGACAGGTTATATCACTTTCTGGTGCCTACTGAAGTTCCGTTCACTACTTATGCGAAGGTTCAAAATAAGGCTGAGAATTGTGCAGTGTTTGAACTATGGCATAATCGTCTTGGCCACCCATCTGTTTCTATTGTTAAAATTTTCTTAGAAAAATGTAATATCAATTTTACTAAAGGTTGTACTAGTGGTATCTGTACTGCATGTCAAAAAGGAAGGTCGCATAAATTGCCTTTCTCTATATCTACTACTGAATATCAACCGTTTGAATTGATTGTATCTTATCTGTGAGGTCCCGGGGCCGTCTCCAGTGGGAATAAATAGTATTATGTGTCGTTTATTGATGCATGCACTAGATTTACGTGGATCTATCTTCTAAGTCAAAAGTCTCAGGCTTTATAGTGTTTCGTTCGCTTTCAGTAACTGATTAAGACACAGTTCGATAAACCTATCAAACAACTTCAGAGTGACTAAGGTGGCGAATATCGGGCTTTTACGTCTATTCTGGCGTCTCAAAAAATTATTCATCGATTAACGTGTCATTATACTTCTGAGCAAAACGAAATTGCTGAATACAAGTATCGACACATTGTGGAGATGGGCATTACTTTGTTGGCTCAAGCAGATTTGTCCATGGAATACTGGGGTTACACATTTTGTTGTGCGGTACATCTTATCAGTTGTCTTCCCACTGTGGTTCTACAAGGGAAATCTCCTTTTTCAGCTCTGTATGGTTGTGATCCCACCTATGATCATTTACGAGTGTTTGGGTGTTGTTGTTGTCCCTACTTGCATCCCTATACAACACATAAGCTGGAATTTAGATCACAACCTTCCATATTTTTGGGATACAACACTCAACACAAAGGATATTAATGTCTTCTTCCGACTGGTAGGGTTGTTGTGTCGAGACATGTGGTGTTTGATGACAGTAAATTCTTATCGTCTAACTCTACAAGTAACTCAGTAAGTCTGGTTTTCGAATCTGGGGTAACTATTTCGAAAAATATTCCCCTCATTCTGACAGTCTCCCCCTACCTAGTGGAACCCTTAGCAGAAACGTTACATTTACCTAGCTCTTCGTCAGTTGGATATGTGTCATCTTCATCTGACTCGGTTCTGAATCACCCTGTAGACATACCTAAAATGAATTGTGATGATGCTACTGATTTAACCTGGCCTACGGGACGTGTTGACAGACATCCACATATTTCTCCTCCACCTGCTGGTGATGATGCTACTGGTTTACCCAGAATTACAAGAGGTGTCAATACTCATCCAATGGTGACTAGAGAAAAGGCTGTAATTTTCAAGCCCAAAGCTATGAATGTTTAAACTAAAGAGACATCTACAATAGAGGAGGCATTATCTTCTACTGAGTGGTGTGCTGTTGCCCAGGCCGAGTATGATGCTCTTATTCGCAATTCTACCTGAGAGCTTGTCCCTCTTCCATCAAATCGCAAGATTATCGGGTGCAAATGGTTGTTCAAGATTAAGAGGAATCCTGATGGTACTATTGCTAGACGAAAGGCCAGATTAGTAGCCAAAGGCTGTTCTCAGGTGCCTCGTTGTGACTTCAAAGAAACATTTAGTCCAGTTGTCAAGCCTACTACTATTCGTGTTATTTTATCCGTTGCTATGTCTAGAGGGTGGTCTCTCTGACAAGTCGATATGAATAATGCTTTTCTAAATGGGGACTTGGATACTAAAGTATTTATGCAACAACCCCGGGGTTATGTTCAGTCTGATTCGTCCGGCAAACAGCTTGTGTGTCGCCTAAAGAAAGCATTATATGGCCTTTGTCAAGCACCCCGTGCCTAGTTTGAGAAGCTCAAGCAGTTTCTTGTGTCTATTGGATTCGTCGTTTCCAAGTCTGATGCGTCCTTGTTTGTTTGAATTCAGGTTGATTCTACTTTATATGTCTTGGTGTATGTCGATGACATTATTATTACTGGGAATCTGGCTACTAAATTAATCAGTTTGTTCGCTTATTAAACGGTGAATTTTCGCTCAAGGATATGGGTGATTTACACTATTTTCTTGGGATCGAAGTTAGTCAGACATCATCAGGGTGCCTCCATTTGTGTCAGACAAAATACATCCGTGATATTATTGATCGTGCTTTGATGATGAATGCAAAGGGTGTTTTCACACCGATGGTGAGCTCGTCCAATGTATCCAAAAACGATGGTGACAGTTTGTCAGATCCAACTGAGTATAGAAGCCTTGCAGGTGCGCTTCAGTACGTGGTGTTTACTCGCTCTGACATTGCATATGCTGTAAATCAAATATGTCAATTCATGCATAGCCATACTAATATTCATATGGCTGTCCTGAAACGCATTTTGCGATATCTATGTGGTACCATTGATTTTAGAGTTATTTTTCGACCGTCTGCCCATTCATCATTGAGTGTCTATGCTGACGCCAATTGGGGGCTTGATTTTGATGATCGTAGATCAACTTCTGGGTTCTGTGTCTATTTTGGATCTACTCCTATTTCTTGGGGTTCTAAAAAGCAACAAGTGGTTGCTCGTTCTACGGCTGAGGCAGAATACCAGAGCCTTGCTGTAGCTACTAGTGAATTACCTGGCTCCTTTTATTACTTCAAGAACTACAAGTCAAGTCAGATGATACTCTTAAGGTTTGGTGCGATAGCTCCGGTGCAGTAGCTATTGCAGCTAATCCTGTTTTACATTCTAAGTTCAAGCACGTTGAGCTGGATCTATTTTTTGTTCGAGAGGAAGTGGCGGATGGGTCTATCCTTGTAAGAGAGGTTCTAGCGTGTGATCAAGTAGCTGATATTTTTACAAAACCACTTTCGACAACGAATTTTGCACGTTTTCGAAATCTTCTTCGGGTCTTGCCCACAGTGAAGCTGGGTGAATGTTAAGGTTCATATACTAGGTAGTTAGTCTGTTATAAGAAATCAGCATTTTTTTAAGCAGTTACTTACAAAAACTGTTATCCAAACTTGTATATAAACACTCATTAAGAAGTGAAAATCAGAGTTGAAAATATTAAGCCAAACAGGATTATTTTTCAAGAAATCAATGAGCTTATTTCTTATTAGTTTCATCTTCTTTAAAATCAGTTTCATACCTAGTTCTTTACAGAATCAAACTCGAAAGCACCGCAGTCAAAATGAACAAACTCAAAAGAAAGGCCCGGGTACGTAGGGTGTTGGACTGAAGATGGAGGAAGGATTTTAAATTCTCTAGTTGATGGGTTCCAAATGGCAACCTCTGTATCATCCATGCAAGGACTATGTAAACAAAATAATCCGTGACGAGCACTCCAAACATAGAGGGTATCGTGCATAAAAAAAAAGGAAAGGGAATGTTTTGTTTTACTAAAAAGATTTCATCTTTTTCAAATGAAAGTTGAGAGAAATAAGGGATGTTGGCGTTGGCATCAAATCGTTAGAGAATGGGGTTAGGGTTATTGTTTTTAAGGTTGTTGTGATAATGCTTGGAAATGAAATGAGGAGTTTGAAAAGAAGAACACCAATACTTACAAACACAGTTGAAACGAATAAGGGACTTAACTGGAAGTTTACACAGAATTTCCATAACCAAAGCTTCTGGCACTTCAAACTTGGCACTAAAAGTTAGGAGTCATCTATGGTGGCAACCTTAACCTTGAAGAAAAAAAAGCATAAAAGGAAAGTATTTAATACATTATTTACATGCATTTTTGGAAAATTTTTCCTTACTTGCGTGTAAAAGATAATATTTACTCTTCGCTCTCTAACCACCATCCAATAGACTTGGAAAAAAAAACAAGGCAAATTGATATTGTAGGAAATTCAGTTTCATATGATATTTATAATTCATAGCAAAAACTTTTTAAAAATAAGGTAAGTTAGTAAAAAAAACTCTCTCTCTAACTAAAATTAGCAAACTGGTTGAAAAACTTATATGTCATATATTAAGTTTAATTGAGAGATCTTTTGTCTTGTGCATCAAATTGAATGACTCATAGAAGATAAATGTATACATGTGATTGACTGGACTGACAGTAAATCGGAAAGACCCTAAATAGAATAGATCTTGAATCCGTTTATAGATTTATTCACTTGTGACATACCTTAATCTTGAGTGGTTGTTGGACTATGTATGCCCGACTAGGGGTGAACGTTTGAGCAAATTGAATCGGATTGAAAAGTTTCGAGTTAATCGAGTTAACGAATCATATTTTATCATCTTAACTCAATTTGAAATTTTCTCAAATCGAGTCGATCGAGATGGAATTCGAATCGAATATATTTGTTCAGGTTAAATTAGAAAAAGACTTTAGATCCTTATAGTCACTGCCACTCACCGTAATCAAAATTGCCTACTGTAGTCAAATTTGTTATTAACTTTCATCCCCTCATAATTTATTTATCAATCTTTTATATATGGGTTAGTTTCTTTGCTTGCTTAGTTGATTCAATTATCTTCTGATTCTTGTCAACATTTATTTTGAAATTAAAAAATATACTAAATGTAAAAAAAATATGATTTTTTAATAAAAATTATTTTAAAGATAAAATGTAAAATTGATACTAATAAAAATTTTAACACGAATATTTTATGACATCCTCAACGTAGCTTATCATAGATCCAAATCCAAATTATCACCACACAAAATGAGGCAAATGAGAGTGCCTGTTAAATCGGAGAACGTAGAAGCATTTAGATTCCAAAAATTACGAAAGAAAAATTACCCATGCGTCCAACCAACGCTCCATTCATCATTAAGCTCAACAAAAAATAGAAGCAGAAAATTCCATGAACCAGTGACAAAAGCTAGCCAAGTGATAAACAAATCTTCGCATAAAGCCCAAGCCACTACCAAGTCCTCAAAATGGTACAGAGCAGAAGCCATCCAAGTTCATAACCAACTTATTAAGAATGACATCAATTTGAGCCGACCAAATGATCATAATGATGTAGCACGCAAGATAAGCCCCCATCTCAATGCCAACCAAGCAAACATGTTCATGAACAAGCTACTCAAAATAAACGAAAAGAGAGCACAACAAACTCAATCCAACGCCATCACAAGTTGAATCTTTCAACTCGGCCACATCACATAAACACATCCCCTAATGCCATTTGTTTTGATTTGCCCAAATCCCGCAAATGTTCCAAGATAGAATCCGCATGATGCCCACTTCTACGCACTGGTCCTTGATTTCAAACTTCAACTCGGAGCCAATTTAGTTCCATTTGAGTATATCATTTTTTTGTTCTTTCATATATTAATTATCCGAACTAATTAATCAATACTATATATAAAAACACCAACTTCAAAACTCTAAATAGTGAAAGATATATATACCCTCAAAATTTTTTTAAAATTGATCATCCGACTTGTAATTATATATTGATTTACTAAATAAAATTAAAATTCCTATTTAATTAAATAAACTATTCTTCATTAATGAAATCCTACGCATATTCTTACTTCTTTGGTTTTCAACATCAACTTAAATTCTTAATGAAATCCTTTGATTTCTAATTTCACGTTCATAATTTTTATATTCAATTATTCAATTTCTATTTTATGAAATTAATAAAAACATCAATTAATTTTTTTTGTTACATTATTTCATCAAAGTTGAACCCTTACTATATGACTTTTTCCAACAACATTTATTGGATACTTACTATGACTTTGGTACAAAAATTTGGAAAGTTGGACCCAATTTATAAAAAAGAAACCATAATGTATTAATGTGTATTTTTTTTCTAACGAAATAGTGAATCATAAATTTTGATATATTAATGTGTATTTTTTTTCTAAATATTCATAACATGCTTTGAATTCATGCTTTTTTAATGTCTATATTAATTAATTTTTTTATATCATATTCATATAGTATAACTTCATTGTAAAAATTATTGAATGTAGACAACTGTTAGTGTCTCAAGGGCTGCAAAGTTCGTTATTAATAAGACTAAATTCTAAAGAGATTTGACTAAGTCCTAGGGAGAATTGTTAGTTTCTTAGTAGGAGTAGGAAGCTAGGAGTTAGCTTGTTTGAAGGAATATGAATTTAAATTTTGGTTGAGGTTTTTACTTGATACATGTATATAGGAGCTAAAAGAAACCCTTCTTGTATGTCCAGCTTCAAGATAGCGCTTTTATGGCGGTGGAGAATGGAATCGTGACAACAGTTTTCGTTTACAATATTCCATATTCTATGCATTGGAAAGGCTTGTGGGGCAATATTTGGATACCATGGAGATGTTGTTGATGCTTTCATCCCTTCAAAAAGGTGTAGAAATGGTAATATATTTGGTTTTGTGAGATTCAATGATGAAAGGGATGCGCAAAGGGCGATATTGAGGTTAACTGGTTTCTTTTTAGTAGGAAAGAGGACCGGGGTGAAAATGGCTAGATATAATGGAAAAAGAAAGATTTGGCGGAATGATTCGGATCAAAAGGTTTAGGAACAGAGTGCAGAAATAGTTCAAGAAGTAAAGAGTGAAGAAAGACTAGATAATAATGCAGGAGTTAAGAATACTGAGAAAAGAATAGTGCAAGGTCATGTTGAGGAAGAACTATTATTGAACTTACAGAAGTGCCTGGTGTGTGAATCGAATTCGGTATGTGATTCCAAAAGTCTCAATGATCGTATAGCAAAATTTCGTCTTGGGGAAATAATTGTAAGAAGGATTCAAGGAAGACATTTTTTGGTTGAAATACCAGATAAAGAACTGATGGATCTGTTAAGGCAAGGCAAACTGAATGGTCATATTTGAAAGATTTTTCCATTAAAATTGAGCCATGGTTGGAGAAATTGAAGATAAAGGAGAGGGTGACTTGGATCAAAGTATCAGGAGTTCCTTTGCATTGTTTGGAACTATGAAACATTTAGTCGAGTTGCTGGGTTATGGGGGAAGCTGGTGTCTGTAGGTGAAAATTTAACAAAAGTCCATAATTTCGAAAAAATAGAGCTTCTGATATCTATAACTCTATCGAATATGGTAGATGAATTAGTTAGCTTGGAAGTTGATGATGATTTATTCCCGATCAGAGTAAGAGAAAGGGGACTGACAGAGATGAAATATGAATATTTTATTTGTAAGACTAGGTGGAAGAAAAATAAAGACAGCATTTCAGAGACCGGATCGGTGGCAAGAACAAGGCCGGAGATCCCTTCGGAGGGAAAAGAAAGCATCAAGTCTGGAGAATTAATGAACACCAATCTTGATAATGGGAACAATATTAATGAATGTCAGCAAATGTTGGTACTGGCATTGGCAATCGAAGAGGCTAAGTCAGAGATAGAGTATGTTCCCAAAGAATGAAAAAGGGAACAGCAGATGAAGTGGATAAAAGATTGGAAAAGGCTTTGAAGGATGTAAGGGATATGGGCTTGGATATTGTAGAGGATCCTTTAGAAGATCCAAAGGCTGGGGGAATTGATAATGGTTCGAATATGGAAGTGGGCTGTAGGAGAGCTGGAAAATCTAAATCAGTAGAGAACATAAGTCCAGAGGAAGGCAACATTAACACTCAGGAAAATGAAACAGCTAGAGGTGACTTTTGGGAGCCAAACCTGGAACTAGAAGAAGAACTAAACCAGGTGCTTCTTCGCAGGAAAAAAAGGAAAGGCTTGAACAAGAAGGTACGGTCAATGTATGAAATTCAAAACAGTTTCTTAACGTCAAAGAAGAGAAAGAAGAGAGACAGAGCCCTGCATAAGGAAAAAATAAGGGAGCATCATAAGGATAATGAGAGGGTTGTAAATTTATCCCTTTCAGATTCGGATTTAAGTAACAGAATGAGGGTGCTTCTTAGGGAAGCAAATAATACTTGGGCCATCAGAAAGAAATTGGGGTTCAGTGTGCAAGGTGATGAAGAAGATGTCATCAAAGAAATTATGAGAGCGAAGTTTCATTAACATTGTTTTTCGAAGTCACTGCAAGAGAGCTGATCAGGTTACAGAGGTAAATATCGGGAGAAGAAAAACTCGAGCAGCATTTGGTGCGTGTGAAGGTAGGCGATTCAGGGGATGTTCGGGTTTTTGGTGCATTAAAGGAGTTTCAAGATTGAAAATTTTAAGTAATGTCGATAGAATGGAGAGAATTTTTTGGTAAAGTAATGGATGATTGTACAGCAATAAGGAAAGTTTCAGAGCTATCAAGAAGGGTGTTAGGGATCGATTTATCAATGTTGTTTTGGGAAGTTTCATGGAATGGTAATTGTTATCTTGTTGTGGGATTCACAAGGATTTATTGTTAGGGAAAATTCGAAAGAGTAGATGTGTGAGAATTTAAAAGAAAAAGGGGTATTAGTGTAGTAAAGTGGGATAATTTTATGTGTATAATGCTTGATATGATGCAGTTTTGTTTGCTGGAGATTTTTTGGTGATTTTGTCCAAATAGGAGGTGTAATGTCTTAATTATTTCAAAGTTGATGATTCATTTTGTTTGGTCTTCTCTTCATGGATATTTTATGTTCAATATATGTGGGTTTGCAAACGAGGATTGAGGTGGAGTTGGTAGGTGATTTGTTGTGTGGGTGGTGATTCGGGGTGGACTCGAGTATTGTTTAGGATACTTCTTCTTGGTTTGGATTCAATTCAATGTAGCAGGGGCTGGTTGGAGTATGTTTGTGGCTTGTGAAGGAGGGTTGTGGGAAGATAAGGGGGTGGTTTAAGTTTGTTTTCTGGTTGGTGGTACAATAGAGGTCTTGGAAAGGATGGTTCTAATGGCAATTAAAATGGCTGCAGTAATGGTTATAGAATTGATTTTGATGGGGTAGGCCCTTTTTATTTTGGAATGCAATTAAAATTTTGTTTACGATTGGTTAAATTATTGTCGTCTTCGGTCGTGGTCATTTAGGAAGTTGATCGTTAGTTTTGAAGGATGGTTTCGGCAAGAGGATGAGAGTTGAATTGATGTCACATATCAATATAAGATTGGAATGGTGGTAGACTTGGTTAAAGCAGGTTTGGTGAGGAATTCCTAGTTTTGAGCATATTGGTATCTTTGTTTTGGTTTTGTTGTTGTACTCTATTTTGGCATAGTTTTGGCTGCTGTTATTGTTCTTGTTTGAACTGGTATGGGTTGGGTGATCCCAACTCCTTTTCTTGTAAGTAATTGACCGAGACAAAAAAATGTATATAAGAGCTTCTTAGTTAATGAATTTAATCATCTTTTTCATTCTTATTTTTCTTTGCTTTTTGTTCTTTGCAAAAACCAACAGTGGTATCGAGAGCTATTTTTCTTGAGAGACCTATGAAAAAAGTTTTGTGAGAGCGTTAAGAGAAAAATTGAGAGATACATTTGTGAGGTTTTGTGGAAAATGAAATCAGGATCAAGTAACCTATCTATTTTAACCCCACCTAGAGGTGTCCATGGGCCGGGTTCGGGTTTGGCTCAACCAAAATCTTAGGCCCAGGCCTAGCCCAGCCCAAAAAACGACCTTAAATTTTTATCCAAGCCTAACTCGAATAATATATACAAAATCCAAACCCGACCCGGTTCATCCCTTTTTTAAATTATTATTATTATTATTTTCATCGTAAACCAGAAGCATATTGTTTGCTTGGAGAAGAACAAATTTAGTTCTTTTTATCTCACATAATATAAGGATTTCTGCATTAAATATTTGGATTTGCTTTGATGAAATGAGGTAAGCCAATGTATATATTTATATATACTTGCTTTACCAAACCCCCCAAAATGTTACTATTTTTCTTTATTCTACCTGTAGAAGTCGAAGAAGAAAAAGAAAATGAGATGGGTAATTTTCTTTCTAAACAAAATCTGAAGCAAACGTAATTTTTTGGATATTTCAAACCCATCCATGACCGTCACACAACTGCAAGTTTCTACTTTCGAAGAGGGAAGCACTGCTCTAATTAATAATAGTACTAGCTGTAATAAACCTTCCCAACTACAAAGAAAGCAATCTACAAAGCAGAAGTATGAGTTTATTGCTGATAATTTCTCAACCTTCAATTACGTTCCCTCTTTTTTTTCTTCCCTTTAACTTGGAAAGAAAAGAAAAGAAAACTAGAAAGCAGGAAGCAGCAGTGACGAAGAAGCAGGAAGTAGCAATGGCGAAAAAGCAGGAAAAATTTTAAGGATTTGAAAGGGAAAGGGGAATTAGGGATTAGGAAGGGAAATGGGAATATGAGGGATTGGGTTTAATGTGAATAAGGTAAAAAAAATTGGTAAAAAAATTGGGTCGGGCTGAAAAATCTTTGCCCAAAGCTTGACTTGTTTTTTAAACAAGCCTTATTCTTAATTCCAAACTCATTTTTGAGCCTATATTTTTGTCCAAACCCTCCCATATTTCAGGCGGGCCTTCAGGTCGAGCCAGGTGGCTCGACCCGACCCATGGACAGGTCTAGCCCCACCTGTGTTTGATGGAGAGAACTATCAAGCATGGGTTGTGAGAACGCAAGCATACATGGAGGGTTGTGATTGTTGGGAAGCTGTCGAGCAAGACTATGAGGTGACTTTACTTCCCAACAATCCAACTATGAACCAGATCAAAATGCACAAATAAAGAACCACCAAGAAGGCTAAGGCAAAGGCTTGCCTTTATGCTTCGGTTTCGCTAGTCATATTCAATAGAATTATGGATTTTGGATTAGAAAAAGAGATATGAGACTACCTCAAGGCTAAGTATCAAAGGGATGAGAGGATCAAGAGTATGAAGGTGTTGAACTTGATTAGAGAATTCGAGAGGCTACAAATGAAGGAGTCTGAGTTAATCAAAGAATACTTGGACAAGCTGATAGATATTGCCAACAAGGCAAGAGTTCTTGGGATTGATCTCTTTGATTCTAGATTGGTGAAAAAAATACTAGTCTTTGTGCTTGAGAAGTATGAAGCAATAATTGCCTTTTTGGAGAACACCAAGGACTTAACTCAATTAAGAGTAGCGGAGTTGATCTGAGGTTTTCAAGCACAAGAACAGAGGAGGTTAATGAGGCAGGAAGGACACATAGAAGGAGCATTGAAGGCTAAGGTGCAACAGGGTGAAGGAGGAGAGAACCAAAAGTGGAATGAGAAGAAGAATTATGAGAGAACTAAAAGGTAATGGTACTGGAAATTATAATAAGTAATCTATATGTAAGTATTGTAGAAAACAAATCATCCCTATTTCAGGTGTTGGAGAAGGCCAGATGTAAAGTCCAGAAGGTGCAACTTGAAGGGGCATATTGAGAGCTTCTACAAGGAACCAAGAAATTAGAAGCAAGGTGGAGCACATGCTATAGTTAAAGAAGAAGAGGATCATCTGTTTGTTGTCTCTTATTTCTCATCTAGCACTTTATGTGACAGTTGGTTAGTTAATAGTGGTTGTACCAATCATATGACTTGTTGTAAAAATATAACGTCGGTAATGATAATATATCGCAAAAGAAAAAAAAATAGAAATAAAGAACACACAGATTTTACGTAGAAACCCTTTCGGGAAAAACCACGGGTAGAGGAGAAGAAAATTTACTATGTCGAATTCGAATCGTTTACAAGAGGAATAGACCATGTCTATTTATAGGCTTATAAAGCCATATTCTAATAGGAGTAGTAAGATTGAAACTCCTTATTCTAATCAATATCAAATAGATGGAGTTTAATAAGGTTTAAAAAAACCTTATTCAAAATAAAATAAAAGAAGTGTAATTCTATAAGGATTCTTCTTTTATTTTATTTTACCATTGTATTTTATTTAAATAAGAATTTGGGTCACTTAATTCTAACAATCTCCACCTTGACACGAATTCTCAATAAACAAGTTCTTCATCGCGAACTCTCAACGAACAAGTTCTCCACCTCTTCCATAAAACCCCTTAAGGGTTTAACTTCAACAATGAACACCAACCAAGTCTAAGCAATGCTTAAACTTGGTTATAGGAAGTGACTTAGTTATCATATCTGCAGGATTTTCATGAGTACTAATTTTGCTCACAACAATATCACCACGAGCAATAATATCACGAACAAAATGATTCTGACCATCAATGTGTTTTGTTCTCTCATGAAACATTTGATCTTTTGTAAGGAAGATGGCACTCTGACTGTCACAAAATACTGTGCTGATTTGAATGTCTTCATTGAGCTCACTAAAGAGTCCCTTCAACCAAATAGCTTCTTTACAAGCCTCAGTAATCGCCATGTACTCAGCTTCAGTGATAGACAAAGCGACTGTAGTTTGCAAAGTAGCTTTCCAACTAATTGCACAACCTCCTATTGTAAAGACATAACCAGTGAGAGATCTTCTTCTATCAAGGTCTCCAGCAAAATCAGCATCAACATACCCAATGACTCCATCTCTAGTTCTTCCAAACTGTAAGCAAACATCAGTAGTACCTCGTAAGTATCTTAAAATCCACTGAACTGCTTTCCAATGTTCTTTACCGGGATTCGCCATGTATCTGCTAACTGCACTGACTGCATATGATAAATCTGGACGTGAACAAACCATAGCATACATGAGAGATCCCACTGCACTAGAGTATGGAACATGTGATATGTACTCAATCTCATCATCTGATTGTGGAGACAAAGCCGATGAAAGTCTGAAATGGGCTGCTAAAAGAGTACTAACAGGCTTAGCACTCTGCATACTGAACCTGCAAAGAACTTTCTCAATGTACCCCTTCTGACTTAGGTACAATTTACTTGCTTTTCTATCTCTGAGAATCTCCATACCAAGTATCTTCTTTGCTGGTCCTAAATCTTTCATCTCAAATTCTTCACTTAGTTGGGTTTTGACCTTTCTTATCTCTCCTTTATCTTTTGCTGCTATCAACATGTCATCAACATAAAGAAGTAGATACACAAAAGAACCATCACTGTTTTTCTTAAAGTAAACACAGCTGTCAAAACCACTTCTTTTAAAATCATGAGAAGTCATAAAGGAATCAAACCTCTTGTACCACTGTCTTGGTGACTGTTTCAAACCGTAAAGAGACTTTTTCAGCAAGCAAACATAGTCCTCTTTTTCTGAGACTGTAAAACCCTCTGGTTGTTACATGTAAATATCTTCCTCAAGTTCTCCATGCAAAAATGCAGTTTTTACATCTAACTGCTCAAGCTCCAAATCATGCATGGCCACAATACCAAGCAAAGCTCGAATCGAACTATGCTTCACAACTGGGGAGAACACATCTGTGAAGTCCACTCCTGGAATTTGACTGTAACCCTTTGCAACAAGCCTTGCTTTATATCTGGATTCTTCAACTCCTAGAGTCCCTTCTTTCTTTTTAAACACCCATTTACAGTGAACAACCTTTTTACCTTTAGGAAGTTTCACAAGATCCTATGTTCTATTTTTGTGGAGTGATTCCATCTCCTCTTGCATAGTACACATCCACTTTTCTGAGTCTTCACAGCTAACCGCCTCAGAATAATTAGACGGCTCTTGGTTTGTATCTATATCTTCAGCCACATTTAAAGCATAAGCAACTAGATCAGCCTCGGCATACTTCTTTGGAGGTTTAATTTCTCTTCTAGTTCTGTTTTTGGCAATAGAGTATTGTGGTGAAGAAGCAACTCTATTCTCAATTTTTGTACTGGCTTGAGGAGTTGTCTCTGTATTAATCTGATGCTCCACCTGCTTTTGATTTTCTTTATTGGAAGACTCTTTAAGAGATAAGTTAGGTAGCATAGCAGTTTCATCAAAAATAACATCTCTGCTAATCACAACTTTTCTATTTTCAGGACACCATAACTTATACCCTTTTACGCCAGCTTTATAACCAAGAAAAACACATTTAATGGATCTTGGTTCCAATTTTCCATTATTAACATGAGCATACGCAGGACACCCAAAGATCTTTAAATCAGAATAATTAGCAGGATTACCATACCATACCTCTTGTGGAGTCTTTTTCTCAATGGCAATGGATGGAGATCGGTTGATCAAAAAACATGCAGTAGAGGCTGCTTCGGCCCAAAATGAATTTGGTAAGTTGGCATTTGACAACATGCATCGAACCTTCTCCATGATCGTTCTGTTCATTCGTTCTGCAACACCGTTTTGTTGTGGAGTATGACGAACTGTCAAGTGTCTCACGATCCCTTCTGACTTGCACAGTTTATTAAACTCATCAGAACAAAACTCTAAGCCATTGTCTGTGCGGAGGTATTTTATTTGTTTTCCTGTCTGTTTTTCAATCATAGCTTTCCAAGACTTAAATGCGGAAAGCACATCGCTTTTCTGCTTCAAGAAGAATGCCCAAACTTTTCTAGAAAAATCATCAATAAAAGTTAGCATATAATTAGCTCCACCTCCCGAAGGCACTTTTGATGGCCCCCACAGATCAGAATGAATATACTCCAATGTTCCCTTCGTGTTATGGATTCCTCTGGTGAATCGAACTCTTTTTTGCTTCCCGAAAACACAGTGCTCACAGAACTTCAGTTTGCAAATTCCTTGCCCATCAAGAAGTCCTCTTTTGCTTAATTCTGCCATGCCATTCTCACTCATATGCCCTAGGCGCATATGCCAAAGTTTAGTAATATCATCATCTGACAAAGAAGAGGAAGCGACAGCTGCATCACCAATAACAGTAGAACCCTGTAAAACATATAACTTGGCATTCTTTCTCTGCCCTTTCATCACAATGAGGGAACCTTTGGAAATCTTCAACATCCCACTTTCAGCTGTGTATTTGTACCCTTTTGAATCAAGAGTACTCAACGAAATTAAATTTCTCTTTAATTCTGGAACATGCCGTACATCACTAAGTGTTCTGACAACTCCATCAAACATCTTAACTTTAATTGTTCCAACACCTGTGATTTTACACGAAGCATTATTTCCCATCAAAACAACACCTTCAGACACCGTTTCGTAATTTGTAAACCAATCTCGATTAGGACTCATGTGGAAGGTGCAGCCTGAATCAAGTATCCACTCCTCGCTCTCTTTAGAATTGTTGACAGAAGCGACTAGAAGTTCACCATCACTGTAGTCTTCTACAATATCAGCTTCACCAGAATTTTCTGGTTGTTTTCCCTTTTGATTCGCAGCCTCCCTTTTAATCTTGTTCTGTAGCTTATAGCACTCAGATTTAATGTGCCCTTTCTTCTTGCAGAAGTTACAAGTTTTACCTCTGTTTGAAGACTTTGATCTACCCTTAGATTTACCGCGAGGATTCCTTTCCTGTGTCCTTCCACGATCATCATCAGTATTCCGATCTTGTCTCCCACGAACAATAAGACCCTCTCCCTGGGAGTCAGGTTTAACCACAAGATGCTTCATCTTATCATACGAGGTCAAAGAATCATAAACCTCATCAACTGTGAGAGACTCGCGGCTATATAAAATCGTGTCTCTAAAGGTTGAATAAGACGGGGGCAACGAACAAAGTAGAATCAACCCTAGATCTTCCTTATCATACTGAACCTCTATGGCCTCCAAGTTTGAGAGAATTTCTTTAAACACTGTTAAGTGTTCGTGCACAAACGCACCTTCCTCCAAACGATGAGCATAAAGTCGTTGCTTCATATGCAACTTGCTGGTTAGAGTTCTCGACATACATATTTGTTCTAGCCTCTTCCATAATGCTGCGGCAGTCTTCTCCTTCATCACATCCTGCAAAATTTCGTTAGATAAATGCAAATGTAACTGTGTTAACGCCTTTCGATCCTTGCGCTTCTTATCTTCCTCCGTCAATGTCGAAGGCATCTTATCTACCCCTAGCAGGGCTTCCTCTAAATCCATCTGTGCAAGAACTGCCTGCATCTTTATCTGCCACAACACAAATCTGGTGTTGCGATCCAGCAGCAGAATTTCATACTTTAAAGACGCCATTACCGTGACCGAGATTAAAAAAACCCGGAAGCTCTGATACCAATTTGTAAAAAATATAACGTAGGTAATGATAATATATCGCAAAAGAAAAAAAATTGAAATAAAGAACACACAGATTTTACGTGGAAACCCTTTCGGGAAAAACCACGGGCAGAGGAGAAGAAAATTTACTATGTCGAATTCGAATCGTTTACAAGAGGAATAGACCATGTCTATTTATAGGCTTATAAAGCCATATTCTAATAGGAGTAGTAAGATTGAAACTCCTTATTCTAATCAATATCAAATAGATGAAGTTTAATAAGGTTTAAAAAAACCTTATTCAAAATAAAATAAAAGAAGTGTAATTCTATAAGGATTCTTCTTTTATTTTATTTTACCATTGTATTTTATTTAAATAAGAATTTGGGTCACTTAATTCTAACACTTGTGATAAGAAGTTGTTAAAAGACCTTGACAGGTCATTAAAGGCAGGAGTAAGGATAGAAAATAGAGAATACTTAGAAGTGAAGGGAAAAGGCATAGCGACAATAGAGCGCTATGATGAAACTTAGTTGATCTCAGATGTTCTGTTTACACCTTAGATTGATCAAAACTTACTAGTGTAGGCAATTGGTGGAGAAAGGATTCAAAGTGATGCTTGAAGAGGGAAGGTGTCTTATCCTTGACTTTAGTGGCAATGAATTCTTTAGGATCAAGATGCAAAAGAAAAGCTTCTCATTGAATCCACTCAAGGAAGAACAAGTGGCATCCAAGTGTTAAGGAGAAATGACATCAAATCAAATGGACCTTCTTACTAAACAAGCTAAGAAAATTATGAAATTGATGACATAGTATAATGAAAAGAGTTTTGAGCTTGAGATAAAGTCAACAGATAATCACATCTTACAAGAACAACTGCAGAACAAGTGTTCTGAGAATAAGGAATTGCATGCAAAGATAACTCTCTTGGAGCATAAACTATCATCTTTTGCACATGAAATATCTGAAAAACATGTTGATGAGCTACAAAAAAAAGCTCAATCTCAGGAGATCGAGAATGAAAAACTAAAATTGAATCAAGTGTAACTTTCAAAAGAGAACAATTTGTTATGTTTTAAAAATAAAAAATTGACTGAAGAAGTTTCATATGCGAAAGAATTGACATTTGTAACAACTGTTGAGTTTAAGAATTTAGTTGGTGAGATCATCAGACTTTCAGTTCAAAATCCGAAGTTGGAAAATGAATTATTGGAAGTGAGAAGATCTATTATTCAAATCATAAATGGTGTTAATCGATGTGTAATGACAACAAAAGATCTTGGAGGAGCGGGTGGTAATCTGGCTACTCCCATGACTTTTCTAGAGTAGCTGGTGATGTTTTTGAATTGTTGAATTTTGATTTGGATGTACTGAAGATGGAATTGCAGGTTAGGAAACAATTGGAGGCAGCTCTTGAAGCTGTACAAGTCGAGAAGTAATTCATAGAAGGCAAATATCGAAGAAACTAGTTTATTTCAGATCAGAGGATCAGATGTTAGATATTTTTACAAAATTTTTCTATGTTAGTCGATTTAAGTTTCTTAGGCATCTGTGGCACTTAAGTCTGGAAGAGAATGTTAGTGTCTCAAGAGCTATAAAAGTTTGTTATTAATAAGACTAAGTCCTAGGGAGAATTCTTAGCTTCTTAGTAGGAGTAGGAGTTTAAATTTTGGATGAGGTTGTTACTTGAGGCATGTATATAAGAGCTGCTTGGTTAATGAATTCAATCATCCTTTTCATTCTTATTTTTCTTTGTTTTTGTTAGTTGTCTGCAAAAACCAACAAAAACATATCCAAATTGACATTATGGTGATAAACCAAAACACTTGAAATTTGAAAATATCAGTTTTACGAAAAAGTTATGCAAATCAGATCAGTGGCACACCAAAATCAGGAAAACTACAAAGGATGATTTTGATGGACTAAGATGTAAGTTATTATAAGATAACTTTTGAAAATATGATATCAAATATTAGCAGTATTGTTTACTGAAGCAATATTAAAGTTTCAAAGATACTTTCTTTAAGAACAAGACTTATATTGTATCAAATGCTAAAGTTCAAGGAATAAATCCAACGAAAAGATAAGAAACTAATTATTGCATTATCAAATGTAATGTTTCGTTGTATATAAGCATTTTAAATATATTAAACTAATTTCAATAAAAATTATCATCAAAAAGTTTTTCAATTGACTACATCAGTCAATCCTTTGATAAAGAAAGCAAGGGAGCTTGAAAAATTGAAAAGGATAACATCTCAAACATATAAACCAAATAATAACAGCAATGTTAAGAAGCTCACAAGTGACTATAGTCTACAAAATTTGCATATCAAGAAAAAAATGCTTATTAGGCCTTACACATTTATGTTCAAGTTCCCTATCCATCATCATATTTAGTATCTACTTGATCTATATTTTTATTTATTTTCAGTATTTATTTGATGCATTTCCAACTAGTTGACGTATTATATGATCCTTATGCTCTTGTATTCCATTGATTGAAACCAGGCTCTCAACATAAAAATAGAGGGAGACGTACTCTCGATGATGATCCAGGTAAGTGTTGATCCCAAGAACCTTAAGCTCTTGGGTGGAGGGATCAAACAAGACTACTTCATAATTTGTGTTTAAAAGAAACAATTCATCATTTTTCCAAAACCCCAATGGGTTGACAACTCCAGGAATAGATTCAATACTGAATTGTTTAGTCCATACTCCTCCATTCATAACCCAAAAATCAAAAGACTTGTCAATTCCTTCCACCGGGTAAACCAAAACACCAACTGATCCTTTAAACACCAATACTTGAATATTGGTGTTTTGGAAAGACCCGACAAATTCAGGGATAGGTGAAACCGAAAACTTCTCATTAGCCATGTCAAATGAAACAATCATTACTTCTTCATAAGGAGAGTTCCACATTGCTGTTTGCCAATAACAAATTCCATCTAAGCAATTATTATTCAAATATGAATTAATTGGTCTATAATTAGGAGATGGAATTTCCTTCCAAGAATCGCATTTAAGAGAATACAACTCAACTTAAGACACATCATCAGGACTTTCAATTCCACATTCACTATCAACATAACAAAGAGTAACAAATCGTATGAATTTGTAGTCATCAGTTTTAGAATCAAACTCGAAAGCACCGCAGTCAAAAAAAACATACTCACAGGTAAGGCCTGGGTAAGTAGGTCGTTGGACTGAGGATGGAGGAAGGATTTTAAATTCTCTAGTTGATGGGTTCCAAATGGCAACCTTTATATCATCCATGCAACAACTATGTAAACAAAATAATCCATGACGACCACCCCAAACATAGGGGGAATCGTCAATTAAAAAAGGTAAGCGAATGCTTTGTTTTACTAAAATGTTTTCATCTTTTACTACTGAAAGTTGAGAGAAAAAAGCGAGATTGGCGTTGCCATCAAATCGTTTGAGAAGGGGATTAAGGTTATTGTTTTTAAGGTGGTTGTGATAATGCTTGGAAATGAAACGAGGAGTTTGAAAAGAAGAACACCAATACTTACAAACGCAGTTGAAACGAATAAGGGACTTAACAAGAAGCTTAGACAGAATTTCCATCACCAAAGCTTCTGGCACGTCAAATCTTGGCATTTGCATCTTCTTCTTCTTTTTTCCCCTAATTTGCATGTAAAAGATAATATTTACTCTTCACTCTCTAACCACCATCCAATAAACTTGGAAAAAAACAAGGTGAATTAGTATTTTAGGAAAATCAGTTTCATATGATATATATAATTCATAGCAAAATTTGTAAACAAATAAGGTAAGTTAGTTTATATGGCATGTCGAAACCATTTTTTTGTTTGGAAAATGGGAATCGACTTTAGAAATGAAAATGGAGCCGCCACCAACCCTTTTTTGTTTAGGTGCGATTGGAACACCTTGTAAAAAATAATTTTGGTCTACGAAATAGAAAAACAGGTTTAGGAATCAGTTACGTACGAGGAAGAACTAGCACCCTCGTACGCCCAAAACTGGTACCAAATTGATTAGCTAATGTCCTTATGTTGAAATTTGAAAAAATTAAAATGTAATTCCTTTTGCAAAATGTTTGATTAATTTAAGTTGGAATTTAAGGTTTTCTCGTTTCGAAGGAATAAAACACCATATCCAACACGTTAGGATATAACATCTTAAACCTCGAAACCGAAATCATCTTACAATTTTCAAATCCTACGATTAAAAGGATATTTAATTATTTGGTCAAATGAAGAACTGAAACCCCGCACGTTAGGGACAATTCCTCGAATTTTCAAACATCAAATATTGCCTTGTGCTAACAAATTTTAAATAAGCAATTTTAAAATTGACTCAAAATGCTTTTATTAAATCACTATTCAATAATGAAAAACAAAAATACAGTATCGAGCATGGAATAATAATATGTGAATATAATATCGTACAAAAAAAATGACAAAGCTAACAATGTGAATATACAATTCGAAATATGCAATTGTAATAACCTTGCAATTCTATTTGAAAAACTAACATTAATAAACAAATAATGAAATTTTTAAAACGTAATACTAGTTTAAAAAATAAGTTAAAATAAACAAAATGTAGTAAGCTTTCAAATGTGGACGAATAAAATTAAAATAATATTGTGAAAGATGGAAAATTGGAAATCAACACAATGTAAAAACGATAAAAAATAAATATAATGTATAAAAATTTATATCAATATCAATAATAATAAATAATAATAGAGTTAATTATAATAAAAAATAACAATAGTAGTAGTAATATCAAAATAATAATTATAATAGTGAAAATAATAGTAGTAACACTAAAAATAATAATAATAATAATAATAATAATAATAATAATAATAATAATAATAGTGAAGTGATAGTAGTAATACTAAAATTAATTAATAGTAATAATAATATTAATAATATTAAAAATAATTAATCTAATAGCAAAAGGAACAAAAATGACTAAATTGAACTTAAAACAGGAATTTGACGGTAAATTTGCAAACAAATAAAAGAAAAGGGCCGATTTGAATGCTCAAATAACATGGAAGGGCCGAATGAGGAAATATCCCTGTCCTCCAAAACAGCGCTGCATACTGTGGGACTAAAATGAAAAATGCGCAAAATTACGGGCCAAATTAAAAGTAAAAAAGAATTTAATTGAAACACGCCTCAAAAGCGGAAGGACTGAGGGCGCAAATTGACCCTCAGTCCAAAATACGCGAATTCTTGGTGGTATGGGTCGGGTCGCAGGTCGGATATGAGCAAAACGACGCCGTTTTGGCTCTTGGGAATAGGGCTCAAAACGACGTCGTATAACATGCCCTATAAATATCAAAATTTTGACAAAAAATTCATTTTTTACCCCATTCAAAAAATTTTGAAACACTCTCGACTCCCTTTTCACTCCCCTTAGCCAGCCTAGAGCGCCACCGTGGCTCTGCCGTAGCCAACGACTACCGGTGACAGCGACCGCCATCCACGGTGACCGGAGCTCACAGGAAAAGGCCATTTTGGCTATTTTTCCTCCCCTGGCCCTTTTCTAAAGACGTAAATACCAAAAAAATGAAAGAAAAGAATGAAACGAAAGGCAAAGGGAAAGGGAAAGCTTTCGAATTTCTGATTCGTTAGCGATGTAAGTGATTTTATCTTAAAAAAATTAAAAAACCTATATGCTATGTTATATTGAAGATAAATATGCGATATTATACCTAAAAACTTTCGATTTGTTGTATTGTATTCAAAATCTGTTTTGTATTTCTTTCTATCGATTGTGTGTAGGTAAAAAAAAAAAGAACCCCTTTACAAATGATTCTCTTTCGGCTTTATAGTCGAAAACCAAAATACAAATTTTTCTCTTTTTGTTTGCTACGATGTCCGTTTATCCTTTGTTGCAGGTACGGAGGCTCGGCAGTGTACGAAGGTCGTACGTGCGGGTGTGGTGGGCTGAACGCACGCAAGCTTGGGTTGTACGGCGGCTGGAGGCTTGCGGCGCCAAGGCAATGGCTAGGGTTCTTGTTGTGTTAGAGTTAGTGGGCTAGGATAGTATTTGGGTCTGGCCTTTAATTTAATTTGGGCCCATACTTTGTAATTTGGACTGTTAAAAGATTTTAAATTTGGATTTTTATTGGTTTTTATTTTCTGTTTATTTTTGGTTTTTTTGTTTTTGGTATGGGCCCGGGCAAAATGGGTCTATTACAACTGCCCCTCTTTGCTCATTGTCGCGTAATGGGAATAGAGTAAAGACTTTAAAAAGGCCAATTTTACCCGATCTTGCCGAATCTTGACTTCTTGACACTTTTTTTCTTCTTCGAGTAGCTTCATTCCATCTCACTGCATTTTCAAGGGCATAGGAACTAGAGCTTTGATCCAATTCAAGGATATTAAACTTGTAGCTTTAATCTGTGCCACCGCAACTTCAGGGAGATAAGATTCGCTGTCTTCGATCTGCTCCATTGCTATCTAATAAAGATAAGATCTACTATCTTCAGTCTACTCCCTTGCTACCTTAGGAAGATAAGACTACCAACTTCTGCCCGCTCCCTTGCTACATCAGAGAGATAAGGCCAGTGGCTAAAATCTTCTCCCCTGCTATTTCGGGAAGATAAGATCTGCCATCTTCGATCTGCCCCACTGCTATCTCGAGAAGACAAGATCAACAATCTTCAATCTGCTTCCTTGCTGCCTCAGGAAGATAAGACTACAATCTTTAACCTGCCCCCTGCCGTTTCGGGGAGATAAGACTGGTGGCTTAAATCTGCTCCCCTGCTACCTCGGGAAGATAAGATTCACCGTCTTCGATTTGCTCCACTGCTATCTCAGGGAGACAAAATCTACAATCTTTAGTCTGCTTCCTTGCTACTTGTAATATCTTGGAAATGGGCTTATGCATTTATCCTTAATTATATGAAATAGCATGCTTGAGTATGTTGTGAATGTGTATAATGAAATTTGTGAACTTTAGAAAATAGGTGAAAGCCTTAGAAAATATTAAGTTTTAAGTCTAAAAGAGGAAGCTAAGTTGATAGGGCCTTAAGAGAAATTGTAGGGAAAAGTATGACACCAAGATCAGCTTGCTTAAGTGGCAGGGAGGCGCCACTTAAAGCTGTATTAGGTGACGCCACAAGCTTGGGTACAAGGCCAAGGTTCGAGCAGCAAGAGGAGCACTCTTGAGAGTGTTTTTGCGTCAAATAGCAAGGGAGTTGGGCTTGTAGTCCAAATTTTATTAATGTTAAAATGGGAAGGAGAATGGCGTCACTTAGGGGGAGGAATTGGGCCTTGTTTGGCCGCAAGGGGCCCAAGTTAAGGAGTTAAAATTCGGCACTCCTAGGGTAAGGGGGATGGACGACAAGTAAGCTACAATTTAGGAGCTAAAATCTTTTATTTTTAAGAGATAAATGGAGATAATTATGGGAGAAGGATAAAGGATATGGAAAAGATGAGATAAAGTTATCAAATTATGGAGAATTGGCCGATTGAGGGACTCCTTAGGTAGTATTTTCGGCCAAGGAAGAAAAGCAAGGCCATTCTTCGTATTTTCTTCTCTTTTCTCTAAAGTCTCTGCCGAATTTTCTAAGTAAAGCTCTCTTCTCTTCTATTTTTGTCAAAACCGAATAGGTCCTTCTCAAAACTCATCTTAGCCGATTCTTCCAAAGCTCACATCCCTCCTTTTTTCAATCTTGTTGAAGCTGATTACTCCATTAAATCCCAAAAGCCGAAATCTTTTGATCTCTAGCTAGTCTTCATAGTCGAATCTTTGAGGGGCTTCAAGCAAAGGTGCTGTCGATTTCTTCAAGTAAGGGTAAGATCCAAATTCGGTTTTCATTCTTTTCTCTTAGGCTTGTCGAAAACTAAGATCTAATCTCTACTATTGTTCTTGTCCAAATTATGGAAGGGAGGTTTCGGGATTTAGTAGCTGTCGACTACAAGGAAGGCTATTTCGGGATTTATAAGGATCTAAGGTAAGGCATGTATTCGGCCATGAGTCACTTTTATGGATTTAAGGTCAAAGCCGATTCTAATATGTGGCTATTGGGATTTCGACAGGCATCTAAGGCAAGGGATACTTTTGGGATTTAAAAATCCACAAGGTAAGCACATGTGGTATTCGGCTAAGGCCTTATTTATTGATTAAAGAGTTGTTTCTTAATTATTCAAAAGCTGAAAACTAACCCTATAGGTGATCTAGTGTTAGCCGATTGCAATAAAGAGCATCATAAAGCTTCGGGATTTGACTGAAAGTCAAATCAGCAGCAAGGTAAGTTTTGGGTTACGATAATCTTATTGGGATTTGGTTTTATGGCCGAATGGCCTTTAGTTAAAATATTACATGTTGGCCGAATGTAAGAACTTGAAATCTAAGGATCTAGGACGCTAGATCGAGTCTCCGAGATTTAGAGTAAATTCGCTAAGTATACCAGGTGTGTACCCCACACTATTTCTTAATATGATTTATGGAAATGTTAATATAAATGTGTTATTAAGAATGTGAAAAGTATGGCTAAAGTACCATACAATGGTACAAAGTACTCAGGTACGTTTTCCTATTCCTACTAGGATTATGATGTGACTTTTATGCCATGAATGTGAATAATGATAAGAATGTGAAATAAGGCTTATGGCTTGAGATTGCATGATAGGTATGATATATGGGGGCATATGGGATATTATGAAAAGGGGAAGTGAATGTGGTGACTCATGTCACGATATAAGAATGTGGTGACTTCGGTCACATTATCTGAATATGGTGACTTCGGTCACATTATCAGAATGTGGTGTCTCATGACCCGAAATATTATCTGGTGGCTATGCCACGAAATTATAAGGGCGAGGAGCACGTCGACTGCAGTGACTGCCTTCGATGGTGTGTAGTGGATGGAGGGTTGACTTAGTAGTCCCCACGGTGTGCAGGTTGGTACGGGTGATGTGTAGCGGATGGCTATCTAGGTTTGGGTTTGGGAATGCATCATTAATTGTATATTTTGATATGAATGTGTATGACTTGATATGCCTGAATCTATTCAGACTTAGTGTTTGTGTACACATTGAGTCTGTTTGACTCACCCCGTTGTGGGAACATTTTTCAGGTGATGATCAGTAATGGACCGGGTCGGTAGGAGCTTAGTGGTGGCCATGCTCAGCAAGGAAATTATTTATTTAAACATTTTATTTTTATTTAAGTACTTTAAATTATTTGGGTTTGTTTTGATGTAATAAGGCCTTAGTATGATTGGTTTTGCATGCATGTTTAATTATTTCACTATGTTACGGAATCTTATCAAATTAAAGATTAAGTATTTTATTCAAAAATAAACCCTAAATGTTTTGACGCTTAAATTCACATGATTTTAATTAAAGATAAAACCTATAATTCGACATATCTTTTAACTTATAATTTTGAAACTAACAATGGGATTTTTCATAACAACTTATATTTCAAAAATGAATTGGTTTTTAACTTGAGCCCAACCCAAATCGAGTTTTTCCGAAATCACTTAAAGATTTTCAAAAGAACCAACGAATTTGAACTGTTTTTACTCGAGGAACATACCAGATCTGGTCGAGGCTCGTGGGCCGGGTTTGGGGGTGTTTCAGTTTGGTATCAGAGCCCAGTTTTAAACTCTCGGCCTTGGGTTTAAGGCCCAAAAAGTTTTCAAAAATTAAGCCCAAAAGAAATTTTATGAAAATTTTGTGAAAAGCAGGTTTTTCTAGCATGGCACCTAAGTCTCCGACCCGAAGTCCACCAGGTAAGTACCCCTATCCCTTGTGTGATTTATATTATGATGTGTAGAAGGGTAGAAATGGAATGGAACGTAGATTAGCATGATAAGTACTTGGACCCTAGGACTAGTTACCCCAACAATTACATAAGACTTAAATGCCTAATTAAACAAACCTGTGGTTAAGTCGCCGAGTTAGGGTGTGGCAACCATTGTGCGCATGTCTAGGATTGGTATTCGGTGGGAGCTTGGTATTTAAGCATTCCGTGTGACTCACCTCCTCTCCACTCGAATCCTACCTGGTGCGTAGCTACGGTTCACCCTAACAAGAGGACTTATTCATAGGCTAAACCCCTAACTAAAACCCGAAAGGGACCAACCTTATTTTTTATGGAAACCCTAGTTTTAAAATTACTAAATTACCCTTTTGATTTATAAAAGCTATTCCATAAAATTTTTCTAAAATATTCTTGATTTATGAAAATTACTAAAATACCCCTATTTGCAAAATTACTAAAATGCCCTTGAGTTTTAAAATTACCATATCACCCCCGATTTCAATAAAATTTTCTTACTTTGTAAAAGTATCCAAAAACCCTATGTTGTGGAAATTCAAAATACCCTAATTTGAAAAATTTACGAAATTACCCCTGGTTTATCAAAATTACCAAAATGACCCCCGATTTCTAAAATTTTTGAAACAGCAATAATTTAGAAAACAAATTCTCAAAAAGAACCCTAAGTTTCGTAAACTTTGAAATATCTTTGATTTATAGAGAATTTTTCAAATTGACCCCGATTTATTACCAAAATACCCCTGTAGGACAAATGACGAAAATACGCCTGGGACAGGAACGGACAGAAATGTCTGAAGAGTGAATGTGTACGGGAGGTACTAAGGAATGGATGTGTTTTCTGTGAACTAGGATAGAAAACTTGAAACTTTGATTGATCGAAAGAATTACTCCTAAACTCTTTACATAAAACTCCTTCGCGACTAAACAGTGGAATAAAAGCTAATTCATAAAATTTCTTAATCAGATTAAAGCGCAATCGTAGATACGAGTTCTAGAGGATGCGGTCGTCGTGGACGTGGTCGAGGAAGAATGACTGTGTCGGAACCCGTTAGGTCGGGTCAAGGGTTTGACAATGAGGTACCACCGCCACCACCACCCCAGCTGTTGGTGTTGAGCGGCAAGATCAGACGGGGGACGATGCTGTATCGCAGGCTGTGCTACGAGTTCTTGAAATGGTGGCTGGTGCATGTGGGAATATGGGAGCTTGAAAATCTGTACCCGAGTGACTCCGAGCCAATGTGGCTGAAATGTTTCAAGGAATATCTGGTGTGGCACCCAGTACAGTTGAATATTGGTTGGAAGCGACAGAATGGATTATGGATGAGTTGGATAGAAGCTGAAAGGAATGGTGGCGCTGCTACGCGATGAAGCGTATCAGTGGTGGCTCACAGTTCGGGATGGTGCCACAGTTGAGGATCTTACATGGGAATATGTTAAGGTGGCATATCAGAAGAAGTATGTCGGCACTCGTTACACTGATGCGCAGAGGAAAGCATTTTTAGGGCTGGTTCAAGGGAACAATTCTGTGGCAGAGTACGAAGCTGAATTCCTGAGGTTGAGCCAGTATGCTCGTGGGGTAGTGGCTACGGAGCATGAGCGGTGTGTCCGGTTTGAGGATGGACTAAGGGATGACCTGAGATTGTTAGTCGCTCCACATCAAGAACGGGAGTTTTCTGCGTTAGTAGAGAAAGCTAAGATAGCGGAAAGAATTAAGGACTCCGTGAGGCAAAACACGGATCGGAATAAGCAGAAAAGAGGATTTGGGCCGTCAGGACCAGCTGGGAATATTCAGAAGAGGCCTAGAGTTGATGGGCCGCGAGGTCAGCAAGCTGGTACTGGAGGGCAATATCGTACTTGTGATCAATGTGGGAAGAAGCACTTAGGGGAGTGTTGGAAGAAGACAGGAGGATGCTTCAAGTGTGGGTCCAAGGACCATATGATTAAGGATTGCCCTATGAGGCCAGATGGAAATCGACCAGTAACTCAGAATGTTAATCAGGCCGGTAGAGGTGGTCAACAGCCTCAGCGAGGTCGTGGTCCAAATGGTCGAGGTAATGGCACTAGAAGAGGACGTGGAACACCTGGCAGAGGTGCTAATAATACTGAGGCAAGGCAACCGGGCTTGATATATGTAGTTCGCCGTAGGGAGGATGGAGACGCGCCGGACGTCATAACCGGTACGTTCCTTATTTATGGCAAGCCTTATTTTACTTTGATTGATGTGAGCTCGACCCATTTGTATGTTGCATGTAGAGTAGTGGAAACTCTAGACATAGTCTCTGAACTTTCTGATAGGGAGATGACTGTAGTAAGCCCAGTAGGTCAAACTGTAGTGGTGAATAAGATCTTTCGGAAAGTGCCTCTAGAAATTTAAGGAATAGTATTTGCTGCCGACTTAATGGAACTTCCTTTTGGAGAATTCGATCTCATACTCGGTATGGACTGGCTAGTGGAGCATCGAGCCATATTGGATTGTGCGGCTAAGCTAATGGAGTTGAAAACTCCAAAGGATGAGGAAGTAGTCATGATCGGAGAAAGAAGAAACTACTTGTCTAATGTAGTTTCAGCACTAAAGGCTGATAAGATGGTTCGGAAAGGTTGCAAGGCGTTCTTGGCCTTTGTTAGTGCATTGGATACGAAAGAAGGAGGAGTTAGTGGAGTTAGAACTGTAAGGGAGTTTGTGGATGTCTTTCCAGAGGAATTACCTGGAATACCCCAGATAGAGAAGTGGAGTTTGGAATTGACTTGCTGCCTGGTACAGCTCCTGTGTCAATTGCTCCGTACAGAATGGCACCTAAGGAGTTGGTTAAGCTCAAGGCTCAAATTCAAGAGTTGCTTGATCGTGGATTTATTCAACCCAGTGTGTCTCCATGGGGAGCACCGGTCTTGTTTGTGAAGAAGAAGGATGGAACTATGCGTATGTGCATAGACTATCGTCAGCTGAACAAGTTGACAATCAAGAACAAGTATCCTTTGCCGAGGATCGACGACTTGTTCGATCAGCTTAAGGGGGCAGCGGTATTCTCAAAGATAGATCTAAGGTCTGGATATCATCAGCTTAAGGTGAAGGAGGCAGATATCCATAAGACAACTTTTCGAACAAGATATGGGCATTTTGAGTTCGTAGTAATACCGTTTAGGTTGACGAACGCCCCAGCTGCGTTCATGGATATGATGAACCGGGTTTTTCAACCTTACTTGGATAGGTTCGTCGTGGTGTTTATCGATGATATCTTGGTGTATTCCAAGTCTGAAGAGGAGCATGATGAGCATCTCCGAGTTGTGCTGCAAGTGTTATGGGAGAAGAAACTATATGCCAAATTCAGCAAGCGTGAATTTTGGCTTAAGGAGGTTGCATTTTTAGGACATGTGGTGTCTGCAGAAGGAATAAGGGTGGAACCTAGGAAGATTGAGGTGGTGTTGGATTGGAAACCACCTAGGTCTGTGGCTGAAATTCGTAGTTTCTTGAGATTTGTGGGCTATTACAGAAGGTTTGTGGAAGGGTTCTCGTCATAGTCGCGTCTTTGAGAAAGCTATTGAGAAAGGAAGTACCTTTCGTGTGGGGAGATAAGCAATAGGAAAGTTTTGACAAGCTTAAGAGGGTCTTGACTGAAGCTCCGGTTTTGATTCAGCCGGAGGCAGGGAAGGATTTCGTGGTGTACTGTGATGCTTCCCATACAGGATTGGGATGTGTATTGATGCAAGACAAGAAAGTGGTCGCTTATGCGTCTCGGCAATTAAGGCCACACGAGGTTAACTACCCAACTCATGATTTGGAATTGGCGGCAGTGGTCTTTGATCTTAAGGTGTGAAGGCACTATCTTTATGGAGAAAAGTCAGTAATTTACACAGACCACAAGAGTCTTAAGTACTTTTTGACTCGGAATGAGTTGAACTTGAGACAGCGAAGGTGGGTAAAATTACTGAAGGATTATGATTGTTCGATAGAGTATCATCCGGGCAAGGCAAACGTAGTGGCGGATGCTCTAAGTCGGAAGGTTGTGTCGGATCTGAGGGAGATGTTTGCACATCTGAGTTTGTATGACGATGGAAGTCTGCTAGCAGAGCTGCAAGTTAAGCCGACGTAGTTGAATGAGTAAAGGAAAGTCAGTTGATGGATAATGAGTTAAGTGTTAAGCTACAGCAAGTACAGAATGAGGAGTTGGGGGATTATGGCGTAAATGACGAGGGAATGTTGTGCTTCAAAGGTAAGGTCTGTATGCCTAAGGATCAAGAGTTAAGGCGGAGGATTCTTCAGGAATCGCATGGAATCCCTTATGCGATGCATCCTGGAGGTAGTAAGTTGTATAGGGATCTAAGGGAACAGTTTTGGTGGCCTGGTCTTAAGAAAGAAGTTACAGAATTTGTTAGCAAATGCTTGACGTGTCAGCAAGTTAAGGCTGAACACCAAGTTCCGTCAGGACTACTTCAACCGATAATGATTCCGCAGTGGAAGTGGGAGAGAATTACCATGGACTTCGTTAGTGGGTTTCCCCTTACGCCTACTAAGAAGGACTCGGTATGGGTTATAGTAGATAGGTTGACTAAGTCCGCGTATTTCATTCCAGTTAGAGTTGATTATTCTCTACAGAAGTTGGCGAAGCTGTATGTGGCTGAGATTGTAAGGTTACATGGAGTTCCGGTATCAATTATTTCGGATAGAGACCCAAGGTTTACGTCTCGGTTTTGGAAAGCTCTACATCAGGCTTTAGGCACCAAATTGGATTTTACTACAGCTTTTCATCCACAGTTAGATGGGCAATCTGAACGGGTAATCCAAGTGTTTGAGGATATGTTGAGAGGCTATGTGATAGATTTCAGAGGAAGTTGGGAAGAATATTTGCCGTTAGCAGAATTTGCATACAACAACAGCTATCAGGCCAGTATTCGGATGGCACCATATGAAGCACTGTATTGACGAAAGTGTCGCACTCCTACGTGTTGGACGAAATTAGGAGAACATCGAGTTTTGGGTCCAGAGTTAGTGACAGAATCCGAGGAAAAAGTTGAGATAATTCGGGCATGGTTGAAGGAAGCATCTGATAGGCAGAAGTCGTATGCAGATCTCAAACGGAAGGAAATAGAATTTGATGTGGGAGATCAAGTGTTTCTTAAAGTGTCGCCTTGGAAGAAAGTGATGAGATTTGGTCGAAAAGGGAAGTTAAGTCCGAGGTTTATAGGACCTTATAAGGTTATGAAGCGAATTGGACCAGTGGCGTAACAGTTGGAGTTGCCACCGGAATTGAAGCAGATGCATGATGTATTCCATGTTTCCATGCTACGTCGATATCAATCGGATCCATCTCACGTTGTACCGGTCGAAGAGGTGGAGCTAAGGCCAGATTTATCCTACGAGGAAGAGCCGATTCAGATTCTGGCACGTGATGTGAAAGTGTTACGGAGGAAGTCAGTTCCTCTAGTCAAAGTATTATGGAGGAATCATGGAGCGGAAGAAGCTTCGTGGGAGCCAGAAGAAGCAATGCGACAGCAATACCCTCACTTATTTCAGCCAAGTAATTTCGAGGACGAAATTATTTTAAGGGGGTAGAACTGTAATATCCTGGAAATGGGCTTATGCATTTATGCTTAATTATATGAAATAGCATGCTTGAGTATGTTGTGAATCTGTATAATGAAATTTGTGAACTTTAGAAAATAGGTGAAAGCCTTAGAAAATATTAAGTTTTAAGTCTAAAAGAGGAAGCTAAGTTGATAGGGCCTTAAGAGAAATTGTAGGGAAAAGTATGACACCAAGATCAGCTTGCTTAAGTGGCAGAGAGGCGCCACTTAAAGCTGTATTAGGTGACACCACAAGCTTGGGTACAAGGCCAAGGTTCGAGCAGCAAGAGGAGAACTCTTGAGAGTGTTTTTGCGTCAAATAGCAAGGGAGTTGGGCTTGTAGTCCAAATTTTATTAATGTTAAAATGGGAAGGAGAATGGCGTCACTTAGGGGGAGGAATCGGGCCTTGTTTGGCCGCAAGGGGCCCAAGTTAAGGAGTTAAAATTTGGCACTCCTAGGGTAAGGGGGATGGACGGCAAGTAAGCTACAATTTAGGAGCTAAAATCTTTTATTTTTAAGAGATAAATGGAGATAATTATGGGAGAAGGATAAAGGATATGGAAAAGATGAGATAAAGTTATCAAATTATGGAGAATTGGCCGATTGAGGGACTCCTTAGGTAGTATTTTCAGCCAAGGAAGAAAAGCAAGGCCATTCTTCGTATTTTCTTCTCTTTTCTCTAAAGTCTCTGCCAAATTTTCTAAGTCAAGCTCTCTTCTCTTCTATTTTTGTCAAAACTAAATAGTTCCTTCTCAAAACTCATCTTAGCCGATTCTCCCAAAACTCACATCCCTCCCTTTTTCAATCTTGTTGAAGCCGATTACTCCATTAAATCCCAAAAGCCGAAATCTTTTGATCTCTAGCTAGTCTTCATAGCCGAATCTTTGAGGGGCTTCAAGCAAAGGTGCTATCGATTTCTTCAAGTAAGGGTAAGATCCAAATTCAGTTTTCATTCTTTTCTCTTAGGCTTGTCGAAAACTAAGATCTAATCTCTACTATTGTTCTTGGCCAAATTATGGAAGGGAGGTTTTGGGATTTAGTAGCTGTCGACTACAAGGAAGGCTATTTCGGGATTTATAAGGATCTAAGGTAAGGCATGTATTCGGCCATGAGTCACTTTTATGGATTTAAGGTCAAAGCCGATTCTAATATGTGGCTATTGGGATTTCGACAGGTATCTAAGGGAAGGGATACTTTCGGGATTTAAAAATCCACAAGGTAAGCACATGTGGTATTCGGCTAAGGCCTTATTTATTGATTAAAGAGTTGTTTCTTAAATATTCAAAATCTGAAAACTAACCCTATAGGTGATCTAGTGTTAGCCGATTGCAATGAAGAGCATCATAAAGCTTCGGGATTTGAGTGAAAGTCAAATCGGCAGCAAGGTAAGTTTTGGGTTACGATAATCCTATTGGGATTTGGTTTTATGGTCGAATGGCCTTTAGTTAAAATATTACATGTTGGCCGAATGTAGGAACTTGAAATCTAAGGATCTAGGACGCTAGATCGAGTCTCCGGGATTTGGAGTAAATTCGCTAAGTATACCAGGTGTGTACCCCACACTATTTCTTAATATGATTTATGGCAATGGTAATATAAATGTGTTATTAAGAATGTGAAAAGTATGGCTAAAGTACCATACAATGGTACAAAGTACTTAGGTACGTTTTCCTATTCCTACTAGGATTATGATGTGACTTGTTATGCCATAAATGTGAATAATGATAAGAATGTGAAATAAGGCTTATGGCTTGAGATTGCATGATAGGTATGATATATGGGGGCATATGGGATATTATGAAAAGGGGAAGTGAATGTGGTGACTCATGTCACGATATAAGAATGTGGTGACTTCGGTCACATTATCTGAATGTGGTGACTTCGGTCACATTATCCGAATGTGGTGTCTCATGACATGAAATATTATCTAGTGGCTATGCCACGAAATTATAAGGGCGAGGAGCACGTTGACTGCAGCGACTGCCTTCGATGGTGTGTAGCGGATGGAGGGTTGACTTAGTAGTCCCCACGGTGTGCAGGTTGGTACGGGTGATGTGTAGCGGATGGCTATCTAGGTTTGGGTTTGGGAATGTGTCATTAATTGTATATTTTGATATGAATGTATATGACTTGATATGCCTGAATCTATTCGGACTTAGTGTTTGTGTACACATTGAGTCTGTTTGACTCACCCCGTTGTGGGAACATTTTTCAGGTGATGATCAGTAATGGACCGGGTCGGCAGGAGCTTAGTGGTGGCCATGCTCAGCAAGGAAATTATTTATTTAAACATTTTATTTTTATTTAAGTACTTTAAATTATTTGGGTTTGTTTTGATGTAATAAGGCCTTAGTATGATTGGTTTTGCATGTATGTTTAATTATTTCACTATGTTACGGAATCTTATCAAATTAAAGATTAAGTATTTTATTCAAAAATAAACCCTAAATGTTTTGACGCTTAAATTCACATGATTTTAATTAAAGATAAAACCTATAATTCGACATATCTTTTAACTTATAATTTTGAAACTAACAATGGGATTTTTCATAACAACTTATATTTCAAAAATGAATTGGTTTTCAACTTGAGCCCAACCCAAATCGAGTTTTTCCAAAATCACTTAAAGATTTTCAAAAGAACCAACGAATTTGAACTGTTTTTACTCGAGGAACATACCAGATCTGGTCGAGGCTCGTGGGCCGGGTTTGGGGGTTTTTCACTACCTCAGGAAGAAAAGACTATAAACTTCAACCTGTTCCACTGCCGCTTCAGGAAGATAAGGCTGGTGGCTTAAATCTGCTCCATTGCCGATGCATGGAGATAAGATTCGCCAAATTTGATCTGCTCCACTACCGCTTTAGGGAGATAAAATCTACAATCTTCAGTCTGCTTCATTGCTACCTCAGGAAGATAAGACTACAATCTTCAACCTGCTCCCTATCGCTTTAGGGAGATAAGGCTGGTGGCTTAAATTTGATCCATTTCTGATACATGGAGATAATATTCGCCAAATTCGATCTGCTCCACTTCCGCTTTAGGGAGATAAGATCTATAATCTTCAGTCTGCTTCCTTGCTACCACAGGAAGATATGACTACAATCTTCAACCTGCTCCTGCCACTTCAGAGAGATCAAGCAGGCTTAAATCTGCTCCCCTACTACCTCAGGAAGATAAGATTCACCGTTTTCAATTTGCTCCACTGCTATCTCAAGGAGACAAAATTTACAATCTTCAATCTAAGTTCCTTACTACCTCAAGAAGATAAGACTATAAACTTCAACCTGCTCCACTGCCGCTTTAGGGAGATAAGGCTGGTGGTTTAAATCTGCTCCATTGCCGATACATGGAGATAAGATTCGCCAAATTTGATCTACTCCACTACTGCTTAGAGAGACAAGATCTGTAATCTTCAGTCTACTCCACTGCAAACTCAGAGATGCCAGGCTAATGTTTTCAATCTGCTTCACTACAAACTCAGGAAGACAAGATCTGCTATCTTCAGTCTTCTCCACTACAAACTCAAGGATGCCAGACTGGTATCTTTGATCCACCTCGCTGCAAACTCAGGAAGACAATATCTGCTATCTTCAATCTGCTCCACTACAAACTCAGGGATGTCAGACTGGTATCTTCGATCTGCTTCTCTACAAACTCAGGAAGACAAGATTTGCTATCTTCGATCTGCTCCACTGCAAACTCAGAGATGTCGGACTAGTATCTTCGATCCATCTTCTACATCGTCCTCTGGAGGACATAATCTATAGGATGGGTTTGCATTTATGCTAAATGATTAGGATGTCATGATCAAAATACTCCTAATTAGACATGCTTTGAATGATGATGTATGAATGCAAAATGAAATGATCCCTTTTTTTATGCTTAGGGATGTCACTGCTCGTCATCCATCAGAGTTTTATTGCTGACGTATTACGCTGCTATCTCGCTCGGCTGGTACCTTTTCCAAAAAAAACTCAAAGAAACAATCAAACTTTGCTCAAATGACTTGCCCCTATGTAACTTCAAAGTCCATTCCATGGTACCTTTGGGACTTTAAGGCTTATACCATCTTCAGACCCTCTCACTGCAATTTAGGGAGTATAGGATCTGTGTCATCTTCTTCCCACTGCGACTCAAGGGTATAGAATTTGTATCATCTTCAACCCATCCCACTGTGACTCAGGGGTATAGAATTTGTAACTTATTCAATCAATTTGGTCTGCTACACCTTCTATCCCCTAGGTGTCATGACCAGATATATATGAATGTGTAATTTCTTTGAAAACAATCCCACTCTAATGCTTGGGTTACTCATTATTTTTCGAGGCTATATCACTGATGCAATATCTTGTCTTTTTATTCAACTGATACTTTTGACAAAAAATCTTAACAGGTAGTCTCAATTTAGACTCCTTTCCAACCCTTAGTTTTGGTGAGTTCTAAACAATAATCTTGTTTCAAGTTTTCGTACTATTTAGAAGCTTCCAGAGTAATATGCGAAACTCCTTTTATGAAAGTACTATTAGTCCACAAATCGTTATTTCAATGCAAAATGCCAAAAAAAGATTATAACAATGGATAAGAAGGAAATTGATTGGGAGCATAGCTCGAAACAAATAAGCTAATTAAAGCTAGCATATGCAATTAAGAAGAAAGATTATTGAGAGTGTATTTTGAAAAGAATAAGCTAATCAAAGATAACAAACTCAAAATGGGTAAAATGGAAATTAGGTGCCCCAGATATCGCAGCCTGAGCTTCTCTGTACAAACTTCTTGAGGACCCTTTTGAGCTCAATATGTGTTTAGGGGATCCGGAGTACTTTGTCGATGCTCCAAGACATAGCATACTTCTTCATTGTTAATTCAAGTATAGCAAGACTACCATATGCCCCACCTTTGATCAAAATTTGAGCTGCCTATTTCAGGTTTTCAACTCAAATCCCATTTGGTCTCAAAGCGCCCTTTGCGGGTTTTCGCCTTGGTCTCTCCTTTTTCTTTCTTCTTTTTTTATTGAATTTTTTTATATTTGATTTTTATATTTTTATTTCTTTCCTTTTTTTTGATTTTTTTTGTTGTTTTTTTAAGGTCTCAAGGCACCCTTTGCGGGTTTTCACCTTGGCCTCTCCTTTTAGACGAAATCTGAATTCACCGGCTTAAGCATGTCCTTGCCATCCATCTTGGTCAAAGTTAATGATCTTTCAGAACAAGCCTTCTTCACTACATGAGGTTTTTCCAAATTTGGCATTTACTTTCCTCTAAAGTCCTTTTGTATGAGGAGGATCTTTTTTAATGCCAGGTCTCCATCATGAAATTCTCTAGGGTGAACCTTTTTGTCATAAGCCCAAATCATTTGTTTTTGGTACATTTGACCATGATGAATACTTTCAATTAAGCTCACTTGAGACATTCTGCTTTATCCAATTCTTAGTTCAATCAAAGCTTGAAGAAAAGGAATCTTAACTTCCAACAATTACTTCTCTTTCATAAACCAATGAGAAAGATGTTGCTCTAGTGAAGGTCCTGGCCAAAGTTCAAGAAGCATAGAGGGTAAGTGGTAACTTCTCTATGCCTACCTTTACAAATCTCAGTCATTTTTCAAAAATTTTGAATGGTTTTTTGGCTACCTTTGCTGCATTGATATGGTGTCTGATCTTTGAACAGACTGTATATCTTTGACATTGTAATATTATGTTAGACATGATCCTTTCTGACATTCTTTGTTTCCACTTTTTTTGAATTTAAGTTTCCATTTGAACTTAAATTTGAATTTGAATTTGAACTTGAATTTGGATTTGGATTTGGATTTGGATTTGGATTTGATGACTGCTAACTTTATAACTTTGGCATATGAAGCGACCTTCACCCTCTTAGTGAAGTAATTGACAACCATGAAGATGAATTGGTGTCAGCTAGATACTTTTGACGAAATCGACCCCATAACATCTATGCCCCACATATAGAACAAAAAATAGAGGAGGCACATAAGTCTTGACTTCCTTAATTTGGCATTTACGGCGTAACTGATGCAATTTTCCCTTTCTTGGTAGACCAGTAGCCCAAACCTCTTGATAAGCCTGGCCATTGTAGGACCATTAATATGGGTTCTTTAAACACCTTCATGGATCTCTTCTAAGATTTTTCCCAACCTTAATAGGATACCTACATTTCAGTAGCCTGGCGCGTCTTGATATGATCGTGCGAAAACATCTTTGAATTCTTGAAAATAGCTCAATGATGTCTCGCCTTATTTCTATGGTGAGTTAGACTTCGATCTTTACCCCTTTCCTAAGCTCGCAACGTCCACTGACCCTTTGCAAGGTAGAGTCTATTTTCATCTTGTGCTACCATTCTTAACAAATCAAAAGATAGGTTACAATCTCTGTCATCTTCAAAGTCGTTAGATCCTTTAGACCCATATCTCACTAAAAAGGGAGCCAGTAACAGCATCGCTCATGTCTTGATATTTTGGTACCCATTGTAGGTACGAAGGAAAATTCCAAAGAATAAATGATTCTAAGGATGATTATTTATATGGTATGATTGAAGAATGAAAGAATATTCCAAAGAACAAAAGAATGTATAGTATGAAAAGAATAAAAAGAGAAAAAAAATATTTGCTCAAAAAGATGCATTTTATTGAAATAAAAATTCTGGACACAAGCCTATTTCACCATAGGACTCTTGTTGCCTCTAGGCTAAAAGCAATAAGCGTGTTTTGAATATTACTCTAAATTAGTTCTAAAAATACAAGGATCTCTTCCACAGTTCCATTGTTCAAAACACCCCAAGTACGTAAAGGAAGAATCTTGGAAAAGTCTATTTATCGGTTCCCTCCTCGAATATGTCGTTAATGTTTAGATTCCCCAACATTCCCACCGGGTCTTTGATCTCTTCAATTTATTATCCATTAGGCCTTGCACCAAGGCCCTAAGCTCGATGTATTCTTGGATGTCATGCCCCTATTTATCATAGAACTCACAATGTTTACCCCTTTAACAGAAAAGTTGGGTAACGGATTTTTTGTACCAGAAGGATCATCGAATTTTACAATACCCAATTTGACGAGTCTTTCGATTATCTTTTTAAAAGCAACGTAGTTCTCAATCGAATGCCCTGTGATTCCTCTATGGTATTCACATTGGGCATTTTCGTCATACCATTTGGGGTACAGGGGCCGTATTGGTTCTATATAAAAAGGGGATACAACATATGTGTCAAACAAAATTTGGTACAACTCCCTATACATTATTGGGATGGTGAAAACTGGGTTTTTCTGTGTTCGGTCTTGGATTGGGTTCTTGCCTTGGGGAGACCTGATGGCTGGTAGTTACCGTCCTTGTCTGGCTTACTGTAATCGGCTTTAAATGGCCCTTGTTATACCTACTCGTACAATTCACTTCCTTTTCCTTCTTCTTCGGGGCTTTTAAAGTCCACTCTCCCCTTTCCTTTGTTTCTGTCAGAACAACCGGTTTGGCTCGATCATCTTCCGGACTAAAACCTGAGCCCATTGGGAAGTTTAACAGGGCCGAGGTATCAGTCTAACATTGGGGTCTGATAATGATAGGTATCCCATGCGAATGCATATCTGGTTGGGTCTGGACACTTATTGGGGAAAAACCTGGGGAATAAATGATGTCTTCATTATCTTCCCCATTATTGACCACTGAGCCACTCCTTTTTTCAAGTTCCCCGGCTAGTAACTGGTTAACTGGCCCATCATATTCCTTTGGAATTCTAGCATTTGTTCCTGCATTTCTTGTTGAATTTTGGTCAATTACTCCTACATCTGTATTTCTATTTGCTCTATTCTTTCCAACCTTCGGTCCATGGCTTTTGTTCTTGCTCGAGTACCGTAACGATGCTCAATTCAGTAGACTTTTGTAGGCTTCCAAGATACTGAAAATAATTTTTAATTAATTAGAGTCTCTCTACAAATTTTAATGCATATGATGTGATGTAATGCAAATGCATGGAATGAATGCAAAAAGAAATAGAGGCGTTGATTCTGAATTCAATTCCATTAGAAGAACTTTTCTAGAAAATAAATTTCTTTACATAAAACGGATTACTTATTGGCTTTATCCTCATAGTCCAGGTGAAGACACTAATCCTTTTCTTCATATCAGGATGTTATGGTCGTGCCCCCTGAACTTTCTCAATAGATGACCCTTCTATCTCCTTATTGCTTGATCCAGGCCGTGACTCTTCACTCACTTATCATCCGTGATGCTCATAAGCTTTTTTAAGAAAATTGAGACGTGAACTGTAACATCCTCGAAATTTCTTTGAGTTACCCCATATACTTGCCGTCTTAATTGTCCCACATTTCTATTAATAATAGCCGCATTATCCATGTCTCCAACTCCCCATGTCGTCCACTTTGAAAGACCATGAATGTTTGTTTCACATAGTGCTTGTTTTATCCTTTTAAAAAAAATCTCCCAATTGGCACGTGGATTTATTTATCATGCCGTCCAAGTGTTCCATTAATCTTATGGCTTGAGTTCCAATTATTTATTCATCCCAAATTCAAAGATTCCCATGCCTTCCATTACATTCCTCCTTCAATTGTTTATTCACAAATCCAAAATCCATTATTTCTAATCACATGTTGCCGTCCATTCTACATTATCCCATAAGCAAACAATTTAATTATTCCATTAATTTTCTCTCATGCTTAAAAGATTGGATCCACTCACTAATTTTAAACTCCATGCTCTCTTTCCTTTATATTGCCTTGCCATCCACTTGCACATATCTTTAAAGGAAATTTTGCCTTGCACATGCTTACCTTCCATGCTTATATGATCAGTTGTTTATTCTCCCACATCCCAATTTATAATATTCCATCAATTCTCCCACAATGTTACTGCCCAAATGCATTATATATTAAAAATGCTCATGCTTCAATTTGAAATTCTCCCACAATCCCTTTATTGCCGTTCATATGCTCCATATGCTTTATATTTTTTTATCTAACTTTGTCCAGCACTTAGGACATTATTAACAAAGAAGACAAAATTTATTAAAAGTGTACCGAAATTTTATAGGTCTTAGGAAATTGTTTCACTTCATCTTAGTATATTCGGTCATTTGGGGGGGGGGAGTGCCAATTTTTGCTAAGTCTCATTGAGTTCTTCTTTCCTCTCATTTAGTTTCCTTATTTCCTCCATAAGCGAACTTTCATCTTTTCTCTATTCCTTATTCTCATCCATATTAACATCCACTTCTTGATCAATCGAAATATAGTGGAAGGCCGAAACTTGGAGTTTTCGAAGTCATTTTTTAATCACTAGAAAACGGTTCTAAAATCTTAGAGGTAAGAGCTTTTCACAAATTTTATAACTATTTTTTTATTCGAATAAGATGGGATTTATTCACCGATTTTATATTAGGGACTCTATCACTTGTTTTTCATCCTTTGAACGAAAGGATTTCGCGGTAAGCCGACTTCGCTCTTTAAGACCAATCGTTTTAATTACAAAATATTAGTTTGGACTAATATTCATTTGTCAAGGGAGGCGAACAAGATCGAATAAAAAAAATGGAGTGGTGAATAGTGATCGGAAGAAGGAGAGAATTCGTGATCCCTTCTAGATTCAAACGAAGGGCTGTTTCAGCGATCCGAGATTTTCCAACGGGTTGTGGACCGTCAACCGGGGAAAATTGACAAATCGTAGTTGTTCACGATTCCGAGGGTAAAATCTTAGATCGTTTGTTTTAAGAGTAGATTTATTAAATTGTGTTCATTATCTAATTGAGTGTTATAACATTTTTAGGTATCGACGATCAGGAAAGTGTAGTGCTTACCGTAATCAGGTGTGTAATCTCACACCGTATCACATGGGTTAGATGACTATATCGTAATTAAAGATTAGACTAAAACCGCAAAGTTGGTGAAATCAAAAAATATGGTATATTAACACTTTAGTATTAAGTGCATGAAACCGGTATTAAAATCGTGAAAATTTCGGAATAGCCCTTAATGGGTTAATATGTTAAAAAGTGATATTTTGGGCCTCATGTGATAAATGGGCCATATGAGTTATTTGATAAAATAATGAGATGATATGGGCCAAACTGTGAAATTGGCCAAAATGTGAAATGGGCCAAATAGTGAAATGAGCCAAAGTGTAATATGGGCCAGATTGTGATAATTCTTTTATGGGTCTTATGTTGGAATTATCTTATGAATGAATGGTTATGCATTTTAAATACATGATTGCATGGGTTGGGATATTTGATGAAGAGAAGATGGCTTCGTGCCTAGTTAATGGCTTCGTGCCCAATTAATGGCTTCGTGCCCTGTTAATGGCTTCGTGCCCATTTAATGGCTTCGTGCCCAGTTAATGGCTTCGTGCCAAGTTTAATGGCTTCGTGCCCAATTTAAATTATGGCTTAATGCCCAGTTGGTGTGTTGGCGGGGTGGGTGACTAAAGCTCCCCACAAGTGTGCTGGTTGGTACGGGTGGTGTGTAGTGGATGGAAATTTAGGCTTGGTTGGGAATTGCATATCACATGCATTTTATACTTGTTATATTGTTACATTTGTAAATGGACTCAAGCCTAAGTAAGTGCTTAAATGGTTTTGGCCGAATGGACTATGGTAAGTGGGTTACACACTGAGTTCTAAGTAACTCACCCTGTTTTCCTTTACCCTTCTCAGGTAATGATCATTAATGGAGGCTTGGGCCGGGGATGACTTCGTGGAGGCCATACTTCGAATGATGGTTTTTGTGAACTTTGAACTACTTTTAAGTATTTTTATTTAATTACTATTTCAGTTATGATGTAATAAGGCCTCTGGTATTATTTTTATGGATTTTTACTTGTGGATGGATTTTAAATTATGTTTAAATACTTAAATGGGACTATTCTATATTTTATAATTTTTTGTAAAATTCTTGTGCAAAAAGGGGTTTTTCTTAAATATTTTATTCTCGTAAATTTTTTTCTGAAAAATTAATTTTTGAAACTTGTTTTTAAATTTCTTTTGAACTCCTTTAAACTTCTCGTGAAATTTTAACCAATCAATTTTTAAGTTTTAATTTATAAACTCTTATGTCCTAAATCATAAATTTTAAATTAACCTCAGCTTTTACTAAACTTCAATTTCCAAAATGGTCTAGAGAATCTATTTTCTTTAAATCATTAGATGACTAGATGTAAGTTCGTTTTGTGTGACATACCAAATCTGGTCTTAAGGCGTAGACCGGGTTTGGGGTGTTACATCTTATGGTATCAGAGCTCGGTTTCAAAACTCAGTTGTGGTTTGGGCAAAAAAAATGTTTTCAAAGCTGTTTAAAAATTAATTTATAATGCATGTTCTAAAGGAAGTATGGCACCACGAGTATCTGGCACCAAGTCAAGTAAGTGTATGTGAATTGAATAATTCTTATTATTGTGATATACTTATAGGAACACTCTAGAACTCTTAGTTTTGGGTATTGAAACTATAGAGATTAAGACTATAGGATGCGTTTACGAAAACAACTTACCTCTTATATCTCATAAAATATCGTTAATAAATACTGAAATAGTATACTGATTCATAAAACTTGTAATCAGATTAAACCGAAATACCCAATATGAGTACTAGAGGACGTGGACGTGGACGTGGTAGACGTGGTCGTGGTAGAGGCCGATGTGCTAGGGTTGCGTCTGAAGCACCGGGTCTTATACCGGAAATGGACGCACCTGCGTCACCCGGGAGTGAGACTGGATCACACGACCACATGAGAGAGGACATTGCTTTGACCTAAGCAATGTTGCGAGTCCTAGAAAGGGTTGCTGGAGCTAGAACTGGGCCAGTAGCTCGTGGATCAATATCGGAACGACTTAAATCAAGTGGTGCCGAGGTTTTTTAGGGGTGTCTCCAGTGTAGCTCCGAATGTAGCGGAGTATTGGCTGGAGGCAGTGGAGCGAATCATGGATGATTTGGAGTGCACCACCGAGCAAAAAGTAAGAGGCGCTATGTCCTTGTTGAGGGACAAGGCGTATCAATGGTGGCTCACTGTTCGAGAAGGCACTCAGGCTGAACTTGTTACTTGGGATTTCTTCAAGACTGAATTCCAAGGAAAGTATGTCGAGGCAAGTTATGTGGATGCCCGGAGGAAAGAATTCCTGAATCTGGTCCAAGGGAATAAGTCAATGGCAGCTTATGAGGCAGAATTTCTACGCTTGAGCCGTTATGCTCGGATAATTGTGCCAACCGATCATGAGCGCTGTGTACGTTTTGAGGATGGGCTGAATGATGAGTTGCGGGTACTAATAGCCCCACAACAAGTAAGGACTTTTGCCAAGCTTGTGGAGAAATCCAAAATAACTGAGGAGGCAAAAAACTCAGCACGTCAGAACCGAGACAGAGGCAGAGGCAAGAGGGACTTCAGGTATTCGGGTTCCACTAAAAGTTTTCAGAAGAGGCCTAGAAATGATGAGCCAGCCCAAGCTAGAGCACCTGCTGTTACCAATCAGATTCAACCATGTGCTGACTGTGGGAGACGACACCCAGGTGAATGCTGGAAAAGAACTGGTGGGTGTTTCAAATGTGGTTCTAAAGACCATCAGCTTAAGGATTGTCCTCGAAGGACTGCTCAAACTCAAGAAGCTCGTGATCATGACGCACGGCCAGCTAGAGGCACTCAACATCCACCTAGAGGCCGTGGGCCAGGTCGAGGTGGTAATGGCGGTGGTCGTGGTCAAGGTGCACCGGGTAGAGGTAATGGTTTCAGAGGCAACGTGGAGGCAAGACAACCAGGGTTGGTTTATGTGGTCAGACGCTGAGAGGATGGCGATGCACCTGATGTGATAATCGGTACGTTCCTCATATTCGATGTACCTGTAACTGCTTTGATAGATATCGGATCCACCCATTCATATGTTGCTATTGCTGTATCTGGAAAGCTGAACATTAGATATGAGATTAATGATAGAAAGATGACGGTAATTAGTCCTTTAGGACAATCAGTGATAGTAAATAAATTGTTTAGAGACGTACCTTTAGAAGTTCAAGGAGAAACATTTTTGGCGGACTTGATGGAACTGCCTTTCGGTGAGTTCGACCTTATTTTGGGCATGGACTGGTTGGTGAAATACCATGCAAATTTGGATTGTGCTGTAAAGCGGATGACGCTGAGAACTCCGGAAGATAAGGAAGTGGTGATGATAGGTGAAAGGAGGAACTATCTATCGAAGTTGGTACGAAAAGGGTGTGGAGCATTCCTAGCCTTCATTAGCGTGTTGGATGCCAAGGAAGTGTCAGTAGAAGGAGTTAAAACGGTAAAGGAGTTTTCAGACGTCTTTCCCGAAGAACTTCCTGGATTGCCTCCGGACTGGGAAGTAAAGTTTGGCATTGAGCTATTACCAGGAACGACTCCGGTGTCTATTGCTCCTTATAGAATGGCGCCGAAGGAGTTAGCAGAGCTTAAAGCTCAAATTTAGGAGTTGTTGGATCGGGGATTCATTCGACCGAGTGTGTCACCATAGGGAGCACCGGTCTTGTTCGTCAAAAAGAAAGATAGGTCGATGCGTATATGCGTCGATTATAGGCAGTTGAATAAGTTGACGATCAAGAATAGGTATCCGTTGCCGAGAATTGATGATCTATTCGACCAACTGCGATGAGCTTCAGTTTTCTCGAAGATAGATTTGAGATCTGGTTATCACCAACTTAAGGTCAAGGAGGCAGACATTCATAAGACTGCATTTCGAACTCGTTATGGGCATTATGAGTTCTTGGTGATGCCATTCGGGTTGACTAACGCACCAGCTGCATTTATAGACCTGATGAATCGGGTCTTCCAACCCTATTTAGACCAGTTTGTAGTGGTGTTTATAGATGACATCTTGGTGTACTCGAAGAATGAGGAAGAGCATGATTTGCATCTGTGGGTAGTGTTGTAAATATTACGGGAAAAGCAACTTTATGCCAAATTCAGTAAGTGTGAATTTTGGCTAGAAGAAGTGACCTTCTTGGGGCATGTTGTGTCAGCCAAAGGAATTAGAGTTGATCCCCGGAAAGTAGAGGCTGTGTTGGGTTGGAAACCACCGAAGTCAGTGACCGAAATTCAGAGTTTCCTAGGGTTGGCTGGTTATTACCGGCGTTTTATTGAGGGGTTTTCGTTGATTGCCGCACCCCCAACTAAATTGTTGCGCAAGGGAGTACCTTTTGTGTGGTCAGATCAGCAGCAAGAAAGTTTCGAGAAATTGAAGAAGATTCTGACGGAAGCACCAGTACTGATTCAACCTGAAGCTGGAAAATAATTTGTTGTTTACTGCGATGCGTCACACACGGGCCTAGGATGTGTATTGATGCAAGGTGGGAAAGTGATGGCTTATGCATCTCGTCAGTTAAGGCCGCATGAAGCAAATTACCCTACTCACGATTTGGAATTGGCGGTAGTGGTGTTTGCTTTGAAGATTTGGAGGCACTATCTATACGGTGAGAAGTCGATCATTTATACAGATCATAAGAGTCTAAAGTACCTCCTTACTCAAAAGGAGTTGAACTTAAGACAGCGAAGATGGATAGAGCTGTTGAAGGATTATGACTTCTCAATCCAGTATCATCCCAGAAAGGCTAACGTGGTGGCAGACGCGTTGAGTCGTAAGGCGTTATCAGATTTAAGAGCGATGTTCGCTCACCTTAGTTTGTATGAAGATGGTAGCCTACTAGCCGAACTTCAGGTGAAGCCTGTGTGGTTAGATCAGATTAAGGAAAAACAATTATCAGATGAAAAGTTGAGTTCCCTATTTCAGCAAGTGGAAAGCGGTGAAAAAGGGGATTTTGAAATGAATAATGATGGAGTATTGTGTTTTCACAGAAGAATTTGTATGCCCAAGGATTCTAATTTGAGACAAATGATTCTGTGAGAGGCGCATAGTAGCCCCTATGCTATGCACCCTAGAGGAAGTAAGATGTATCGAGATCTCCGTGAACAGTATTGGTGGCCAGGGTTGAAACGGGAGGTTACTGATTTTGTGAGTAGGTGCTTAACATGTCAGCAAGTGAAGGCAGAACATCAAGTGCCGTCGGGATTGCTGCAACCGGTGAAGATTCCATTATGGAAATGGGAAAGAATAACATGGACTTTGTTAGTGGGTTACCCTTAACGCCTACTAAGAAAGATTCCGTTTGGGTAATAGTGGATCGGTTGACGAAGACTACCCATTTCCTACCTGTTCGTACAGATTACTCATTGCAGAAGTTGGCCAAGTTGTACGTAGCAGAGATTGTGAGGTTACATGGGGTACCAGTGTCTATTATATCGGATAGGGACCCTAGGTTTACATCACGGTTTTGGAAAGCTTTGCATGAGGCTTTGGGATCAAAGTTAAACTTCAGCACAGCTTTTCATCATCAGTCAGATGGCCAGTCGGAAAGAGTAATTCAGATATTGGAAGACATGTTAAGAGGTTGTGTGATTGACTTTAGAGGTAGTTGGGAGGATTTTCTACCGTTGGCAGAATTCGCGTATAACAACAATTATCAATCCAGTATCCAAATGGCACCCTATGAAGCGTTATATGGTCGAAGGTGTCGTACCCCTACTTATTGGACTGAATTGGGAGAACGGCAGTTATTGGGTCCTGAATTGATATCTGAGACGGAAGAAAAGGTAAAGGTGATTCGAGCACGGTTAAAGGAAGCTTCGGATAGACAAAAGTCATATGTGGATCTGAAGCGTAAGGATACTGAGTTCGCAGTGGGAGATCAAGTCTTTTTAAAGGTCTCACCCTGGAAGAAAATCTTCAAATTTGGATGGAAGGGCAAGTTGAGCCCTAGGTTCATCGGACCGTATCATGTGTTGAAACATGTTGGGCCAATCAGCTTGAGTTACCCCCAGAGTTGAGTCAGATACATAGTGTTTTTCATGTCTCAATGTTACGGTATTATCGATCGGATCCGTCTCATATTGTACCGGTAGAGGAAGTTGAGATAAGGCCTGACTTGTCTTTCGAGGAGGAGCCAGTGCAAATTTTAGATCGGGACATTAAGGTGCTAAGAAGGAAGTCGGTACCATTAGTCAAGATTTTATGGCGCAATCACGGAGTGGAGGAAGCTACCTGGGAGCCTGAGGACACAATTCGACAGCTATATTCTCATCTCTTTTAATTAAGTAAATTTTGAGGATGAAATTTTCTTTAAGGGGGTAGAACTGTAACATCCTCAAAATTTCTTTGAGTTACCCCATATACTTGCCGTCTTAATTGTCCCACATTTCTATTAATAATAGCCGCATTGTCCATGTCTCCAACTCCCCATTCCGTCCACTTTGAAAGACCATGAATGTTTGTTTCACATAATGCTTGTTTTATCCTTTTAAAAAAATCTCCCAATTGGTACATGGATTTATTTATCATGCCGTCCAAGTGTTCCATTAATCTTATGGCTTGAGTTCCAATTATTTATTCATCCCAAATTCAAAGATTCCCATGCCTTCCATTACATTCCTCCTTCAATTGTTTATTCACAAATCCAAAATCCATTATTTCTAATCACATGTTGCCGTCCATTCTACATTATCCCATAAGCAAACAATTTAATTATTCCGTTAATTTTCTCTCATGCTTAAAAGATTGGATCCACTCACTAATTTTAAATTCCATGCTCTCTTTCCTCTATATTGCCTTGTCGTCCACTTGCACATATCTTTAAAGGAAATTTTGCCTTGCACATGCTTACCTTCCATGCTTATATGATCAGTTGTTTATTCTCCCACATCCCAATTTATAATATTCCATCAATTCTCCCACAATGTTACTGCCCAAATGCATTATATTAAAAATGCTCATACTTTAATTTGAAATTCTCCCACAATCCCTTTATTACCGTTCATATGCTCCATATGCTTTATATTTTTTTATCTAACTTTGTCCAGCACTTAGGAAATTATTAACAAAGAAGACAAAATTTATTAAAAGTGTACCGAAATTTTATAGGTCTTAGGAAATTGTTTCACTTCATCTTAGTATATTCGGTCATTTAGGGGGGGAGAGTGCGAATTTTTGCTAAGTCTCATTGAGTTCTTCTTTCCTCTCATTTGGTTTCCTTATTTCCTCCATAACCGAACTTTCATCTTTTCTCTATTCCTTTTTCTCATCCATATTAACATCAACTTCTTGATCAATCGAAATATAGTGGAAGGCCGAAACTTGGAGTTTCCGAAGTCATCTTTTAATCACTAGAAAACGGTTCTAAAATCTTAGAGGTAAGAGCTTTTCACGAATTTTATAACCATTTTTTTATTCGAATAAGATGGGATTTATTAACTGATTTTAAATTAGGGACTCTATCACTCGGTTTTCATCCTTTGAACGAAAGGATTTCGTGGTAAGCCAACTTTGCTCTTTAAGACCAATCGTTTTAATTACAAAATATTAGTTTGGACTAATATTCATTTGTCAAGGGAGGCGAACAAGATCGAATAAAAAAAACGGAGTGGTGAATAGTGATCGAAAAAGGAGAGAATTCGTGATCCCTTCTAGATTCAAACGAAGGGCTGTTTCAGCGATCCGAGATTTTCCAACGGGTTGTGGACCGTCAACCGGGGAAAATTGACAAATCGTAGTTGTTCACGATTCCGAGGGTAAAATCTTAGATCGTTTGTTTTAAGAGTAGATTTATTAAATTGTGTTCATTATCTAATTGAGTGTTATAACATTTTTAGGTATCGACGATCAAGAAAGTGTAGTGCTTACCGTAATCAGGTGTGTAATCTCACACCGTATCACATGGGTTAGATGACTATACCGTAATTAAGGATTAGACTAAAACCGCAAAGTTGGTGAAATCAGAAAATATGGTATATTAACACTTTAGTGTTAAGTGCATGGAACCGGTATTAAAATCGTGAAAATTTCGGAATAGCCCTTAATGGGTTAATATGTTAAAAAGTGATATTTTGGGCCTCGTGTGATAAATGGGCCATATGAGTTATTTGATAAAATAATGAGATGATATGGGCCAAACTGTGAAATTGGCCAAAATGTGAAATGGGCCAAATAGTGAAATGAGCCAAAGTGTAATATGGGCCAGATTGTGATAATTCTTTTATGGGTCTTATGTTGGAATTATCTTATGAATGAATGGTTTTGCATTTTAAACACATGATTGCATGGGTTGGGATATTTGATGAAGAGAAGATGGCTTCGTGCCCAGTTAATGGCTTCGTGCCCAATTAATGGCTTCGTGCCCAGTTAATGGCTTCGTGCCCAGTTAATGGCTTCGTGCCAAGTTTAATGGCTTTGTGCCCAATTTAAATTATGGCTTAATGCCCAGTTGGTGTGTTGGCGGGGTGGGTGACTAAAGCTCCCCACAGGTGTGCTGGTTGGTATGGGTGGTGTGTAGCGGATGGAAATTTAGGCTTGGTTGAGAATTGCATATCACATGCATTTTATACTTGTTATATTGTTACATTTGTAAATGGACTCAAGCCTAAGTAAGTGCTTAAATGGTTTTGGCCCATTGGACTATGGTAAGTGGGTTACACACTGAGTTCTAAGTAACTCACCCTATTTTCCTTTACCCTTTACAGGTAACGATCATTAATGGAGGCTTGGGTCGGGGATGACTTCGTGGAGGCCATACTTCGAATGATGGTTTTTGTGAACTTTGAACTACTCTTAAGTATTTTTATTTAATTACTATTTCAGTTATGATGTAATAAGGCCTCTGGTATTATTTTTATGGATTTTTACTTGTGGATGGATTTTAAATTATGTTTAAATACTTAAATGGGACTATTCTATATTTTATAATTTTTTTTGTAAAATTCTCGTGCAAAAAGGGTTTTTTCTTAAATATTTTATTCTCGTAAATTTTTTTCTGAAAAATTAATTTTTGAAACTTGTTTTCAAATTTCTTTTGAACTCCTTTAAACTTCTCGTGAAATTTTAACCAATCAATTTTTAAGTTTTAATTTATAAACTCTTATGTCCTAAATCATAAATTTTAAATTAACCTCAGTTTTTACTAAACTTCAATTTCCAAAATGGTCTGGAGAATCTGTTTTCTTTAAATCATTAGATGACTAGATGTAAGTTCATTTTGTGTGACATACCAAATCTGGTCTTAACGCGTAGACCGGGTTTGGGGTGTTACATGAACTCTCAACTAATCCTTGTTGGCTTGAATCTCCAGGCAACGCGGCAAAGTCATATAATATCAATCTTTTCTCGTTGTGTTTACTTGGACTATATTTGGACGGACATATTATAACCTACTTTATTAAGAAATCTATTTTCCTATGACAAAACTCTTCTATTTAGCTATTGAATATGAATCAACACATTAGTATCATATACAGATGGTAAAAATCAAATCAAATAGAAAATAGTCAAACAACTATCCAGGTGACTGTTAGGGTTTAACATAGTTCTACCTAAAGTGGGCTCGTAGGGTTCACTATATGTGGTTTAGTTCTAAAGAGAGGGTACCTGAACCAACAGATTCCTTAATCCTCACCCATTATAGGCTCATATGGATAGAGTTCGGTTCAAGGGAATACACTTCCTTATGACCATGTGGAGATGAAAATCTCATGAAGTCATAAGTACGAATGTATCTCGGAAGCAATCGACTAGCCCATGCGGAGGTGAAAACCTCACGAATGCATAGTTTCTCACTCCCACTTAAAGGTATAACCACAACGGTCATGTAGTGCAATGCCAAAGTATTTTATGAAACTCCACATTATTGCAATCATAGCACCAACAAATGCATCAAAAGAAACATGAGTTTTCAAAACAATTTTCCAAATTTTCAATAAAAAGGACAAAAATTAATCAATCTATGGCCTGACTCTCAACCAGTCCCCAGTGGAGTCACCAAGCTGTCGAAACCATTTTTTGTTTGGAAAACGGGGATCGACTTTAGAAATGAAAATGGAGTCGCCACCAACCCTTTTTTGTTTACGTGCGATTGGATCACCTTGTAAAAAATAATTTTGGTCTACGAAATAGAAAAACAGGTTCGAGAGTCGGTTACGTACGAGGAAGAATTAGCACCCTCGTACGCCCAGAATTGGTACCAAATTGATTAGCTAATGTCCTTATGTTGAAAATTTGAAAAAAAATAAAATGTAATTCCTTTTGCAAAATGTTTGATTAATTTAAGTTGGAATTTAAGATTTTCTCGTTCCGAAGGAATAAAACACCATATCCAACACGTTAGGATATAACATCTTAAACCTCGAAACTAAAATCATCTCACAATTTCCAAATCCTGCGATTAAAAGGATATTTAATTATTTTGTCAAATGAAGAACAGAAACTCAGCACGTTAGGGCACAATTCCTTGAATTTCCAAACATCAAATATTGCCTTGTGTTAAAAACTTTTAAATAAGCGATTTTAAAATTGACTCAAAATGCTTTTATTGAATCACTATTCAATAATGAGAAACAAAAATGCAGTATCGAGCATGGAATAATAATATGTGAATATAATATCGTACAAAAAAATTGACAAAGATAACAATGTGAATATACAATTTGAAATATGCAATTGTAATAACCTTGCAATTCTATTTGAAAAACTAACATTAGTAATCAAATAATGAAAATTTTAAAACGTAATACTAATTTAAAAGACAAGTTAAAATAAACAAAATGTATTAAGCTTTCAAATGTGGACGAATAGAATTAAAATAATATTGTGAAGATGGAAAATTGGAAATCAACACAATGTAAAAATGATAAAAAAATAGATATAATGTATAAAAATTTATATCAATATCAATAATAATAATAATAGAGTTAATTATAATAAAAAATAATAATAGTAGTAGTAGTAATATCAAAATAATAATTATAATAGTGAAAATAATAATAGTAACGCTAAAAAAAATAATAGTGAAGTTAGTAGTAATACTAAAATTAATTAATAGTAATAATAATATTAATAATATTAATAATAATAACATTAAAAATAATTAATCTAATAGTAAAAGGAACAAAAATGACTAAATTAAACTTAAAACAGGAATTTGAGGGCAAATCTGCAAATAAATAAAAGAAAAGGGCTCATTTAAATGCTCGAATAACATGGAAGGACCGAATGGGGAAATATCTCCGTCTTCCAAAACGGCGCCGCATATTGTGTGACTAAAATGAAAATTGGGTAAAATCACAGGGCCAAATTAAAAGTAAAAAAGAATTTAATTGAAACATGCCTCAAAAGCGGAAGGACTGAGGGCGCAAATTGACCCTTAGTCCAAGACACGTGGATCCTTGGCGGTATGGGTCGAGTCGCGGGTCAGATCTGAGCAAAACGACATCGTTTTGGCGCCTGGGAATAGGGCTCAAAACGAAGTCGTATAACATGCCCTATAAATATTAAAATTTTGACAAAAAATTCATTTTTTACCCCATTCAAAAAAAAATTGAAACACTTTCAACTCCCTTTTCACTCCCCTTAGCCAGCCCTAGAGCGCCACCGTGGCCCCGCCGCAGCCAACGGCTTCCGGCGACAGCGACTGTAACACCCCTAACCCGTATCCGTCGTCGGATTAGGGTTACGAGGCATTACTCGACCAAACACAAATCAATGCACTTTATTTAAAAAAAAATACAACTTTAATAATGTATTGCAATTCATACTATCAAAGATAAACATGTATATCTCGTCCAAAAATCAAAACATTGACTTACATTTCACAATAATATCATTAACAACTAGCAACCCACTATTCTTTGGATCATTCAAACTCAAAGACTGAATAGGTATATGGTAATTGATAATTTACTTCATTTCTATGATCAACCTTGCATTCAATCATATACCCTTTGGAACGTATACATCTCTTTCGATTTCGTACAATTCTCATTTCAATACCACCTAAGATTATACCATTGACCAATATATTTGTTTCACATTAGAGTATATCATAATTTTGAATATCAACCAACACACCTATCCCTTAATTGCTTAACCCATTCGGCAATGACCCTTATAAATATATAACATCATATACACACCTTAGCACTCATTTCTCATAACCGTATATACCTTAACATGTAACAAAAGCTTAGACTCCCAAACTAACGTACGGTACATACATATATTCACTCAATTATTATAATACATTATATACATTTTTCAAAATCATACACATGCATTCGGACATGCCACATATATATATTTTTCCAAGGTATAAAATTTCTAAAATGCTTACCACAAAACTGTACATATCTAAGCATTATAATTAAGACTTGTTAAGCATAACACATACATTATTTCATGCATAAACAAGTCAACCCAACATAGTAAGATAGCCATTTTCGTATGGCATCCTTATACATTCACATTCGCCCCATTTAAACTTTTCCATAAATAATTCAGCCTATACATGCCATGGACCTTGAGTTCAAAAAAACACAAAAAGGTACCAAAAGAGATGATAATGTGATTGACTTCGACGACGATCCCCGAGCTCGAGCTTCAACTTCAAAATCTAATGAACAATGCATCAAACACACCAAGTAAGCTATTATAGCTTAGTAAGTTTAAACAATTTATACGCATTAAAGAATATAAACAAAATTTAATCAAGATTTCGAAACCTAATCTCTTGATAACATCCATACCGAACATCCCAAACCATTAAAAGTGGAATTTATATTCACATCATATACTTCTAATAACTTCCATATACCATCATCACATGATAAATAACTAACATAAATATCATATACTTACCAAATCTTCTACTTGCATTTCAAGCTACTAAAAGTCTCAAATTAATAGGTATAACACATACCTCTGATTTACTTACCCTTTCCAAACTTGTCACGAAACCTCGTACATCTGAGATGGCTGCTGAAACTCGTTGATTTTAGAGCAACCGATGAATTGAGTTGGGGGTCTGTCGTGCTAGCAAAATTGTATCGGGAGATGTGCGGGGCGACGCGGCCGAATAAAGCGAAACTCGGAGGTTGCCTATCACTACTGCAATCATGGGCACGGTTTCAATTTCTACTTTTACGTCCTCGAGTCGACCACCGATATACATTCCAACTCATAACGAGGTAAATTTAATATTAGATTTTATAATTATTACGCAGATTTAAAATATAATTGTATGCTAAAAATTTATTTAATTAGGTGGAACCATTCGGCGAGTTATGTTGGAATACCTACCTCGCTTGAAGATATACAGCTTCTATTAGAGCAACGGTCGTAATCACAAGTAAGTATTAAATAAAATATATTTTTGTAATAAAATAGTCGTTTCGTATTTTGTATTTCGTATTTCGTATTTAGTGTTCAGTATTTAGCATTTAGTATTTAGTATTTAGTATTTAGTATTTAGTATTTAGTATATAACTAATATTTTTATCATGTTAATATAGTTTGAATGGACACCATATGAGGATCCGTCAATTCGGGCAGTAATTCCAAAGGAGTTCTTTCAAAATCCAAACATTTGGCATGTGAAGGTCCCATTAGTCAACTATGCCACCGTGGAGATGCACCAGTCAGATCGGGTTCTGCGTCAATTTGAATTCCGACAACTGATCCTCATGCCACCTGAGGTGCTCGATGATGAGCACAAAGTCGACTTACGGCAGTTGCATACAGATTGGCCAAGATTTTGGTCAGCATATATGGAAATGTGGGAGAACCGGTATGATTATATGCCTACTCGGGAACCGATCATCGTTCTTGAGTTAGCGTACGTGCTGAAATACATGCCATGGTTTAGGATCCATGGCAAGCCGTATTTATTGTCTGAAGAGGAGAGGTGATGGCAACGTCGTGAACAAAGGGAACGACGGGGCCCTTTAAATCCAAGGAGAAGTGGTGATAAGACGAGACCATCAACAGCATTGTCAGAACCACCAGGCCCATCAACAGCGCCCACACAGTCACCGGGCCCAACACTTCAACCGACGACACCCACGTCACAACGTTTTCATATTATGTCAGGTGCATACCCTAGCCCTTATATGTATCCTAACCCTTATATGTTTCCTTTTCCCAGTCCCACAGCAGGTTGGAATGCATGGCCCGGTTCGAGTCCGTTTCCAACTACTCCAACTGGCCAGTCGATCTTGAGGCCACCGTTGTATGAGGGATCGCACGAGGCGCCGTCGGGGAGCTTTTCTTTTTACCAGTCTCCTTCGCATTATGGGATTCAGACACCTCCGCCATGGTTTATGCAAACACCTCCTCAGTCATTATTTTATTAAGGTGAGTCATCCTCCCAACACCCATAACTAGACCTCCTGCCAGAGGAACCAGAATCCCCGCCTGAAGTTCCACAACCCCAGTCGGAAGCTAGAAGAAGGAGGAATCCAATGCGTAACCGTTGACCACCCCCATATGGCACTAATTCCGACCGGCACCAACATTGATTCCGACCGCCATTTTTTATTTTTTTATTGTAATTTATTTTTTATATATTTAATAAAATAAAAGTTTTTTTTTCTATAATTTATTTTTATATCTTTAATAAAATAAGAATTGTTTTTTATTTTTTATTTTGTAATTTATTTTTATATCTTAATAAAATAAAAGTTGTTTTTTGTTTTTTATTGTAATTTATTTTTATATCTTTAATAAAATTTTGTTTTTTATTTTTTTATTATAATTTATTTTTATATCTTTAATAAAATAAAAGTTGTTTTTTATTTTTATTGTAATTTATTTTTATATCTTTAATAAAATAAAATTTGTTTTTTATTTTTTATTATAATTTATTTTTATATCTTTAATAAAATAAAAGTTGTTTAATTTATTTTTTATTTTTAATAAAATGAAAGTTGTTTTTAATATCCTAATTGTAATTTAATTTTTATATACTTAATAAAATAAACAACACATGCTTTTACTTCTATCATGTCTTTAAATACATCTAAACAAAAATGATACAGACGAAAAATGAGACATAACTTTTCATTCTTCCAAAAGACAAAAATGATAAGGAGACTATCAATTATTCCAATTTGGACACGAGCAAGATGTATGGCCTGGGTTCCTACACCGTCCGCATAACTTCCGTTGGTTGGTCGTTTCTCGGATATCCATATTATTGCATATTCTAGTCGAGCAAGGTCGACCTTTTGGTTTGCGAAGAAAGTTCTCTATTCGGTAACAGCTTATACGGAGCAAACGATACAGACGACCACTTACGTTCATTTGGGGCTGGTGGGAATACGTGTCTCCACACGTTGTACATGTTTTCTATTTTATACACTTCGTCGATATAGCTCATGGGATCCAGACGGAGATTCTGACAAGCTGCAAGTACATGAGCGCATGGATAATGAATTACATCAAATATCCCACAGTCGCAGGTCCCATTTCTCAAGTGTACACGATGTTGCCCGCCAACAATACCTTGGTTCGATCTGTCAAACTCCGTCACATGAAACCATAGGTTGTCACGATCGTGACACACTGTGTCCATGGTGTTGGCCCGTGCCTTCCCCTTGTTAATTTCTTGCAATACCTTCACGCACCATACATGGCCTCCTTGCATTTCACCTTTATAACTCGCTGCTCACTTCGAAAATAGTGCCGCTAAATGAAAATATGTCTCTCGCACAATCAATGTTATCGGTAAATGATGCGTTCCTTTTAGAATAGAATTTATGCATTCGGCCAGGTTTGACGTTATATGACCATATCGTAGGCCGCCGTCGTATGCTTGTGTCCACTGTTTGAAAGGTATATTGCGTAGGTAGTTTGCGCCTTCTTCATTAACTGAGTACAAACTCACAAACATCTCGTGAAAACGATCCTTATTGATCTCGTACCCTACCAATATAAGTTGATAGCGAATATTACATACCACTCTTCAATTAAGAATAAATTGAATATTACAAACGAAATTATATTAATAGATATTACATACCCATGTTGGTCACTTGCCGTCATTGACTTGTAGATCGATATTGCTCGTGGTAGTTGGACGTAACATGCCTTTGGCAATATCGATGGTGTGTATGTAACATCCCGAAATAAGGCCTAAAAGGAATAGTGGTTTCGGGACCACAAATTCGGTGTTGATAAATTAATATTATTTATATTTTTATGTTCTACAATTTCATAGAATGATTTTGTGAAAATCTCATTCAAAAATTTTGACGTTTGGACACTCAATTTAGTCAAAAGGACTAAATTGTAAAAAGTACAAAAGTTGAGTTCTACATGTTAGAGGTGTCCAATTGTTATGAAATTTTAAATTGGAGGTCCTTAAATGATAATTAGACCATTGGTTAAGTTTGTGGTCAAAATGGACATGGATGGGTATGTTTCAAAAGATTTTTTAAGGGGCATTTTGGTAATTTAGTGAATTAAATGAATTAAAAACAAAATTTAAATGCCAAATATGTCCATCTTTTTCATTAGGATGAAATTACAAGGGTTCTCCATATCTAGGGTTTGTTCCAAGCTTCCAAGCTCCATAGTAAGCGATTCCAAGCCCCGTTTTTAATGTTCTTTACGTTTTTGGAGTCTTGGTAACTTGATTTAGCTTATTCTAGCAATAATTTAACCTAGGGTTCATATTTGGAAAAATACCCATAGGTGAAATGTGTTTATTTTGATGTTTTATGGCAGAATATGAAGCTCAGAATTATGTAAACAACTTTTACTAAGCGATTTTAAGTGAAAACGAGTAAAACGACATAATCGGCAAAAATACCTAATGTTCATACGTACATGTTAGAGTGAGAATTTTATGTTGAGTTCAGCATGTCAAAAAAGATAAGAAAAAGGAATAAAGTTTAATTTACGAGCCTAGGGGTAAAAGTTTAATTTTTGAAAAGTTTATGGGCAAAATTGTAATTTTGCCAAAGTTTGAGTTAGGGACTGTTTTGAGTAATACATTAATTAAATAAGTGAAATGTGATGTTTTCGACCCCAAAAAACGAGATTTGGACCTAGAACTGTAACACCCCAAACCCGGCCCAAACATTATGGCTGAATTTGGTTTGTTACGGAGAAAAACCTTTTGAAACCCATTTTAAAACCAATCTAAGTTTCGTTGAAAACTTCTCGTTTTTGGTTATCTTGTCGAAACCATACTTAGATTTAATTCGGAAATTTAATTGAGTCAAGTTACTATACAAATTTCAAATGTGCCCGATGGCACGTTAAAACATTTTCGTGTTAATTTAGGAAAACATGTGATTTTAATTTAATTTGAATAATATAGTTTAAAACAGAGTATCCAACACATGAAAAATAACAAAAAATAAAGTATATGGAGGCCTTATTACATCCAAAATAAAAATAAACCAATAATAAAATAAAATAGCTAAGTTTAAAGTTCAATTAATTCGAGTCCACTGCATGGCCACCTCGAGTCCACCCGGCTCCATATCCGCGGTCTATGTATCACCTGAAAAATAAAGGAGAAGGTGAGTCACCAAGACTCAGTATGTAACCCTTCCCTCGGTTTTAACCAATTTCATACACAAATTATAATAATTAATATGCACGAGATCATGTACCCAACCTAGCCAACCAAACGCCTCAGTCTACCCCGCTGTGGTACCAAACCACTGGTGGTGCCAAAACACTAGTGACATATAGTCACAGATGTGATGCCAAATCACTGGAGGTGCCAAACCTCTGGTGTCCATAGACACATTCGATTGATGGGGCCAACCCATCGTGTGATGCCAAATCACTGGCGTCAATCCCTTATATAATATGTGGGGTCAACCCACCGTGGTGCTAAGCCACTGGGACAAGACGCAATGAGGTACCAAACCTCTGGAGGTACCAAACCTCTGGTGACCGTAGTCACAGTGTGTTACCAAAACACTGGTGCCCGTCGGCACGAACATTACTGCCCCCTCCTCTCATCAACCCGTAACAAGTAATCACAATATTCATGTCATCATATGTTCACTCACATATATCAAATTTATCATTAATCATAACATCACTTCATGCTTTCCAAAAGCATCATAAAAATCATGTAATCAATTAGGGACTTACCCGAGTCCTTGCTTATACCATTCATGGTATTAAATCCAAATCTAGATAGATCAGGTTAGCACACACAATAGTTTAGTACATTTAGAAAGTTATAAGTGTGTATGTACACACCTGTCACCACTGAATCGTCTAAATCCCGAAAGGAGATGTCGGCCACCTAGATCTACTGGTCCCTATATTCGGCCAAAAACATGGGTTAGTACCATGGCCTATTCGGCCAACCCAAACAATCTCAGGGGTTTATCTTTTGATCCCGAAACCTTACCTTTAACTCTTTGCCACTATCCACAGCACTCGATTCACAGATCTACTTTACCAAACAATCGATTAATGAACATTACTCATAACCAAAGCTTTTGGCTTTTGAAAACTAACATAGACCTTACCCAACTTACCAAAACCGAATGTTAGAGATTAGGAGCTTGGGTCGCTTGCTTCACGATCTTGGGGTACCTAGAAGAGATCGATTACTAAAACATTTAGAAGTCTTGCTAGCCACTGCCGAAATCGGCACTTACCCCCTAATAGAAATCGACAAAGACACAGAGGAGAAGAAAAATGGCATTCGGCCATACATACCTACCTTATGAACCGATTGGAGATGAGTTTAGAGAAGATTACCCTTGCTTGATTATTCGGCCAAAGAGGAAAATAATGGGGAGAAAATGGTGTTAGAGTTTCGGCAACAAGGAGTGGAGGTTCGGCCAGCAAAGAAATAAAGAAAAGGGAATTTGAAGGTGGGGTTTCGGCAAAGAGAAGTAGAGAGGGCTTTCGGTTGAAAAGGGAGTGAAAAGATTGGAGAGATGGAATATGGAGAAGAGGGGATTCGGCTATTGCCAAAGAAGCAAAAAAGAATAAAAATAAAAATAAAAATAAAAGATGAATGAATGCTTTGAAGAGAATTTCGGCACTTAGCAAAAATGACAAAAGAAAAGCAAGGTGGAAATGTTGATGTTTTTATAGGCATTCGGCACCCCCTCCCTCAAGCTTGCCGTCACTCTCCCTCCACAAGGAGTTCAAAATTCGGCAAATACCCAAAACAATTCTAGGCCACTCATTTGAATTAACTTAAATTAATTTGAATTATTCCCACATAATCACTTAATAATTCCTTAATATCCAAATAATATCTCTTTTTAATCAAATAAAATCCTTGATTATCCTATCAATTAATCCCATGATAATTCATTTAAAATAAATAAAATACATCCTTATTATCCCTTAGTAATATCCATCATCCTTATTATCTAAAATAGAAATAATTCATAAAAAAAATAATGAGATAATCTCCCCTTGAATGCTGTCCATACTAAGGAGTAAAAAGAGAATTTCGCGACTTGAACCCAAGCTCTCCCTTGTTCAAAGTGGCGTCACATGTAGCTCCCAAGTGGCCTTCCCTTTGCCACTTATTCTAGGCTCATTTTTATGCCAAATTATCCACATTTATTCTTATAACCCCCACTTGTTAAGGCTCCCTACCTTTAAAGCTTTGAAACAAAATTTTCCTACTATCCCGAGCCAACTCAAAACCCTTAATTAGGTCCTACTACACCGCAATCAATACCATAACAATTCAAACTCAGGCAAAAATAATTTAATCCCAATAGCCCCGGTTTTAGGATGTTACAGTTCTACCCCGCTTAAAAAGAATTTCGTCCTCGAAATTACCTGGTCAGAAGAGGTGGGGGTATTGCTGCCGCATCACATCCTCGGGTTCCCACGTAGCTTCCTCTGCACCATGGTTTCGCCATAGCACTTTCACTAAGGGCACTGACTTTCTACGCAGAACCTTCACATCTCGATCTAAGATCTGAACCGGTTCTTCCTCAAAAGATAAGTCCGAGTTGACCTCAATTTCTGTCACAGGCACCACGTGTGATGGATCTGACTGATATCGCCTAAGCATTGATACATGGAAGACGTCATGGATCTGACTCAACTCTGCCGGCAGCTCAAGCTGATAAGCTACCGGTCCCACTCGCTTCAACACCGTATATGGGCCAATGAACCTTGGGCTCAACTTCCCTTTTCGCCCAAATCTCAACACCTTTTTCCAAGGTGACACCTTAAGAAAAACCTTGTCTCCTACCCCATACTCCATTTCCTTGCGCTTCAAGTCAGCATAAGACTTCTGTTTATCTGCTGCTTCCTTAAGACGATCCCGAATCACCTTAACTTTGTCCTCAGTTTCTGCAACCAATTCCGGACCTAAGACTTGTCGCTCCCCCAACTCTGTCCAACATGTAAGAGTACGGCATTTCCGTCCATACAGTGCTTCGTAAGGTGCCATCTGGATACTCGCTTGGTAACTATTGTTGTAGGCGAACTCAGCTAATGGCAAGAATTCCTCCCAACTTCCTCAGAATTCCAAGACACAACCCCTCAGCATATCCTCTAATATCTGTATAACCCTTTCTGACTGCCCATCCGACTGCGGATGGAAAGCTGTACTGAAATCCAATCGCGTACCCAATGCTTGATGCAACGCTTTCCAAAACCTCGACGTGAACCTTGGATCCCTATCCGAGATAATCGATACTGGCACACCATGCAATCTGACTATCTCAGCCACATACAACCTTGCTAGCTTCTGGAGTGAGTAATCCATTCTCACTGGTACGAAGTGAGCTGACTTGGTCAAACGGTCCACTATTACCCAAATTGCATCCTTCTTGCTGGGCGTAAGGGGTAGCCCACTAACGAAATCTATGGTGATCCTCTCCCATTTCCATTGAGGAATCTTTACCGGTTGAAGTAGTCCCGATGGTAACTGATGTTCAGCCTTAACCTGCTGGCATGTCAGACACTTTCCTACGAACTCAGTTATCTCACGCTTCAACCCAGGCCACCAGAACTGTTTCCGCAAGTCTCCATACATTTTGCTGCCTCCAGGATGCATAGCGTATGGGCTGCTATGAGCATCTTGGAGAATTCTTCGTCTCAGCCCCACATCTTTCGGCATACAGGGCCGTCCTTGAAAACATAGTACACCATCACCGGTCAATCCGTACCTTTCTAAACCACCATCCTGAACTTGCATCCTCTTAGCATTCAACCCTTCATCCACTAATTGCTTTTGCCTAATCTCCTCAATCCAGGTTGGCTTCACCTGAAGTTCTGCCAAAAGACTTCCATCGTCAGATAGACTCAAATGAGCAAACATCGCTCTTAGATCCGTCACCACCTTCCTGCTCAACGCGTCAGCCACCACGTTAGCCTTCCCCGGGTGATACTCGATTGAACAATCGTAGTCCTTCAACAGTTCAATCCATCGGTGCTGTCTCAGATTCAGATCCTTCTGAGTCAGAAGATACCTCAAACTTTTGTGATCCGTGTAGACTATCGACTTCTCCCCATAAAGGTAATGTCTCTATATCTTCAAAGCGAAGACGACTGCTGCTAACTCCAAGTCGTGCGCCGGGTAGTTAACCTCATGCGGTCTTAACTGACGGGATGCATAGGCTACTACCTTCCCATTCTGCATCAACACACATCCCAAACCAGTGTGAGATGCGTCACAATAGACTGTGAACAACTTTCCTGCCTCAGGCTGTACCAAGACCGGAGCTTCCGTCAGAATCTTTCTCAGCTTATCAAAACTTTCTTGCTGCCTTTCCGACCAAACAAATAGTACTCCTTTCCTTAATAGCTTCGTCAATGATGCCGCGATTAACGAGAATCCTTCGACGAATCTCCGATAGTACCTCGCTAAACCCAGAAAGCTTCGAATTTCAGCCACTGACCTAGGTGGTTTCCAATCCAACACCGCTTCAATCTTGCGAGGGTCTACTCTAATCCCTTCCGCTGATACCACATGACCTAAGAAAGCCATTTCCCTCAGCCAAAATTCGCACTTACTGAATTTGGCATATAACTGCTTCTCCCTCAATACTTATAGAACTATCCGCAAATGCATATCATGCTCCTCCTCCGTTTTTGAGTAAACCAATATGTCGTCTATGAACACCACGACGAATTGGTCCAAGTACTGCTGAAATACCCTATTCATCAAGTCCATGAATACTGCCGGCGCGTTGGTCAACCCAAATGGCATCACCAGGAACTCGTAATGCCCATACCGAGTTCTGAATGCCGTCTTATGAACATCAGCCTCCTTCACCTTAAGTTGATGGTAACCTGACCTAAGATCTATCTTTGAGAACACCGAGGCACCCTTCAGTTGATCGAACAAGTCGTTGATCTGAGGCAACGGGTACTTGTTCTTGATCGTTAACTTGTTCAGTTGACGATAGTCGATACACATCCGCATGGACCCGTCCTTCTTCTTGACAAATAACACGGGTGCTCCCCATGAAGATATGCTAGGTCGGATAAACCCTCTATCCAAGAGCTCCTGAATTTGAGCCTTTAGCTCCACCAATTCCTTTGGTGCCATTCGGTACGGTGCTATAGACACAGGTGCCGTTCCAGGTAGCAAGTCTATACCGAATTCAACTTCCCGATCCGGAGGCAGACCCGAAAGTTCTTCTGGAAACACATCAGTGAATTCCCCTACCGTTCGGACCTTTTCTACTGCTGATTCCTTAGCCTCCAAGGCACAAATTCGAACTAAATACGCTTCACAACCTTTCCTGACCATCTTCTCAGCCTTTAAGGCAGACACCACATTGGGCAGGTAGTTCCTTCTATTACCAAACATAACCACTTTGTCCCTTCAGCCCTCTTAAGAACCATGCGCTTTGCAGCGCAATCCAACCTCGCTTGGTACTTAACCAACCAGTCCATTCCGAGGATCAAATCGAACTCCCCAAATGGCAGCTCCATCAGATCAACCACGAATACTACCCCTTGGAGTTCTAGGGGTACGTCTCTATATAGTTTGTCTACGACTACAGAGTGACCTAAAGGGCTAACTACAGTCATCTTCCTAGAAGCAGTCTCAGAGTCTAGGTCCATAGTCTCTACCACACTACTAGCAATGTATGAATGCGTCGAACCCACATCAATTAGTGCAATATAAGGAAATCCAAAAATTAAGAATGTACCGGTTATGACATCCGGTGCGTCACCCTCCTCGCGACTCCTTGTCGCATAGAATAAGCCAGGCTGCCTTGCCTCTATATTGCCTGAACCTCTGACCTGAATTCCACGACCTCGGTTAGGACCGTTGCTTCCTCTGCCATTACCACGACCCCTCTGTGGTGGTCCAAAACTTCTATCCTGAATACGGTTCTGCCCCTCTGACTGATTCTGAACTCGCTTTCGGGGACAATCCCTCACGCGGTGCTCCAAAGACCCACATTCAAAACAGCCCCTCTCACCGGTCCAACAACCTCCCCAATGGGACTTCCCACAGCGATTGCACTGAGCCGGTCTGTGATTAGCAGCTATGGGCCTTGCTGCCTGATTTGGCCCACTCTGCCTAGCTTTTTTCTGGAAATTACCACTTGACCCAGACGATCCAAAGTTTCTCTTCTGCCTATTCCTGTCATAACCTTGCCTTACAGACTCCTTGATCCCTTCGGCTACCTTAGCCTTTTCCACTAGGGATGAAAACTCACGAACTTGCTGTGGGGCAATCAGTAGCCTCAAATCATCTCTAAGTCCGTCCTCAAAGCGGACACAGCGCTCATGTTCAGTATTCACAATGCCTCTAGCATACCTACTCAGCCTTAGGAACTCCGTCTCATATTCCGCCACTGACTTAGTTCCTTGCACTAGTCCCAGAAAAGTTTTCCTTTGAGCATCAGTATAGCTAGTGCCTACATACTTTTTCTGAAAAGCGGTTTTGAAATATTCCCACGTGAGATCATCTGCCGTGGCTCCATCCCGAACCGTGAGCCACCACTGGTACGCTTCATCCTTCAGGAGCGACACTGCTCCTTTCAGCTTCTCCTCATTTGACAGGTCAAGATCGTCCATGATCCTTTCCGTAGATTCTAGCCAGTATTCCGCTGCACTGGGTGCTACTCCCGACACACCCCGGAACACCTCAGCTCCGTTGGACCGAATCTGCTCGGGAACAGATTTCCGAGCTCCCAGATTTCCACCAGCCCCAGCCACTAATTCGAGAACTCGCAACACAGCTTGCGACACTGCCTCACCCCCTGTCTGATCCTGCTCCTCAGCTCCAAAAGTTGGGGGAGGTGGCGGCGGTGGTACCTCATTTTCAGAACCTTGACCCGACCTGACGGGTTCAGATACAGTCATCCTACCCCTACCGCGTCCACGGCGTCCACGTCCTCTAGAACTCATTCTATCTACTGCGCTTTTAATCTGATTAAGAAAAAATTTTATGCATTAGCGTTTGTTCCACTTTATTAGTCGCGAAGAAATTTTATGAAAGAATTTTAATTAGAGATTCTTTCGAGCAAACAAGAGTTCAGTCTTCTATCCTAATTCACACAAAGAAGTACGTACATCCATTCCCTAATACTTTCCATACCTATTCTCTCCTCGAACATTTCTGTCCATTTCTAACCCAAGGGTATTTTCGTCATTTCCCTACAGGGGTATTTTCGTATTAAAAACCGACAGATTTCAAAACTTTAATAAAGCAAGTCATTTTGAAATTCCCAAAATTGAAGAGCATTTCTGAAAATTTGTAAAATTTGAAGTTATGGCATCATTTCGAAAACCAGGGGTATTTTGGTAATTTTGTAAATTTTGCACATCGAAGATGTTTTTAACAATTGTAAAACTCTGAGGGTCCTTTTTGAGAGTTTTCTTTCTTAAAACGTTGCTGTCTGCAAAAAGTTCAGAAGTCAAGGTCATTTTGATAATTTTGCAATTTGAGGGCGTTTTCGTAATTTTCCAAAACCAAAGTATTTTATTGATGATTTTCAAAGCAGGGTTGAATATTTGAGAAGTAGTTGAAATTTTTGGACAAAACCATTGAGTTGATATTTTATGAACCAAGGGCATTTTAGTAATTTTACCCCTAAGGGCATTTTCATAATTTTCCACAAATCAAATTTTTCGGGAAAAAGTTGTAAAGATGGTTGTTCTCAAATTTGGAAGAGTGATTTTAAAAGTTTTGAAGAAATTAGGGTTTTGTTGTTTCATTCCTTCACGAAAAACAAGGCTAGTTCCCTTTTGGGTTTTAGTCATTATGTTTAGCCTATGACCGAGCCCTCTTGGTCAGGGTGAACCAAAGCTACGCACCAGGCAGGATTCTAGTGGAGAGGAGGTGAGTCACGCGGACTGCTTAAATACCAAGCTCCCACTGAACCTTTCTAGACATGCGCACAGAGGTTGCCACACCGCTGAGCCCTCTGAGTTAGGGTGAACCGAAGCTACGCACCAGGTAGGATATCTGCGAAGAGGAGGTGAGGCACTCAGACTACTTAAGTACTAGGCTCTTCCGGTTCCAATCCTAGACATGCGTACAGGGGTTACCACACCCTAGCTCAATGACTTAGCCATAGGTTGGTTGAGTTCATTAAGTCTTATGTTCCGTCTGTGTGTTTGAGTAGTCTACTCCTAGGGTTCAAATCCTATAAGACTATTCTACGTTCCATGCTTCCTACCCTTCTATAGAAAATTGTTCACCAAGAGGTTTAGAAGTACTTACCTGGGCAGATAGTTGCCGGAGACTCGGGCCATGCCGTTCAAAAACCCAAAAACAACTTAGAAAGCCTACTAACATAAAGCAAAAACCTTTTTGGGCCTTAGGCCCCCACAGCCGAGCTTTGAACTGGGCTCTGATACCAATTCTGTAACACCTCAAACCCGACCCAAACATTATGGCCGAATTTGGTTTGCTACGGAGAAAAACCTTTTGAAACCCATTTTAAAACCAATCTAAGTTTCGTTGAAAACTTCTCGTTTTTGGTTATCTTGTCGAAACCATACTTAGATTTAATTCGGAAATTTAATTGAGTCAAGTTACTATACAAATTTCAAATGTGCCCGATGGCACGTTAAAACATTTTCGTGTTAATTTAGGAAAACATGTGATTTTAATTTAATTTGAATAATATAGTTTAAAACAGAGTATCCAACACATGAAAAATAACAAAAAATAAAGTATATGGAGGCCTTATTACATCCAAAATAAAAATAAACCAATAATAAAATAAAATAGCTAAGTTTAAAGTTCAATTAATTCGAGTCCACTGCATGGCCACCTCGAGTCCACCCGGCTCCATATCCGCGGTCTATGTATCACCTGAAAAATAAAGGAGAAGGTGAGTCACCAAGACTCAGTATGTAACCCTTCCCCCGGTTTTAACCAATTTCATACACAAATTATAAAAATTAATATGCACGAGATAATGTACCCAACCTAGCCAACCAAACGCCTCAGTCTACCCCGCTGTGGTACCAAACCACTGGTGGTGCCAAACCACTGGTGACATATAGTCACAGATGTGATGCCAAATCACTGGAGGTGCCAAACCTCTAGGTCCATAGACACATTCGATTGATGGGGCCAACCCATCGTGTGATGCCAAATCACTGGCGTCAATCCCTTATATAATATGTGGGGTCAACCCACCGTGGTGCTAAGCCACTGGGACGAGACGCAATGAGGTACCAAACCTCTGGAGGTACCAAACCTCTGGTGACCGTAGTCACAGTGTGTTACCAAAACACTGGTGCCCGTCGGCACAAACATTACTGCCCCCTCCTCTCATCAACCCGTAACAAGTAATCACAATATTCATGTCATCATATGTTCGCTCACATATATCAAATTTATCATTAATCATAACATCACTTCATGCTTTCGAAAAGCATCATAAAAATCATGTAATCAATTAGGGACTTACCCGAATCCTTGCTTATACCATTCATGGTATTAAATCCAAATCTAGATAGATCAGGTTAGCGCACACAATAGTTTAGTACATTTAGAAAGTTATAAGTGTGTATGTACACACCTGTCACCACTGAATCGTCTAAATCCCGAAAGGAGATGTCGGCCACCTAGATCTACTGGTCCCTATATTCGGCCAAAAACATGGGTTAGTACCATGGCCTATTCGGCCAACCCAAACAATCTCAGGGGTTTATCTTTTGATCCCGAAACCTTACCTTTAACTCTTTGCTACTATCCACAGCACTCGATTCACAGATCTGCTTTACCAAACAATCGATTAATGAACATTACTCATAACCAAAGCTTTTGGCTTTTGAAAACTAACATAGACCTTACCCAACTTACCAAAACCGAATGTTAGAGATTAGGGGCTTGGGTCGCTTGCTTCACGATCTTGGGGTACCTAGAAGAGATCGATTACTAAAACATTTAGAAGTCTTCCTAGCCACTGCCGAAATCGGCACTTACCCCCTAATAGAAATCAACAAAGACACAGAGGAGAAGAAAAATGGCATTCGGCCATACATACCTACCTTATGAACCGATTGGAGATGAGTTTAGAGAAGATTACCCTTGCTTGATTATTCGGCCAAAGAGGAAAATAATGGGGAGAAAAGGGTGTTAGAGTTTCGGCAACAAGGAGTGGAGGTTCGGCCAGCAAAGAAATAAAGAAAAGGGAATTTGAAGGTGGGGTTTCGGCAAAGAGAAGTAGAGAGGGCTTTCGGTTGAAAAGGGAGTGAAAAGATTGGAGAGATGGAATATGGAGAAGAGGGAATTCGGCTATTGCCAAAGAAGCAAAAAAATAAAAATAAAAATAAAAGATGAATGAATGCTTTGAAGAGAATTTCGGCACTTAGCAAAAATGACAAAAGAAAAGCAAGGTGGAAATGTTGATGTTTTTATAGGCATTCGGCACCCCCTCCCTCAAGCTTGCCGTCCACTCTCCCTCCACAAGGAGTTCAAAATTCGGCAAATACCCAAAACAATTCTAGGCCACTCATTTGAATTAACTCAAATTAATTTGAATTATTCCCACATAATCACTTAATAATTCCTTAATATCCAAATAATATCTCTTTTTAATCAAATAAAATCCTTGATTATCCTATCAATTAATCCCATGATAATTCATTTAAAATAAATAAAATACATCCTTATTATCCCTTAGTAATATCCATCATCCTTATTATCTAAAATAGAAATAATTCATTAAAAAAATAATGAGATAATCTCCCCTTGAATGCCGTCCATACTAAGGAGTAAAAAGAGAATTTCGCGACTCGAACCCAAGCTCTCCCTTGTTCAAAGTGGCGTCACATGTAGCTCCCAAGTGGCCTTCCCTTTGACACTTATTCTAGGCTCATTTTTATGCCAAATTATCCACATTTATTCTTATAACCCCCACTTGTTAAGGCTCCCTACCTTTAAAGCTTTGAAACAAAATTTTCCTACTATCTCGAGCCAACTCAAAACCCTTAATTAGGTCCTACTACACCGCAATCAATACCATAACAATTCAAACTCAGGCAAAAATAATTTAATCCCAATAGCCCCGATTTTAGGATGTTACAAGAACGGGAGGAAAATTGAAAATCAAGAAAGTTGGTAAGTTGTCATTTCTGGATTCGAGGTAAGTTCGCGTGTTAATAATAATGCAATAGCATGCTTGAGTATGATTTAATATGTTTAGGAGAAGTTGATGGATGGTATGTATGGTATGGAAAATGAGATGTTTGTTGTGCCATGTGAAATTGAATGGCAAATTAATGTTACATGAATTGAATGTTAAATTAATATTACATGGGTTGTGTGAGTTGCTATACGGTTATACCTGATGAGATTTCGATAAGTAAGTTGGTCTGATATTAATAATGCAATAATGTTAGAATTTATATATGTAAATTATGAATTTTGATTGATTATGGATGAATTGGTAAAGTGTTGAAAAGTAAGAAATTTCACGGTTGAACCTTAGGAATAAAAATGGATATAGGTGACATGTTCACTAGAAACCTATGTGAAATCTAAGTGAAATAAGTGATCCGGATGCTGGTCCGTAAGTTTTACCGGTGGCTGAGTTATCCGACATGTGTTACGAATACTCGACAGCTTGTGTGATCAACACTGAGTAGTTATGTATTGATCGATAGCTTGTGTGAGCAGACCTGAGATTGTGATTATGTGAAACGTGTGCTGGTCTTATAAGTTCTACCAGTGGCTGGGTAATCCTGCATGTGTTGTGGATACCTGACAGCTTGTGTGAGCAGCACTGAGTAGTTACGTATGACCGATAGCTTGTGTGAGCAGACCCGCGAATGTGAATAGCTCGAGAACGAGCCTATGTGTGATAAGTGATGTGAAGTAGCTTTGGCTACAAGTGTGGCACTATGTGCAATATTCTGATGTGTTCAACGGGAAATGATTAAGTGTAAATGACTGTGATTATATGATGAATAAGTGTAGATATATGTGCATAAACTTATGAGCAATGTGCTCGATATGTGATAGAACTTTGGTAAGATTGATACGGAGTAAGTGTTACAATGAAAGTTACTATATAGAAAACATGAAAGAGTGAAATTTAGAAATAAAACAGTTTTGGACAGCAGCAGTTATATGCCTTTGAAAAATCACCAAAAATGGTGGAAATTGAATTAGAATTTGAATAAGATATGAAATTAAAGCTTATTGAGCCTATTTCCATATGAAAGAATAGAAAGTAAAGAAATTCTGTATTTTGAGATATTCAGATTTTTGTGAGACTGGTTCAGAATGATTATGTGATCCCCTTTTCTGTATTGGAAAAATTATTAAAAATTGTAACAAAATAATTATGAGATATAATTTATATTCCTAAAATCCTTAATGAGTCTAGTTTCAAATGAACTAAACAAGGAGGCCATACAAATTCTGTACAAGGAGAAAATTGATTCGTAGTGAAGAGAGGTTAGAATAGTCGAACAGTGAAATAGGGGAAACTTTAATGAATAAACTGTACTGATTGACTAAGCCAAAAATTTTTAAAATTTTATAGTAAGAATATAAATGAGTCTAGTTTTAGAGGAAATTAACAGATCTTAATTTGGAGTTCTGTAGCTCCATATATAAATAATTTAATGACTGTGACTCAAGAAAACAATGAAAATAGCATGTTATCGCATTGCTTATTATTTTCATGCGAGCTTACTAAGTGTAAAGCTTACTGCCTCCTTTCCATTTCTTTTAGTTTTGTCAGGTCAACTCAGGGTTGGAGATCGTTGGAGGTAGCATCACACTATCGAGCCATTATCCTTGGAATATTGACATGTGTTTGAAAAGTTTTAATTTTGGGCGAAATTTGGTAACCCAATTTTGAACGGTAATGCCTCGAACCCTGTTCTGGAGTTAGACATAGATGAGGGGTGTTACAATGTACGATGCCACAGGCTTCCCTGTCGCTCTATTGCGGCTAGTATTTCAGGGCCCCAATTTGATATAACGCATATATCAGGTTGGGGGCAGACATGCCTCCTTAACCTAGATAGAAAGAAATCCCAGTCATCAGCTGACTCCTCCGGTGTTATTGCAAACACAATTAGAAGGATTCTCCCACTGCCATCCTGTGCCACAGCTAGCAATAGTCGATGCGTATATTTGACATACATAAAGGTACCGTCAATTTGTACCAATGGCTTGCAGTATATAAATGCATCTCGGCATTGCTTAAATGTCCAGAACAGACGCTTGAACACTTGGCATCCACGGAGCAATCGATCGTTGTAATACGTCGGTTCTGTTTCAAGGTCTGTTATGCTACCTGGGACATATCTCTCCAGCACCTAACACCACTGCCACACTTCATTATATGAAGCGTCCCATCGACCATGTAACTTTTCCAACGCCTTCTGCTTGGTTATCCAAGTCTTCCGGTAAGAGGGCATGTACCCCAATTGGGTACGAATATTGCCAATTAAGACTGGCACTATAGTCTTGGGATCTGTAACATCCCAAATTTGGGTCTAGTCAGAACAGTAGTTTCGAGACCACAAATTCGACGAATAAAATTCTATTTCTATTATATTTTTATGGTCTACAATTTTACGTAAAGATTTCGTAAAAATTTCGTTCAAAAATTTTGACGTTTGAGCACTCAATTTAGTCAAAAGGACTAAATTGTAAAAAGTGCAAAAGTTGAGTTCTATATATTAGAGGTGTCAAATTGCTATGAGTTTTAAATTGGAGGCCCTTAAAAGGTAATTAGACCATTGAATAACTTGATGGACAAAAATGGGCATGAATAGGACAAAAGTGAAAGAAAAGTCTTAAGGGTATTTTAGTCATTTAGTGTTTTAAATGAATAAAAAGACAAAATACAAGAAAAAAAATCTGCTCATCTTCTTCAAGTTGCTGCCGAAAATTTCTAGACTCCATGGCTAAGGGTTTCAAGCTTTTCAAGCTTCATAGTAAGTGTTTTTGAGCCCCGTTTTTAATGTTCATCGTATTTTTGAAATCTTGGTAACTTAGTCTAGCTATTTCTACCATTATTTTGAGCTAGATTTTAATTTTAAAAATTGACCCATGCTGAATAATTGTGAATTTTGATGAATTATGGTAGATTATGCATGTCTATGATTAGAGAAACGAGTTTTATTAGATGATTTTCGATGAAATCGTATAAAAGGGGTTAAATTGTAAAAGTTATAAATTGGTCATAAGTGTGTGAACTAGTGAGAATTTGATGTTTCCATAGAAGAGAAAAATGATCAGCATGTTATAAAACATAAGAATAAGGGCTGAAGTTTAATTTTCGAGTATTGGGGCAAAAGTGCAAATATGTAAAAGTTTAGGGGTAAAAATGTAATTTTGAAAAAGTTGAGTTAAGGATTGTTTTAAATAGTATATTAATTAAATAAGTTAAATGTGATGTTTTAGACTCCGAAAAATGAGATTTGGACCTAGAACGGGAGGAAAATTGAAAATCGGGAAAGTTGGTAAAATGGCCGTTTTGGTGTCGAGGTAAGTTCATATGTTTAATAAGCATTTAATGATGCAAGTTTGAATGTTAGATTGAAATTTTAGTTATTAATACTTTAGTATTGATTTTCCAATATAATTATAATGTTCGATATTGACTCGATATTTTAATGAAAATTGGTATAAATTACATGTAAGATCAAATTAGAAAGGTGGCTTTGTGTAATATCAAGAAAGTATTGAATAGAATAATTTGGGGAGGATAAGTTAAATTGATGATGTGATGAGATTGAGAATGTAATTATGTAAGTTATGTGTAAATAATAGTGATATATTTTTTATATAAATGGTGAATTAGTATTGAATGTGGAAGAAAAATTGTTCATGAATTATTCAAGTGTAAGAGTAAATTCCCGGTTGAACATAGGAATAGAAGTGGATACTGGAGACCAGTGTTACAGTGTTACAGTGAGTCCCGGGTGCTGGGTGATCTAGCATGTGTTGCAGACACCTGACAGCTTGTGTGAGCAGGCCCGTGGACATTTCCAGTGTTATCGACCAGTGAAAAGTGGTAGCTCTAGCTACCTGATCAGTGAAAAGTGGTAGCTTTGGCTACTTGATCAGTGAAAAGTGGTAGCTTCGACTACCTGATCAGTGAATAGTGGTAGCTTCGGCTACATTACAGTGGTAGCTTCGGCTACATATCAGTGTGGCACTTATGTGCTAATTCTCTACGTATCCGTGTATATTCCGAGTGTTCAACGGGAAAATCGATTAAGTGAAATTATGTGTGACTTTGTAGTGATAAGTGTAGTTATATACCTGTGTAACGTACGAGCAATATGCCCGATGTATAATCGGAAATTAGAAAGATTGTTATAAGTAAGTAATGAATACAACTAAAGGGAGAAAGACAGAGAGAGCAAAAATTTACAATAAAACTGTTTTGGGCAGCAGCAGTGACATGAATTTGAAAAATCACCAAAAATAGTAGAAATTGAATTATAAGTTGGATGAGATATTGATTTAAAGATTATTGAGTCTATTTTCATATAAAAGAAACAGAGCAAACAAAGGAGTTTTATATTTTGAGATACTTAAATTCTTGTGAGATTAGTTCAGAATGATTACGTGATCCCCTGTTCTACCTTGGAAAAATTATCAAAAATTGTACAAAAATAATTATGGGATATAAGTTATACGTTTGAAATCCTTAATGAGTCTAGTTTCAAATGAAACAAATTATAACATCATTTGAATTCTGTATAAGGAGAAAATTGATTTTTAGTAAAAAGTGGTCAGAATAGTCGAATAGTGAAACAAGGGAAATTTTAATGAATAAACTGTACTAATTCGCTAAGCCAAAAATTCTGGAAATTTTATGGTATTAATATATGTGAGTCTAGTTTTAGTAAAAATTAACGGATCTTAATTTTGAGTTTTGTAGCTCGAGACATAAATAATTTAGTGACTATGACTCAAGTAGACAGCTTAAGATGAACATGAGAAAATGGTGGAACTATGTATAAATATGATTGCATTATCTTTAGAACTTGTTGTAAGGATTTGTCATGTTGAGGCTTTAATAAGGCTACAAATAAGTTGGGAAAGTAAAAACTTAGCATTATTTATGCAAGTTATGACAGCTCTTGGGTGGAGGGATCAAACAAGACTACTTCATAATTTGTGTTTAAAAGAAACAATTCATCATTTTTCCAAAACCCCAATGGCTTGACAACTCCAGGAATAGATTCAATACTGAATTGTTTAGTCCATACTCCTCCATTCATAACCCAAAAGTCAAAAGACTTGTCAATTCCTTCCACCGGGTAAACAAGAACACCAACTGATCCATTAAACAGCAATACTTGAATATTGGTTTTATGGAAAGACCCGACAAATTCAAGGATAGGTGAAACCGAAAACTTCTCATTAGCCATGTTAAATGAAAGAATCATTACTTCTTCATAAGGAGAGTTCCCCATTGTTGTTTGCCAATAACAAATTCCATCTAAGCAATTATTATTCAAATATGAATCAAATGGTCTATAATTAGGAGATGGAATTTCCTTCCAAGAATCGCATTTAAGAGAATACAACTCAACTTGGGACACATCATCAGGACTTTCAATTCCAGATTCACTATCAACATAACAAAGAGTAACAAATCGTATGAATTTGTAGTCATCAGTTTTAGAATCAAACTCGAAAGCACCGCAGTCAAAAATAACATACTCACAGGTAAGGCCTGGGTAAGTAGGTCGTTGGACTGAGGATGGAGGAAGGATTTTAAATTCTCTAGTTGATGGGTTCCAAATGGCAATCTCTATATCAGTCATGCAAGAACTATGTAAACAAAATAATCCATGACGACCACCCCAAACATAGGGGGAATCGTGAATGAAAAAAGGTAAGCGAATGTTTTGTTTTACTAAAAAGTTTTCATCTTTTACTACTGAAAATTGAGAGAAAAAAGCGAGATTGGCGTTGAAATCAAATCGCTTGAGAAGGGGATTAAGGTTATTGTTTTTAAGGTGGTTGTTATAATGCTTGGAAATGAAACGAGGAGTTTGAAAAGAAGAACACCAATACTTACAAACGCAGTTGAAACGAATAAGGGACTTAACAGAAAGCTTAGACAGAATTTCAGTTACCAAAGCTTCTGGCACTTCAAATCTTGGCATCTGCATCTTCTTCTTCTTCTTTTTTTCTTCTCTAATTTGCGTGTAAAAGATAATATTTACTCTTCGCTCTCTAACCACCATCCAATAAACTTGGAAAAAAACAAGGCGAATTAGGAAAATCAGTTTCATATAATATATAATTCATAGCAAAATTTGTAAACAGATAAGGTAAGTTAGTTTATATGGCATAGTTCACTACAAAATTTAGGGGTTTTGGGAAGATTAAAAATGTCCCTAATAGATTTGGAGACAATTTAAGTAGTCCCGTTAGTTCCTGCTGTTTGTTTTGCATTGCTGCAGCTCTGATAGCTGCTATTCTTTGATTAAGCGAAAAAAAAGTAGTCCCTTACATGCATTCTTAAAAACTATTTTTAAAAAGTTTTAGGGACAATTATGAAAAATAATCTTCATAATTAAAGATTAATTTCGTCCCTAAAGTTTTAAGGACGAATTCCGTCCCCTTAATTCATAAAAACATACCAAAATAATTAGGGACGAATACTATCCCAAAATACCCAAAATTATTTAATCAGGTTTCGTCTCTAAAAATTCCAAGGTTTTGCTTTTCTTTTCCTTTTAACAACTTAACCTTTACATATCCAACTTACAAATATTCAACAACTAGTGCTCAAGTTTCTAACATTAGGGAAAGCAAGGATAACTTTTTAAGCATCTAATCCCCATTTTGCCTTTTTGTAATGTAAGTATATATCATATATGCTAAATTAAAGTATGGTTCCATGCTTGAAATGATCAAATCAAATTGCTAACTTTAAAGATTTTCAAAAAAGTTCAAATGAATACTTGAGAATTTTTAGCAATCTCTATCTTCAAATCAATATTTATGTTTGAATATTTAATTTTGACTTGATATATCACTTGGAATCAGAATTTGAAACTTTTTTCTAAGGTGGTACTTATAAAGGTAATGTTTCCTCGTATATAAGCATTTTAAATATATTAAATTAACTTCAATAAAAATTATCATCAAAAGGGTTTTTCAATTGACTACATCAGTCAATCTTTTATTGAGCTAGGAAAGTTCTAAAATCATTATGATAATTATGTATATAAACTAGGAAAAGGCTAACATTTTAGATGTAATCCAAAAATAATAACAACAATATGAAGAAGCCCACAAGTAACTATAGTCTACATAAAATGCATATCAAGAGAAAAATGCTCATTACGTCTTACACATTTATGTTCAAGTTCCCTATCCTCTATCATATTTAGTATCTATTTGATCCATATCCCTCTTCATATTCAATATTTATTTGATGCATCTCTGACTAATTGACGTATTATATGATCTTCGTGCTCTTGTATTCCATTAATTGGAACCAGGTTCTCAACATAAGCAAAAACGAAGATGTAGTGCTGATGATGCTCCGTGTAAGTATTGATCCCAACCACCTTGAACTCTTGGGTGGAGGGGTCAAACAAGACTACTTCACAATTTGTGTTTAAAAGAAACATTTCACCATTTTTCCAAAACCCCAATACGTTGAAAACTCCAGGAATAGATTCAATGCTGATTTTTTTTTTTTTTTTTTTTTTTTTTTTTGCCTAGCAAGCACAACAACAGAAAGCACACGTACCATTCTCCATTGTAGCCTTGATTTGATCAATTTTGACATTGTTAGGCAACCTTAACCTCCTCAAAAACTTACCACTTCTCCTCTCAATCCCTATGCCAATTCTCATTCTTTATCTTCTTTCTCAATACTCCTTTCCCCAAAGCATAACATAGTAAGATAATGTTTTTTGGTAAATAAATTAAAATATTACTATGGGATACTTTCAAAATTAGCTCATGTACGTTAGGGTTTGTTCTGATGCGGTATCTCTTCTTTCAAAAAGTCAAATTTGGTACTTCAAGTTTTGTTCATCAATGTGGTATCTGAGCTTAATTCTAGTTTAATTCATAAAGAAAAAGTATAGAGACTAGATGTGAAATTTAACCTAATTTCTTTTGTCTAAAATGATGATTAAATGTCACAATTAACCGCTCAGTGACCGAAATGTTATAAATCGATAATGTTAATGACCATTTTAACACATTATTGCAATGAATATTTTGACACATTAAGAAAAAACAATACTTTATTTAACACACTATTGCAATGAAATTTTGTACCATATATACCATCGAGTGAAAATTTTTATCATATCCTGAAAATAGTCTTAAATGAGAAAAAGTTGGCATATATGAAGAAAGTAAATTATTTTTCATTGTTTATCTAAATTTGCTAAGTTCCAATTGTGTAAAAAATAAAATAATACGGAGAAAAAGTGCCATAAAGAGCTTTTAATTTTGAAATAAATGACAAAAGGACAAATTGAAAGCAATATATATGGTATTCAAAATATAATATCAAACCTAAAATTGGGATTTATTGAAAGATGATCGACTTGATAATTAATATTGATTTGTCTGAAATAACATTTAATTTATTTAAATAATATTATACTATATTTTTATTATTTTATTATAAATCGATTGAATCTGTGATCGGATCAATTGAACTAGCCAGATCGAAAATTGATAGTTTGATCGGTTCGACTATCGATCTAATTTTGAAAACATAAGTTTTTTTTTACTTTTTCAATCATGATATTTATGAAACATTAGAAATTCTAAAACATTTTTTTAAAAATAAATATAATATTTTAAATGATACATAAAACAAAACTCATGCATCATACATTATAAACAAATTGATTTGCACATGTAATAGACGGATCCTGCATGAATCTTATATTAATAGATAAAAAAGTAATGGAGTGTGTATGTTAATCCCCAATTTACAAATCATATTTAGCAAGGAATTCCCTAACTTGCGTGTAGTATAAATATTTTTTTCTATACTTGTATTTATTTCACTTTACATTTTCCATACACTTCTAGATACCAAAAGAGAACTATAAATTATATATTTTAATTTTTTTTATATTTTTTAATTCGATTTATTATTTATGTTCGGTGTTCCACAATAAATGGATGAATTCTTGGCTTTGTTAGTTGTCCCACTGTTTTGTCTCTTTCTATCTATGGTGTGATATGCAATCACTCATAGTTTCCCTTCTGCATTAATTATTGTAACATTTAGGTTAATATTTGACTTTGAACAACTTTAATAATTAATTTATTAAGCAAACGAAAGAATCTGTATACATACAAGTGTAGGAGAATCATAATTTAACAAAAATGGATATATTTTTATGCATGCATGTTAAGAAGCTCACAAGTGACTATAGTCTACAAAATTTGCATATCAAGAGAAAAATGCTTATTAGGTCTTACACATTTATGTTCAAGTTCCCTATCCATCATCATATTTAGTATCAACTTGATCTATATTTCTATTTATTTTCCGTATTTATTTGATGCATCTCCAACTAGTTGACGTATTATATGATCCTTATGCTCTTGTATTCCATTGATTGAAACCAGGCTCTCAACATAAAAAAAGAGGGAGACGTACTCTCGATGATGATCCAGGTAAGTGTTGATCCCAAGCACCTTAAGCTCTTGGGTGGAGGGATCAAACAAGACTACTTCATAATTTGTGTTTAAAAGAAACAATTCATCATTTTTTCAAAACCCCAATGGCTTGACAACTCCAGGAATAGATTCAATACTGAATTGTTTAGTCCATACTCCTCCATTCATAACCCAAAAGTCAAAAGACTTGTCAATTCCTTCCACCGGGTAAACAAGAACACCAACTGATCCATTAAACAGCAATACTTGAATATTGGTTTTATGGAAAGACCCGACAAATTCAAGGATAGGTGAAACCGAAAACTTCTCATTAGCCATGTCAAATGAAAGAATCACTACTTCTTCATAAGGAGAGTTCCCCATTGTTGTTTGCCAATAACAAATTCCATAGATGGAATTTCCTTCCAAGAATTGCATTTAAGAGAATACAACTCAACTTGGGACACATCATCAGGACTTTCAATTCCACATTCACTATCAACATAACAAAGAGTAACATATCGTATGAATTTGTAGTCATCAGTTTTAGAATCAAACTCGAAAGCACCGCAGTCAAAAATAACATACTCACAGGTAAGGCCTGGGTAAGTAGGTCGTTGGACTGAGGATGGAGGAAGAATTTTAAATTCTCTAGTTGATGGGTTCCAAATGGCAACCTCTATATCAGTCATGCAAGAACTATGTAAACAAAATAATCCATGACAAGCACCCCAAACATAGGGGGAATCGTGAATGAAAAAAGGTAAGCGAATGCTTTGTTTTACTAAAAGGTTTTCATCTTTTACTACTGAAAGTTGAGAGAAAAAAGCGAGATTGGCGTTGCCATCAAATCGCTGGAGAAGGGGATTAAGGTTATTGTTTTTAAGGTGGTTGTTATAATGCTTGGAAATGAAACGAGGAGTCTGAAAAGAAGAACACCAATACTTACAAACGCAGTTGAAACGAATAAGGGACTTAACAGGAAGCTTAGACAGAATTTCTGTTACCAAAGCTTCTGGCACTTCAAATCTTGGCATCTGCATCTTCTTCTTCTTCTTCTTTTTTTCTTCTCTAATTTGCGTGTAAAAGATAATATTTACTCTTCGCTCTCTAACCACCATCCAATAAACTTGGAAAAAAACAAGGCGAATTAGGAAAATCAGTTTGATATAATATATAATTCATAGCAAAATTTGTAAACAAATAAGGTAAGTTAGTTTATATGGCATGTCGAAACCATTTTTTTGTTTGGAAAAATGGGAATCGACTATAGAAATGAAAATGGAGCCGCCACCAACTCTTTTTTGTTTAGGTGTAATTGGATCACCTTGTAAAACATAATTTTGGTTTACGAAATAGAAAAATAGGCTCGGGAGTCAGCTACGTATGTAATATCCCGAAATAGGGGTTGCGAGTTTGGAAAATAACTCGAGTGTATTAAGCCTCAAGAGTGGTTTTGATGTGTTTTTGGAGTTCCTAAAACTCTTGGATTAAAATGGGACACTTTTGAAAATTTTGAAAATTTAGGGTTAAAAGTGGAAATTTGGCTGATGAGGCCTTAATAATAAATTTTGTAAAGTTTTGGACATGAAAGTCCAAGTAGCAAAGTGGCTTCCGTGTGCCACTTAAGGTTCGGCGCCAAATCTGGTCAGTGGTTCGAGTCTCGTGTGCGGCATAAGCATTTTTATTTTGAAAAAGGGCGCTGCTTTGAAGAAGGCCTTAAAAGAAAATCGAAATGGTTCTTATCACAAAATGGCGCCTGGGCGAGGTGGCAAGGACGCTAGCAGCGAGGGAGGGACCTTCGCAAGGACTCGAGTTCGAGTCCTGAAGGCAGCGCTTGATTGCGCTTTATTTTGTTTTGCGTCAAGTAAGGAACGCCTGCGAGTGAGGGCTTAAAACAAATTTGTACCGCAATATTAGCATGAAATTCATGGTGGCCGAGTGGTTAAGGACCTTGCTTGAGATCCGCGGCTAGGGGAACTCGCGTTCGAGTCCCATTAGGGGCGCGCGGAGGCTTTTATTTTTGCTTGGCGCTAGAGTAAAGGAGAACTAGCAAAGAATGGATTAAAAGAAAATTTCGAAGCATTATTGACATGAAAGTCAGGGAGGTTGAATGGCAGAAAGCTTGGAGATGCTTCCTCAAGTCTCGGGTTCGAGACCTGGAAGCAGCAAAGCATGGTTTTCCTTTTTGCCAGCGTGGGAAGGGTTGCATGCGGCAATCAATGCATGCAGCATGCGGTTTAAAAGTTGTTGCTTGTGGTTTTATTTTATTTTAAGAACATGGACCATTATTCTTTTATTTTTATTGTTTTTGGGGGTTAGAAATTAACAAAGAAGGGAAGCATGCCGTTGGGAGCATGGATATGTTTTGATAAATTATTTTAATTGTTGGAGGAAGGAAATTAGTGATGGGATTTGTTTTAAACAAAGCTTTCTCTCTTTTCTAAGGTGATGAGTCTTTGCTTGGGGAATGAAAATGTTGATGCATGCTTTGGAGAGTTGGCCGGCAATGTGTTGCAAAACTTGGCCAAAATATTTGATTTTTGTTTTGGCTTTCTTGCATTGGTGCCTGGCCGAAAATAGTGAATCCTTTAGGGGACCCTCATTTTCGGTTTTGAGTGTAAGCAAGGAGTGCCAAATTTCCTTATTTTGTTTTCTTTCTTCCCACACATTTCTTTTGCATGGCTGAAATAGAGACTTAGGGGAGATGAGCTTTGGTTTTGAGGGAGCTAGAGAACATTTCGGCTAAGCAAATGTTGCTTGCATAGCTTCCTTACGTTGTTGTTGGCAGAATCATTTAGTCACTACACTGTATCGAAGTTTCCCCTCTCTTCCTCTTATGGTGTTTTGGCCGAATATAAGACTTCCTAGGGTGGTATATTTTCAGTTTTGGAGCCAAAAGTTGGCGATAGCATTCTATTTCTTGGTCGTGGCCGAACCTAGGAGAGTGATTCAAGGAGTGTTCATATATGCTAAGCAATGTGGGCAATAGTAAGTGTATTCACTCTTTTTGCAGTTGATTAGTTCTTTTTCTTTTGCATGCCGAAACCAAGGCTAGATTTTGATTCTAAGAATAGCCGAACATACTAAAGGCTATATTAATGTGTTTCTATTGTGCTAGTGTTAAGGAGTTTTTAAAGGAGCCTATGGGTTTCTGCTATACAAGGAGATTGGTAACTACCAAAGGCATGCAAATCTTTTGAGACTTGGAAAAGATAGGACTTTTGATGACTTCGAGAGCTAATCTACGAGAACAAGTGGTGTCTCGGGATCGTAATAAGCTAGGAGCAAATCGATAGAAATAACAAAAGCTTTCGGAATTTTAGTTGCTGTTAGATTCGATAAATCAGAATCTCGCTAAAGTCAGGTGCGTAGTTATCGCACTGTACCCTTGTTTGTTATTCATGATATGTGTTGTATGTGTTATTTTATGTAAACGAATATGTTATGCATGTTAGCCGAAATAAAGGCTAAAAGTATGGATACTAAGGTAAGTGGTCGAATAATCAGCTTAGTAGTTTTGGTACTAATCTTTCAGTGATTTACGGTAATAAATGTTTATCGATGAGTGTAAAATAAAGTGATGACATGTTATGTATATTGTTTTGAGTATTATGTGACCATGGTATAAAATATATATATATACTTGTTTCGTACAAAATGTTGCTTTGGTACATATAAGTACGCATGAGACTTGTGATGTGACTATTGAAGAAAAGGGTGTACACTATGTGAGTGGTCTAATCCGAACCTCGTGCTGCATTCGTGCTTGATGTTTGTGAATTGAAAGATATGTGGGATCCCTATGGGATCGGTGGCTTAGACACGACCTTAAGAAATAATGTGCAAAAGAAAGATGTGTGGATCACTTTGTGGATTGGACTTCGTAATTGTATTTTCGTAATCATATTTATAATATTGTGTATTCATAATTGCATATTTATAATTGTATGTTATATATATATATATGGATTGAGTGGTTATGGGCCAAGCCCATGTGTGAGGATATGTGTATTAACTATGCACTGAGTCTTGGTGACTCACTCTATTTTTATTAAACCCTTTCAGGTGGCGCGTAAAGCTTGGACCGGGTTGGAGAGGATACAAAGGTGGCCATGAGGAAATGGACTTTTATGAAAAGGGACGTTTTATTTGATTAATTAAATAATGATATTTTCCGTATTTTGATTAAGTGTGTATTGTAATAAGGCCCACTAAAGTGTTTCAGTTCATTTGTTAAGTATTGTTACTATTATGCCTTATTATGGAAGGATGATTTAAAGATTGATTTCAAATGGTTTTATTTTCTCAATAAAGCTTGAACCCGATGTGTTTATAACAAACTTCGATTTTTACTTAGAATATTACAAGTCATGAAAATGTTTTATTAAAGGAAACAAATTTTAAACGGTTTATCTCTTAAGTAAGAATGTTTTTCGAAAGTGTTCCGCAGTGACATTCCAAATTCGGTCGGATTAAATGGGCCGGGTTTAGGGTGTTACAACGTAAGAGGAAGAATTAGCACCCTCGTACGCCCAAAACTGGTACCAAATTGATTAGCTAATGTCCTTATGTTGAAATTAGAAAAAATTAAAATGTAATTCCTTTTGCAAAATGTTTGATTAATTTAAGTTGGAATTTAAGATTTTCTCGTTCTTAAGGAATAAAACACCATATCCAACACATTAGGATATAACATCTTAAACCTCGAAATCAAAATCATCTCACAATTTTCAAATCCTGCGATTAAAAGGATATTTAATTATTTGGTCAGATGAATAACAGAAACCCAGCACGTTAGGGCACAATTCCTCAAATTTCCAAACATCAAATATTGCCTTGTGCTAAAAACTTTTAAATAAGCGATTTTAAAATTGACTCAAAATGCTTTTATTAAATCACTATTCAATAATGAGAAACAAAAATGCAGTATCGAGCATGGAATAATAATATGTGAATATAATATCGTACAAAAAAAATGACAAAGATAACAATGTGAATATACAATTCGAAATATGCAGTTGTAATAACCTTGCAATTCTATTTGAAAAACTAACATTAATAAAAAATAATAATGAATTTTTTTAAAACGTAATACTAATTTAAAAAATAAGTTAAAATAAACAAAATGTAGTAAGCTTTCAAATGTGGACGAATAAAATTGAAATAATATTGTGAAAGATGGAAAATTGGAAATCAACACAATGTAAAAACGATAAAAAATAGATATAATGTATAAAAATTTATGTGAATATCAATAATAATAATAATAATAATAATAATAATAATAATAGAGTTAATTATAATAAAAATAATAGTAGTAATATCAAAATAATAATTATAATAGTGAAAATAATAGTAGTAACACTAAAAAAAATAATAATAATAGTGAAGTGATAGTAGTAATACTAAAATTAATTAATAGTAATAATAATATTAATAATATTAGTAATAATAATAACATTAAAAAATTAATCTAATAGCAAAAGGAACAAAAATGACTAAATTGAACTTAAAACAGGAATTTGAGGGCAAATCTGTAAATAAATAAAAGAAAAGGGCCCATTTGAACGCTCGAATAACATGGAAGGGCCGAATGGGGAAATATTCCTGTCCTCCAAAATAGCGCTGCATACTGTGGGACTGAAATGAAAAATGCACAAAATTACAGGCCAAATTAAAAGTAAAAAAGAATTTAATTGAAACACGCCTCAAAAGCGGAAGACTGAGGGCACAAATTGACCCTCAGTCCAAAATACGCGGATCCTTGGCGGTATGGGTCGGATCGCAGGTCGGATATGAGCAAAACGACGCCGTTTTGGCGCCTGGGAATAGGGCTCAAAACGATGTCGTATAACATGCCCTATAAAATGAAAATTTTGACAAAAAATTCATTTTTTACCCCATTCAAAAAAAATTGAAACACTCTCGACTCCCTTTTCACTCCCCTTAGCCATCCTAGAGCGCCATCGTGGCCCCGTCGCAGCCAACGGCTACCTGTGACGGCGATTGCCGTCCACGGTGGTCGGAGCTCATCGGAAAAGGTCATTTTGGCTATTTTTCCTCCCCTGGCCCGTTTCTAAAGATGTAAATACCAAAAAAATGAAAGAAAAGAACGAAACGAAAGGAAAAGGGAAAGCTTTCGACTTTCTGATTCGTCAGCGAGGTAAGTGGTTTTATCTTAAAAAAAATAAAAAAATCGATATGCTATGCTATATTGAAGATAAATATGCGATATTATACCTAAAAACTTTCAATTTGTTGTATTGTATTCAAAATCTGTTTTGTATTTCTTTCTATCGATTGTGTGTAGGTAAAAAAAAGAACCCTTTTTACAAATGATTCTCTTTCGGTTTTATAGCCGAAAACCAAAATACAAAGTTTTCTCTTTTTGTTTGTTACACTGTTCGTCTATCCTTTTTTGCAGGTACAGCGGCTCATCAGTGTATGAAGGTCGTACGTGCGGGCGTGGTGGGCTGGACGCACGCGCTCGTGGGGTGTACGGCGGCTGGAGGCTTGCGGCGCCAAGGCAATGGCTAGGGTTTCTGTTGTGTTAGAGTTAGTGGGCTAGGATAGTATTTGGGTCTGGGCTTTAATTTAATTTGGGCCCGTACTTTGTAATTTGGACTGCTAAAAGACTTTTAAATTTGGATTTTTATTGGTTTTTAATTTTTGTTTATTTTTGGTTTTTTTGTTTTTAGTATGGGCCCGGGCAAAATGGGTCTATTACAACTGCCCCTCTTTGCTCATTGTCGTGTAACGGGAATAGAGCAAAGATTTTAAAAAGGCCAATCTTGCCGAATCTTGACTTCTTGGCACTTTTTTTCTTCTTCAAGTAGCTTCATTCCATCTCACTGCATTTTCAAGGGCATAGGAACTAGCGCTTTGATCCATTTCAAGGTTATTAAACTTGTAGCTTTAATCTGCGCCGCCGCAACTTCAGGAAGATAAGATTTGATCTTTACCACTTTTCTAAGCTCGCAACGTCCACTAACCCTTTGCAAGGTAGAGTCTATTTTCATCTTGTTCTACCATTCTTAACAAATCAAAAGATAGGTTACAATCTCTGTCATCTTCAAAGCCCTTAGATCCTTTAGACCCATATCTCACTCAAAAGGGAGCCAGTGATAGCGTCGCTCATGTCTTGATATTTGGGTACCCATTGTAGGTACGTAGGAAAATTCCAAAGAATAAATGATTCTAAGGATGATTATTTATATGGTATGAATAAAGAATGAAAGAATATTCCAAAGAACAAAAGAATGTATAGTATGAAAAGAATAAAAAGAGAAAAAATATTTGTTCAAAAAGATGCAAAAATATTTGCTCAAAAAGATGCATTTTATTGAAATAAAAATTCTGGACACAAGCCTATTTCACCACAGGACTCTTGTTGCTTCTAGGCTTAAAGCAACAAGCGTCTTTTGAATATTACTCTAAATTAGTTCTAAAAATACAAGGATCTCTTCCACAGTTCCATTGTTCAAAACACCCCAAGTACGTAAAGGAGGAATCTTGGAAAAGTCTATTCCTCGGTTCCCTCTTTGAATATGTTTTTAATGTTTAGATTCCCCAATGTTCCCACCGGGTCTTTGACCTTTTCAATTTATTATCCATTAGGCCTTGCACCAAGGCCCTAAGCTCGATGTTTTCTTGGATCACATGCCCTTATTTATCGTAGAACTCACAATGTTTACCCCTTTAACAGAAAAGTTGGGTAACAGTTTTTTTGTACCAGGAGGATCATCGAATTTTACGATACCCAATTTGATGAGTCTTTTGATTATCTTTTTAAAAGCAATGTAGTTCTCGTTTAAATGCCCTGTGATTCCCCTATGGTATTCGCATTGGGCATTTTCGTCGTACAATTATGGTATAGGGTCCGTATTGGTTCTATACAAAAAAGGGATACAACATGTGCGTCAAACAAAATTTGGTACAACTCCCTATATGTGATTGGGATGGTGCAAACTGGGGTTTTTCTAAGTTTGATCTTGGATTGGATTCTTGCCTTGGGGAGACCTAATGGCTGGTAGTTACCGTCCTTGGCTGGCTTACTGTAATCGGCTCTGAATGGCCCTTATTATACCTACTCGTACTATTCACTTCATTTTTCTTCTTTTTCGGGGCTTTTAAAGTCCACTCTCCCCTTTCCTTTGTTTCTGTCAGAACAACTGGTTTGGCTTGATCATCTTCCGGACTAAAACCTAAGTCCATTGGGAAGTTTAACAGGGCCAAGGTATCAGTCTGACGTTGGGGTCCGATAATGACAGGTACCCCATGCGAATGCTTGTCTGGTTGGATTGGGACACTTATTGGGGAAACACCTGGGGAATAAATGATGTCTTCATTATCATCCCCATTACTTACCACTGGGCCACTCTTTTTTTCAAGTTCCCCGGCTAGTAACTGGTTAACTGGCCCATCATATTCCTTTGGAATTCTAGAATTGGTTCATGCATTTCTTGTTGAATTTTGGTCAATTACTCTTGCATATGTATTTGTACTTGCTCTATTCTTTCCAACCTTCGTTCCATGGCTTTTGTTCTTGCGCGAGTACCGTAACGATGCTCAGTTCAGTAGACTTTTGTAGGTTTCCAAGTTATTGAAATAATTTTTAATTAATTAGAGTCTTTCTACAAATTTTAATGCATATGATGTGATGTAATACAAATGCATGGAATGAATGCAAAAAGAAATAGAGGCGTTGATTCCGAATTCAATTCCATTAGAAGAACTTTTCTAGAAAATAAATTTCTTTACATAAAATGGATTACTTATGCGGCTTTATCCTCATAGTCCAGGTGAAGACGCCAATCCTTTTCTTCGTATCAGGATGTTATGGTCGTGTCCCGTGAACTTTCTCAATAGATGCCTCTTCTATCTCCTTGTTGCTTGATCCAGGCCGTGACTCTTCACTCACTTATCATCCGCGATGCTCATAAGCTTCTTTAAGAAAATTGAGACGTGAACTCTCAAATAATCCTTGTTGGCTTGAATCCCTGGGCAACGAGGCAAAGTCATATAATATTAATCTTTTCTCATTGTGTTTACTTGGACTATATTTGGACGGACATATTATAACCCACTTTATCAAGAAATCTATTTTCCTATGACAAAACTCTTCTATTTAGCAATCGAATATGAATCAACACATTAGTATCATATACAGATGGTAAAAATCAAATCAAATAGAAAATAGTCAAACATCTATCCAGGTGACTGTTAGGGTTTAACATAGTTCTACCTAAAGTGGGCTCGTAGGGTTCACTATATGTGGTTTAGTTCTAAAGAGAGGGTACCTGAACCAGCAGATTCCTTAATCCTCACCCATTATAGGCTCATATGGATCGAGTTCGGTTCAGGGGAATACATTTCCTTATGACCATGTGGAGATGAAAATCTCATGAAGACATAAGTATGAATGTATCCCGGAAGCAACTGACTAGCCCATGCGGAGGTGAAAACCTCACGAAGGCATAGTTTCTCACTCCCACTTAAAGGTATAACCACAACGGTCATGTAGTGCAATGCCAAAGTATTTTATGAAACTCCACATTATTGCAATCATAGCACCAACAAATGCATCAAAAGAAACATGATTTTTCAAAACAATTTTCCAAATTTTCAATCAAAAGGACAAAAATTAATCAATCTATGGCCTGACTCTCAACCAGTCCCCAGTGGAGTCGCCAAGCTGTCGAAACCATTTTTTTGTTTGGAAAACGGGGATCGACTTTAGAAATGAAAATGAAGTCGCCACCAACCCTTTTTTGTTGAGGTGCGATTGGATCACCTTGTAAAAAATAATTTTGGTCTACAAAATAGAAATACAGGTTCGAGAGTCTGTTACGTACGAGGAAGAATTAGCACCCTCATACGCCCAAAATTGGTACCAAATTGATTAGCTAATGTCCTTATGTTGAAAATTTGAAAAAAATTAAAATGTAATTCCTTTTGCAAAATGTTTGATTAATTTAAGTTGGAATTTAATATTTTCTCGTTCCGAATGAATAAAACACCATATCCAACATGTTAGGATATAACATATTAAACCTCAAAACTGAAATCATCTCACAATTTCCAAATCCTGCGATTAAAAGGATATTTAATTATTTTGTCAAATAAAGAACTGAAACCCAGCACGTTAGGGCACAATTCCTCGAATTTCCAAACATAAAATATTACCTTATGTTAAAAACTTTTAAATAAGCGATTTTAAAATTGACTCAAAATGCTTTTATTGAATCACTATTCAATAATGAGAAACAAAAATGTAGTGTCGAGCATGGAATAATAATATGTGAATATAATATCATACAAAAAAATGACAAAGATAACAATGTGAATATACAATTTGAAATATGCAATTGTAATTACCTTGCAATTCTATTTGAAAAACTAACATTAATAATCAAATAATGAAAATTTTAAAACGTAATACTAATTTAAAAAACAAGTTAAAATCAACAAAATGTAGTAAGCTTTCAAATGTGGACGAATAAAATTAAAATAATATTGTGAAGATGGAAAATTGGAAATCAACACAATGTAAAAATGATAAAAAATCGATATAATGTATTAAAATTTATATCAATATCAATAATAATAGAGTTAATTATAATAAAAAATAATAATAGTAGTAGTAATATCAAAATAATAATTATAATAGTGAAAATAATAGCAGTAACACTAAAAAATAATAATAATAGTGAAGTGATAGTAGTAATACTAAAATTAATTAGTAGTAACAATAATATTAATAATATTAGTAATAATAACATTAAAAATAATTAATCTAATAGTAAAAGGAACAAAAATGACAAAATTGAACTTAAAATAGGAATTTGAGGGCAAATATGCAAATAAATAAAAGAAAAGGGCCTATTTGAATGCTCGAATAACATGGAAGGACCGAATGGGGAAATATCTCCGTCCTCCAAAACGGCGCCGCATACAGTAGGACTAAAATGAAAATTGGGCAAAATTACAGGGCCAAATTAATAGTAAAAAAGAATTTAATTGAAACATGCCTCAAAAGCGGAAGGACTGAGGGCGCAAATTGACCCTCAGTCCAAAACACGCGGATCCTTGGCGGTATGGGTCGAGTCACGGATCGGATCTGAGCAAAACGACACCGTTTTGGCGCCTGGGAATAGGGCTCAAAACGACGTCGTATAACATGCCCTATAAATATTAAAATTTTGACAAAAAATTCATTTTTTACCCCATTCAAAAAAAATTGAAACACTTTAAACTCCCTTTTCACTCCCCTTAGCCAGCCCTAGAGCGCCACCGTGGCCCCGCCGCAACCAACGGCTGCTGGCGACGACGACCACCATCCACGGTGGCTGGAGCTCACCGAAAAAGGCTATTTTGGCTATTTTTCCTCCCCTGGCCCGTTTCTAAGACATAAATACCAAAAAAGGAAAGAAAAGAACGAAATGAAAGGCAAAGGCAAAGGGAAAGCTTTCGACTTTCTGATTCGTCAGCGAGGTAAGTGGTTTTATCTTTAAAAATATATAAAAAAATCAGTATGCTATGCTATCTTGAAGATAAATATGCGATATTATACCTAAAAACTTTCGATTTGCTGTATTGTATTCAAAATTTGTTTTGTATTTCTTTCTATCGATTGTGTGTAGGTAAAAACAAAAAAAAAAACCCTTTACAAATGATTCTCTTTCGGTTTTATAGCCGAAAACCAAAATACAAAGTTTTCTCCTAGCTGAAAATCAAAATACAAAGTTTTCTACTTTTGTTCATTGCGCTGTTTGTCTATCCTTTGTTGCAGGTACGGAGGCTCGACAGTGTACGGAGGTCGTACGTGCGGGTGTGGTGGGCTGAACGCACGCGCGCGTGGGGTGTACGACGGCTGGAGGCTTGCGGCTCCAAGGCAATGGCTAGGGTTTCTGTTGTGTTAGAGTTAGTGGGTTGGATAGTATTTGAGTCTGGGCTTTAATTTGATTTGGGCCCATACTTTGTAATTTGGACTGTTAAAAGCTTTCGTTTTTGGATTTTTATTGGTTTTTAATTTCTGTTTATTTTTGGTTTTTTTGTTTTTGGTATGGGCCTGGGCAAAATGGGCCTATTACATGGCGTAGTTCACTACAAAATTTAGGGGTTTTGGGAAGATAAAAAATGTCCCTAATAGATTTGGAGACAATTTAAGTAGTCCCGTTAGTTCCTGCTGTTTGTTTTGCATTGCTGCTATTCTTTGATTAAGCGAAAAAAAAGTAGTCCCGTACATGCATTCTTAAAAAAAGTTTTAGGGACAATTATGAAAAATAATCTTCATAATTAAAGATTAATTTCGTCCCTAAAGCTTTAAGGAGGAATTCCGTCCCCAAATTCGTAAAAACATACCAAAATAATTAGGGATGAATACCATCCCAAAATACCCAAAATTATTTAATCAGGTTTCGTCTCTAAAAATTCCAAGGTTTTGCTTTTCTTTTCCTTTTAACTTAACCTTTACATATCCAACTTACAAATATTCAACAAGTAGTGCTCAAGTTTCTAACATTAGGGAAAGCAAGGGTAACTTTTTTTTTTGGTGAATTACAATAACAGGGCAAAGCCCTTACAACAAACGCGACTAGCGCGTCTCGAACCTAGGCCTCACATGGGGTGGTGAATACCCTTAGCAATCTAGGCTACACATGGGGTTCACAAGGGTAACTTTTTAAGCATCTAATCCCCATTTTGCCTTTTTGTAATTTAAGTATATATCATATATGCTAAATTAAAGTATGGTTCCATGCTTGAAAGATCAAATCCAATTGCTAACTTCAAAAATTTTCAAAAAGTTCAAATGAATACCTGAGAATTTTTAACAATCTCTATCTTCAAATCAATTATGTTTGAATATTTAATTTTGACTTGATATATCACTTGGAACCAGAATTTGACACTTTTTTCTAAGGTGGTACTTATAAAGGTAATGTTTCCTTGTATATAAGCATTTTAAATATATTAAACTAATTTCAATAAAAATTATCATCAAAAGGGTTTTTCAATTGACTACATTAGTCAATCTTTCATCGAGCTTGGAAAGTTGTAAAATCATTATGATAATTATGTATATAAACTAGGAAAAGGCTAACATTTTAGATATGATCCAAAAATAACAACAATATGAAGAAGCCCAAAAGTATATAGTCTACATAAAATGCATATCAAGAGAAAAATGCTCATTACGTCTTATACATTTATGTTCAAGTTCCCTATCCACACTCATATTTAGTATCTATTTTATCCATATCCCTCTTCATATTCAATATTTATTTTATGCATCTCCGACTAATTGACGTATTATATGATCTTCGTACTCTTGTATTCCATTAATTGGAACCAGGTTCTCAACATAAGCAAACACGGAGATATAGTGCTGATGATGCTCCATGTAAGTATTGATCCCAACCACCTTGAACTCTTGGGTGGAAGGGTCAAACAAGACTACTTCACAATTTGTGTTTAAAAGAAACATATCACCATTTTTCCAAAACCCCAATACATTGAAAACTCCAGGAATAGATTCAATGCTGAATTGTTTAGTCCATATTCCTTCATTCATAACCCATAAATTAAAAGATCTGTTAATTCCTTCCACTGGGTAAGCAAAAACACCAAGCGATTTATTAAACACCAATACAGGCATAAGTATCGCCTAGGTAAGTAGGGCGTTGAACTGAGGATGGAGGAAGGATTTTAAATTCTCTTGTTGATGGGTTCCAAATGGCAGCCTTATCTGTTAAACAATAATTTAAACAGAACAATCCATGACGAGCACCATAAACATAGGGTAGTCGATTCTTAAAAAAGGGAAATTGAATGTTTTGTTTTCCTAAAAAGTTTTCATCTTTTTCGACAGAAATTTGAGAGAAATAAGGCATGCTGGTGGTGCCATGATCATGTGGTTGGAGAACGAGATTAAGGTTTATTGGTAACCACCCATCTTTGAAAAGTCAAAGATGGAGGCTTCAAAAATAGGCGGTAGAAAGTGTAGAAATTAGGTAGAAAGTTGAGTTGAAATTTGGCATGGGAAAATTGCAATTTTGGTCCCTATTTGAATAGGTACTTTGCAAGTTTGATCCCTGAACTTCAACTATAAATAGGCCTAACCATTTCTCATTTTCTTCATCCCAACATTTGCCATTCTCTACTTAAGGCATTGTTCTCTCTCCCTATTTGTAAATTTTCACTTGTATTTTGTGGAGTGAAATATATTTCGTAGTGCCCGAGGACGTAGGCAAAATTTGCCGAACCTCGTTAAAATTCTGGTGTTCATTATTATTTATTTTTCATATCTTGTGAGTGTGATCGTAGTTATTTATTGTGCTATTAAATTACGATTGAGGGATATTCTGGCTAGGAAAGATCTGGTACTTAAGTGATCCTTGTGATCCACATCTCTTTCCTGGGAATTGAACTTAGTGTGATTTTTCAGTACAATAATTATACTCTTTTACACGCTTCCGCACAACAATTGGTATCAGAGCTAGATTCGTACTTGGGGAGTACGACCGTTTGCGGCACTATTCACGTATACGGTACTGTTCACGTATACAGTAGTTAGGATTGAGGAGAAAAATGGCACAGGCATCGTCATCAGCAAGGACTACGGTGACCAATGCAAAATTTGAAGTAGAGAAATTTGATGGTACCAATAATTTTGGTATGTGGCAATGTGAGATCCTGGATGTCTTATGTCAGCAAGAGCTAGATATAGCCCTTGAAGTAAAACCTGACAATATGGATGTCAAGGAGTGGGCCAAGATTAATAGACAAGCGTGTGGTACAATCCGTCTATGTTTGGCCAAAGAGCAGAAGTACTCTGTCATGAGGGAGACATCGGCGAGGAAATTGTGGAATACATTGGAAGAAAAGTTTCTAGCGAAAAGCCTTGAAAATAGGCTTTATATGAAAAAGAAACTTTTTCGATTCACGTATGCACCCGGTATGTCGATGAATGACCATGTGAACTCATTCAATAAAATTTTAGCAGACTTGCTAAATTTGGATGAGAAATTTGGAGACGAAGACAAGGCATTATTGTTGTTGAATTCCCTTCCTGATGAATATGATCATCTTACCACCACATTGCTTCATGGGAAGGATACAATCACATTTGATGCAGTCTGTAGTGCGTTGTATAGATCTGAGACTCGAAAGAAAGATAAGAGAGATCACAGAGATACAACTGTAGAAGTCTTGACAGCAAGAGGTCGTTCAAGCAGCAGCAAGCCTGGTAGAAGGGGAAAGTCCAAAGGGAGACTCTCCAAAGATGAGTGTGCCTTTTGTCGTGAGAAAGGGCATTGGAAAAAGAATTGTCCTAAGTTACAAAAGGGCAAGGCTATTTCTAATGCATGTGTAGCAGAACATGATGAGGAGTCAGACTTTAGCTTGGTTGGCATGGCAATGGCATGTCATACTGATGAGTGGATTTTGGATTCAGGATGTACTTACCATATGTGTCCTAATAAGGACTGGTTTTCTAGTCTTACAGAACTAGAAGGTGGAGTTGTTCTTATAGGCAATGACAGTGCTTGTAAGACAATGGGAGTAGGTACAATCCAATTGGAAAATCACGACGGCTCAATCCAAGTCTTGCCTGATGTTCGCTACGTACCCAGCTTGAAGAAAAATCTCATCTCATTAGGGGCCTTAGAATCTAAAGGGCTCAAAATCACTTTGAGAGATGGATTACTAAAGGTAGCAGCTGGGAATTTGACGGTGATGAAAGGCACAAGAAGAAATAACTTGTACTTTTTAAATGGAAGTACAATTATTGGATCAACATCAACAGTTTCTGTGAAAGATGTAGATTCAGAGGCTACCAGGTTATGGCATATGCGTTTGGGACATGCTGGTGAAAAAGCTTTGCAGACTTTGGCGAAGCAAGGCTTGTTGAAAGGTGCAAATTCTTGCAAATTGGAATTCTGTGAACATTGTGTTCTGGGCAAGCAGACGAGGGTAAAGTTTGGTTCAGCAATTCACAATACGAAAGGAATTCTGGACTACGTTCACAGTGATGTGTGGGGACCTACCAAAGTGGCTTCTTTGGGAGGTATGCACTATTTTGTTACTTTTGTTGATGATTATTCAAGAAAAGTATGGGTGTATCTAATGAAAAGAAAAAGTGAAGTATTGGATGCATTTCTGAAATGGAAGAAGATGGTGGAAACTCAGACTGGTCGAAAGGTCAAACGACTTCGATCAGACAATGGTACTGAGTACAAAAATGATCCATTTCTTCAAGTATGTCAAGATGAGGGCATCGTGCGACACTTCACTGTTCGGGATACACCACAGCAGAATGGGGTGGCAGAACGCATGAATCGAACTATACTGGAGAAAGTTCGATGTATGTTGTCCAATGCTGGATTGGGCAAGGAATTTTGGGCTGAGGCTGTTACATATGCGTGCCATCTAATTAACCGTTTGCCATCAGCTGCAATAAATGGCAAAACTCCTATGGAGATGTGGACTGGTAAATCTGCTACTGACTATGATTCTTTACATGTTTTTGGTTCCACTGCATATTATCATGTAAAAGAATCGAAGTTAGACCCAAGAGCAAAGAAAACATTATTCTTGGGTATAACTAGTGGAGTAAAAGAATATCGTCTCTGGTGTCCTGATACAAGGAAGATTGTCTTTAGCAGAGATGTGACTTTTGATGAATCAACCATGTTAAAGGATTCACAAAAGGATGACAAAACCAGTAGTACTTTGCAGCAGGTGGAGCTTGAAAAGGTTAATAATGATCCAGCTAATATTGGAACAACAAATGATGAAGAGGTTCCGACCCAAGAACTTCTACAGCAACAAGATTCAATTGCATATAGAAGGCCAAGAAGAGAGATTCGAAAGCCTGCTCACTTTGATGATATTGTGGCCTATGCACTTCCAATTGCAGATGATGATGCTCCTTCTACTTACACAGAAGCAATAAGTAACCCTGATGGTGTAAAGTGGAAGCAAGCCATGAATGAAGAAATGCAGTCTCTTCATCAAAATAGGACTTGGGAGTTGATGACACTGCCCAAGGGAAAGAAGGCAATTGGATGCAAATGGGTATATGCAAAGAAGGAAGGATTTCCTGGTAAAAATGAAATTCGGTACAAGGCTAGATTGGTAGCTAAGGGTTATGCTCAGAAAGAAGGAATAGACTACAATGAAGTGTTTTCTCCAGTTGTGAAGCATTCGTCTATTCGAATTTTGCTAGCCTTGGTTGCGCAATATGATCTTGAACTAGTTCAGCTTGATGTGAAGACCGCATTTTTACACGGTGAGTTGGAAGAGGAAATCTATATGACTCAGCCAGATGGATTCAAGGTTGCTGGTAAAGAGAATTGGGTTTGCAAACTGACAAAGTCGCTTTATGGATTGAAACAATCCCCGAGGCAGTGGTACAAGCGATTTGATCAGTTCATGAAAGGGCAAAGGTACACAAGAAGTAAATTTGACCATTGCGTGTATTTCCAGAAGCTACAAGAAGGAACTTTCATATACTTGCTCTTATATGTTGATGATATGCTAATAGCATCTAAGAGCAAAGTTGAGATTGAGAGATTGAAGACTCAACTCAATCTCGAGTTTGAAATGAAAGATCTTGGTGAAGCTAAGAAGATTCTTGGCATGGAAATATGTAGAGATAGAGCCCATGGCAGAGTTAGCTTGTCTCAGAAGCAGTATTTGAAGAAGGTACTACAGCAGTTTGGCATGAACGAGCAGACAAAACCTGTAAGTACCCCGTTGGCTTCTCATTTCAAGCTTTCTGCACAACTATCTCCTTCGACGAATACGGAACGAGAATACATGTTGCAAGTTCCGTACTCCAATGCAGTGGGTAGCTTGATGTATGCAATGGTGTGTACAAGACCCGACATTTCACAGGCAGTTAGTATAGTGAGCAGGTATATGCATAATCCTGGAAAAGGACATTGGCAAGCTGTGAAATGGATTCTACGGTATATTCAAAAGACCGTGGATGTTGGATTACTGTTTGAGCAGGATAATACACTTAGTGAAGGTGTTATTGGGTACGTTGATTCTGATTATGCCGGTGATTTGGATAAACGAAGATCAACCACCGGTTACGTGTTTACACTTGCTGGTGGACCAATCAGTTGGAAGTCTACTCTACAGTCTACAGTTGCGTTGTCAACCACAGAAGCCGAATACATGGCTGTAACAGAGGCTGTAAAGGAAGCTATTTGGTTACAAGGCACGGTTAAAACCTTGGGATTGGTTCAGGAGCATATTAACGTGTATTGTGATAGTCAAAGTGCTATTCATTTAGCAAAGAATCAAGTCTATCATGCACGTACAAAGCATATCGACGTACGATTCCATTTTGTGCGGGAAATTATTGATGAAGGGAAAATTCGTCTTCAGAAGATTAAGACTGTAGATAATCCCGCAGATATGATGACCAAGGTGGTAACAGGAACCAAGTTCGAACATTGTTTGAACTTGATCAATATCCTGCGAGTTTAACAGTTGAAGAAGGCACTATCAAGTATTGTTGGCAAAGGTAGAAAGAATTGTGTGAAGATAAGATTATCCTAATCAAATCTTCAAGGTGGAGATTATTGGTAACCACCCATCTTTGAAAAGTCAAAGATGGAGGCTTCAAAAATAGGCGGTAGAAAGTGTAGAAATTAGGTAGAAAGTTGAGTTGAAATTTGGCATGGGAAAATTGCAATTTTGGTCCCTATTTGAATAGGTACTTTGCAAGTTTGATCCCTGAACTTCAACTATAAATAGGCCTAACCATTTCTCATTTTCTTCATCCCAACATTTGCCATTCTCTACTTAAGGCATTGTTCTCTCTCCCTATTTGTAAATTTTCACTTGTATTTTGTGGAGTGAAATATATTTCGTAGTGCCCGAGGACGTAGGCAAAATTTGCCGAACCTCGTTAAAATTCTGGTGTTCATTATTATTTATTTTTCATATCTTGTGAGTGTGATCGTAGTTATTTATTGTGCTATTAAATTACGATTGAGGGATATTCTGGCTAGGAAAGATCTGGTACTTAAGTGATCCTTGTGATCCACATCTCTTTCCTGGGAATTGAACTTAGTGTGATTTTTCAGTACAATAATTATACTCTTTTACACGCTTCCGCACAACAAGGTTATTGTTTTTAACATTGTTGTGATAATGTTTGGAAATGAAATGGGGAGTTCGAAAAAAAGAACACCAATACTTACAAACACAGTTGAAGCGAGTAAGGGATTTAACTGGAAGCTTAGACAGAATTTCCATCACCAAAGCTTCTGGGACATCAAATCTTGACATCTGCATCTTCCTAAAAGTTACGCGTCATCTATGGTGGCAACCTTAACCATGAAGCAAAGAAGCATAAAAGGCAAGCATTTAATGCATAATTTAGATGCATTTTAGGAAAAGATAATATTTACCCTTCGCACTCTAACCACCATCCAATAACCTTGGAAAAAAACGAGGCAAACTAATATTTTAGGAATATATATATATATATATATATATATATAAAATTAAATTTTAAACAGGTAAGTTAGCGTATATGACAACATCTAAATTAGATAAAAAAAATTTATGTAAGCGTAATTTTTTATATAAAATTGAGAATAAGTGTACTTGAACACGCTCAAACTCACGTCTTCTCATACTGATAACAATATTGATATCAATTGAACTTAAACTTTATCATCTATGGAAGTATAAATTAAAAAATATTGATATGATAGCTTTTTTTACTGTTTTATCTAAGTAAATATCAAGTGTCATCTTTGTAACACTTTTTGTGAAGTTTGCCTAAAGGTCAAATTTTGTTATTAGTCCTTATACTTTGTGAAAATTGTGAATTTAGTCATTATACTTTAATTTATTCATTTTTAGTCACTATATTTTTTGAATTTGAAAATTTCAATCTTCAATGAATGATAACTATTAAATCTATGAAGTTAAATTCTATTATTTCTAAAATCTGGCGATACAAACATATTACCATATGTGTAATATTACGCCAGTTTCTTATTTATATATATATGGTCTAACGATTGTCATTTGAGTCAAGATTAAAATTTTGGATTTTGATAAATATATGGTCTAAGAATGATCCAGTTGGAAAATACGGACTAAATCTATAATTATATGGAATCAAACAATAATTCATCCATTGATCTCCAATTTGAATACCATGTACCTTTTTCAAATTGTTTTGTACCTCACTTTAGCTATTCATTCTTTTCTTGTTGTTCTTTCTCTACTTCCCTAATAGACTTTCTTTTAAAATATTTTTCATTCTTGTTAAACATTTAGAACAAATAAATTTAAGCCTTAAACAGAAATGTTTTCATAAAGTCGACATACAACTAGTAATTTTCTTTCACAAAAAAAAAAAATCACTTGAGTGTTTCTTAGTGTAATGAGAATGCAACATATCAATTTTCAAACACAAGATTCACAATAATCACACTAACAACAATAATTTCTAAATAAAGATATTGTGTACTTACAAGACAAACATAGAAGTATTGCTCAAATACCCTACACAAAATACAAATCATAGAGTCTTAATACCCTCCCAAAAGAATGAAAATTGTAAGCAATTCTGAAGTCGGAAAGGGTAATCTTTTAATGGGAGCATTTATTCCATTTAATTTCGAGATATTGCATCTTTTGTGGATTCCAGGGCCAATGTGGCAGCGGCAGCAGCATTGGTGAGGACACCACCGCTGGTCTTCTGGTTCGTTGACGGATGTTGGTGAGTTACTTGCACGGCCTTCATCTCTAGACCCTTCCCTGCTGATTAACTATAATCCATTGTTACCACCTTTCTTTCTACATCACCTTGTGCATTTGTGGTCTCAAACTCCTGTTTCAAAGCAAAATGCATTTAAAAAATAAAATCTGAATTCAAGAAGATCAAACATTAACGAGAAGCTGGAAATATAAAAGAAGAAAACAAACAATACTGTAACACCCCAAACCCGGCCCATTCACTACAACCGAATCTGAAATGCCACTGTGAAAAACGTTGAAAAGATTCTTGACTTAGAGTTAAAAACATGAGAATTGATTGTCTTTTGTAAAACATTATGTATTTAAAATTTTGGAATAAATTAAGTTGTTATAATTTAAACGAATTAAAACTTTAGTAAATACATTTCAGAAGTGTAGGTTGCTAAAAATAAACATTTCCGAAAAATAAGATAATAGACAATCCAACTTAAAACATAATAAAATACTTAAACACTTTAGGAGGCCCTTATTACATCAATTAACTATTCAAAATTACTTAAAATACTGATATTAATAAATTCTATTAAATAATGAAAACAACTTCTTCTGCATGGGCCACCTTGTATCCACTCCAAACCCGGTCCAATCATCACCTGCGATGTTGATAAAATTTTGGATGAGTCATACAGACTCAGTGTGCAATTAGACCACTGAATTCCACCCACATGTCAAACCATATAATAACCCATATAACAATATTAATGCAACTTGATCACATGCTTTCACTTATTGGGCTTGGCCCATATCCATATCACATAGAGTTCACATATTGGGCTTGGCCCATAACCATATCACATTCTTATAATAGTGTAATTAACCACATGTTTCCACATATTGGACTTGGCCCATTACCACATTATTCCACATCACATACTGGGCTTGGCCCATTTTCACATATATTCACATACAAAATTATGCAATTATGAAGCCCAACCCAGCCTAGGGTCCATCTTCTACACACCCCCTTATCCAACCTACCACACACCAGGGGATTATTAAATCACCCTCTCCTTTTTACTCCAATATGGCAACAAATGCCGTCCACGTGAACTTAATCGCAAATAATCCACAACGCGACCTTAGTCAGCGCCAATCCACGATGTAGCCGAAGCTATCATCAAAACCACGATGAGCACAAAGTCATCAATAACCACGATATGGCACATAGCCTATATCAACCACGTACTCTAAGTACACCCTGTCCTTCTTTCATATCATACCCCACCCATGCACATGCAACATAAAATAATGCCATGATGATAATGCATGTACATGTTATTTAGCACATTATCACATATTCATAACAATAGTCACATTTCATCAGATTTGGTACTTACCGGATTATTGACATACCCCTTGGGGGTATCCATATCACAATTTCCACTGCACTAGTTAGCACATTCATAACACACATACAGATATCACAGATAATCATAAACCCGGAAAACAGTAGGCTAACTACACACCTGTCTATTAGTGAAATCCTTAGCTACTTGAATTTAACACGATCCCGGAACTTCCTTATGCCTGTCGATATCCTCATTACTTATTCAAATCCCGAATACTTGCTCTACTTCTGTCGACTTGCCCCCTAATTAACCATAATACAAATCGGTCGCATTTAAACCTAAATATGGCCTATGGCCGAATAACACAAGCCTCCTTACCTTACTAAACTAAATCCCGAATCACCACTTGCTCCTTGAATAGTCGAAACCCCTGCTTAGCAACCATTAGAATCGGCTTAGCACATGAAAACTCTAAAGATGGCCCTTGGCCGAATAGTACATATCACCTTACCTTAATCTCTGCAAATCCCGAAAGACTCCTTTAATGCTCCCTAACGTTGGCACAAGAGAAACACATTAATATGACCTTAAACATATTCGACCATTCTTAGAAATCAAGGCCTACCCTTGATTTCGGCATACCAAAAGAAAGAGAGAAGAAACCAACTACTTAATAGGAGTACTTACCAACGTTTGTTTAGAGAGACTAAAAGAAAGTAGTCGAAGGCACCTTCTTTGATGATTCGGCTTTTGAGACCACAAGAGAAGAAAAAGAGATGTTGATGAGGCTCACTAGAGATTCGGCTTATGCTCTAAATAATGACTACACATTCGGCTATGGCTCTCAAAAGAAGATGGGGTATTCGGCTATTCAAGAAATAAAAAGAAAAGATTTGGGGTTGAAAGAAAATAAAAAGAAAAGAAGAGGAGAGGAGTAAAGGAATTTCGGCAAAGCAACACTAAAGAAAAACTAACAATTTTCGGCACTTAACCCCCTCCTTATGACCGAATTTACCAACACCAAGAGCCCCTCAATTGGCCACTACCTCTCCCCCTTATCACATCCCAAAATTCTCTCCAATATTATCTCTTTATCACCCACTTAAAATAAATAAAATAAACAACAATATCCCTTACTAATATCCCATTTAATCTCTTATCCTATCTCCTAAAATAAATAAAATAAAATCTCATTTAATCTAAATAAAACCATAATTATCCTCTATTAAAATAAATAAATAAAACTACAATTATCTTATATCTACCAACTTAAAATAAATAAATAAAACTACACTTATCCTACTCTTAGCCGAAATTTAAGAGGAGAAACAAGCTTAATCCTCACCCAATTAGAAGTCCATTTGCCGTCCAACCTCTCCCTTCCCTGCCTTGACGCAAAAGCAAAAATAAAACCACCCCTCCTTGCTGCCCACGTGAATCGAACCTCATCCCTTGGAGCACCCTTTGACACAGCCTTCCAAGTCCCCTAAGGTAGCGCCTCAAGCCACTTTACCAGGGCAACCCTTGTGTCATAAACTCCCCACAATTTCTCTTAAAGCCTCCTTAGCCCAGTTTCCTCCTTGTTTTAACGCCAAAAGCAAAATAAAATTACACTACTTGCTGCCAAGATGATTCGAACCAAGGCCCTTCCCCACTACTCCTGGCGTCATTCTCCAAGGCCCTAAGTGGCGCATTCTAGCCACTTTACCATGGTGATTTCTATGTCCAAGAACTCCCAAAATTTTCCTTGAAGGCCTCCCTGGCCTTGCTCCCCTTACTAACTCAAAATCCAAAAATTTTCCAATGCATTCCCTTTTAATCCTAGAGTTTTAAGAACCCCTAAAACACATCCAAACCACTCACTGAGCCTACTAACTCCTGAATTATGCACCAAATGCATATCCCCTAATTTAGGATATTACAAATACCTTCCTGGATTAGATGTTCATATTGAATGTGAAGAATCTTAGTTAGGATATTGGATTTGGATATTAAGAAGTGAATGAGAATGTTTATTTACATAAATAAGGTGTAAATGGAATAATAGTGAGACATGGGTGATGATGAATGCTTGGTCTCCAACACCAATTATGTGCCGAACGTAGAGGACCTAACATCAAGTGTACACCTACACTTGTTACGCCCTTTTGTATCTCATCTGCAAGACTATGATTTTTCAGAAGCAAATATTAACTCAGTTTTCTTTTTCTAGATATAAAAGTATATTTTAAATTTCTTTTGCATGTCCAAAGTATGAACAAATTAAAACTTACCCCTCTTAAATTTTTGTTTTTATTTCTATCCATTCTCATAAAATTATTATGGCAGGTAAATTTGGCTTAATCTTTATATTTTTTTATTAATAATATTCTTTTTTTATTAAATTTATCCCTCAATCCATGTATACTTTATGTATACATATATGCGCCCACACACGCTTCTTTATCCAATGCCTCCACATCCTTCTTCCATCCTAAGTTACCTTATGATTAAGGAAATTTCATACAATTGTTACTAGCACTACACCAAAACAGACTTTTAGAGGCGTTTTTTTTGGCTTTTAGCGGCGTTTTTAAGCGCCACTAACAAAAAATGCCGCTAAAGAAAGTGCCGCAAAATTTAGTGGCGTTTGTTGTGAAAAACGCCGCTAAAAGTCTTGACTTTTAGCGGCGCTTTTCAAAAAAACGGTGCAAAAGATAGGGGCTTTTAGTGGCGCTTTTCAAAAAAACGCCGCAAAAGGTTAGGGCTTTTAGCGGCGCTTTTCAAAAAAATGCCGCAAAAGGTAGGGGCTTTTAGCAACGCTTTTCAAAAAACGCCGCTAAAGGTGAGGACTTTTAGCGGCGCTTTTCAAAAAAACGCCGCAAAAGGTATGGACTTTTAACGGCGCTTTTAGAAAAAACGCCGCTAAAGGTATGGACTTTTAGCGACGCTTTTCAAAAAATGCCGCTAAAGTTATGGACTTTTAGCGGTGTTTTTCAAAAAAACGCCGCTAAGGTATGGACTTTTAGCGGTGCTTTTAACAGAAACGCCGCTAATTTGCACAGATTTGCAATGCTCATTTTCTCTAATATCCTACCCTCCCTGCACTAAAACAAACCAAAAATAGCAACAATTGCATATAATTTCAACTCAAGACAGCAAATAAAACATTTAAATCTCACTAAAAGCATTAAATCTAAACGATACTTCAAATTTAATAAAAGATATATGATATACATTAATAAATGAAGTATAATTCAAACAATTCTTACAATAATGTTAAATGTAACAATGTTAAAAATCATCTTACAACAAGAAAACAAATGTCTAAGATGGTGGCCTCTGTGACTGCTGGAACATCTTCATCATAGTCTGAAGCTGTAGCTGGAGTTCTTCGTACTTTATGTTCTGCTCTGCCTCCCTCACTACTGCCTCCGCTCTAAGTTGAGCAATATGCTCTGCCTCCCTCGCTACTGTCTCCGCTCTAAGTTGAGAAATTTGCTCAGCCGTGCTTGCTTCCATCTGAGCTATCTGGTCTTTTAGTCTCTGAACTTCAGCACGAGATTGACTCCCAGAAGGCATGTACTACTTGGAGCCGGATCCAAAATATTGGGTCGGGGTAATCCTAGATCCTTGACATCGGACCCGACCATACCTTTTAAGACCCAAAACATTAGTGATAATTTTGTTATAAATATACTCAAGATTAACAGAACTATCAATCGAAGCAGTCTTTCAGGACCCAAAACATCAGTAATAATTCTGTTATCAATCTCCTCGAGATTAACAGAACTATCACTCGAAGCAACCGTTTCATACTCCGCCTTCTTCTCTTTTAGTTTATCCTAATAAATAAACGAAAGAGCTAGAAACAAAATATATAATAAAAAGGAATGCAACATAACTTAAAATTATAAAATTAAAACTATAAATGATGAATTAAAGTACTATAACTAAACATTATAAATATTTATAATTAATCAATTATTAAGTAAATATACCAAAATTTCTGCAGCTTCGGATGTCATCGGAAATCCGTCCTTCTTCTTATACGTAATGTCAAAAAGCTGAAGGCGTCCAACTTTTTTACCAGACGAAGCTTCCTACATTATAGCAGAAAAAATATAATTTAATAGTATAAAGTCATTAATATTTGAAAGAAATAATAAATTATAATATCTCGGCCTCAGCTACACAAGCAAAACTTCTGGAACCTATCGTGTACGTAAATTTTTGTTTCTGTCTGCTGCTTGTTCCAACTCGCTCACGGTCCTACATAATGGAATTTGAATTATGTATATAGTAAATATGATAAACCGAAAATTTTATAAGACTTTACAAGTACGTAATACCTCTCCTTTCTTTGAATTCCAGAATCTAACTTGATCTTCCCATTGGTACCTCAACATTCCCGGCGGGACATTTCGCAATTTTTCGTCGAGGCTTATGTCTTTCTTAAAATATTTTTTTTTAGCGTGCTTTTATTATCTCTCCATTTTTTACCCAACGTCTTCTTAACGTAGTCATCGAAGACCTCTAAAGTAAATCTACCCTGAAGAAAAAAAGTTTAAAAAGTTAATATAAATGAAAGTTAAATTAAAGTATTATAAATTACATTCACGTTTTGTTACCTTAATATTATCGAGAGCCTGATTTTTGTTGGCATCAGGCATGTGATGCCATGATTCGTAGTTAATGGGCAACATATTGGCATTTCGTGTTATAATGCCCAAATAGCCTGCTAACAGTCGAGCTTCAGATCCAATAGGCTGGCCATGATTGTTTCTCCTTACTTTAACCCGATCGGTAGGCTCTAAGTCGTATAAATCTTTAAGTAATGTACGTCCCCGACCTCTGCGCGTCCCACCATCTTCAACTGAAAAATGATATATTATTATATTAAAATTGAAAATTGAATCAATAATAAAATTCAACATGCATGTAAAATAAACTTAACATTACTTTCAAATTCTCCAGGCTCGTCATCTATGTCTGGCAGACTAGAAGATCCAACAACTGTTTGCTGTTCACTATTTGCTTCTTCTGGATTTAGAGTATCGCAGACAATATTTAAATCTCGTAATCGTCTTCTAGGCATTTTTCCTGCAATACACATTAAATAGTTCAAAATTTTAGTAACAAATAACAACAATAATAGGACATTTAAAATAGTTAAATTATATAACATGACCAACATTAAAATTATCATATTACATGTAAATAATAAATCGTAAAATCTTACTACATCATATTTCGTAAATATCTTCGTCCACATCCTAACGAACCCATTGAAATTGTTGACTAGTACTAGGGATATTTTCATTTAAGTTTTGTTCTGGAAAAGGCAGAGTTTCTGATCTTTCGACTATGTCATCTCTACTTCCATTGCCCATGTCAAACAAGTCTCTAGGGGTGTTCCGGAGTACAACGTACCAACCCTCATCAGTTGGATCTTTTGAGTAAAAAACTTGTTTCACTTGAGAAGAAAATACATACGGCTCGTTCATCAATTGTTCTCCAAAGTGAATCAATCGAGAAAAATTCACCATTGTAAAACCATATTGATCGTTTTTAATTCCGTGAGCCATATGCACATCAGCCCAATCTCCTCGAAATAAGACAACTTTCCATCTACCATAATAATCCAACTCAATTATGTCAGTAAGAAGTCTGTAATACTCTATATTCCCCTCAACGGGATTATTGTCACTAGCAGTAACATAACTTGTAATTGAAGAATTAACAACAATTCCACAATTTTGGGTTCGCCTCAATCTCTCGCGATACTTTGTATGAAATCTGAATCCGTTGATGAGGAAGGCATTATATCTTTTCACTATTCTATTTGGACCTTGTGATAGCCATTTAACTTCGTCATTTACTTTATTTCGACTCCAAACGTATTGAATCGAAAGTAAATTGAGTAATTATAAATGTTATGAGAAAACATTATTACTTGACAATGAAAACTTCAATTGCATACCATTTGGCTTAACCATTCATGAAATGATTCTGTGAACAACTTATTAATTTCTCGTTGTTGTAATCGTCGGGACCTTTTGTTTGTACTCACTATGTTAAAAAAAAGGTTTATTTTGTTAGAAGACAGACAAATTATAATTGATGAATATTTATCAAACTCTAGAACTTACTTGCGTAATGGTTCCATTAACTCATGATGAAAAAGAACATATCGATGTGCTTGGACCCATGATCTATCATCTAATTCTGCAATTTCGACTTTGCCGATTGGTTCTCCAAAACTTTGAAATAAATGAGTTTCGGCTAAGTTATGATCTGTGAGCCCAGCATTTCTACTTGGTCTGTTCATCCTTGTTTTAACATCTTCCAAATACCTCGAACAAAAAGTCATACATTCCTCTGTCAAGTAGCCTTCGGCAATTGATCCTTCCGGATAACGTTTATTGCGGCAGTAAGACTTCAATTTGGATAGGAACCTAAACATGGTATAGAACATTATCAAAAGTTGTAACTAATGGCATTTAGGTGAATGAAGGAATAATTTGCAAATAAATTAAGACCTTTCAATGGGATACATCCATCGATAGAAAATGGGTCCACCAAGTATTGCTTCACGCGGGAGATGAATTAACAAGTGCACCATAATTGTGAAGAAGGTAGGCGGGAAGATTTTCTCCAGATTGCATAAAGTCAGTGCAGCTCGATCTTGTAGTGTCTCTAGTTCTTGAACATCCAAAACTTTACCACAAATGCCTTTTATTATATTGGACAGTTCAATTACGCAAGACGTCACCTTTTTCGACATACAACACCGCATAGCAACTGGCAGTAAGTCTTGCATCAAGATGTGATAGTCATGCGATTTTAAGCCATATAGTCTTTGATCCTTAAGACTCACACATTGAGATATATTTGATGCATAAGCATCCGGGACCTTTATATCCTTCAACACCGTACAGAACACTTCTTTCTCTGTCTTCGACATTGAAAAAATAGCAGGCGGCAACCGATATTTCATATTCGGAAGTGCTTGGGGATGAAGCTCACGCCGAATTCCCATGTGGACTAAATCAAGTCGACTCTGAAGATTGTCTTTTGATTTTCCATCGACATTCAAAATAGTCCCAATGATGTTCTCACAGACATTTTTCTCAATGTGCATGACATCAAGATTATGGTGTAATATCTGATGCTCCCAATAAGGCAACTCAAAAAAAATACTTCTTTTTTTCCACAAGTCTGCCTCATTAGGATCATCTTCATCGTCAGATTCATCATCAGATTCATCCTTTGATCTTCTATTTCTTTGCGGGTTGGCCGGTTGATTTATCTTCCCATAAATGAAATGCATATCTTTCAACATGAACAATATTTCAGATCCACCGGTCTGCGAAGGAGCTTCTCCGAACTCTTCAGTACCGTCAAACTGAGTACTCTGAAATCTAAATCTATGATTTTCTAGTAACCATCGATGATGCCCTATGTAAGAGAACTCCTTCCCATTATATAACCATTGCGAACATGTCTGCGCAGCACAACAAGTACAAGCATAACGTCCCTTGGTACTCCAATCAGATAAATTGGCGTACGCCGGGAAGTCATTGATAGTCCACATCAAAGCCGCACGTAAATTGAAGTTCTCCTTTCTCAACACATCGTATGTCTCAACACCAGCCCATAATTGTTTTAACTCTTCAATAAGTGGCTGTAAATATATGTCAATATCATTCCCGGGCCCTTTCTCTCCAGGGATAATCATAGACAAGATAAAGGATGTGTAACACCCCTTACCCGTATTCGACGTCGGAACAGGGTACGAGGCATTACCAATGAGTACAGAACACTTATAGATAATTTGAAATAATGATCTTTACACAAATAGTGCACTTGAGGTATACAGTTCTATAATTATGAATAAACACATTTATCAAACATATTCCATAATTTTTTTATATATCACAATCCCATATTTCCATGTATCAAATACCACCATTTCCTCGTATTTCAGACAAATATGTGTAACAATGCATAGACACACAACTCACTAACTCTTCCTGCCAATCACAATTTAAATTGACGAATCACTTATTAAGTCCAATTTCAATGTTCACTAAAATCTATCATATAAATTTGGATGTAAATATCCACCAATAGATTCCGTGTACCGATATCATCATCTCAAATTTCCACAAGCATTTCCTTCCCATATTATGAACTCAAATAACATATACAAGATATACAAATGTATTTCAAGTATGGTTTCATAATATTTCATTTCAAATTTCAAATTATTTCATATTAGAACTTTTCTCATTGACTCATTTGGAATACCAATTCATACAAATAATACACTCAAAGGTGTACAAATATATAATCACAAATGAACTCATTCATCAATCAAGTTCTATGTTCATGTCTCATCAACTCGTATTTCCTTATATCACATAATTCCGTGTAACACTTACCAAACTTGTAAGATTAGTGAACGCCTTATAGAATTAGTCTGCTCGCACAAGCTGTCGATCATGACAAGCTACACGGTGTTACTCAGTGCCACATTTTACAACTCAGTATGGTTAATACCATATCTACGTTTCACACTTTGCCATAGACACCCATGGTCTTATCCGTCAATTCATTACTTTTCACTAGAATCACTACACCAAAACAGACTTTTCGCGGCGTTTTTAGCGGCGTTTGAAATAAAAACGCCGCAAAATTTATACATTAGCGGCGTTTGAACGAAAACGCCGCAAAAAAAATGAGCAATAGCGGCGTTTACGTACAAAACGCCACTAAAAACGGGCATTAGCAGCGCTTATTAACCAAACGCCGCTAAAAGTATGGTTATTAGCGGCGCTTTCCTAAAAACGCCGCTAAAAGTATGGTTATTAGCGACGCTTTCCTAAAAACGCCGCTAAAAGTATGGTTATTAGCGGCGCTTTCCTACAAACGCCGCTAAAAGTATGGTTATTAGCGGCGCTTTCCTACAAACGCCGCTAAAAGTATGGTTATTAGCGGCGCTTTCCCAAAAACGCCGCTAAAAGTATGGTTATTAGCGGCGCTTTACTAAAAACGCCGCTAAATGTATGGTTATTAGCGGCGGTTCCCTAAAAACGCCGCTAAAAGTATGGTTATTAGCGGCGCTTCCCTAAAAACGCTGCTAAAAGTATGGTTATTAGCGGCGCTTTCCTAAAAACGCCGCTAATAATTTGAAAGTTTTTTTTGGATATATATGACTTATTGTTTTTAAATTTATATATTAAAAATTTTTTATACAATTGTAAAAGAGATAACATTAATTTTAATACATTAAAATTATGATTCTAGTTTAAATTATTTAAGAGAAAAATATTTGTTAAAAATGAAAAAAATATTAAATAATTTCTTATATAATCGTAAAAGAGATAGTATTAATTTTAAAATATTGAATATTAATTCTCATGATTATTTAGGGGTTATGGTTTAACATATATAGTTTAAGGTGTAAGCTTTAGGAGTTGTCCTAGGGTTTAGGGTTTAGGGTTTAGGGTTTTATAATTTTAGGATTTTAGGGTTTAGGGTTTAGGGTAAGTTTAGTGTTTAATTTTTTGCCTTAGTGTTAAAGGTTTAGCATTTAGTGTTTAGGGTTTAGGTCATAAGGTTTAGGGGTTAATGTTTGTAGTTTAGGGTTTATGGCTTCAGGGTTTAGGGTTTAGGGTTTAGAGTTTTAAGGTTTTAGGGTTTTAGGGTTTAGGGTAAGTTTGGTGTTTAATTTTTTGCCTTAGTGTTAAAGGTTTAGCATTTAGTGTTTAGGGTTTAGGTCATAAGGTTTAGGGGTTAATGTTTCTAATTTAGGGTTTATAAAAGTTTATAGTTTACGGTTTAGATTTTGGGGTTACGTGTTTAAGGTTTTATAGGTTTTAGGGGTTTAGAGGCCGACTTAGGGTTTGGATCTAAACAAACTAGTGTTGATTATTTTCGAAAACTCATGCAATACTCTTTCATCCTCTTCGATCTAGTATTATTTATCTAATTTTTTATATTGATTAATTAATATAAAATTTATTTGTAATTTACTTTTTAAAATATTAAAAATTTATATATTAAATCGATCTATTATTATTTGTAATGTAGAAAACTTTAGAACCAATAACATTAAAAAATAAATGTTAAAAATGAAAAAAATAAAATACTATTATTTAAAATAATTTTTTTGAGTATATGAGTAATTGTATTTTAATTTATATATTAAATAACTTTAAATTTTAAAATTTTGAAAATTTATCTAATTGTTTTAAATATTAGCTAAGCTTTAAAATAAAGAAAAAATTTGATTAAATCTTTAAAAATATATTAGTATCAAGAATATTAGCGGCGTTTGTAATTAAAAACGCCGCAAATAATCATTTTATTTTAGCTAAAAAGGGCGCCGTATTGTTAGCGTAAATTGATTAACGCCTTCTTCCCCCATTTTTTGATTTCCCGAAATCCCTAAGTCCTCTCTCATCTCTTTGCTCTTCCCATTCTCCTCTCTGTTTCCCCGTGAAAGCCGAACATCCCTTTCCCTTTTCCTTTAGCTCCCCCGTGAAAGCCGAACATCCATTTCCCTTTTCCTTTAGCTGTTCGCCGGCAAAGTTTTATCGGCTATTTCCATCAGCTTTTCCTCCTCCGTCATGGTAATCATCCTCGTCGTGGTAATCTTCCCTTTGGATTCTTATCTTGATTTCGGCTTTCTCTATTTTTGGTAAGTTTTTTATTTATATTTTTGGCTTTTTTTGTTTGTTTTGGGTTTGAAGTTAAATTTTATTTTGTATTGAATTTAATTTCTCTGCTGCCTGAATTTGCTTATTTGCATGTGTGGAAATTCCAGAGGATTAAAACCAGATTTTTACTAAGAAAAAGAATGTTCTAAAGTATTGGAGCTTTGCTGGTTTAGTAGGATCCAGTGGTCAAGAATGTTCATAGCAAAATTTGTTCCAGTCGCCCCTAAATCAGCTCCATTGCCTTCTTAGTTATAGCTACTATTAGTTCTAAAAGCATTTGTAAATTTTTGTTTTCCTTAGATGGAAGTTTGACCAAAATCTTCATAATGTTAAGTGCTAAATCTCATTGCTAGGGTACAATGTTTCGTAATCTATTTTAGAAAACCATGCAGTAACAGAAATTATTAACAGAGAGTATAATGTTCTGTAGGTGCTATTGACAATAAAAAATAAGGTCATGCAGCTTGTTCTTGGAAATGGCTTGCCCCTTTAGAATCAATGTTCTATTTACTGGGTTGTTATTTAGCAGTATAAACAAATTCAGTAGGCCAGATAGAGATATTAAAAAGCTATTGCCATGTATTCTATAATCAATTCTTGACATTCAAATCTAATAGTGCTTTAATCCTTTCGTCATAAAAACCATTTGATGGGGTTCATCATAGAATTCATATTTTATCTATTATACCAGGTAAATTGTGCTTCTAGTTATCATATATATTATGCACAGAATTTGAGAAGTTTACTAATTGTTGTTTTGTTTTAAGATTTATTATAAAAATTGGATTATATGTATGATTTCTCTAAGAAAGTAGTTAAATCTTCTTCCTGAAGTTAAAAATAATTTTCATTAGGCTAATAATATATTGGTAGTAATGGTCAAACATCCCTGCCTACTATAATATAATAAATTAATGAATCTTGTTATTTTATAGGTTTCTGTTTCTATTTAAGAATTGTTATTTGATTTACTTTGTTCTTGATGGTGCAGTAATTGGATTCAATGTCGAAACAGTTCAATACAATAACATCAAATTTCAAGTGTGGGATTTAGGTATGCCGATCACCACTTCTTGATCTGGATCTTGAACATGTATAGTAGATTTTTTATAGTGATGTCCAGAAGGTTTGATAATATTTTCTTACCGACTTGATTGTTCTCATGAATGAATTCAGTAAAGCATTTCCAAAATTTTCGTCTGTCGAGCAAGAACATCTCCACCAAATCTGCCCAAGAAGTTCTTGCACAAGCACCGTAAGTGTAACACCCTGAAAATTCGAGTATATTTTTTTTATTGTGTGCTTTGAGTAAGTATTTTAGAAAGTAAATTTTTCTTATTTATTTTCGTGTTTAATATAGTCCTGAAGAAGAATTAGAAATTTTTTATTAAGTTGGAATAATATTAATTTTGAGAATTTATGGAGATGGATTAAGTGGCATTGACACATAAGTTAATTTAAGTGTCAAAATGAAGCATAAGATGAGTGCATGGCAAAGTGGTGTTGGCGCATGAGCTAGTGCATAAGGGTGAAGGTTCGAATCCTCTAAATAGCAATTAGGTGGCTTTTATTTTTGGATTTCCTAGCATGTGTCGGCCAAGCTCAAATATGGTAAGTGTTGACCATATTATTTTTGGTTAGTATATCAAAGGAATAAGGAAAATTTGAACTTAAGGAAGGGAATCAAAAGAATAAGGAAAATGTGAGGATATGAGGCATGAATCAAGGAGTTGTTTATGGAAACAATATCTTGGCCTAAAGACCAAGCATATGGACGGCATTATGGCTAGGGGGGAGCCGAATTTTGGTGATAGTTTGGCTAGGAATTTTTAGTTTTTGTTTTGGTCATTCTTGTTTTGGGCATAGTTTTGAAAATTCTCTCAAACTCTCTCTCCCTTGGCCGAAATTGTGCACTTGGTAAGCCTTGTTTCTTTTGACAAATTGGTCATTCTTGTTTTACACTTTAGTGTCAATTTTGTGCCTTTCTCTTTCTGCCGATTTTACCAATACCTAAAAGACCATTCTTTTCTTTTCTTCTCTCCATTGCCGATTATACATTGCTCTCAAAACTCATCTCTTTCTTTCTTTTCTTTTCCATTCTCTTTGAAAACCGAAACATCATCATCTTTTCTTCCAATCTTTCATCTCTTACTTCTATTTTCTTTCAATCGAAATTTACTCCAATTTCACTCTCATGGCCGAATGTTAGAGTGCCTATAGCCGATTTTATTTTCTCTTTTTCTTTGATTCTTCATAGCCGAATCCTTCATCAATCAAAACCATTCTCAATCCTTTCTTTTCGACGTGGAGAATAGGTAAGAATTCTTTTCGTTTCGATTAGTTAATAGTGGTTATGGCCGAATATTGATGATGGTTTGAAGGCTTTATTAGATCAAAATAAACGTTCAATCTATTAACGTTTATTTTGTTATACTTTAGCGCGATAACGGAAGTTGGAAATCAAGAAGTCGTGGGTGACACAAATCGTTGGAATCGATTCTTGTGGTAAGGAAATCACATCTTTAAAACCTTAGAATTATTTCGATATCATTGGATTAATGTTCTTTGTCTTTGAAGACATTCAAAATAGGGAAGAAAAGGGCGGTGTTTAGCCTTCGGAAGAAGGGAGGTTCTGTTGTTCCCCCTAAGTATAAGCAAAGGACTATTTCGGGAATCCGGGATTTTCCACCGGGTTGCGGACGTTCAACCGAGGAAAATCAACTGTTCGAAGTTGTTCGTACTCCCGAACCATTATTCGTTCATGGGTTCGATTCGGTTAGCGAACCATCGATCGGGGTGAAATCGCAAGTAGAAGTATTACGGAAATCCGAGGGTAAAATTTCTAGATCGCTATATTTAGATCGGTTTTATTATAGATTATAGTGTTTTAATTAACGCAATACGTATAGGTGTTGAAGAGCGGGAAAGTTTAGTTCTCTCCATAACCAGGTGTGTAACTTCACACTCATTTTCGGGTTAGACATCAAGTTGAAAGTACTGTGATAAAATCGTAAAATAGCAAAAATAGAAAAGAATACGTAGTAACTCATATTTTTGAGTAAATGCATGAAAACGGTTAAAACCGAGAAAAATACGAAAAACTGCTAGATTGACATATTGGGCCAAAATACTCTAGTTCGATAAATTGGGCCAAAATACTCTAGTTCGATAAATTGGGCCAAAATACTCTAGTTCGATAAATTGGGCCAAAATACTCTAGTTCGATAAATTGGGCCAAAATACTCTAGTTCGATAAATGGGCCAAAGCCCACTAAACTGTTAAATGGGCAAATTACTAAATTATTATTTTATGGGCCAAGTGAAATGTTTATTGATAAACCCACCGATGTTATGGATTAATTGAAAATCTGTTATATATGATTATATTTGTTATACACGCATAATTGCATGGGGTGGGATATATGAAGAGAAGAATGGCCAGTTGCCAAATATCTAGTTCGGTGGTTCTGCCACAATTCGGCTCAATGCCTCTAGTTCGGTCGCTCTGCCACAAATTCGGCCAAATGCCTCTAGTTCGGTGACAATGTCACAATCTGGTTCGGTAGTGCACTACAAAATAATTTAAAGGCTTAAAGCCTATGATTGGTGTGTTTGGCGGGGTGGGTTGACTTGATCCCCACAGGTGTGATGGTTGGTACGGGGGTGTTAGCGGATGGATTTTAGGTTTGGTTTGGGAAATTCATTTACATGCATTTTCAAATTATATTATTTCATTGTATGATATATTGATAAATTCTGTAAATGGGCTCAAGCCCAGCATGATATCTTGACGATCTGGCCCAATAATGGTGGTAAGTGAGTTGCACACTGAGTTCTTTGTAACTCACCCAATTTTTATTAACCATTTCAGGTAATGGAAATTGACGTGGACTTGGGACGGAGATGACTTGGTGGAGGCCATACTACAAACTTGGGTTTTTATAAACTATGACTTTATTTAAAATATTATCTTAAATTTCTGTTATGGGTTGATGTAATAAGGCCTCTTATTATGTTTTTATGGATCCTATTGTGTGGATGGTTTTAAATTTTATTATCAAACTTTTAATATGGTTTATTTTAAATCTATTAAGTTTTCTTAAAAACATTGGTTTTACAACAATTTTTGGACACTTTAATCATTTTAAATACTTTCAAAATTCTTTTAAATTATCTTTAGAATTTTGACATTTATATTTTGACGATAAGTTTTTAACCAAGTATTTTTCTTAAGCCACAAAGTTCTATTACTTCGAATTCGAATTTTATTACACTATATTTACGAAAAGTTTTTGTAGCACTATTTTATCTTAAATACTTGAAAATAAACGAATGTATGATTGGTGTGACAAACCAAATCTCGTCTAAACGCATAGACCGGGTTTGGGTTGTTACAGTAAGTTCATGCTGGAATATTTTTCCTCCCTCAAAATCTGCCCTTTTTCCCAAAGTCAGTATCATTGATAATTTCTTTCATTTCAGGGACTCAATCAGTAGCATTCAATCTACATCATTGTTATTAGAAAATATAAGTTTAAATAAAATAAATATTAAATTAACATATAAACATTGATTTAAATTTTGATTTTAATTCAATTTTACCCAGTGAATACATACATTTCTTTTTCTTTTATACATATATATATATTGAATTAATATAATTGTTTGTATATGTAACATTTTAACATAAAATCGTACTAATTTAATAATATTGTTAGTAATTTTTGAAAATTAAATTAAAAAAAATTGAGAAAGTGGACAGTAAAAAAAATTAGGGTGAGAATATGGTTAAATTGATGGTTGTTTTAGGTGTTTGTATTATGAAGTAAGTTTGTGTTCTGAACCTTGTATACATCATTGCAGGAGCTGTTATACAGGCGTTTATTAGACTTCACGAAAAAGGCTTAATTTATCAAGGTATATGCGAAAATTCCATTGCTTACTATCATGTTTCACCTTGCGAACTGATATTTAGTACTTTCTGATTTGATCATAGTTGTCTATCTTCCTCCTTTGTTTCAATAAAGTTAGTAGACAAGGTTTCTTCTGGACAAGCTTTCTTTTGGACTTCAAGTACAGGTATATGCGTTTATTAGACAAGCTTTCGTTTGGACTTGAAGTATATAGGCTGTATATTTAACTTGCTAAATTGCTGTCCAAATTGCGGATTATTATCTTGCTTGGTTTGTATATATGCTGTTTGTTCTATTGCTGTCCCAAAAAAGAGAAAAAAGATTCAAAGTATATAGGCTGGAAACCTAACGGGTTGCCTTATATCGGATCCTCCCTAGGTGTAACAATGCCGCGTATGATGAATCTTAAATAATTTCTGCCTAAACTGCTGTTTATTATTGCTGTTTATTATTAATAATGTTTGAACAACCTCCAATTAATTTGCTATCTACTCATGCCGCTTAGATTTTTTACAAGCTTCCGTGTCTTATTTTTTAAAACTTAGGGTACGGTACGATATAAAAAATAACATAAACAAAATATAAAAGTAAATTGTTAAAGTATGTTATAATTTTTTAACATAAATGTCATATTTTAATAAATATTTGCAAGTTAAGAAGATATTAACATATTTAATACAAACCTGTCATTACATATATTATATATTATATTAAAGAATTTTTTATTACTTTATCTTCCCTTAAAAGTAAACAATATTTTTTTTAAGAATACTTACATTTATATGGCTTTTTGGTTTATTACTAATTACTAATTACTAATTTTTTATATTAATAATGTTTGCTTTTAATATTTAATATTTTCAATGTTTTCCAAAATGGTAATAATATTTTGTTATCAGTATAATAATAATATTGATCATTACTTAAATATGTTTTAATTACAAAAAGTAAATTATTTTTTGTAAGAAGTAATTTAAAAACTTTTTAAATTTAATATTGTTACCAATATAATAATATAGATCATTATTGAAATATGTTTTAATATAGAAAATAATTTTTTTTTAAAAGAAGTAAGTTAAAAAACTTTGTAAACATAACAACATCACAGCGAATTTCAATTATAAAAAACCATATAATAACATTTTCCAGCCTTAACTTATTCTCGATTTGAAATTTTAATTTAACTTACATAATTCATAATACATAACTAACATAAAATTACGTAACTGATATGTACATAACTTACATAACTTATATAGCTTTTATCACATTATTTAACTTACATAATACATAACTTACATAATACTTGTATAGAAAAAAAAAAGAGATTCAAAGTATATAGGCTGGAAACCTGACGGGTTGCCTTATATCTCACTGTTAGATATAACGGATCCTCCCTAGGTGTAACAATGCCACGTATGTTGAATCTTAAAGAATACATAACTTACATAATATATAACTTACATAATACATAACTTACATAATACTTACATAGTACTCAGTTATATATATGAAATTATCATTACTTACATAAATTATAAATTAACAATTTAGCCGTGTAATTTATTGTCAACATTAGACTTCAACAACTACGAAATGGATAGGACTTGGATGAATTTGTCAAGGGTAAGCAACGGTTATCGAAATGGAGTAGAAAATTTTCTGAATTTCGCATTTCAAAATGCAAGCCAAGAGAATATGATTCTTTGCCCGTGTGAGAAGTGTTGCAATACCAATTGGCATTACCGTGAAGTTGTCTACGAACATCTAGTTGTTGATGGCTTTGTTCGGGGGTACAAAAAATGGATTTTTCAAGGAGAGTGTACATCTAGTGGAGCATCATCATCGATGAATCTAGGTTACCCTCATAGTGCTTACAATCAGAATGTTAGAGATTATAACATGGAAGGCATGTTGCGGGATGCTTTTAATATGCACAGTGATGGTTTCGGGTCATTTCCACCTGACGTGGGTGCAACCGATGATTATAGTTTTGGTGGAAATACTTTCACCGAAACGGGAAGAACTGTACATAATGAACAGCCAAATGAAGAAGCGGCAAGGTTCTACACGTTACTTGGTCAAATGAATGAAGAACTGTATGAGGGATCAAAATTTTCCAAACTGTCTTTCTGTATTCGTCTTTTTCACTTGAAATGTTTGGGAGGATGGACCGGAAACTCGTTGACAATGCTGTTAGAGTTTCTGCAAGAAATGTTCCCGTTTGCGAAAATCCTTAAATCGTCCAAAGACATGAAGAAACTGATAAAGGATTTGGGTCTTGGCTACAACAAAATTCATAGTTGTCGTAATGATTGCATGTTGTATTGGGGCGACCGGATAAACCAACAGTGCTGTGATGTCTGCGATGAATCTCGTTGGATTAAAAGAAATGCAGAGGATGGTAACGAGGACGAACAGGATACACAGTCAAGGAAGCAGCCGGTTAAGATTTTGCTGTATTTCCCGCTAATACCAAGGCTTCAAAGGCTTTTCATGTCGTCGAAGACAGCCGAGTCAATGACGTGGCACCATGATGGACGAACCGATGATGGATTGTTAAGGCACCCCGCAGATTCTTTAGCTTAGAAATCATTTGACTCAAAATTTCCAAGCTTTGCACGTGATCCTCGGAGTGTTAGGCTTGGGCTAGCATCAGATGGATTTAACCCTTACAAACTCATGAGCACAGCGTATAGTACTTGGCCGGTGGTGCTTGTTCCTTACAATTTACCTCCATGGGTTTGCATGAAACAGTCATCTTTTATCTTATCTATGATTATACCTGGAGAGAAAGGGCCCGGGAATGATATTGACATATATTTGCAGCCACTTGTTGAAGAGTTAAAACAACTATGGGTTGGTGTTGAGACATACGATGCAATGAGAAAAGAGAACTTTAACTTACGTGCAGTTTTGATGTGGACTATTAATGACTTCCCGGCTTATGCTAATTTATCTGGTTGGAGTACTAGGGGACGTTATGCTTGTCCTTGTTTTGCTGCGCAGACATGTTCGAAATGGTTATATAATGGGAAGAAGTTCTCTTATATGGGGCATCGTTGGTGGTTACCAGAAAATCATAGATTTAGATATCAGAGTGCTCAGTTTGACGGTACTGAAGAGTTCAAAGAAGCTCCATCGCAGACCAGTGGATCCGAAATATTATTCATGTTGAAAGATATAAATTTTATTTATGGGAAGATGAATCAACCGGCCAAGCCGCAAAGAAACTGGAGAGAAAGGGATGAATCTGATGATGAATCTGACGAAGAGGATGATCCTAATGAGGCGGAGTTGTGGAAAAAAAGAAGTATTTTTTTTGAGTTGCCTTATTGGGAGCATCAGATATTACGCCATAATCTTGATGTCATGCACATTGAGAAAAATGTCTGTGAGAACATCATTGGGACTATTTTGAATGTCGATGGAAAATCAAAAGACAATCTTCAAAGTCGACTTGATTTAGTCCACATGGAAATTCGGCGTGAGCTTCATCCCCAAGCACTTCCGAATATGAAATATCAGTTACCGCCTGTTATTTATTCAATGTCGAAGACGGAAAATGAAGTGTTCTGTACGGTGTTGAAGGATATAAAGGTCCCGGATGCATATGCATCAAATATATCTCGATGTGTTAGTCTTAAAGATCGAAGACTATATGGCTTAAAATCACATGACTATCACATCTTGATACAAGACTTACTGCCAGTTGCTATGCGGTGTTGTATGTCAAAAAAGGTGACGTCTTGTGTAATTGAACTGTCCAACATAATGAAAGGCATTTGTGGCAAAGTTTTGGACGTTCAAGAACTTGAGACACTACAAGATCGAGCCGCACTGACTTTATGCAATCTGGAGAAGATCTTCCCGCCTTCCTTCTTCACAATTATGGTGCACTTGTTAATTCATCTCCCGCGTGAAGCGATACTTGGTGGACCCGTGTTCTATCGATGGATGTATCCCATTGAAAGGTCTTAATTTATTTGTAAATTATTCCTTCATTCACCTAAATGCCTTTAGTTCCAAGTTTTGATAATGTTCAATTCCGTGTTTAGGTTCCCCTCCAAATTGAAGTCTTATTGCCGCAATAAACGTTATCCGGAAGGATCAATTGCCGAAGGCTACTTGGCAGAAGAATGTATGACTTTCTGTTCAAGGTATTTGGAAGATGTTGAAACAAGAATGAACAGACCAAGTAGAAATGCTGGGCTCACAGATCATAACTTGGTCGGAACTTATTTATTTCAAAGTTTCGGAGAACCGATCGGCAAAGTCGAAATTGCAGAATTAGACGACAGATCATGGGTCCAAGCACATCGATACGTTCTTTTTCATCACGATTCAATGGAACCATTACGGAAGTAAGTTCTAGAATTTGATAAATACTCATCACTTATAATTTCTTTGTCTTTTAACAAAGTCACCACTTGTTAACATAGTGAGTACAAAGAAGTATTGAGAGCTCGTTCACGGTCCCGAAGGTTACATCGACGAGAAATTAATAAGATGTTCACAGAATCATTTCATGAATGGTTAAGCCAAACGGTATGCAATTGGAGTTTTCATTGACAAGTAATAATGTTTTCGCACAACATTTATAATTACTCGATTTACTTTTGATTCAATAGGTTTGGAGTCGAAATGAAGTAAATGATGAAGTTAAATGGCTTTCACAAGGTCCAAACCGTATAGTGAAAAGATATAGTGCATTCCTCATCAACGGATACAGATTTCATACAAGGTATCGCGAGAGGTTGAGGAGAACCCACAATTGTGGAATTGTTGTTAATTCTTCAATTACGAGTTATTCTAGTGCTAGGGACAGTAATCCTGTCGAGGGGAATCTAGAGTATTACGGACTTATTACTGACATCATTGAGTTGGATTATTACGGCAAATGGAAAGTTGTCTTGTTTCGAGGTGAATGGGCTGATGTGAATACGGCTCGCGGAATTAAAAAAGATCAATATGGTTTTACAATGGTGAATTTCTCTCGATTGATTCACACCGGAGAACAACTGATAGACGAGCCGTATGTGTTTTCTTCTCAAGTGAAACAAGTTTTTTACTCGGAAGATCCAACTGATGAGGGTTGGTATATTGTACTTCGAAATAATCCTAGAGACTTGTTCGACATGGGCAGTGGAAGTAGAGATGACATCGTCAAAATATCAGAAACTCTGCCTTTTCCAGAACAAAACTTAAATGAAAATATCCCTAGTACTAGTGCACAATTTCAATGGGTTCGTCAGGATGTGGACGAAGATATTTACGAATTATGATGTAGTAAGATTTTACTATTTTTTTATTTATATGTAATATTATAATTTTAATCATGGTCATTTTATGTAATTTAAATATTTTATATGTACCATTATTGTTGTTATTTGTTACTAATATTTCAACTATTTTATGTGTATTGCAGGGAAAATGAGTAGAAGAAGAATGCGAGATTTAAATATTGTACATGATACTATAAATTCCGGAGAGGGCAATAGTGAACAGCGAACAGCAGTTGGATCCTCTAATGTGCCTGATATAGATGATGAGCCTACAGAATTACAAAGTAAAATTAAATTATTTTACATGGATGTTGACTTTTTTTATTGATTTATTATTCAATTTTAATATAACAATAATTTATCATTGCTCAGCTGAGACTGGTGGGACGCGCAAAGGTCGCGGACGTTCGCTGCTTAAAAGTTTATACGAATTAAATTCCGGCGACCGTGTGAAAGTAAGGAGAAACAGTCATGGCCAGCCTATTGGCCCTGAAGCTCGAGTTCTAGGAGGCTATTTGGGCATTATTGCACGAAATGCAAATATGTTGCCCATCAATTACGAGTCATGGCATCACATGCCTGACGCAAACAAAAATCAAGCTCTGGAGAACATTAAGGTAACAAAACATGAATGTAATTTATAATACTTTGGTTGAAGTTTCATTTATATTTACTTTTTTAATTTATGTTTTTTTTAGGAGAGGTTTAATTTGGAGGTCTCCGATGACTATATAAAAAAGACATTGGGAAAAAAATGGAGAGACAACAAAAGCATATTGAAAAAAGAATATTTTAAGAAAGAAATAAGCCTCGAGGATAAACTGCGAAATGTCCCACCGGGAATGTTGAGGTATCAATGGGAAGATGCGGTTAGATTCTGGAACTCAAAGAAAGGAGAGGTATTACCTACTTCTAAACTCTTATAAATTTTTCGGTGTATAGTATTTACTATATACGTAACAATAATATCGTTATGTAGGACCGTGAGCGTGTCGGAACAAGCAGCAGACAGAAACAAAAATTCACACACACGGCAGGATCGAGAAGTTTTGCTTCTGTAGCTGAGGCCGAGGTATTATAATTTATTAATTCTGTCAAATATTAATGACTTTATACTATTAAATTATATTTGTAATACAACACTGTAGGAACTCTCCACCGGTCAAAAAGTTGGACGCGTTCAGCTTTTTGACATTATGCATAGGAAGAAGGATGGGTCTCTGATGACACCCGAAGCTGGAGAGATTATGGTATATTTACTTAATAAAATTTGATTTATTAAAAATGGATTTATAATGTTTACTTATAATAGTTTAATTCTTCGTTAGTAGTTTTAAATTAATAATGTTAAGTTATGATGCATTCTTTCTTATTGTATATTTCGTTTCTAACTTTTTGATTAATTTATTAGGAGAAACTAAAGGAGAAGAAGACACTTTATGAAGCGGCTGCTTCGAGTGATAGTTCTGTTCATCTTGAGGATGTCGATAACAGAATTATTACCGATGTTTTGGGTCCTGAAAGGTACGACTGCTTCGACTGATAGTTCTGTTACTCTTGAGTATATTTATACCAAAATTATCACTAATGTTTTGGGTGTTGAAAGGTACGGTCGGGTTCGACTTCAAGGATCTGGTGTTACTCCGACCCAATATTTTGGATCCGACTCCCAACAATATATGCCTTCCGGGAGTCAATCTCGTTCTGAAGTTCAGAGGCTAAAAGACCAGATAGCTCAAATGCAAGCTAGCACGGTTGAGCAAATTTCTCAACTTAGAGCCGAGACAGCAGCGAGGGAGGCCGAGGCAGCAGCAAGGGAGGCAGAGCAAATTTCTCTACTTAAAGCGGAAGCAGCAGCGAGGGAGGCAGAGCAGAACAGGAAGTATGAAGAACTTCAGCAACAGCTTCAGGCTATGATGAAGATGTTGAAACAGTCGCAGACGCCGCCATCTTAGACATTTATGTTCTTATTGTAAGATGATTTTAACATTGTTACATTTAACATTTTTGTAAGGATATTTTGTACGATATCATATATCTTTTATTTATTTTAAAATATTATTTAGAATTAATGTAGTTGGTGCAATTTTTATGCTACATTTGTTATTTGGGTTGAAATTATATACTATATTTGTTGTCATTGGTTGGTTTTAGTGCAGGAGGGGGTATGATATTGGATAAATTTAATATTTTAAATCTGTACAAGTTAGCGGCGTTTTTGATATAAGCGCCGCTAGAAGTCTTTGTTTTTAGCGGCGTTTTTAAAAAAAGCGCCGCTACAAGTCATGTTTTTAGCGGCGTTTGTTTTTAAAGCGCCGCTAAAAGTCATGTTTTTAGCGGCGTTTGTTTTTAAAAGCGCCGCTAAAAACATGACTTTTAGCGGCGCTTTAAAAACAAACGCCGCTAAAAGTCATGGTTTGTAGCGGCGTTTTTCGCACAAAAACGCCGCTAAATTTTGCGGCGCCACATATAGCGGCGTTTTTTGTGGCGTTTTTTAAAGCGCCGCAAGCTCGATTAGTGGCGCTTAAAAACGCCGCTAAAGGCCTAAAAAAACGCCGCTAAAAGTATGTTTTGCTGTAGTGAATGCCATAGCCTAGCTATGGTCTTACATCTTAAAGACGTATCACATCAATGTCGTATCCCAGATATGGTCTTACACGGAAACACTACACCAAAATAGACTTTTAGCGGCGTTTTTAGTGGCGTTTTAATGAAAAACGCTACAAATATTATACATTAGCGGCGTTTGAAAGAAAACGCCACAAAAAGTTGAGCAATAGCGGCGTTTATTTCAAAAATGCCGCTAAAAATGAGAAATAGCGGCGTTTTTTTAAAAACGCCGCTAAAGACCTAAGTATTAGCGGCGCTTTTAGAAAAAGGCCGCTAAAGACCAAAGCATTAGCGACGCTTTTAGAAAAACGCCGCTAAATACCAGAGCATTAGCGGCGCTTTTAGAAAAATGCCGCTAAAGACCAGAGCATTAGCGGCGCTTTTTCAAAAACACCGCTAAAGACCAGAGCATTAGCTGCGCTTTTTCAAAAACGCCGCTAAAGACCAGAGCATTAGCGGCGCTTTTAAAAAAACGCCGCTAAAGACCAGAGCATTAGCGGCGCTTTTTCAAAAACGCCGCTAAAGACCTGAGCATTAGCGGCGTTTTTGAAAAAGCGCCGCTAAAAGTTTTTCATATTTTTTTCTTATTCTTGCTTTGAATTATATTTTATTTTGATACATTCACTTATATGGGTTTAGTGTTTTAAAGTTTGTTGTTTAGGTTTATTGTATAGTGTTTAATATCTTAGTATTTACCGGTATTAAGATTTAAGTGTTAGTGGTTAGGGGTTTAGGGAGAAAATAGTTAATGGGTTAGGGTTTTGGGTTTATGGTTTGTGGGTTTAGGGTTAGGAGTTTAGGAGAAATGGTTAATGTATTAGGTTTTTGAGTTTAGGGATTAGGGTTCAAGTTTAAGATTTTAAGGTTTAGGGTTTAGGGTGTTAACTATATGACCCAAAATCCCGAAACCGAAATCCCTTATGAGGGATTTATGGTTAATGTGCTAGCTATTAAAATATATGTTTTGTACTACACTAACATTGGCCACATAAATTCCCAAAAAGTTGGTCTGGAATTATGGTTTAAGGTTTGCAGTTTAGGGTTTGAGTTTTATAGTCTAAAATTTATGGTTTGGGGTTTTGAGTTTGAGTTTGAGGTTTAGGTTTTTGGTGTTTGTGGTTTAGGGTATAATATTTAGGGTCTAAGGTTTATGTAAAAACCTAAACAACTAATGCAGACTATACTTAAAATAACAATGTTGATGTAAAAAGAAAGAAAAAAGAAATTCCTAAAAGAGTTGATAATGGTAATTAAATTTTTAAAATTTAATAATAAAAAATTAAAAAAATTAAAAATTTAATATTTAATATTTTAGTTAAAAAGTTCAATACTCAAAATATAATAAAAATTAAAATTAAAAAAATGATAATCTCAAGACAAAACTTTTGAAAGAAATAAACATAGAAAAATATAGGTTAAAAATGAAAAAAAATTATGTAATAGTGGCGTTTTTGCAAAAATGCCACAAAAAATAGAGTTTTAGTGGCGTTTTAGTAAAAAACGCCACAAAATTTCATAAGTTTGCATAAACGACACCGAATCAGTATATCGGTTTAATAAAAATCTTAAGGCTCGCTCTAGGCAGATTCACTTGAATAGGAAGTTGAATCGTGACCTAGCTATTGGATTTGTTCTTCGCTACCCACCTTCTGTCTTCCTTACTTTTTATCTTGTCTAAGTTTGCAGGATTTTCCTCATCCGCTGTACTAAATCTAGCCGGCTTACAAGATAGATGTAACAAATCCCCGGAGAAGGATCCCAAGGGAGGAAACTAATCCAAGGGCTTACGCTTAGAAAAAAAAGGAGTGGATTAGGGCTTGCTTAGGTTACAGTCTCTCCGCCTCCGAATCAACGGTGAGCCCCTCGATCTTTCTCTTCTTTTTTTATATTTTTGGTTGTTTTCTATATCTTAACTATAATCTAGGGTTTCTTTCAGGCTTTCTCCCTCTCACATAAACACTCTTTGGTGGCGAATCTTGAGAAAAGAAAGCAAAATTTGAACATTGGTTGGTGGGAAACTAAGAAAGCGTAGCCAGTACTCTTTAATTGTGGTTTTTCGTGAGGCTGTTATTCTAATTTGTATCAAAGAAGATGGATAGCAGAAATGGCGGTGGTCCCGTCACAACAATAGGCAAAAGGCAATCCGATTTGAAGAAGTCTTTCAAGCTCGCCGTTCGCTCTCTTCTCACTACTTGTCCTACACAGGTTTTAATTTGGTTACCTCTTTTAATTCTCTTTCTACTGATAGTGTGGATTGGTGCTTTCAAATGATTCTCTTTTTGTTCTCATGAAGGAATTTAGTAAAGCGTTTCCAAAATTTTCGAGTGTCGAGCAAGAACATCTCCACCAAATCTGCCCAAGAAGTTCCTGCACAAGCACCGTAAGTTCATTCTGGAATAGTTTTCCTCCCTCAAAATCTGCCCTTTTTCCCAAAGTCAGTAGCATTCATAATTTCTTTCATTTCAGGGACTCAAAGAGTGGTACATCTGCTTCAGATGCTGCAACAACAAAGTATGTGGTGTATCTCCAAAATACCTGTATATAAGGTATTTCTTGGTGCTTCAATTTCTTGATTTCATATTCTTGGCCAGATTGGTTGTCTTACCATAAACCACTTCATATATAATAATTGCTTTTAAGTGGCATTTAATGCCACAAATTCCCAATTCAATCCTGTATTTTCATTCTTTCCTTTGACGATTTATTGCTCTAAAACTTTCAATTGAGAACTTCATATCAGGTTAGAATTTCAATTGAAAAATTCCTTTTTCTTTCATATTCATATTCTTTGTAGTTCTTACTTTTGCTTTTTACTCTCTTATTTGTTCTCTAATCATATTTGTCAAAATACAGGAGAACCGATATGCAATAGTGGATATTTGCTACCCACAGTCAGTAAGTATGATTCTAAGATTCTTTTCTTCCATTTTTTCCCTAAAGAAATTAAGTTTGTATCAAAATGGAAATAAATTGAAAAAAAAGAAAAGAAAAGAATTGTGCAACTTAAATCCTTCTGAAATACCTAACTGTAAGCTTTATCTTTTTAGCCTGTTGGTTTTATTCGTGAGCAGAGTAGCGTCATTGCTAGACAGGTGAGCTATTAAACTTAATGTATCTTCATTTTTTGTGATAGATTTTTTACTATGAAAATATTGAACAAGGGTGAAAATATTGAGCACTAATGCTATTTGTTTGAAGTGCAGAAGCCAACCACTTTAAATGAGAATGATAATGGTCACATACCAGTTTAGTGGCTAAAGCCAAGGAAACCCTAATTTTGCAATGGTGAGACCTAATCAAGAAGCAATCGACACTTTCATCAGCATCACTGGGGCACCTGAAGCTGTTGCTATTTCCATGCTAGAGGTAGTTTTTGAAAAATCTTTAATTAAATCTTAATTTCATTTTGTTAAAATTTTAAACTGGATTATCAAATTGGCTTCTCATTGTAGGTTGATCAATGATCGGCTGATTTCTTTTTCTCCTTTTTTAAATTTTTTAGGGTTTATAATATACTGCTTAATGTTGTTGATATATTTTTCTGATCATCGTTTCATTCGCTTGTTGAAGATAACTAAATTTTTATTGGTTGTAATTGGACTTAGTTTTTTAGCCAATGACTATAATCAAAGGGTTAATTTAAGGTTCGAATGAATTATTTGAAAATTTTATTATTTTTCTTTTCAATTAGTTGTTTTACTTGGATTTAACTTATATTAGTCAAATGAGCTGGCTTTAAAAAATGAACAAGAACGAAGAAATTTGATGGTTGACTGGACACTGGAAAGGGGAAAAGCTAAAAGTTGTAAATGTTTTGCATATAGAGTTGTATTCTTTTCATGGCTTCAGAAAAATGTATGCGATGTTGGCCAGCGATAATGGACAAGGTTTTTTGAACCTCCATGCCTTAGTCATGCTTTCATAAACATGGGCAGCTAATACCGAAAAGTCTCATTGAATGTAGTAAGCGATTTAAAAGTGAAGCTCATATGCATCATTGCTACTTGCTTTGCAGCTAAACTCCTGAGTGACTGGGGATGGTTGATTTGAGGTTTAATTCTAGCTAGCAGATTCTTAGGTTTTGATTCTGTTCTTTTTGGAGACAAATGTCTGAGATTGCTGGAAAATGCTTCTTACCATCATATTAATGTCTATTTGGGTTGCGTTTTCTTAGAGTTTTGGATTCTTTGCATCATATCATAAAATTGAGTTAGATATAACATCTCATTGTTATCTATTAATTGTTTCACTTGGGACCAGGAGCATGCTGGTGATCTCAATACAGCTGTAAATGCATATTTCAGCGAGGGTGATAGGTATATATTTCTAAATTATGCTAAAAAAAAAATATGATAAGTAATTCTAGGTTTATAGCTTTATTTGTTTGTTTGTTTTCTCATGTTTCCTACAAAAAGAAGGCCAACATAAATGCGGATAAATTATGATATATGAAATATAAATTTTAAATAATCTTTAAGTAATTAATATAAATTATTCTTTTGCCATCTCTCACATACAGTAGCAGAAGTACATTGCATTCTATAAATCCGATTAGTATAGGTTTGGAGTGGAGTGCAGACCATGAGTTTTACTTTATAATACAATAATATAGTGTGAATTGGCATGTCTCAGTTGTCTAAAATAGGCCAGTTGACTTTAGCTACATAAATAAACAAAATTATTATTATCATCTAGAAAGCCATCATGCATTATGCATCCATTCATTTCTGAATACTAAACCTAGTGTTAAGTTGGATTATATTAATTGCAACTATTGCATTAGAAATTAAGACTTCATAACTGGTAAATATATACTTGCATAATTCTTGATACTCTAAAATTTGTTTCAGAAACAGGTAAGGAACATTATTAATTAATGACGTGGTGTTTTGAAAGAAGAAAAGCATAGTTGGCATATGTTGGAGTGAAGCAAGCAACATGGTTAGCATGAACCGACCAAACACCTAAAATTTATATAAGAAATATGGAGGAAGGACGGCATTGGAGGTGGAGGTGGTATGTTGATGTCTACGCTGCGGAGCCAGATTCTTGGCGTAAGGAATTATTGTAGGATTGTGAGTCTCACGTAAGAGCAAACGCCACCCTCACCACTCTAATATATATATATTATATATAGCCTACCTAAAGTAAAGCATCAAAACTCAAAACCATAATTTTTATTTGGTGTGAATTAAAAATTAAATGGAATTTCTTCCCTTTAAATTTATTCTTTTCTTTTCCCCTGCTCTTTTCTTGTTTTCTTCGACTCTTTTTCTTGTATGTTATTTTTTTCTTTAATTATTATTCCTCGAATGCATACAAATTAAGTTTGAATATATATATATAAATTCATGAAAATGATAATTTTTTTAAAGTTATATATATATATATATATATAGTCAAGCAAACCAGGCTTTTAAACCAAAAATCAAAAAGCTTTTGATTTTTCAAAAATAAATTTGTGTATGAAATTATAAATTTGCTCTGATTTATATTAACCATAATTTTTAAATATGATTTATATATTTAAATTAAAATTTAAAAATAATTTATATTATTTACTTAAAGAATATTTAAAATTTATATTTCAATATCATAATAATAAGAATAAATTATTGTTTTATTATATTATATCATAAATGCGGATTTGCTCAGTTTCCTACATTTGGTTTGAAAGCATGGAAAAATTCGTGCGTTCTCTAGTTTTATTATCTTCTCCATGTGATGTGATCGTGTTTCCATAATGATTGATTGGAACAATTCAGATTTGCAGGTTTTACTTTGATTTCAGCATGACTTACATAGGAGCAGGAATGATATGTTCACATCTTGTAAATTTGTCTTTGCTTCTTGGGGCAGTGCTTTCTTGGGGAGTAATGTGGCCACTAATAGGTGGGCTCAAGGGAGAGTGGTTCCCTGCAACTTTACCAGCCCTGCAACTTTACCAGAAAGCAGCATCAAGAATGGTTACAAGGTCCATGGAGCTTTCCCTTAATTATATCTTGGCACCAATATTTGTACGCATTTCACACTAGTTTCCATATATCATGCAGGTTTTCATTTCTATTGCTTTAATCCTAGGCGACGGGCTCTACAATTTTCTGAAGATACTATTTTTGATTGCTAGAGGCATTCATATTTAGACTTTGGGATGATGGGAGATATCCCTCGCCATTATTGTGTTGGACTTATTCAAGTGGTAAGAGTCGTTCTATTGGTAATTATACCAGGTTGCTACTTTAAATATCATTGTAGTCATGACTGATCTTCCACAGCAACTAGGGCATAGGCTTGCATGAAGCTAAATAATATTTCAAAACTGGAATTTTATCTTTTTCCTTAACTCTTGAGCAGAAAATAGTTTTTATTTATTTATTTATTAAAGACGACTCAACTAGTGTTTGCATGTGAAAGTTTATAGTAGTATTTTATTGATGTCGATGTTGAAAAAATTAATGGAATGAGTAAAGCAGTAGTTATTAACCGAGGCTCTTAGTAGTCTTTACCTGGTTACTATTCCATGCATATGTCATAATCTTCCTTTTCATCTTTTATTCTTTAGCATGTTTTATTATTTTGTAATCCTCCCTTTACATCTTTGCTACTTTTAACATGTTTGTTATTTTCTGCATCTTGATCTTGTGTTTTGTGAATGTTGATGCTGAGATTTGATGGTTATTTCCATGAGCTTGTATTTGTGTTGATAAGTTCTTGCTTCTCTCAGCTTGTGCACTTTGTTAATCGTGACTCTCTGGGATTGGCAAATGACTTTCTTTCTTTGGGATTTATTCCTGAAGGAGTTGATATACAATCTGTGGCTGATGCATTGCAGACATCTTTTGGGAAGGGTACACGACAATCTCAAGACTTCCAGGTTTTTGCTTATAGTCTCCTTACCTTGTTATTCAGATCTGTTTCCTGGCAAGTAGGTATAATAAGCACTTAAAAATGCCACTCTGTTGTAGATTTTGTAGTTCTACAAGTTTCTCTATTGTTTTTATTATTATAATAAATAAAATTGTTCTCGATTTCTTTTCTTAAGTACAATGATGAAACTTGACAGTTGTGGGGAAATATTTGCATCAAAGATTGTAAGCAGCTGCTGGAACATATTACTTTGTTGTGTTGCATAATTATAGCAAGTATCCATTTGCACTGCCTTAACATGTGTATTTGGCTTCATGCCTTTAATGATTAGGGTTCATCTTGTGTCAGATAGCAGCAATATCAGAACAGGCATCCGAATCGTCTGAGGAGCTTCCTAAGTCTGAAGAAAAAGGTTCGCATCCCTTGGGATGCAAGTCATTCGATATGCATGCTGTTGTTGCTGCGATCGAAGATCTTCTGCTTTTTATTCTATCTGAGAAGGGTCAAATAGTGCATATTTGTTTATGTATGTATTTTGCATTGGCATGTATATTGGAAATTGACATCTAATAGCCATTTTAATTTTTGGGAATGGATTTGTGGCTTTTTTATTATATTTTTAAAATTTTTTTTATTTTTTAGGATTTTTAGCGGCGTTTCTGTAAAAGCGTCGCTAAAGATATGACTTTTAGCGCTGTTTTTAAGAAAACGTCGCTAAAAGTGATATTTTTAGCGGCGCTTTTTTAAAAAATGTCGCTAAAAATTGTGATCTTTAGCAGCGTTTTTAAGAAGTGTCGCTAAAGACTAGGACTTTAGCGACGTTTTCTATAAAAGCGCCGCTAAAGACCAGGACTTTTAGCGGCATTTTTTATAAAAGCGCTGTTAAAAGTCATGATCTTTAGCTGGCGTTTTTAAAAAATAAACGCCATAAATTTTAGCGGCGCTTTTTATAGGCGCTTGTAAAAGCGCCGCTAAAGGCCAAAAAAATGCCGCAAAAAAGTCTGTTTTCCTGTAGTGAAACCACTTATCACTTGTAGCCGAAACTACCACTATTCACTGATCAGGTAGCCAGAGCTGCCACTTTTCACTGATCAAGTAGCTGGAGCTACCACTATTCACTGATCAGGTAGCCGGAGCTACCACTTTTCACTGATCAGGTAGCCGGAGCTACCACTTTTCACCGATCAGGTAGCCAGAGCTACCATTTTTCACTTTCATTTGTCCTTGATCAGATAAGTGTAGCCGAAGCTATCACTTATCACTTGTTACCATGGTTCAACTATGGTCTTTTCTGTCAATTCATCTTGTCACTGAACTGAAGTGCTCAAGTTGATCATTTATTCAATTTTCATGCTTTTACATTATTCACGATTTTATCATCAATACATATGAAATAACACATCATGAAGGTCATAAAATTAACAAATGATCACTAAAATTTAGCCATATAAACTCACAAGTTCAATTTTTGTATTATAACGATAATCATAATTTCATAATAAATACTCCAGATAAAATATTATATCATTTCTAATTCAACATTTATCAATTATAATCGAGCATGTAATCAATTTATACACAAGTCGTTCTCATATTATTTTTCCTCCTCCTCCTCTCCATCCACATCCTTAGTATAAACAACACACTTGTAAGTAACATTATCTATAATTTTCACTATTTACTTATCTGAATATTCAAGCTGTCCATCCGTGCTATAGTAACTAAATTATTTTTATCTTGAGCTACAGAACTCCAAATTAAGATCCGTTAATTTTATTTGAAACTAGACTCACATATCTTATTACTATAACTTTTCCAAAATTTTTGGTGTGGCCAATTAGTACAGTTTATTAGTTAAGTTCTCCCCTGTTACACAGTCCTACTGCTCTGACCTCTCTTCACTAAAAATCAATTATTTCATAGTACAATTTTCATATAGTGTTTCCGATTATTTCTAATGAAAATAGGCTCATTAAGGAATACAGACATATAAATTATAACTCATAATTCTTTTTGTACAAGTTTTAGTGAATTTCTAAAGTAAGAACAGGGGATCACGAAGTTATTCTAAACCAGTCTTACAAAAATTTAAATATCTCAAAATATAGACTTCCTTTGCTTTCTCTGTTTCTTTTATATGAAAATAGACTCAACAAGCTTTAATTCCATATTTCACTCAACTTCTAATTTAATTTCTACAATTTTTTTATGATTTTTCAAAGTTAGACAATTTCTGTTGTCCAAAATTGCGTTAGTGTAATATGTTGATTTCTATTTTGTTCCAAATTCCACAATTCATACAATTCAGTCCTTGCTCAATTAACCCCTCAATTGAGCTAATTTTATCATTTAATACTTTTCTCTATCATTTTAAACTACTTCATAACCTTTGAAAATCAGAATCTTAACACTAGGCCTTAATTTCAGCTCTTTCACAATTAGGTCCTAAAACCAATTTCCATCAATTTTACTTGATAAAATCATCATATAACAAAACTAAAGCTTCAATTCAATATTTATTCATTATATTCTTCCAGAACTAATCCACATCAACTTTAAAAATTAGCCATAGAATCAAAAACTAATGAATTAATAAGTTGGACCCAATTGTAAAAGTTCAAAAACATAGAAATTTTAAGGAGAAAGAAAGAATTAAACTTACATGAAGCTTGAGTATGAAAACCAGCTTGAACTCTCTTCCATGGCTGTTTTTCAGCTAATGAATATGAAGAGAAATGAAGAGAATTTTAGATATTCCAATTTGGTCCCTTACTTATTTAACTAATTTTGGCAATTTTCCAATTTTGCCCTTATTTCACCCATTTCCTGATTTTTCTCAGCTATTGCCGCCCAAAATATCTCCTTTGGGCTTATTTTCACTTTAAGTCCTTCCTTATTTGACAATTAAGCTATTTAATCCTTCTAGCAACTTTTACACACTTTTCAATTTAGTCCTTTTTATTTAGTTAACCACCCAAACGTCAAAATTTTCTAATGAAATTGTAATACTACCTTATTGAAATTTCGTAAATATTCATAAAAATATTTATGACTCGGTTTATAACACCGAGATCTCGATACCTCTTTTTCTCGATTTCTTGACTATTTTAAAAATATTTTAAAAGCTACATTTGGCTTGTAAATATTAAATAATATAGTCTACAAGTTCATTTGTCAGATCTGGTGATCTTGAACCATTATTTTTGACATCACTGAAATTTGGGCTATTACAGGATGATTGTTTCATGCAAACCCACGGAGGTAAATTATAAGGAACAAGCACCACCGGCCAAGTACTATACACAGTGCTCATGATTTTGTGAAGGTTAAATCCATCAGCTGCTAGCCCCAGCCTCACACTCCGAGGATCGCTTGCAAAGCTTGGAAATTTTGAGTTAAATGATTTCCAAGCTAAAGAATCTGCAGGATGCCTTAACAGTCCATCATCGGTTCGTCCATCACGGTGCCACGTCATTGATTCGGCTATCTTCGACGACATGAAAAGCCGTTGAAGCCTTGGTATTAGCAGAAAATACCGCAAAATCTTAAGTGGTTGCTTCCTTGACTGTGTATCGTGTTCATCCTCGTTACCATCCTCTGTATTTCTATTAATCCAACGGGATTGACCGCATACATGACAGCACTGTTGGTTTATCCAGTCGCCCCAATACAACATGCAGCCATTTGGGCAACTATGAATTTTGTTGTAGCCAAGGCCCCAATCCTTTATCAATTTCTTCATGTCTTTGGAAGATTGAGGAATTTTTTACAAACGGGAACATTTCTTGCAGAAACTCTAGCAGCATTGTTAACGAGTGTCCAGTCCACCCTCCCAAACATTTCAAGTGAAAAAGATGAATACAGAAAGACAGTTTGGAAAATTTTGATCCCTCATACAGTTCTTCATTCATTTCACCAAGTAACGTGTAGAACCTCGCCACTTCTTCATTTGGTTGTTCATCAGGTACACTTCTTCCTCCTTCGGTGAAAGTATTTCCACCAAAACTATAATCATCAGTTGCACCCAAGTCAGGTGGAAATGACCCGAAACCATCACTGCGCATATTAAAAGCATCCCGCAACATGCCTTCCATGTTATCATCTCTAACATTCTGATTGTAAGCGCTATGAGGATAACCCAGATTCATAGATGAAGATGCTCCACTAGATGTACACTCTCCATGAAAAAACCATTTTTTGTACCACCGGACAAAGCCATCAACAACTAGATGTTCGTAGACAAATTCACGATAATGCCAATTGATATTGCAACACTTCTTACACGAGCAAAGAATCATATTCTCTTGGCTTGCATTTTGGAATGCGAGATTCAGAAAAGTTTCTACTCCATTTCGATAGTCGTTGCTTACCCTTGACAATTTCATCCAACTCCTATCCATTTCGTAGTTGTTGAAGTCTAAAGTTGACAATAAATTACACTGCTAAATTGTTAATTTATAATTTATGTATGTAATGATATAATCATATATATAATTGAATACTATGTAAGTTATGTAAGTTATGAAGTTTGATCTTAAAATTATGTAAGTTATGAAATTTGATCTTAAAATTAAGTAAGTTATGTATTCTTTAAGATTCATCATACGTGGCATTGTTACACCTGGGGAGGATCCATTATATCTTACAGTGAGATATAAGGCAACCCGTTAGGTTTCCAGCCTATATACTTTGAATCTTTTTTTTTTTGGACAGCAGTATAATAAACAACATATATACCAACCAAGCAGGATAATAAACAACAATTTAGATAGCAATTTGGACAAATTCATGATCAGAATTTTGAAGTAAAACGTACATTAATAGTTTCAATAAGATGGTCTACTCCACTCTGACCAATAAACAGGGGCTGCAGTCAGAAATACAAACAACATTAGCTTACTAATACTTTAAAAAAATAGGAAATAAAAAAAAAAAACATTAACATGAATGATGAAAACTTATAAATAACTATACTGGATACCAACAATACATACATCTCTGATTAAGCAGTATTGGTGCAAGTGTAAAAAATTAAAAATCAAATATAAGGAAAAGCTCTCTAAGAAGAAAAAGGCGTTACACGACTTTGGGTACTCAGCATTTCAGGTGCATATTAATCAGATGAATATCTAATGTTTTTTTATCAAATGAATATAAATCAGCAAAATGAATATAAATAAAAATAATAATGATTTTATACCTGTTAAGTTAGTATTACCAAATCCAATCCAACAGTATTATTGATTTTTTTTATCAAATGAATATAAATCAGCAAAATGAATATATTTTTTTATACTACTAATATGTATTATTGATTTTTTAAGTTAAGATTAAATTTATTATTATTTTTAAATAATTACATTGACAAACACTATTAGTCTGTATGTCATATGGGTATACAAATTAGTTATACAAATTAGCTACAATAAAGAAAATAAATAGTTATTATTCGATATGGTTTTAAGCACTAAACCCAAAACCCCAAAACTCTAAAATAATAAAAGCTAAATTATAAACCCGGCCTAAACCCTAACCTAACCCTTAATCTTAAATCCTAAACCTTAAACCCTAAAATATAAACTCCAAACCCTAAATTATAAAAATTAATCCATAAACTATATACACTAAATTAAACCATAAACCCCAAATTATCATGAGAATTAATTCAATATTTTAATAAAATTAATACTATCTCTTTTACGATTATATAAGAAATTATTTAATATTTTTTTCATTTTTAACAAATAATTTTCTCTTAAATAATTAAAACTATAATCATAATTTTAATGTATTAAAATTAATGTTATCTCTTTAACAATTATATAATAAATTATTTAATATATAAATTAAAAGACACTAATTTAATCTAAACCCATAACCCCTATCCTCTAACCCATGAACCCTAAATCATAAACTATAAAACCTTAACCCCTAACCCCTAACCCCTACCCCTAACCCTTAACCTATTAACCCCAAACCCTTAACCTTTACCTTTCAACCCATTAACCCTAACTTTTAACCCATGAAACCCTAACACATCCCCCTTAAACCTTAAACCGCAAATCGTAAATCATAATCCCTAAACATTAAAATAGTAACTCCTAAACCTTACACCCTAAACTATATATGCTAAACCATAAACCCTAAACAATCATGAGAATTAATTCAATATTTTAAAATTAATACTATATCTTTTATGATTGTATAAGAAATTATTTTATATTTTTTTTATTTTTAACAAATTTTTTTCTCTTAAATAATTTAAACTAAAATCATAATTTTAATGTATTAAAATTAGTGTATCTTTTTTACAGTTATATAAGAAATTATTTAATATATAAAATTAAAAACAATCAGTCATATATATCCAAAAAAACTTTAAAATTATTTGCGACTTTTAGCGGTATTTTTCCAAAAGCGCCGCTAATGCTCAGACTTTTAGCGGCGTTTTTCCAACAGCACCGCTAATGCACAAACTTTTAGTGTAACATCCCGAAATTGGGCCTAGTAGGATTGGGCCCATTGGGCCTTGGGCATAGGAGTGTTTAAAATTTTTGAGAACAAGAGAATGGCATCATTTCAAGTTGGACTTATTAAGAAGATGATTTTAGAAAGTTACGGGATTCTATAAAGTTTCGAGTTCAAGTTGGGCCTTAGTAAAATTTTGTGTTTAAGCCTATTAAGGAGAGATAGTAAGTGGCATCAAGGCTTATGGAAATAAAAGAGTAAATTGCTAGCATAAAATGAGCATATGGCAAGGAGGTTATGGCATCAAGTGAAGTACTTTGAGGGAAGAGGTTCAAATCCCATTGTGTGCAAATTTTGATATTATTTTTGTACTTCCTTCCATGGTTGTAATTATGGTAAGGTGGACTTATTAAATTATGAAAAGGTATGGTAAGGAAGAAAATAAGGAAAAAGAAAGGAAAAAGAAATAAAAGAAAAAGAATAATAAAGAAGTGGGAAAATAATAATGATGGAATTTGGAATAATGGAGTAGGTGAGAAAAAAAGGAATGATGGAGAGTGATTTGTTGAAAAAGAAAAAAAAATATAATGATGAGATTTAAAAAGAATGGGGTAGGTGAGAAAAAAAAATGCATGGAGGGTGTAATAGCCCGATTTAGGGGATAGTCAGAACAGTGATCTCGGAATCACTAAACCGAGAATAGAGAAAATTATTTTTATATTATTCTATGTGTTATAACATGTTTATAAACATGCATTAAATTTTTGGTGTCTCAATTTTAGCGATTGAGAGCTTAATTTCGAAAAAGGACTAAATCGCATAAAGTGCTAAAGTTTAATTTTATTTGCTAGAAGTGCCAAATAGCCATGGATTAGAAATTGGAGGTCCCAAATGTACAATTTGACCTTGTCTAAATGAGTAGGCCGGCCAAAAAAAAATATAGGGACAAGGGCATTTATTTTGGTCAAAATTGGTGGTATTGGTAGGTAAAATGAATAAAATAAGATGATATAAGCAAAAGTTATCATCTTTTCTTTTATTCTCCTTCACCAACTGAAAATATCAGCCATGGGAGGGCTTTGAAAGCTTGAAAATTTCAGCAACTCATTTTCTCTTCAAGTAAGTGATTTTGATGGCTTTAGTTGATAATTTTTGTATTTTTGGAACCCCAAAGCTTAAGCTAGCTAATGAGGGGCTAATTTGTAATATGGTTGAGAGTCTAGGGACTTTCCATGAGAGATTTTATGCTGGTTGCAAGGTCTCGAAGTACTTTATCAAAGGTTCAATCGAAAACCTATCCCTCGTAATAGGTGACTCGGATTTTTTGTGTCGCGGAGAGCATCGCGTTACGGATTCCGAATATAAGGTGTGTAATCTCATGCCCTTCCATATACATATCTAAAATGGTGTGTAACCTCACACTTCTCTGAAAGTTTGTATGAAATATGCTGTTAATCGGTCAAAATACCAAAGAAAACTAAAAACCGGCATCCGTAATCACTCGGGTGTGCGTATGATCGTAGTGGTAATCGTATTTCGTAATAAAATAGTTTTGGTTAGAAGCAGTGACGTATTTTTGAAAAATCACTAAAAATAGGAGAAAAGGAATTAGAAAGTGAATAAGATATCAAATTAAAGCTTGCTGTGTCTATTTTAATATGGAAGAAACGGAGAAGGAAAAGGAATTTTATATTCTAAGATATCTTGATTTTAGTGAGACTGGTTCTGATTAACTTCGGGGTTCACTGATCTGTTTTGGAAAAATCATATAGAATTGCACAAAGTGAATTATGGGCTATAATTTATATGTATGGATTCCTTAGTGAGTCTATTTTCAAGAGAAACAAGTTGGAGTAGTATATGAAAGCTGTACAGTGAGATAATTGAAATTAAGTTAAGAGTGGTCAGAAGCGTTGGACAGTGAAATAAGGGAAACTTTAAGGAATAAACTGTACTAAATGGCTAGGCTAAAAATTCTGGAAAAATTACAGTAAGAAGATATATGAGTCTAGTTTCAAGGAAATTTTACAGATCTAGATTTCGAGTTTTCTAACTCGAGTTATATCCAATTTAGTCAGTATGATGCAAATGGACAGTTTAAATTTGTATGCCCCAAATTATTAGTTAAGTTTTAGTTGCGAAATTACCCCGTTTGGGCCTAAAATGGATTTTGACCCAATAGTTCCGTAGAGACCAAAATAGAGTTCTGTATCACTCGAGGCGATAGTGAATCTTCGGAAACACTATCAAATATGAAATTACCGATTTACCCTTGGAGGGTAAATTATCGAATTACCCTTGTAGGGTAAATTACCGAATTACCCTTAGAGGGTAAAATTACCAAATTACCCTTGGTGCGTAAATCTACCGAATTACCCTTGTAGGGTAAATTATTGAATTACCCTTAGAGGAAAAAAAAATTACCGAATTACCCTTGGTGGGTAAAACTACCGAATTACCCTTGGAGGGTAAATTACCGAATTACCCTTAGAAGATAAATTACTGAATTACCCTTGGTGGGTAAAACTACCGAATTACCCTTGGTGGGTAAATTACCAAAATACCCTTAGGGGGCAAATTATCGAAATACCCTTGGGTTCTGAAATTACCAAAATACCCATGAAGGGTAAATTACTGAAATACCCTTGGGTTGTAAAAAAATTACCAAAATGCCCTTGGAGGGTAAATTATCGAAATACCCCTGGGTTGTGAAATTACTGAAATACCCTTGGGTTGTAAAAATTACCAAAATGCCCTTGGAGGGGAAATTACCAAAATACCCCTAGGTTGTGAAATTACCGAAATACCTTTGGGTTGCAAAATTATCGAGATACCCGTGGAGGGTAATTTACTGAAATACCCCTCAGTTGTGAAATTACCGAAATACCCTTAGAGGGTAAAATTACTTAAATACCCTTGGGTTGCGAAAGTTACTGAATTACCCTTGGTGGGTAAAATTTTTGAATTACCCTTAGAGAGTAAATTATCGAGTTACCCTTAGTGGGTACGATTACCGAATTATGAAAATGCCCTTACAGGCTGAGTTACGAAAATGCCCCTAATGGGTCGAATTACGAAATGTCCCTATGGACCAAACTATGAAAATACCCTATATGGGCCAAAATGTTATATTTGCTATATGGGCCAAATGTGATATTTGTTATATGGGCCAAATGTAAAATTTGCTAGATCGTTTAATGGGCCAAATTTGCTAGATCGATTAATGGGCCAAATTTGCTAGATCGATTAATGGGCCAACTTGTGTTATGGGCCTTATGTTGAAATTATTCTATAAATATTGTTATGCTTTGTATATGCATACATGATTGCATGGGTTGGGATAATTGATGAAGAGAAGAAAGGTCTGTTGCCAAAATCTAGTTCGGTGGCTCTGCCACAATATGAAAGGCCTGTTGCCAAAATCTAGTTCGGTGGCTCTGCCACAATATGAAAGGCCTGTTGCCAAAATCTAGTCCGGTGGTTCTGCCACAATCATTTTAAAAGGCTTTGTGTCATGTTATAAAAAGGCTTTGTGCCATGTTATCAAAAGGCTTTGTGCCATGTTATAAAAAGGCTTTGTGCCATGTTATCAAAAGGCTTCGTGCCATGTTATTAAAAGGCTTCGTGCCTACGTTTTAAATGGCTTTATGCCTACGATTGGTGTGTTGGCGGGGTGGGTTGACTTGATCCCCATAGGTGTGCTGGTTGGTACGGGTGGTGTGTAGCGGATGGAAATTAGGTTTGGTTTGGGATTTGCATATCATATGCATATTATATACATGTTATTATGTTATAATTGTAAATGGGCTTAGGCCCAAAATATTGCTATGTGTGTTCCGACCTAATGGATGATGGTAAGGGGATTACACACTGAGTTCTTGTAACTCACCCCCCCTTTCTCTTAACCTTTTCAGGTAATGCTCAGTGACGTGGACTTGGACCTTGGATGACTCGATGGAGACCATACTTCAGAAATGGTTTATTTGGACTTTTGACTTCTTTCTCGTTTATTTTATTACTTTACTATTTTGGGTTAAATGTTGTAATAAGGCCTCGGATTTTCTTTCAAAATGCTTCTGCAACTCTATTCCCAAACATCCCATTTTTGTAAATTGTTTATTTCAAATATGTTTTCACAACCAAAAAGGTTATTAAAGATAATTACGTTTTCAAGTAGATAACAATTGCTTAAGTGTTTTGGGTTTTAACAAAGAGGTTGTAATTCTCAAACACGTTTTTAACAATCTCAGAGATGGTTTGAAAAAAAAAAAAAACCTTCCATGTGACACGCCAGATTTGGGCTTAACGTCTAGGCCGGGTTTGGGGTGTTACATTTAGCGGCATTTTTCTAAAAGCGCCTCTAATGCTCAGACTTTTAGCGCCGTTTTTCCAAAAGCGCCGCTAATGCTCAGACTTTTAGCGGTGTTTTTCCAAAAGCGCCGCTAATGCGCAGAATTTTAGCCGCGTTTTTCTAAAAGAGTCGCTAATGCTCAGACTTTTAGCGGCGTTTTTCCAAAAGCGTCGCTAATGCTCAGACTTTTAGCGGCGTTTTTCCAAAAGCGCCGCTAATGCTCAGATTTTTAGTGGCGTTGTTTGAAAAACGACGCTAAATATCTTTTTTCGCTGCGTTTTGTAAATAAACACCGCTATTGCTCATTTTTTTGCGGCGTTTTTCTTAAAACGCCGCTAATGTATGATATTTGCGGCGTTTTTCTTTAAAACGCCACTAAAAACGCCGCTAAAAGTCTGTTTTGCTGTAGTGTAGTGAAGTACAACATCATATCCCCATTTTATGTTCCACTGTATTCACTAAGAAGTGATTCTTGGAAGGAAATTTCATTTCCTAATTGTACAAAATAATTGCATAGATAGAATTTGTAATTGGAAAACAACGATAGGGATGTATCGTGATATTAAACTACTGATTCTTTCATTTGACATGGCGAATGAGAAGTTTTTTACTTTACCTATTCCATAATTTGTTGGGTTTTTCCCACAATAAGATGTTATGCTATTGGTGTTTAATTGATTGTTTGGTGTTACTGTTTACCCATTGGAAGGAACTAACATGTCTATTGATTTATAGGTTACGAGTGAATGAGCATAGACTAAACAATTCAGTATTGAATTTATTTTTGGAGTTGTACATCCTTTAGGATTTTGAAAAAAAAAAATGGTGAATTGTTTTTTAGAGGCACAAATAAAAAAAATAGTGTTATTTGACCTTTTCACCCAAGAGCTTAAGGAGTTTAGGATTAATACTTTCTAGATCATTATAGGAGTCCATCTCCCTTAATTCTTATGTTGAGAGTCTAATTCATATCAATGAAAAACAAAAGTACGAGGAACATATAACACGTCAATCAGTCAAGAGCTTAAGGAGTTTAGGATTAATACTTTCTAGATCATTATAGGAGTCCATCTCCCTTAATTCTTATGTTGAGAGTCTAATCCATATCAATGGAAAACAAAAGTACGAGGAACATATAACACGTCAATCAGTTTGAGATGCATTAAATAATTACTGAATATGAAGAGGAACAGGCATCAAATAGATACTAAACATGAAAATGGATAGGAACTAGATCATAAATGTGTAAGACGTAATTATCATGGAAATATTCTTGATGGTTACTGATCGTGTTGCCAGACCATTAAGTCATCAATTGCATCTTGTTTCTCTGTATTAGATCTTTCTCAAACTACCCTCTATATGAAACTGATCCACAATTAAAGCATTCATACAAACTAGCATCAGGCAGCGCAAGCTGAAATCGATAAATTCTACTCTATCAATTACCTACTTTACCTCATACCTCGTTCTCTATATTATATATAGAGAGAGTTGTGGTTTCAATTTGTTTCAGTGGGCATCCAACCAGAAACTTTGAGTCTTTCATAGGAATTTGGGCCTTTCTTCATCTGCAACTCGGTTACTTCATTGGTCATATTTGTTGACCTTAATTTTATGGAATTCTTTATGTATAACCAATTCAATTTAAATGGTTTAATTTGGTCCTAGTCCCTACACTCTTTACACATTTGAAATTTAATCCATCTACTTTTTATTTCTATAAATTTAATCAATCTACTTTTTTTTATTTAACTAGCTTCACTTTCTTGCTATAGACAAGAAGATAACTCGGGAATATTACTTCCAATTATTATTAAATTACTTTGTAATTAAATAACTAATGTTGAAAGTGAAAATTAAATTAATAAAGTCATCATAGTTTAATGAGAACAAGTTAATTAAATTGATTTATTCATAGATTTTAGTACTACAAAGTAGTCATGATTTTAAATGAATTAGAATTGCGTTGAGAAATTTAATGACTTTAATTAACTATTTAATTGATTAAAGGAATAAATATTTTCTTCTTTTGGGCTGAAAAAATTATATAAGTTAATTTAAAGATCAAATAACACATATAATTGACTCGATAAATGACGAAGCCCAACTAGACCCAGTTTAATAGGGATAGGCGGTAGACCATAGTCACAGAGAGGGCATACCACAGCTCCTAGCTTGTATACTCCTAGTAGGAGTCATTTTTCTAATTAAAATATTATTATTCAGTGACACCTCATTCAAACTAAAACGCTTGTTAATTTATCTACAAATAGAGACTAAGGGCCATGCCAAATACACACCTGATGTACGCCGATATTCTGTCAACATATAGAATTTATTTCCAAATAAATTTTATCTTTTAATAGAGTTTGTATTTCAATTTCTAGCTCTTAAAATTTCACTAAATTGTTGGTCGATTTGTGAATGGAGCCCATACTCTAACAAATCGAGGTTGAGAATAATGGAGAAGATTGCGAGGTCGAAAGCCGAGAACAAAAGAGTCCACTTAATTCGAAAACATGGGTATAATTTGTATAATAGATTTATTGCTATTAACATCACAACCGGGCAGTTTTAAAGAAAATTCCTAAAATTCTGTTGTGCTTAATTCCACTATTTTCAAACTGATTTTTCCTACACTAATGTCACTAGAAATATGGATTACTTAGAATCTTTTATAGACAAAAATAGTGAACTAATGTCAACACATCTCCACATTCAAAAACTATAATTGAGAATTGATAACCTTTGCGATTGAGTATGAAAATTTCCGACTTAATTAATTAGTTAAAATTCTAAGAGTGATTCTTCCATCGATATTACCTCTCCCATACATCAACAATGTTTTGAAAAAAAAATTGTATTCCAGGTGTTAAAAGGGATTCTCAACACCATTATCTAGGTAGATATGAAATTCATATAGTTCAAACGAACTCCACCTTTTAAACCAGCTTGATAGCTAATCTCATTCCCAATTTAAGAAACATTTCTTTCATTCCACCTACTTAAAACTCAAGAAGAAATTTCTTGCCCAAATTTTTTTTTTATAGTTATGTGTTGCAATTTCTCTTTTCTAAATTACCTATCAAGTAGCAAATTTCAAAAAAAAAAAAAAAATTCTATATAGTAGAGATTAATAAACAACAAGCAAATTATTTGCAAAGATAAGTAACATTTTATTTATTATTATTCAAAGAAACAACTACACTTTCACTTATTATTCAAACATACAATTACAATTTTACTTAGGATTTCACAATGAAGCTCATCGACCATATCGACTAGCAACTTCCACAAAATCCAGCATACTTATATTGCTAATACTATGCAGTGTAGTGCAGGAAGATGAAGCATGGGGGAGTCAATCTTAAACAAATGGGAAACCTGCAACAAATAAACAAACAATAGCTTCATCAGAATAAAACCAACACTATCAATTAAAGCATTATATGTCAAAAGTCAAGGTAATGAAAACTGCAGCATGCAAAATTGTACTTACCTCCGCACTTGTGACCGACAGGACGAACTGCAATGTTGCAGCGTTTTGGAATGGTCACTGCAACTTCTGGCCTCACCCCCGCATCGTATGCGGTACGAGTTTTCAGAATAGCGCAGAGGCAGCCTGGATTGCTGAGCTTTTTCTCTATTATAGCACAACAACGCTCAGAAACCGGAGCTCTCCAGTATTTTGCAGCGTATGTACATGGAGACAGCTTCTGAGCTTCCTTCTCAATGTCATGTTTCCCACAGGGACCATAATAATCATGAGTTGCATCCACTCCATTGAACCCTGCAATGCTCATACTCACAACAAACACCACAACCCACATGTACTTCACTTGAGTTTCCATTTCTTGAATGCAATATTCAGCTTTACTTGTCTACAACTTGAACTCAGAGGATGGCACTTCTCAACAATTTATACCCAAACAAGTAGATGAATTCCACATATTACAATGGACATGGAACTAGAGAAAAAGTCATGTGTCAGCTGCTACACCTACTATTTAAGAACCTCGTTTCCGACTTACCAGACCATTAAACATCAATTACACCTTGTTTCTGTGTATTAGATCTTTCTCAAACAACCATATATATGAAACTGACCCACAGTTTAAGCATTAGCTTATAAAAACCGAGTCTATCATTTGCCCACGTTGACTTTTTTTGATTTTACCCCACACCATCTTTGTGGGCTGATGGGGTTCTGGTTTTCTAATATAAGTTAAACTCTCTATATATAGTTATTTGGTAATTTGTCGCGTATTAATCCAGAGAAATGATTTAGAACGAACTTTTATATTTTAAGGCCGAAATTCTTGGTCCAAATGAGAGAAAAGCCAACAATGAACCGACTAGCCCATCGGCCCAAGTCCCCAAAAAATGAATAAAAAATTAAAAGAACTAAATGATAAAAAGCCCAACTCTGAACACAATAATTTGTCTATCCAAAACCCAACTTTGAAAACTATTGTTTTTAATAATTGTTTATGAAATTTAAATTCCTTTTGATTATATGATTTTAAATTTTTTATGCTAAGTTAAAAGTAAAGAAAAATATTCTGCCACTAATTAAATTAATTAATTTATCTTCCATTCCAAACGAAGAACAAGAAATTAATTAATTAATTGTAAATATTTTTTTTCTTTACTTCTAGCTTAGTATGGAAGATTTGAGTTATATAATAAAAAAAATAAGTTTCATAGACAATTTTTAAATATGAGTTATTTGAGTTTATTTTGTTAATGATAATGTGGAAATATAAAATAAAATTTTAAACTTTAAAAGGATATTAAATTAATTATTTTTAATATTATAGTAACAAATTGGTTGATATTATCTCTGGATAAAAAAAAATTCAACAATTTATTCAATTTATTTTAAATTTTTAAATTTTTAATATTAAAAAAATAGAATTTTGACAATGAGATAAGCAAGTAATATAGGTTATATACTAAGTGACATTTCGATTTTTTTTTATTGGGTATGACTTCTTGTATCCTAAAGGCAAATTTAAAAGCCTTAAGAATAGTGTTTTCACGCCAACCTTAACCTCCTCAAAAACTTTAGAGAGAAGTGGTAAATTTTTGAGGAGGTTAAGGTTGACATTGTTAGGCAACCTTAACCTCCTCAAAAACTTACCACTTCTCCTCTCAATCCCTATGCCAATTCTCATGCTTTATCTTCTTTCTCAATACTCCTTTCCCCAAAGCATAAGATAGTAAGATAATGTTTTTTCGTAAATAAATTAAAATATTACTATGGGATAATTTCAAATTTAGCTCCTGTAAGTTAGGGTTTGTTCTGATGCGGTATCTCTTCTTTCAAAAAGTCAAATTTGGTACTTCAAGTTTTGTTTATTGGTATCTAAGCTTAATTCTACTTTAATTCATAAAGAAAAAGTATAGAGACTAGATGTGAAATTTAACCTAATTTCTTTTGTCTAAAATGATGATTAAATGTCACAATTAACCGCTCAGTGATCGAAATGTTATAAATCGATAACGTTAGTGACCATTTTGACACACTATTGTAATGAATATTTTGACACATTAAGAAAAAACAATACTTTATTTAACACACTATTGCAATGAAATTTTGTACCATATATACCATAGAGTGACAATTTTTATCATATTCTGAAAAGTCTTAAAAGAGAAAGTTGGCATATATGAAGAAAGTGAATTATTTTTCATTGTTTATCTAAATTTGCTAACTTTCAATTGTGTAAAAAATAAAATAATACGAAGAAAAAATGCCATAAAGAGCTTTTAATTTTGAAATAAGGGCAATTTACCAGTATATACCGTTTTTTAACAAAATTTACGGAAAAGGGCAGGAAAAATAATTATTTACCGGAAAGGGCCATTTTCCCTGAAAACGCGTACACTTTAGCGCATTTTCAGGGGATAAATCAAAAAATCGCGTCCACGAGGGAGCGCTTTGTGCCACATCAGCCAAAAACGCATCCTTGAGGGCGCGCTTTGCTGATGTGGCAAAAGCGCTCCCTCGTGGACGTGCTTTGCCCGCTCCAACGGTCACATTTTTTTTACTGTTGGGCCTTCAACAGTAAAAAAAAACTATAAAAACCCTCCAACCCTTTTATTTTTTTCACACATTAGTCCTTACTCATTTTTCTCTCAACTTTCTCTCAAATTCCTTTAAATTTCCTCTCAAATTTCACAATAGTCCTTTTATATTTACAAAAAATCCCTTTTTTGAAATATATTTTTTTGATAAATTTAAAAATATTCGATCGTATTAGCAATGGCCGGAGAATTAATTTGTCTCGACGATAAACATATCTCCGTCGATCAAATGCAAATGGTAAGTTTTAATTTTAATTTTTCAATACTATTTAATATTTTTTAGGTTTACGAAATTTTAATTATATTTTATTTTATAATTTTTTAAGCAGTCTGTAGATCGGGTATTGCAATGCTATATTCGCAATATTCCTGGTCCGACATCGCCGTTTATCAAGAATTACCTGCGGGAAGCAGGTTTTTGGCACGTGGCCACGATAGGTCGGGGGTGCAAGTTGGACCTGAAGTTAATCAGTGCGTTGATAGAGAGGTGGAGACCCGAGACGCACACTTTCCATCTTCCATGCGAAGAGTGTTCTATCACTCTGGAAGATGTGCATTTGCAATTAGGATTGCCGGTGGATGGGTACGCAGTCACTGGGTCCACAACTTCTGCCGATTGGGCCGCCGTATGCTACAAACTTTTGGGTGCTATTCTGGATGACATTTACGGTGGTCGGATCGAGATGGGCTGGTTACGAGACACATTCCCGGAGCCGAATAATGATTCAACCGAAATAGAAAGAATACGGTATGCTCGGGCATACATTCTTGAGATGATTGGAGGCTATTTGATGCCGGACTTATCACGAAACTTCGTACATCTGATATGACTGTTGAAACTCGTTAATTTTAGAGTAATCGGTGAATTGAGTTGGGGGTCTACCGTGCTAACAAAATTGTATCGGGAGATGTGAGGGGCGACGCGGCCGAATAAAGTGAAAATTGGAGGTTGCCTATCACTACTGCAATCATGGGCAAAGTTTCAATTTCTATTTTTATGTCCTCGAGTCGACCACCCATATACATTCCCACTCATAGCGAGGTAAATTTAATATTAGATTTTACAATTATTACGTAGGTTTAAAATATAATTGTATGCTAAAAATTTATTTAATTAGGTGGAACCATTTGACGAGTTGGAATACCTACCTCGCTTGAAGATATACAGCTTCTATTAGAGCAACGGTCAGAATCACAAGTAAGTATTAAATAAAATATATTTTCGTAATAAAATAGTCATTTCATATTTAGTATTTAGTATTTAGTTTTTAGTATATAACTAATATTCTTATCATGTTAATATAGTTTGAATGTACAATATACGAGGATCGGTCAATTCGGGCAATAATTCCAAAGGAGTTCTTTCAAAATTCGAACATTTGGCATGTGAAGGTCCCATTGATCAACTATGCCACCGTGGAGCTGCACCAGTCAGATCGGGTTCTGAATCAATTTGGATTCCGACAACCGATTCTCGTGCCACTTGAGGTGCTCGATGATGAGCACAAAGTCGACTTACAGCAGTTGCATATAGATTGGCCGAGATTTTGGTCAGCATATATCGAAATGTGGGAGAACCGGTATGATTATATACCAACTCGGGAACCGATCATCGTTCTTGAGTTAGCGTACGTGCCGGAATACATGACATGATTTAGGATCCATGGCAAGTCGTATTTATTGTCTGAAGAGGAGAGGTGACAGCAACTTCGTAAACAAAAGGAACGACGGGGCCCTTTAAATCCAAGGAGAAGGGGTGATAAGACGGGACCGTCAAGAGCGCCGACAGAACCACCGGGCCCATCAACAGCGCCCACATAGTCACCAGGCCCAACATTTCAGCCGACGACACCCACATCACAGCCTTTTCAGATTATGCTAGGTGCGTACCCTAGCCCTTATATGTATCCTAACCCTTATATTTTTCCTTTTCCCAGTCCCACAGCAAGTTGGAATGCATGGCCCGGTTCGAGTCCGTTTCCTACTACTCCAACTGGCCAGCCGATCTTGAGGCCGCTGTCGCATGAGGGATTGCACGAGGCACCGTCGGGGAGCTCTTTTTTTTTTACCGTTCTCCTTCACCTTATGGGATTCAGACACCTCTGCCATGGTTTATGCAAACACCTCCCCACTCATTATTTTATCAAGGTGAGTCATCCTCCCAACACCCACAACCAGACCCCCTGCCAGAGGAACCAGAATCCCCATCTGAGGTTCCACAACCCCAGCCGGAAGCTAGAAGGAGGAATCCAGCGCATAACCGTCGACCACCCCCATGTAGCACTGATTCCAACCGGCACCAACATTGATTCCGACCGCCATTTTTTATTGTAATTTATTTTTATATATTTAATAAAATAAAAGTTATTTTTTTTTTTTATTGTAATTTATTTTTATCTTTAATAAAACAAAAATTGTTTTTTATTTTTTTGTAATTTAATTTTATATCTTTAATAAAATAAAAGTTATTTTTTATTTTTTATTATAATTTATTTTTATATCTTTAATAGAATAAAATTTTTTATTTTTATTGCAATTTGTTTTTATATCTTTAATAAAATAAAGTTGTGTTTTATTTTTGTTTTTGTAATTTATTTTTATATCTTTAATAAATAAAAGTTGTTTTTTATTTTTACTTTTGTAATTTATTTTTATATCTTTAATAAAATAAAAGTTGTTTTTTTATTTTTTATCGTAATTTATTTTTATATCTTTAATAAATAAAATTTGTTTTTTATCTTTTATTATAATTTTTTATATCTTTAATAAAATAAAAGTTGTTTTTTTATTTATTGTTATTGTAATTTATTTTTATATCTTTAATAAATAAAAGTAGTTTTTTATTTTTATTTTTGTAATTTATTTTATATCTTTAATAAAATAAAAGTTGTTCTTTATTTTATTTTTTTGTAATTTTTTTTATATCTTTAATAAAATAAAATGAAAGTTGTTTTTAATATCCTAATTGTAATTTAATTTTTGTATATTTAATAAAATAAACAACACATGCTTTTACTTCTATCATGTCTTTAAATACATCTAAACAAAAATGATACAGACGAAAATGAGACATAACATTTCATTCTTCCAAAAGACAAAAATGATAAGGAGACTATCAATTATTCTGATTTGGACACGAGCGAGATATATGGCCTGGGTTCCTACACCATCCGCATAACTTCCGTTGGTTGGCCATTTCTCGAATATCCATATTGTTGCGTATTCTAGTCGAGTAAGGTCGACCTTTTGGTTTGCAAAGAAAGTTCTCTATCCGGTAATAGCTTATACGGAACAAACGATACAGACGGCCACTTACGTTCATTTGGGACTGGTAGGAATACGTGTCTCTACACGTTGTAGATGTTTTCTATTTTATACACTTCGTCAATATAGCTCATGGGATCCAGACGGAGATTCTGACAAGCTGCAAGTACATGAGCGCATGGATAACGAAATGCATCAAATATCCCACATTCGCAGGTCCTATATCTCAAGTGTACACGATATTGCCTGCCAACAATACCTTGGTTCAGTCTGTCAAACTCCGTCACACGAAACCATAGGTTGTCGCGATCGTGATACACTGTGTGCATGGTGTTGGCCCGTGCCTTCCCCTTGTTAATTTCTCGCAATACCTTCGCGCACCATACATGGCCTCCTTGCATTTGGCCTTTATAACTCGCTGCTCACTTCGAAAATAGTGCCACTAAATGAAAATAAGTCTCTCGTACAATCAATGTTATCAGCAAATGACGCGTTCCTTTTAGAACAGAATTTATGCATTCGGCCAGGTTTAAGGTCATATGACCATATCGTAGGCCGCCGTCGTATGCTTGTGTCCACTGTTTGAAAGGTATATTGCGTAGGTAGTTTGTGCCTTCTTCGTTTACTGAGCACAAACTCGCAAACATCTCGTGAAAATGATCCTTATTGATCTCGTACGCTGCCAATATAAGTTGATAGCGAATATTACATACCACTCTTCAATTAAGAATAAATTGAATATTACAAACGAAATTATATTAATAGATATTACATACCCATGTTGGTCACTTGCCGTTGTTGACTTGTAGATCGATGTTGCCCGTAGTTGTTGGACGCAACATGCCTTAGGCAAAATCGATGGTGTGTACGATGACACAGGCTTCCCTGTTGCTCTATTGCAGCTAGTATTTTAGGGCCCCGATCTGATATAACACATATATCAGGTTAGGGGCAGACATGCCTCCTTAACCTAGATAGAAAGAAATTTCAGTCAGCAGCTGACTCCCCCGGTGTTATTGCAAACGCAATTGGAAGGATTCTCCCACTGCCATCCTGTGCCACAGCTAGTAATAGCTGATGCATATATCTGACATACATAAAGGCACCGTCAATTTGTACCAATGGCTTGCAGTATATAAATGCATCTCGGCATTGCTTAAATGTCCAGAACAGACGCTTGAACACTTGGTATCCACGGAGCAATCGGTCGTTGTAATACGCTGGTTCCGTTTCAAGGTCTGTTATGCTGCCTAGGACATATCTCTCCAGCACCTGACACCACTGCCACACTTCATTATATGAAGCGCCCCACCGACCATGTAACTTTTCCAACGCCTCCTAGTTATCCAAGTCTTCTGGTAAGAGGGCATGTACCCCAATTGGGTGCGGATATTGCCAATTAAGGCCGGCACTGTAGTTTTGGGATCTGCCTTCACCGTCGATATTATTATGTCAGCCAACATATCTAAATTCATCTTCGGATGGTCTTGTGAAATACCTGTCAATGAAGTACATTAAATAATGCAACATTACGTAATATTAGTATTATTTAAAAACCTTGAACACCTAATGATACTGTACCGATAAGACATGTATGTGGACCTTGTAATTTTTGATCTCCCACAAGCCTGTCCTTTTCCTCAACGAGGCCATGATTTTCTATGAACATGTATCGTCTTGCACTGCACACTTGGCCTCGTACTTATCAAGTTTGGATTTGACCATATTGTAGTTAACCCTGTTCTTGATGCTATATTGTTTTAATGCACCAAGAAAACTATCCTTGTTGGAAAACTCTTTACCAACTTCCAATTCGCCTAAATCCAGCGGCGAACTTGTACGGTCACGCCTTCTGTGTGGTAGTTCAGGAAACTCCAATGCATCGTCTTGAGATAGATCAACATTATGCATGTGGGCTGGATGCGAGTACGCCCTGAATCGCAGATATTTTTCTTCTTCATCTGAACTGCCTTCAACATCAGTTGGAACAGGCTTTGCTTCAGAAAATAATGCAACTTCTACACCATCGGGGCCGGTTCTCGAGGTGGATCCACATCGGACTCATCATTCGACCCACCATCATCTGCAATGAATGAGGGCCCCTAGCCGGTGGATGTCATGGGGAGTACATTATCCCTTCTTAAACAACTTTCGTAACATTCCCTATCATATGTGGATTGCCAACCACTAGAAGTTGATGACATTCCCCAATACGTATTACTAGCATCGAACGTCAAAGGAAGGATATGCATGTCCCATCCACCAATCGAGTGTCGTGCAGGGGTTGTGTTTTTCATAGTACCACCAAACACGATCGCTTCCGTATTCTGCCTCCCACTAACAGAGTGTTGGCTTGGGGTCGTGTATTCCCCTCGAACAGCAGTAGATGTTGAAGTCGAACGAAGATCACTTGGCAATGAAAATTGTACATATACCTCAAGATAGGGTGATCCACTGGCAAGATGAGTCTCCACCATTGCCTCTAAGCTCCGAGGACTTTTGATGTCGAATGAGTCATATCTCACGAGATCAACCGAAGCGCAAAATCTATATTTAATATACTGAACTTTCATTGGCGTTGTTCCGAAGATTTTACGCCTAATTCTTTTGCGAAGTTTTGTCAAATCTATGTTCCAATTAAAACCCAGTCGCGCTGTGTTCTCCGATAAAAAAACAACACCATTTTCGGTGTCACAAACCTCACCATCGTAGTAAATAACAACATTAATATGTTCACTCATCATCAGTTTCTATTTTACTTTTGCCTCAATTTCTGTTATGCAACATGAGAATGAAATTTGGCTGATTTATAGTCTAAGGATTGCCAAACTATTGTAGCAAAAGAGCGTCCACGTGGGAGTTTTTTTCAGTACTCTTACTGACAATGCATCCTACTTGAAGCGTTTGGCCACTATTTGTTCAGAAACGTCTTCTCAAAATTATTTTACCAGAGACTATTGTAGCAAAAGAGCGTCCATGTGGGAGCTTTTTTTTCAGTATTCTTGTTGATAGTGCATCCTACTTGAAGCGTTTTGGTCATTATTTGTTCAGAAACATCTTCTCAAAATTATTTTGCCAGAGACTATTATAGCAAAAGAGCATCCACCTGGGAGCTTTTTTCAGTACTCTTGCTGACAGTGCATCCTGCTTGAAGCGTTTTGGTCACTATTTGTTCAGAAACGTCTTCTCAAAATTATATTGCCAAATACTACTGTAAAAAAAATTCAAATAATTTTTATTTTGCTGATATATTTTTCCCAAAACCCTAAACTTAAAATTATTCTAATTAATTAACCTTAAAATCTAGTCCATTAATTTTCCCTTAGAAACCCTAAACCCTAAGACCCTAAAAATCCTTAAACCGTAACCCTAAAACCCTAAAAGCTCATACCCTAACATTAAAAACAACTGAAAAGCCCACCGGGGGAAGGGCAAAAGTGCGTCCACGAGGGAGCGCTTCTGCCACATCAGCAAAGCGTGCCCTCAAGGACGCGTTTTTTGCTGATGTGGCACAAAGCGCTCCCTCGTGGACGCGCTTTTCCAGTTCATACCTGAAAACGCGCTGACGTGGACGCGTTTTCAGGGGAAATGGCCATTTCTGGTAAATAATTATTTTTCTAGCCCTTTTCCGTAAATTTTTTTAAGAAACGGTATATACTGGTCATTTGCCCTTGAAATAAATGACAAAAGGACAAATTTAAAGTAATATATATAGTATTCATAATATAATATCAAACCTAAAATTAGGATTTATTGAAAGATGATCGTCTTGATAATTAATATTGATTTGTCTGAAATAACATTTCATCTATTTAAATAATATTATACTATATTTTTTATTATTTTATTATAAATCGATTGAATCTGTGATCGGATTAATTGAATTAGTCAGATCAAAAATTGATTGTCTAATCGGTTCGACTACCGATCTAGTTTTGAAAACATAAGTTTTTTTTTTTTGCTTTTTCAATCATGATATTTATGAAACATTAGAAATTCTAAAACATTTTTTTAAAATAAATATAATATATTTTAAATGATACATAAAACAAAACTCGTGCATCATACATTATAAACAAATTGATTTGCACATTTAATAGACGGATCCTGCATGAATCTTTTTTTTTAAAAATAAAAAATTGACTAAGAAGTTTCATATGGGAAAGAATTGACATTTGTAACTACAGTTGAGTTTAAGAATTTAGTTGGTGAGATAATCAAACTTTCAGTTCAAAATGCGAAGTTGGAAAAGGAATTATTGGTAGCGAGAAGATCTATTATTCAAATCATAAATGGTGTTAATCGATGTGTAGTGACAATACAAGACCTTGGAGGAGGGGGTGTGATAAACCATAAGTTACACATATTTTAACCCCATGCTTGGCTTAATGTTGGATGAATATTCATTAGATTTGATGAATTCGATGCCTCTAATCTCTTAATTTCATGTTTTATACTCAGGGGAGTTTAGGGAGTAAGATATTAGTTTTACGAAAAAGTTATGCAAATTAAATCAGTGGCACACCAAAATCAGGAAAATTACAAAGGATGATTTTGATGGACTAAGATGTAAGATATTATAAGATAACTTTTGAAAATATGATATCAAATATCAGCAGTATTGTTTACTGAAGCAATATTAAAGTTTCAAAGATACTTTCTTTAAGAACAAGACTTATATTGTATCAAATGCTAAAGTTCAAAGAATAAATCCAACGAAAAGAGAAGAAACTAATTGTTGCATTATCAAATGTAATGCTTCGTTGTATATAAGCATTTTAAATATATTAAACTAATTTCAATAAAAATTATCATCAAAAGGTTTTTCAATTGACTACATCAGTCAATCCTTTGATAAAGAAAGCAAGGGAGCTTGAAAAGTTGAAAAGGATAACATCTCAAACATATAAACCAAATAATAACAGCAATGTTAAGAAGCTCACAAGTGACTATAGTCTACAAAATTTGCATATCAAGAGAAAAATGCTTATTAGGCCTTACACATTTATGTTCAAGTTCCCTATCCATCATCATATTTAGTATCAACTTGATCTATATTTCTATTTATTTTCAGTATTTATTTGATGCATCTCCAACTAGTTGACGTATTATATGATCCTCATGCTCTTGTATTCCATTGATTGAAACCAGGCTCTCAACATAAAAATAGAGGGAGACGTACTCTCGATGATGATCCAGGTAAGTGTTGATCCCAAGCACCTTAAGCTCTTGGGTGGAGGGATCAAACAAGACTACTTCATAATTTGTGTTTAAAAGAAACAATTCATCATTTTTCCAAAACCCCAATGGGTTGACAACTCCAGGAATAGATTCAATACTGAATTGTTTAGTCCATACTCCTCCATTCATAACCCAAAAATCAAAAGGCTTGTCAATTCCTTCCACCGGGTAAACAAGAACACCAACTGATCCATTAAACACCAATACTTGAATATTGGTTTTATGGAAAGACCCAACAAATTCAAGGATAGGTGAAACCGAAAACTTCTCATTAGCCATGTCAAATGAAAGAATCATTACTTCTTCATAAGGAGAGTTCCCCGTTGTTGTTTGCCAATAACAAATTCCATCTAAGCAATTATTATTCAAATATGAATTAAATGGTATATAATTAGGAGATGGAATTTCCTTCCAAGAATCGCATTTAAGAGAATACAACTCAACTTGGGACACATCATCAGGACTTTCAATTCCACATTCACTATCAACATAACAAAGAGTAACAAATCGTATGAATTTGTAGTCATCAGTTTTAGAATCAAACTCGAAAGCACCGCAGTCAAAAATAACACAATCACAGGTAAGGCCTGGGTAAGTAGGTCGTTGGACTGAGGATGGAGGAAGGATTTTAAATTCTCTAGTTGATGGGTTCCAAATGGCAACCTCTATATCAGTCATGCAAGAACTATGTAAACAAAATAATCCATGACAAGCACCCCAAACATAGGGGGAATCGTGAATGAAAAAAGGTAAGCGAATGTTTTGTTTTACTAAAAAGTTTTCATCTTTTACTACTGAAAGTTGAGAGAAAAAAGCGAGATTGGCGTTGCCATCAATTCGTTTGAGAAGGGGATTAAGGTTATTGTTTTTAAGGTGGTGGTGATAATGCTTGGAAATGAAACGAGGAGTTTGAAAAGAAGAACACCAATACTTACAAACGCAGTTGAAACGAATAAGGGACTTAACTGGAAGCTTAGACAGAATTTCCGTCACCAAAGCTTCTGGCACGTCAAATCTTGGCATCTGCATCTTATTCTTCTTCTTTTTTTTTTTCCTCTAATTTGCGTGTAAAAGATAATATTTACTCTTCGCTCTCTAACCACCATCCAATAAACTTGGAAAAAAACAAGGCGAATTAGTATTTTAGGAAAATCAGTTTCATATGATATAAATATATATATATATATATATATATAATTCATAGCAAAATTTGTAAACAAATAAGGTAAGTTAGTTTATATGGCATAGTTCACTACAAAATTTAAAAATGTCCCTAATAGATTTGGAGACAATTTAAGTAGTCCCGTTAGTTCCTGCTGTTTGTTTTGCATTGCTGCAGCTTTGATAGCTGCTGTTCTTTGATTAAGCCAAAAAAAAGTAGCCCCGTATGTCAAAACCATTTTTTTCGAAGTTTTGAAAAAACGGGGATCGACTTTAAAATATGGAAATGGAGTCGCCACCAATCTTTTTTGAGTTATGATCGGGTCACCTTGATCATTTTAATAAAACTTTACTTTATTAAAACAAATTTCGGTCTACGAAAATCGAGAAAATGAGTTCGGGAGTCGGTTACGTACGAGGAAGGATTAGTACCCCCATAACACCCAAAATTGGTACCGGATTGATTAATTAATGTCTTGACGTTGAAAATTTGAAAAGATTCTAGATTTACGATCCATTTACTTAATATATATTTGGACAGAATCATATTGGATGTCAAAACTTCCTATTTCGAAGAAATAAAATGCCGTACTCAGTAAGTTAGGGCACCACATCTTATATTCTCGAAATTAGGTTTATCCTTCGACATTCAATACTCGCACATTTAGAATTAAGAAGGATATTTCATTATTTGGGTCAAATGAAAAACCGAAACCCAGCACGTTAGGGCACGATCTTTCGGATTTCCAAACACAAAACATTGCCTTATTTTAGGACTTAAGAAAATACGAATGGAATCTTAAAAGGATATTTGGTTATTTGGTCAAACGAAAAACCAAAACCCAGCACGTTAGGGCATCTCTCGGATTTCCAAACATACAATATTGCCTTATTTTGAAATGCGCAATTTTAAAATCAACTCAAAATACATTTTATTTGGTATACGCGTAATAAAATGAAACATTTGATAGATATTCGAGTACATTGGAGTTTACAACATGAATCAACAATAAATAGCGCAAATATAGCACTAAGCGTGGAACAACCTACAAACTAAACATTGCACGAATAGGCATAATTATAGAAATAATTTAACGCAAAAATATACAATAATAATAATTGCATGATTTGAAAAAAAAAAAACACATATTAATAATCAAGATCAATAAACTACAAGATAGAATAATTCTACAAAATTTACGGGGCAAATTAGTATGAAACAAATTTTGAATGATAGCAAAGAGATTTAAAAACTAAAGAAATAAGTTTGAAAATCAACAATTAATGAAACAATTTAGAAAGTGAACTAAGAAAGCCTAATAAATAATATGTATAAAAACATAGGAGAGTGTTTGAAGTAAATTAAAATACGAAATGAAAGACTATGTGTATTAAATCTATAATAGAAACATATATCTATATACATAAGATTTTAAAATAAAATATTAGGTGAGGAGAAAATCAAAATAATATATATACAAAATAATATATATTGATCTACATAAATAATATACATAAAAATAGAAAGACTAATACATTTAAAAGAAAATACATGTATAAAATAATATGAAATTAATAATATACATAAAAATAACTGTCGTAACCATTTTTTTTTTTTTGAAAAAATGGGAATCAACTTTGGTTTTGAAAATGGATAAAACGGGAGTCGCCACCGACCTTTTAGGTGTGATCGGATCACCTTTGTTTTAATAAAATGTTTCGGTTTACTAAAACGGTGTTTTTGGTCTACGAATATTCCAGAAAATAGGTTCGGGAGTCGGTTATGTGCGAGAAAGGATTAGCACCCTCGCAACGCCCAAAATCGGTACCAAATTGATTAGTCAATGTCCCAATGTCGAAAATTTTAAAAAGGATCAAAAAATATGATTTCTGAAAAACTTCAAATGATTTGATTTAAAATTTGAGAGTTCTTCGGTCCGAAAGAATATAAACATCACATCCAGCACGATTGGACACGATATCTTTAAACCCTCGTAACTAAGATCATCTCATGACTTGTAAAATTTGTTTAAAAGGATATTTAGTTATTTAGCCAAACAGAAAATCGAAACCCAGCACGATTGGGTACTATTTTCCAAATTTCTAAATACCAAAACATTGCCTTATTTAAGAAAACTTCAAATAAAATGTTAGTTTTGCAAAAGTGTATTTTTTTAACCATAATTCATGTGACGATGTTGCATTTACATTATCGAACATGTATATTAAAAACAATTATAATATGCTAACATTTAAGATAAGTAATGAAGAAATAATAATAAGAAATGCAACAAATAAGAATTCTTATACTAGAGCAATTGCAAATATACGATGAAGTATAGACAAATAATAACAATGGAAGAAGATAAACATATTTCATGCAAGTTTAAATAATGAAAAGAGACATTCATATGATATAAACAATGTAAACAATGTATAGAATGAAAATAATATAATGGTTTTAAATAAAAATATTTAACAATATAAACAATATAAATAAAACATGTCTTTCAATATAAATATATATTTTCTATAAAGATATGATATATTATAATACTATATAATGTGTGGAATCTTTAAAAATATAATCTAATAATTAATATGTGGAAAAATAATATTAAACAAAATAAAATAATGAATAATAAAAATATATATGTGTATATAGTAAATGTTAGTAATTTAAAAGAATATAAGTAACTCAAATTATAATATACAAAAGGATACATAAATGTATAAAAAATGATTTAAAGTATATACAAAAATACATATATATATATATATATATATGTATATATATATATATATATATGATTAGCAAACCTATATGATGTGAAATTAATAATATACAAATAATTTAAGACGTAATAGATTGGTTTTAAGATAATAATGTATAAAATGCATGCATGTAACAATATATATAGTATTCAAAATGAATAAATAAATACTAAATAAAAAGGTTGAAATCCAATTGACTAAGGACTGAATCAGAATAGAAATAAAATTAAGAGATTAATTTTTTTTAAAAATAGAACGAGTTAGGGCCTGATTGAACGCGCAGAAAGGCAAAGAGGACCGAATGGGAAAATATCCCTGGCCTCTGAAATGCTGTGCTTCAAGGGGACCAATTCGAGATTGAAAGTAAATTTGGTAGCCAAAATTACAAAATGAAATGAGGGGTCAATCGAATATCATCGCAAAGGGGAGGGACCATTCGTGCAAATTACCCTTTCGGGAAAAAATGCGCGGATCCTGGGGCGGATCCAGGTCGATGCGCGGGTCTCCCACCCCAACGAAATGGCTCCGTTCCTTATTATTATTTAAAACCAAAAGTTTTTTTTTATTCATTTTTCCTTGTTTTAGGGGAACGAAACCCCCCCTTTCTCCATATTTTACTCCTACCTCTGCTAGGGTTTCCTTTGAAATCATTTTACGCCACTGATCGGGCTTCCTCAACCACCTTTCTCACCATCGAGCCACCACCATATCGGTGGCCGGTAGTGCCTCAAATCCGGGCCTTTCGGCTCTCTCTCAAGCTGTTTTGAAACCCCGAAAACCCCAGAGGGGAAACTCGCTTTTTCCCTTGGGTTCGGCTTCGTCGACGGAGACGAGGCTCTGACAACGCGCATCGATGGTTCAGGTATGGCCTCCTCCCTTCTCTTTTATTGTTGTTTATTTACAAAGGTTCAAAATAAAAAAGGTAAATAAAAAATGACAGTAGATAATAATGGAAAGTAAAAAGGGGCCTCAACCTTTTAGTTTCTTTGCTTTTTATTTCTGATGATGCGTTAGTGTTCGTAAAAGAAGAGAGAAAATACAAGGTTGGTTTGATTCGGTTTATATAACCGATTTACAGATTTTTTGTTTTCCTTTTTTATTGCTTCGTTCTCTACTGTTTTCGTTTTTCTTTTGCAGGGCATAGGCAAGGCCTGTGGATGATGGAGGCCGAGGCACCTGAGGGAGCTTCAATCGTCAGGAGGCGTGGGCACGGGAAACGACGCGCGTGGGATGTTGAAGCGACGCAGGGGCGCGTGTGAGGGACGCCGTGGCGGTGCTGAAAAAAAAAGGACCCTAGGGTTTTTTGTTATCTGTTATGGGCTAGGGTAGTGTTGGGCTGCATTGGGCTTTTGTAATACCTGTTTTGGGTTTTAAATTGGGTTTGTAAAAGAGACTGGACTTTAATTATTGGGTTTTTTTATCTTTAATGGTTTTTGGTTTAATTTGGGCCCGGGCAAATTTGGGCTTATACAGCTGCCCCTCTTTGCTCATTGTCTTGTAACGAGAACAGAGCAAAGACTTTAAAAAGGCCCAAATTTGTCTGGGTCAACTGAATCTTGACTTCTTTAATGCTTTTATTCTTCAGATAGCTTCGTTCAAGTCCACCGCCTCTTGTTGCTTCGGTCCACTCCATTGCTACTCCCAAGAGACAGGGCCTGTAGTTTCCATCCGCTTCCATGTTCCATGGTATCTTCAGGGAGATAATATCTGCAATTTTTAGCCTATTCCACTGCTAGTCAGGGCAACAGGACTATGGCTTAAATCATGTTCCACTATTGTTTAGGGACACAAGATTTGCCTTCGATCTCATCCTACTACTGTTTGTGGCGACAAGATCTACAACCTCCAGCCTATTCCACCGCTAGTCAGTGGCAACAGAACAAGCTTCAACCCATTCCACCGCTGGCCAGTGGCAACAGGACGATCTTCAACCTATTACACTGCTGGTCAATGGCAATAGGACAAATCTTCAACCCATTCCACCGCTGGTCGATGGCAATAGGACAATTTTCAACCCATTCCACCGCCGGTCGATGGCAATAGGACAATCTTCAACCCATTCCACCACTGGTTGATGGCAATAGGACAATCTTCAACCTATTCCACCACTGATCAATGGCAATAGGACAAATCTTCAACCTATTCCACTGCTGGTCGATGGCAATAGGACAATCTTCAACCCATTGCATCGCTGGTCGATGGCAATAGGACAATCTTCAACCCATTCCACCGCTGGTCAGTGGCAATAAGATGATCTTCGCTAGTGTTGCTACATCATCCTCTAGGGGACATATCCTGTAGACTTGGTTTTATATGCTTGTGTTCATGCCAAATGATTAGGATGCTATGATCAGAATAAATTTAATGCTTCTATCTAGAAGCATGATTTAGAATGTCATGAGAGTGGTTTTTAGGATGCATTGATCAGAATGAATCGAATACTCCTAATGATGTTTGCATGAATGCATGAGAGTTATTCCTTTGCAAGGTCTGCATCGCCCTATTTTCTCATTCAGTTGGCATCTTTGGGGGTCACAATTTCGGATCATTCTCTCTCAATTGCCCCATGAACCTGGTTAGTTCTGAATATTAACCTCTCTTCAGGTCCTTGTAATAATTAGAAGTTTTTCAAAGTAATATGCGAAACTCCTTCTATTTGAATATTAATAGTCCATTAATTGTTATTTCAATGAAAAGTGCTTGAGAAATATCATCACAATGGACATTGAGAGTAAAGCTCAAAGTGGATAAACTGATCAAAAGATCAGATTTTGACAAGGCAAATTGCTAAAATATGAAATTAAAAAGATAAAAATAAGTGTCCAGATATCATAGCATGAACTTCTCTGCATAAATTTTCTAGAGGATCCCTTTTGTACTTGATAGGTGTCGGGCAGACTTAGAAGACTTCGTTGATGCCCCAAGACATGACATCTCTCATTCTTGCTAATTCGGGTTACAGCGAGACTACTACATGCCTCCTTTTGATAAAAAATTTGAATTGCCCATTCTTGGGTTTTCAATTCAAAACCCCTTTGGTCTCAAAGCGCCCTTCGTGGGTTTTCACTTTGGCCTCTCCAATTTTGCCCCTTTTTTTAGGTGAAGTATTTTTTGACTGAATCTAAGTTCACAGGATTCAGCAAGCTTTTGCCATCCATCTCTGTCAAAATTAGAGCTCCACCAGAAAAGGCCTTTTTTCCTACATAAGGTCCTTCCCAATTTGGCATCCATTTTCCTCTAAAGTCCTTTTGTATGGGAAGGATCTTTTTTAGGACAAGGTCTCCTTCATATAATTTTCTAGGGCGAACTTTTTTGTTATAAGCCCGTATCATTCGCTTTTGATACATTTGTCCATGACGAATGGCTCTTAGCCTCTTTTCCTTGATTAGGTTCAGCTGATCATACAGAGATTGAGTCCATTCTGCTTCATCCAACTTTAGTTCAGACAAGACCCGAAGGGAAGGGATCTCAACTTCGATTGGAAGTACTGCCTCCATTCAATAAACCAAAGAGAAAGGAATTGCCCCAGTAGAGGTTCTGACTGATGTTCGATAAGCGTAAGAGCGAATGGTAGCTTCTCGTGCCAATCTCTGTAAGTCTTAGTCATCTTCCCCACGATTTTTTTGATATTCTTGTTAGCTGCCTCAACTGCACCATTCATTTTTGGACGATACGGTAACGAGTTGTGATGTTTGATCTTGAATTTGCAGCAGACCTCCGCTATCATACTATTATTCAAGTTCAGTGCATTGTCAGATATGATCCTTTCAGGCATTCCATATCAGCATATGATTTCTTTCTCTAAGAACTTACTGACCGCTGATTTCGTGACATTCGCATACGAAGTGGCTTCTACCCACTTGGTGAAGTAGTTGATTACCACAAAGATAAATCGATGCCCATTCGAAGCTTTTGGTGAGATCGGCCCAATGACGTCCATCCCCCATATAGAGAAAGGCCATGGAGAAGTCATGACATGGAGAGGTGAAGGAGGTACATGAATTTTATCTCCATAAATTTGACATTTTTGGCATTTCTTGGCATAGCTAATGCAATCTCCTTCCATAGTAGAACAGTAATACCCAAATCTCATGATCTGTCTTGCCATTGTAAAACCATTAGCGTGCATCCCACAGACACCCTCATGAACTTCTTCGAGGATTCTCTTGGCTTCAACACCATCCACGCATCTTAGAAGTACCTGATCCTTTCTTCTCTTGTATATGATTTCTCCATCCAAGACATAATCGCTAGCCAGTCTCTTAATGTCCTCTTATCATTCTCAGTTGCTTGGTCGGGGTATTCACGATTCTTCACGCATTGTAATATATCGTGGTACCAAGGGTGATCATCTTCTTTTTCTTCCTCACTGATGTTGTAACAATGTACTGGAGCCTCATAAATGCTCATTTGGATAGGCTTCACTTCCTCTTGCCTGTTCACTTTGATCATTGAAGTTAAGGTAGCTAGGGCGTCGGCCATCTGATTCTCTTCTCGTGGAAGGTAACAGAAAGTGACGTCATCAAACTCCTTAATTAACTCTAAAACTAGCTTCCGATAACTGATTAACTTGGGATCTCTAGTTTCTCATTCGCCTTTGAGTTGATAGATTACTAGCGCAGAATCGCCATATACCTCCAACACTTTAGTTTTGCGTTCAATGGCGGCACGAATACCCAGTATGCATGCTTCATATTCGGCCATGTTATTTGTGCAATCAAAATCCAATTTGCTAGTAAGAGGATAGTGATCTTCGTTTGGGGATACTAGGACTGCCCCAATTCCATTTCCCACTGCGTTTGAAGCTCCGTCAAAGTTTAGTTTCCAAAGATAGCCCTCTTTTTGGACATGTTCTTCAGTGATTGCCACGTACATTAAGTCTTCATTTGGGAAATCGAAGTCCAATGGCTCGTAATCTTCTAAAGCTCTGCTAGCTAGAAAGTCTGCTATTGCACTCCCTTTACAGCTTTTTGGTTTATATAGACTATATCGAACTCAAAAAGTAGAATCTGCCACCGAGCTATTCTTCTCGGGTCGTCCAAATCAAAGCGCAACACAGTTTCTCAATTGGTGAATATCTTGTCTCGCATTCTGTAAACTTCTTACTGAGATAGTATATCGCTCTTTCCTTTCTTCCCGACTCATCATGTTGGCCTAGCACACATCCTATAGAATTTTCAAATACTGCCAAATGCAATATCAATATCTTATCTGGGCAAGGTGGCATCAGTACTGGGGCTTCAGACAAGTAATGTTTGACCTTATCAAAAGCTTTCTGGCACTCCTCATTCCATATACCTGAATTGTGTTTCCTAAGAAGACGGAATATAGGGTCACACTTCTCCGTTAGTTGTGCGATGAATCGGGCGATGTAGTTTAATCTTTCTAGGAAACCTCGAACATCCTTTTGAGTGCGTGGTGGGGACAACTCCTGTATAGCTTTTACTTTATCTGGATAAATCTCAATTCCTTCTTCACTGACTACAAATCCTAGTAACTTTCCCGACCTAGCCCCGAAGGTACATTTTGCTGGATTGAGTTTTAGTTGGAATTTTCTCAACCTTAGAAACAATTTCCTCAAGACTTGTACATGTTCTTTCTCGGTTTTTGACTTTGCAATCATGTCGTCCACATAAACTTTGATCTCCTTGTGCATCATGTCGTGGAAGAGGGTCACCATGGCTCTTTGATAGGTTCCCCCTTCATTTTTAGTCCAAATGGCATTACCTTATAACAGAATGTTCCCCACATGGTTACGAATATGGTTTTCTTCATGTCTTCTGGGTGCATCTTTATCTGGTTGTACCCAGAGAAGTTGTCCATGAAAGAGAAAAGTGAATAACCAGCCGTGTTATCCACTAAGGTATCGATGTGAGCCAACGAAAAGTTATCTTTCGGGCTGGCCTTGTTCAAATCCCTGTAATCCACGCACATTCATACCTTCCCATCTTTCTTAGGGACAGGTACTATGTTGGCTACCCATTCTGAGTATTTAACTACTTGCAAGAAATTGGCATCAAACTGCTTTCTGACTTCTTCTTTTATCTTTAACAAAACATCGGGCCTCATTCTTCAAAGCTTCTATTGAACGGGGCTACATTCTTCCTTTATAGGGAGTCGATCTACCACTATATCTGTATTTAACCCAGGCATGTCCTGGTATGACCAAGCGAAGACGTCCCTGAATTCTTGAAGTAACTCGATGAGGTCTTGCTTCGTTTTTACGGCGATGTTAGCCCCAATTTTCAACTCTTTCCCTTCTCCTAAGCTCACAATTTCCACCGACTCTTTGTGGGGTAAGATTTGTTTCTCATCTTGCTATACCATCCTTAACAAATCAAGAGATATGTTACAGTCCTGGTCATCTTCAAAATCCTAAGAATCTTCCATGGCCGTATCTTATTCACAAGGAGATTCTGAGTTAATAACAGTGTCACTCATATCATTAATATCTGGGGACCTGTTAAAAAGGCAAAAAAGGTGCAAAAACAAAAAATCTAAGAATGACTATTTGTGTGAGTGATTATGAATGAAATGTAAAGAGTAAAAGAATATTTGCTCGAAAGACGCATTTTATTGAAATAAAGACGCTTGGACATATGCCTATTTAACAAAAGGTTTCTTACTGCTCCTAAGCTTAGAGCAGCAAGTGTGTTTTGAACATTACTCTAAATTAATTCTAAAAGTTACAGGAATCTCTTCCATGGTCCAATTGTTCAGAACACTTCTAGGAGCATAAGGGTAAATCCTGGATAAATCTCTCTCTTCAGTTCTTTCTTTGGATACGGCGTTAATACTCAATCTTCCCAACATTTCTTCTGTCACTTCTTTTATTGCCGTGCTTTGTTCAGGGTATATGATTCCCCCCGAGGTAAATGTTTTGGATAAATGAGGAAAGGTCATTGGCTCCCATTTGATCTCCTCTTCGCCTAGGCGCGCCCTTCTTCTTTCCTTTCTTTTCTCTTCCTCTCTCCTCCTTTGTTCTGCATCTGGCTTGAATCCTAAGCCGAAGCGGTCTCGTTTTTCTCTTTGCATCGGTACTTCAGTCCTTTCTTGAAGGTACTTTCCGAGTCCTTTCCCTGGTAAGGCTCCCTTCCCAACTGTCATCTGCAGGCCCGTCTTCGTAGACTTGGATATTTTGGGCATGGGGATCTTGCTGCCCTCGGCAATGAAAGTTGCATTGATAAATTCCAGTGATCGGAAAGAACATTCTATCGCTTCTTCATCTACCCCAATGTACGGAGCGTTGCTGGTAACGGATGCTATGATATCCTCTTCAGCGTTGATTGTGACCAATCTACCTTCCGTAACCAATTTCAACTTCTGGTGTAGTGATGATTGTACTACTCCTGCTGAATGGATCCAGGGTCTTCCTAACAGGCAATTGTAGGAAGATTTGATGTCCATCACTAAGAAGTCCACCTCGTACGTATTTGGGCCAATCTGAAGAGGTATATTGATTCTCCCCATGACCCTTCTCTCCGTACCATCGAATGCTCTCACCACATTATGGCATGTTTTCATATGGGAGTTATCCACGGGCAACCTATTCAATGTGGATAAAGGTAATACGTTAAGGGCTGATCTGTTATCAACTAACACCCGCGGCAATGTATACCCTTTGCAGTGTGTGGTTATGTGTAGGGCCTTTGTAGATCCCATACCTATATCATGACCCATTTCGACATGAAACTCGCAGTACCTTCCTGCTCCTTCAAGCTCTTCTCTCAATTCTTGCGTGATTAAGCCTCTGTTTATCATTTGCTTCCAAACCCATCTTAATGGGGTTTTTATCTCCGCGATGCTCGTTTTCACTCTTTTCCCGATATTCTCACCTATCACGTTTACCCCATTATTAGTATGATTGGGTAGCGGGTGTTCTGTGCCAGGGGTATTGTTAACTTTCACAACGCCCATTTGAATGAGTTTTTCTACCAATTTCTTGAAGGTGAGACAATGTTCTATTGAATGCCCCACAATCCCCGCATGGTACTCACATTATGCATTTGCATCATACCATATAGGGTATGGAGGCTGTAAGGGTTGTAAGTAATGGGGGCGACAACATGTGTATCGTATAATTTTTGGTACAGTTCACCGTATGTCATGTAGATCGGAGTGAATTGGAATTTCTCCGTATTCTGTTTTCCATTAGATTCCTGTCTATACGAGCTTTGTCAGTCAGTAATCACGGTTTTGGGTTGACTCAAAGTGATTGGTTTAGAATAACTTTTATTACGGGCACTTATGTTATTTACCTCACTCTCCCTTTTCTTCAGGACCATCTTTCTAGCACCTTCTCCCACTTCTATCTTGTCGCACCTAACTGCGTGTTCTATCATTTCTCTACACCTCACAATTTCTAAAAAATCTTTCGTAGAACTCCCCAGCATGTGATTGATGAAAGGAGCTTTCAAAGTATGGATGAAGAGCGTGGTTGTTTCTTTCTCCAAAAGAGGCGGCTGAACCTGTGTAGCTAGCTCTCTCCATCATTGAGCATATTGCTTGAAGCTCTCGCTTGGCCTTTTCTCCATATTTTGGAGCGTGATTCTATCAGGAGCTGTGTCTGCTATGTGGCCATAGTGTTTTATGAAGGCTTGGGCCAGGTCCTTCCATGTCTTGATTTGGGTACTACTGAGCTGATCGTACTATTTGGCCGCAGATCCAACCAGACTATCCTGAAAGCAGTGAATCAGTAATTTTTCATTATTGGCGTGTCCTGCCATTGTCGACAGAACATCTTCATGTGTGCTTCAGGGCAGCTAGTCCCATTATATTTTTCAAAATCCGGAGTTTTGAACTTTGGTGGAAGTACTAAGTTTGGGACCAGGCTTAGCTCTTTGAATCAATTCCATAACAAATTTCAGCATTTTCTATCACCTTAACTTTCTCTTCCAGTAGTTTATATTTTTCTTCTAGCTGTTTTGAAATTTCCCCTTCAGCCATTTCATCCAAATCAGGAACATTGATCGGATTATCTCCTGAGCATGATCCAGTTTAGAGATTTATTGAAGCATCTGCTTGGAATTGCTGAGGCCCAATCGTGACAGTTGGTCTTTGCAAATGTACTCGGGGTTGTATTTGCACATGTGGTAGAGTGGAACTAGGAGGGTGTTGAGGATACTTAGCATTCTCCTCTGTACTAACCGTGGGGCTTTTCCCCTTATTCGTAAGTCCATTCAATAGCTATGTTATCTGAGTCATTTGAGCAATCATATTCCTCTGAGACTCCATCATTTTGTCCATTATATCTTGCTAGATTTTGGCCAGTTGCTCTTGCACTTGCGCTTGCACCTGGTCTTGCATCTCTTTTTGGAATTGCTCTAATCTCTCATCCATTTTCTTTGTTTTATTGCGGGTGCTGTACGGATGTTTAGCTTCCAGATTCTTTTTCCTTTTTCTCTCTTCCTCTTTTATGATTTCAGTTTATTAGACTCTCTCCATGCATATGATATGATGTAAATGCATGCAATGCGAATGCATGGAATGAATGCAAGAAAAAGGTATCAATTCAGATTTAATTTCATTTCAGAAAGCTTTATTAGAAAACAAAACCCTTTACATAAACTGGACTACAAATATGCTTTCGCCCTAAGGCCCAGAGTTTTGATTCTACTAAGCAAAGAGATTAGCTCTTGATTATGATAAGGCTACAACTCATATTTCACGCTTAATGCATCGGCCTGTGCCGCCAGAGTTTGCAGGTAATCAACAACCTCTCTAATCTGACCTATGGCTTCACCATGAGGTAATCCCGATTTCTGATTTGATTATGATAATGGTGAATTTCTTCTTTCACACGCTCTTCCCTTGCTTCAAGAAGCTCTATCAGAAGTTCGTAACCGTGTAAAGCTGCTTCTAACTCTTCAACCCTACCCTTCATTTCCTCGATCCTGTTTAAGCTTGACCTTAACTCGATCGCGACCTTACGGCTTTGATAGTGATGAAGAGTCCTTCCAAGTTCAGTTATTCTATCTTTTAATTCTACCCTTTCATTCAGGCTTTCTGTCAAGTCCTTCTCTAAGGTCTCTTTTTGCGTTTGCATTTCTTGAAATTTCCTTTCCCAATAGTCAGCTTTAGCCTTTTCTTTTTGGACTTCTTATCGCCACTGTTTAGTGGTCTTCCCCAATCCAGCATTCTTCATTGATAGATGCATCTTCTTGTATTCGGTCTTCAAGTTATCTCGATCTTCCTCGATCTTTCTCTTCTCCTTTCTTACCTTCTCTGCTTCCGATTTCTGAATATCCACATCTAGCTTCAAATACATCTTTTCTTCTTCTAGCTTCTCTATCTTCTTTCCGAGCTCTAGATTCTGCCTATCGAAGTCTTGTTTTATGATTTCTAACTCCGATGGGATCACTTGTAAGCATTCCTCTCTAGATCGGGAACCCTCTGTGCTCAGCTCGGGGATGTTATCGTTAACCCGTCCGGTCCTCCATCCATCATATTCTAGAGTCATCATTGGGCCCGCGGATAATCTCTTCATTCTATGAACCTGATTCCAAGCGCTAGATATCTCTTTGGCCCTTTTTCTTATAACTTTCCCCACTATACGCAAACTCACATTGAGCTAGCCCACTTGTCATTGGTATAAACTGTCTCGACCCATATTGCCTCAGTACGAGCAAAGGAACTTTTCAAGCAAAGGAGCATACCCAACGGCTCCCCAAATTCCAAGCAAAGGAACCCAGTCAAAATTTCCACATCGATAAAGGATTTCATCAGTAATCATCCAAGGAGCTTTCCACTCGATGTCTTCTTCTTGAAGATTCTGAAGGAGTGTCATCCAGCTTTCCTCGGATATGTTTTCTTTTCTTGGTGTACCCACTATCTTCTTCAACGGGGAGTAATTCTCAAAAAATACATGATAAGACACCTTTTCTACCTTCCAGAAATGGCTATGGAACCATGCCAATAATAGCTACGCGCAACCAATGAACCTGCCCTCACCTGTTCTTCGACATGCATTCAAGGATCTGAACGTTTCGGCTAAGATTGCAGGCACATTAATTTATATGGTATATATTTCTAGGCTTTAAGAATTTGTATGGTATTTAATTTGAATACTTCTATATGTTTTTATTCTATATACATATATATAATTTATATTAAAATTATTTTTACACTATGTATATATCATCGATTTCACATTAATTTATACGTATATAATTTATATCAAATTGTGTATATATATATATATTATGGAGTTCATATTATTTTCATATATGTATTTACTTTTAAATCTATTTATATGTATAGGTATATTTTAAATTTATCTATTAATATAATTTATTTCCTCTTAAGTCCATATTTCATTATATATTTTTGTTTATTTCGAAAATCATTATATATTATTATTTTCATATATAAATTATTAATATTAAGTATTATTTCATATATTATAGATTAATATGTTATTTTGTACCTTATTTGTTTTGATTTTCTTTGTATATAATATTTATTTGCAAATTCATTTATATCATTATTTCATATACTAATTATTTTCATCTTTGATATTGTATTTTGGTTAAAACTTCAAACTTATTCATGCAAAGTTTTCATCCAAACAAATTAAAATATATTTTGAGTTATCATTGAAAGATTTTCAAAATAAAGTAATATTTGGTTTTTTTGGAAATCCAGGAAATTGTACCTTAAAGTATTGGGTCGCGGTTTCTTTGTTTGACCAAAAGACTTAATATTCCTTCTCAATCATATGATTTTAAAATTATAAGATGATCTCGGCTTTGAGAATCCAAGATATTGCATCCTAACGTACTGGGTGTAGTGTTTTGTTCTTTCGGAACGAATGAATCTTATATTCAAATTTAGAATATTCCATCCTTTTTTCAAAGAAATTGCATTTTCAAAAGTTTTCAAAATAAATTTGGTGTTTTGGAAAGCTGGAAATTGTACCCTAATGTATTGGGTCGCAGTTTCTTCGTTTAACCAAAAGACTTAATATTCTTTTCAATCGTACAATTTTGAAATTATAAGATGACCTCGACTTTGAGGGTCCAAGATATTGCATCCTAACGTACTGGGTGTAGTGTTTTGTTCTTTTAGAGCGAATGAATCTTACATTTAAATTTGGAATATTCTACCATTTTTTCAAAGGAATTGCATTTTCAAAACTTTCCAAACTTTTCAACATAAGGACATTAATTAATCAATTTGGTACCAATCTTGTGCGTTACGAGGGTGCTAATCCTTCCTCGTACATAACCGACTTCCGAACTCGTTTTCTCAAAATTCGCAGGCCAAAATGTTTTTATAGGTGATCCGATCACACCTAAACAAAAAGGATTGGTGGCGACTCCTTATTTTTAAAGTCGATCCTCATTTTTCAAACACGAAAAAATGGTTTCAACATTAGGCATCTGTGGCACTTAAGTCTGGAGGAGAATGTTAGTGTCTCAAGAGCTGGAAAAGTTTGTTATTAATAAGACTAAGTCCTAGGGAGAATTGTTAGCTTCTTAGTAGGAGTAGGAGTTTAAATTTTGGTTTAGGTTGTTACTTGAGGCATGTATATAAGAGCTGCTTGGTTAATGAATTCAATCATCCTTTTCATTCTTATTTTTCTTTGTTTCTGTTAGTTGTCTGTAAAAACCAACAAAAACATATCCAAATTGACATTATGGTGATAAACCAAAACACTTGAAATTTGAAAATATCAGTTTTACGAAAAAGCTATGCAAATCAGATCAGTGGCACACCAAAATCAGGAAAGCTAGAAAGGATGATTTTGATGGACTAAGATGTAAGATATTATAAGATAACTTTTGAAAATATGATATCAAATATCAGCAGTATTGTTTACTGAAGCAATATTAAAGTTTCAAAGATACTTTCTTTAAGAACAAGACATATTGTATCAAATGCTAAAGTTCAAGGAATAAATCCAACGAAAAGATAAGAAACTAATTGTTGCATTATCAAATGTAATGTTTCGTTGTATGTAAGCATTTTAAATATATTAAACTAATTTCAATAAAAATTATCATCAAAAGGTTTTTCAATTGACTACATCAGTCAATCCTTTGATAAAGAAAGCAAGGGAGCTTGAAAAGTTGAAAAGGATAACATCTCAAACATATAAACCAAATAATAACAGCAATATGAAGAAGCTCACAAGTGACTATAGTCTACAAAAAGTGCATATCAAGAGAAAAATGCTTATTAGGTCTTACACATTTATGTTCAAGTTCCCTATCCATCATCATATTTAGTATCTACTTGATCTATATTTCTATCTATTTTCAGTATTTATTTGATGCATCTCCAACTAGTTGATGTATTATATGATCCTTATGCTCTTGTATTCCATTGATTGAAACCAGGCTCTCAACATAAAAAAAAGAGGGAGATGTACTCTCGATGATGATCCAGGTAAGTGTTGATCCCAAGCACCTTAAGCTCTTGGGTGGAGGGATTAAAAGAAACAATTCATCATTTTTCCAAAACCCCAATGGGTTGACAACTCCAGGAATAGATTCAATACTGAATTATTTAGTCCATACTCCTCCATTCATAACCCAAAAATCAAAAGACCTGTCAATTCCTTCCACCGGGTAAACAAGAACACCAACTGATCTTTTAAACACCAATACTTGAATATTGGTGTTTTGGAAAGACCCGACAAATTCAGGGATAGGTGAAACCGAAAACTTCTCATTAGCCATGTCAAATGAAAGAATCATTACTTCTTCGTAAGGAGTGTTCCACATTGCTGTTTGCCAATAACAAATTCCATCTAAGCAATTATTATTCAAATATGAATTAACTGGTCTATAATTAGGAGATGGAATTTCCTTCCAAGAATCGCATTTAAGAGAATACAACTCAACTTGAGACACATCATCAGGACTTTCAATTCCACATTCACTATCAACATAACAAAGAGTAACAAATCGTATGAATTTGTAGTCATCAGTCTTAGAATCAAACTCGAAAGCACCGCAATCAAAAAAAACATACTCACAGGTAAGGCCTAGGTAAGTAGGTCGTTGGACTGAGGATGGAGGAAGGATTTTAAATTCTCTAGTTGATGGGTTCCAAATGGCAACCTCTATATCAGTCATGCAAGAACTATGTAAACAAAATAATCCATGACGACCACCCCAAACATAGGGGGAATCGTGAATGAAAAAAGGTAAGCGAATGTTTTGGTTTACTAAAAAGTTTTCATCTTTTACTACTGAAAGTTGAGAGAAAAAAGCGAGATTGGCGTTGAAATCAAATCGCTTGAGAAGGGGATTAAGGTTATGGTTTTTAAGGTGGTTGTTATAATGCTTGGAAATGAAACGAGGAGTTTGAAAAGAAGAACACCAATACTTACAAACGCAGTTGAAACGAATAAGGGACTTAACAGGAAGCTTAGACAGAATTTCCGTTACCAAAGCTTCTGGCACTTCAAATCTTGGCATCTGCATCTTCTTCTTCTTCTTCTTTTTTTCTTCTCTAATTTGCGTGTAAAAGATAATATTTACTCTTCGCTCTCTAACCACTTGGAAAAAAACAAGGCGAATTAGTATTTTAGGAAAATCAATTTCATGTAATATATAATTCATAGCAAAATTTGTAAACAAATAAGGTAAGTTAGTTTAGATGGCATAGTTCACTACAAAATTTAAAAATGTCCCTAATAGATTTGGAGACAATTTAAGTAGTCCCGTTAGTTCCTGCTGTTTGTTTTGCATTGCTGCAGCTTTGATAGCTGCTGTTCTTTGATTAAGCCAAAAAAAAAGTAGTCCCTTACATGCATTCTTAAAAACTATTTTTAAAAAGTTTTAGGGACAATTATGAAAAATAATCTTCATAATTAAAGATTAATTTCGTCCCTAAAGTTTTAAGGACGAATTCCGTGCCCAAATTCATAAAAACATACCAAAATAATTAGGGATGAATACTATCCCAAAATACCCAAAATTATTTAATCAGGTTTCGTCTCTAAAAATTCCAAGGTTTTGCTTTTCTTTTCCTTTAACTTAACCTTTGCATATCCAACTTACAAATATTCAACAACTAGTGCTCAAGTTTCTAACATTAGGGAAAGCAATGGTAACTTTTTAAGCATCTAATCCCCATTTTGCCTTTTTGTGATGTAAGTATATATCATATATGCTAAATTAAAGTATGGTTCCATGCTTGAAACGATCAAATCAAATTGCTAACTTTAAAATTTTTCAAAAAGTTCAAATGAATACTTGAGAATTTTTAGCAATCTCTATCTTCAAATCAATATTTATGTTTGAATATTTAATTTTGACTTGATATATCACTTGGAACCAAAATTTGACATTTTTTTCTAAGGTGGTACTTATAAATGTAATGTTTCCTCGTATATAAGAATTTTAAATATATTAAATTAACTTAAGTAAAAATTATCATCAAAAGGGTTTTTCAATTGACTACATCAGTCAATCTTTTATCGAAAGTTGTAAAATGATTATGATAATTATGTATATAAACTAGGAAAAGGCTAACATTTTAGATGTAATCCAAAAATAACAACAATATGAAGAAGCTATTGGCAGCCACTATCTTTGAAAAGTCAAAGATAGTTGGCTATAAGCAAAGTTGGAAATAGTTGGAAATAAGCATGGAAAGTTAATGGGTGACAATTGGCATGGGATAATTGCTATTTTGGTCCCTATTTGTATAGGTACTTTGCAAGTTGATCCCTGAAACTCAACTATAAATAGACCTAACCATCTCTCATTTTCTTCATCCCAATATTTGCCATTCTCTAGTTAAGGTATTGTTGTCTCTCCCTATTTGTATATTTTCACTTGTAATTTTGGAGTGAAATATATTTGGTAGTGCCCGAGGACGTAGGCAAAATTTGCCGAACCTCGTTAAAATTTTGGTGTTCTTTATTATTTATTTTTCATATCTTGTGAGTGTGATTGTAGTTATTTATTGTGCTATTAAATTACGATAGAGGGATATTCTGGCTAGGAAAGATCTGGTACTTAAGTGATCCTCGTGATCCACCTCTCTTTCCTGGGAATTGAACTCAGTGTGATTTTTCAGTACAATAATTAAACTCTTTTACACGCTTTCGCACAACAGAAGCCCACAAGTAACTATAGTCTACATAAAATGCATATCAAGAGAAAAATGCTCATTATGTCTTACACATTTAGGTTCAAGTTCCCTATCCGCTATCATATTTAGTATCTATTTGATCCATATCCCTCTTCATATTAAATATTTATTTGATGCATCTCTGACTAATTGACGTATTATATGATCTTCGTGCTCTTGTATTCCATTAATTGGAACCAGGTTCTCAACATAAGCAAAAACGGAGATGTAGTGCTGATGATGCTCCATGTAAGTATTGATCCCAACCACCTTGAACTCTTGGGTGGAGGGGTCAAACAAGACTACTTCACAATTTGTGTTTAAAAGAAACATTTCACCATTTTTCCAAAACCCCAATACGTTGAAAACTCTAGGAATAGATTCAATGTTGATTTTTTTTTTTTTGCCTAACAAGCACAACAACAGAAAGCACATGTACCATTCTCCATTGTAGCCTTGATTTGATCAATTTTGACATTGTTAGGCAACCTTAACCTCCTCAAAAACTTACCACTTCTCCTCTCAATCCCTATTCCAATTCTCATTCTTTATCTTCTTTCTCAATACTCCTTTCCCCAAAGCATAAGATAGTAAGATAATGTTTTTTGGTAAATAAATTAAAATATTACTATGGGATACTTTCAAAATTAGCTCATGTACGTTAGGGTTTGTTCTGATGCGGTATCTCTTCTTTCAAAAAGTCAAATTTGGTACTTCAAGTTTTGTTTATCAATGTGGTATCTGAGCTTAATTCTAGTTTAATTCATAAAGAAAAAGTATAGAGACTAGATATGAAATTTAACCTAATTTCTTTTGTCTAAAATGATGATTAAATGTCACAATTAATCGCTCAGTGACCGAAATGTTATAAATCGATAACGTTAATGACCATTTTGACACACTATTGCAATGAAATTTTGTACCATATATACTATAGAGTGACAATTTTTATCATACCCTAAAAATAGTCTTAAATGAGAAAGTTGGCATATATGAAGAAAGTAAATTATTTTTCATTGTTTATCTAAATTTGCTAACTTCCAATTGTGTAAAAAATAACCATAAAGAGCTTTTAATTTTGAAATAAATGACAAAAGGACAAATTGAAAGCAATATATATAGTATTCATAATATAATATCAAACCTAAAATTAGGATTTATTGAAAGATGATCGACTTGATAATTAATATTGATAATTAAATAGCATTTAATTTATTTAAATAATATTATACTATATTTTTATTATTTTATTATAAATCGATTGAATTTGTGATCGGATTAATTGAACCAGTCAGATCGAAAATTGATAGTCTGATCGGTTCAACTACCGATCTAGTTTTGAAAACATAAGTTTTTTTTTTTACTTTTTCAATCATGATATTTATGAAATATTACAAATTCTAAAACATTTTTTTCTTAAATAAATATAATATTTTAAATGATACATAAAACAAAACTCATGCATCATACATTATAAACAAATTGATTTGCACATGTAATAGACGGATCCTGCATGAATCTTATATTAATAGATAAAAAAGTAATGGAGTGTGTATATTAACCCCCAATTTACAAATCATATTTAGCAAGGAATTCCCTAACTTGCGTGTAGTATAAATATTTTTTTCTATACTTGTATTTATTTCACTTTACATTTTCCATACACTTCTAGATACCAAAAGAGAAATAGAAATTATATATTTTAATTTTTTATATTTTTTATATTCAATTTATTATTTATGTTCAGTGTTCCACAATAAATGGATGAATTCTTGGCTTTGTTAATTGTCCCACTGTTTTGTCCCTTTCTATCTATGGTGTGATATGCAATCACTCATAGTTTCCCTTCTGCATTAATTATTGTAACATTTAGGTTAATATTTGACTTTGAACAACTTTAATATGCCAGTGTTATCAAGTCAGCAGTCAGCAGATTCCTAAAAAAGAAAATCATATGTCGATACAGAATGCTTGAGAGAATTATATCCGACAATGCGTTGAACTTGAACAACAGTACGATCGCGGAGGTCTGCAATCAATTCAAGATCAAACACCACAATTTGTCACCGTATCGTCCGAAAATGAATGGTGCAGTGGAAGCAACTAATAAAAACATTAAGAAGATTGTAGGAAAAATGGCTGAAACTTATAAAGATTGGCACGAGAAGTTACCATTCGCTTTCTATGCTTATCGAACATCAGTCAGGACCTCTATCGGGGCAACTCCTTTCTCACTAGTTTACGGAATGGAGGCAGTGTTACCCATCAAAGTTGAAATTCCTTCCCTTCGTGTTTTGTCAGAACTAAAGTTAGACGAGGCCGAATGGATCCAGTCTTGATATGATCAACTGAACTTGATTGAGGAAAAAAAGCTAAGGGCCATCCGTCATGGTCAAATATACCAGAAGAGGATGATGCAGGCTTATGACAAAAGGGTTCGCCCAAGAGAATTTCAGAGGCAGACCTGGTTTTGAAAAAGATCCTCCCCATGCAAAAGGATTTAGAGGGAAGTGGATGCCAAATTGGGAAGGACCTTATGTGGTGCAAAAGGATTTCTTCGGAGGAGCATTGATCCTGGCCGAAATGGATGGGAAAAAGTTACCCAATCCTGTAAATTCAGACTCTGTCAAGAAGCACTATACTTGAAGGGGAAAAGAAGCCAAAGTAAAAAACCCGCAAAGGGCGCTTTGATACTTTCTCAAAAAAAAAAGGAGAGGCCGAGGCAAAAACCCGCAAAAGGCGCTTTGAGACCAAAGGGGATTTAGGTTGAAAACTTGAAAAACGCGGCTCAAATTGTGATAGGGGATAATCCCGCGTGCATTGACAAAGTACCCAAGATCTCCTAAGCACATGACGAACTCAAAACAGTCTCCCAAACGCTTGGGCAGAGAAGCTTAGGCCGCGCAATCCAAAGGGCGCATAGTATTCATTCACAATAAACATGCTATCTTTGAATACTTTGTTCTTTTCAAGATGTACATTTTTTAATTTCTTTTAATGATCTCAAGCTTTACTTCACAAATTTTATTCTCGTCTATTGTTATTACCTTTATGCCAGCATGTTACATTAAAATAATGATGAATGAACTAGTAATGCTCTCATAAAAGAAATTCTGCACATTACTCTAGAGGTTTCTAAATAACGCAAGAGCCCAAAACAGGATTATTGTTCAGAACTCACCAGGTCTAAAGGCTTGATAATTTTGATGATCTCTCTGTTTTTAAAGTACCGTAGCAAACGTGGGGTTTTAAGAAGAATATTGTTCTCAAGGATAAAATTTCGTGATTCAGACCACACATTTAGAGAATCGTCTAACAGATTATTCTAGATCCTATACACTTGAGTCATGATGAGTGACAGTGCAATAATGCAACCGTTGCTCCTTCGAAGTATGACGGGACAGACAGTGAAGTTATAATAGGGGCAAATCAGTCGGGCAAAGTAGTGGTTCTTTCGAGTATTAGGGTCAAATTACCAGCCAAATAGGGGCAACATGAGGCAAGCAAGGATACCCTTAAACATTTGAAAAAGACTATTCTCATGACATTCTGCATTAATACAAATGTCATACATAAGACACATCTACTTAGGGCATTTGATTCATTCCGATCATTGCATCCTAATCTTTGTAAAAAGATCATTCTCATAACATTCTGCATTCATGCAGATATCGCCCATAATGTATTTAGTTAGGAGCACTAGATTCATTCCGATCATTGCATCCTAACCATTTTGCATAAGCATAGACACAAAACCAATTCTACAGGATAGGTTCCTCAAAGAACGGTGTAGCAGTTGAAAAGTTCAGATCTTGTCCCATGGAGATGATAGTGGAGCAGACTGAATATTGAAGTCTTCCTGAAGATAATAAGGAAGCAAATTGAAAAATTCAGATTTTGTCCTCTCGAGATACTAGTGGAGTAGGTCGAAGCTACTAATCCCCCCTCCCTGAGCGTATTGAGGATCAACCTTGATTTCCGAGAAGTTTCAGTAAGAAGATCAAAATTACGAATCTCTTCTTTTTGAATTCTCATCACATTGAAGTCCCAGTGGAGCAGGTCGAAGCTACTAATCCCTCCTCCCTGAGTGTATTGAGGATCAACATTTCTGAGAAGGTTCAATAAGAAGAACAAAATTACGAACCTCTTCTTTCTGAATTCTTATCACCTTGAAGTCCCAGTAGAGCAGGTCGAAGCTAGTAATCCCTCCTCCCCGGGTGTACTGAGGATCAACATTTCTGAGAAGTTTCAGTGAGAAGATCAAAATTACGAATCTCTTCTTTTTGAATTTTTGTCACTTGGAAGCCCCAGTGGAGCAGGTCGAAGCTACTAATCCCTCCTCCCCTAGTGTATCAAGGATCCACCTCTATTTTCGAGAAGTTTCAATGAGAAGATCAAAGTTACGAATCTCTTCTTTCTGAATTCTTATCACGTTGAAGTCTCAGTGGAGCAGGTCGAAGCTACAAATCTCTCCTCCCTGAGATCACATTGAGGATCCATCCTTATTTCTTTGAAGTTTCAATAGAGAAGACTGAGGTTACAAATCTCTTCTCCCTGAAATTACATTGGAGCAAATCAAAACGCTAGTTCCTATGCCCTTGAAGATGCATTGGGATAGAATGAAGCAACTTGAAGAAAAGAAGCGCCAAGAAGTCAATATTTTATAAGACCAGGCAAATTTGGCCCTCTTTAAAGTCTTTACTTCATTCTCGTTACACGACAATGAGCAAAGAGGGGCAGCTGTAGGGCCCAAAATTTGCCCGGGCCCATTAGCCAAACTAAACATTAACCAAATTCAAACCAAAATTAAAACCAATTAAAAACACCAGAAATTAAAGTCCAGCCTCTTTTACAAACCCAATTTAAAGCCCAAATCAGGTAAAAAAAGGAAAAAAAAAAGGCCTAATGCAGCCCAACACTACCCTAGCCCATAACAGATAACAAAAAACAACTAGGAATTCCTAGAGTTTCCCCTTTCGCGCCGCAGCCTCCACCGCCACTACGCACACCACCCAACGACCTTCACACGCCTCTGCCCTCGCCCATACCCTACAAAAGAGGCTGTCAAACATACAAACAGAGAAACGGAGCAAAGAAATATAGAACAAATAGTAGAATAAAAGAAAAAGATTGTCTTTCGGCTATAAAGCCATTCGAAAAAACATTATAAAAGGATCTTTTTTTACAGATACTATTATCACGAACACCTGACAATCAATCAGAAATGGAAAAATGAAAAAATAAAAGGTTAATTTTAACCCTTCTGTGTTCATTTTACATTATACTGTCACTTTTGTTTTTTATTTTACACTGTTTTTTTTATATATTCACCAACCATAACATAAAAAGAAAAGGGGGATCCAGGATTCATTGTTTGTACGAACACACAAAATTTTTTCTTAGAGAAAAACAGAGAAAGGTGATGTCATTTTCTCAAAACTCTTTTTCTTTTCGTTCTTTTCTATTCTGAATCCTTCCTCGTATGTTCATGCAAATAAAACGAAAGGGAAAATATGCGTACCTTCGTGAATATCTTTGCCTTCTCCGTCACAATCAGAGTTAGATGAAGATGCAATATGCTCCCTTTATTTGTTTTCTCCGTCGCAATCGGAGATAAACGAAGAAGTTAGTCGGAGAATAAGGCTTAAAATCGGTTATGAAAGTAAGTCGACTCCTCAAGTGCTGCTATTCGCCGTTCATGGTGACTTTTTGGTGGCTTGAGGGAGAAATTTTGGGGGTTGCGACCGAGAGAGTAAAAAGGGCGGCTAGGGTATTTGGATTTCAAAAAGAGAAGAGGAGGCTAAATGTTTGATTTTTTTTGAGGTTTTATTAACCTATTTAAACCAAGTGAAATGGTGTCG